>OV815275.1:20058839-21280634 GCA_929108145.2 Limnephilus rhombicus
CCTATTGGTTGAGATATGAAACGGAAATGACATGAGGTCTGCGCTCATTTTTCTTAAAGTTTTGCTTCTACCGCATGTAAACTGCACTCGATTTTTTTTTTCTCAGAGCCTCCCCGTATGTAGGGAACGCAAGAAAATAAAAGTACGGAAAGACTGAGTGTGGCATCACTGTCAAGATTGCATTTATAAATAGGTGTTTCATACGTTCAGAGAGCTCGGCCCTGCTTGAATTTGTCAAAACGAGAGGCTAACTAACTAACTAACCATCACGCCGTTTCTCCGCAGGGGTAGGCAGAGAGGACGGACCGCCAAACAACTCGGTCTTGGCACACACTCTTTGCCTCACTCACATTCATACATCGTCTCATACATACTCTTCTATTATTCAAAACGAGAGGCGACTAAATTAATTCACTAACAACAGAGTTCATAAAATTGAAAATAAGCAACTCAGGCTACAAATTGCAATTTGGATAATCACAGTGGAACCAGAATCCTGGTTTTTAAACAGGAAATCCGAAATTTAAATTGAAGTGCTCTGAAAGAACTCGTCCCTCCAGTATCATTTCCGTAGCGCTGCAGTATCTCGGTAGGCAGAATAGATGGCAATAAGCATTATTGTAAGTGACTTAACTTAAGCCATTGGGATGCATTGTAATCTATCCACATTTTTGATGTATTCAGCGATGTGCAGAATGACATCATAACAGAAATGATTATATTTTATTAGGTGGTGAGAGTGATGATTTGAAGAATGGTGGGAGGAGTCATCATAACAAGGAAACATTGTCAATAATGGTGATTTCCCTGGAGAAACCCTTCGTCCTGACAGAGATCAATATCAAGACTGAAAATAACAACGGCAATGGAGCCAATAAATCTGAAGACGACAACGACAAGATGAGCCCATGTATGTTGAACAAACCAACAGAGTCAAAATCAAAGGACAACTGGAAGATGAAGAATTCATCCGCAGTTCGCAACAACATACATGATAGCAGGACCCATTTCGCCAATACCTTAAATAAAGCCAAGCAAAGAATATGGTACGGAAAGAAAAGTTTTATAATTTTTATTTATGAGGAAGATTTATTTTTAACACATTTAGTAAACACTTAATTTTATAAGATCTTTAAAAACATTCATAGTGTTTCTTAAGATGATGAGATTCCTACTTGTTAAATTAAAGCTTTTGTTCTTGTATGTATTTTCCCATCAAATAAATGGGATCGGTCCTTCAACATGTCTTTTACAACAGGCCGAAAGGATTCGTAAAACACTTTAAAAATTTTCAGTTTCAATAAATCTGAAAATCCAGATTTCCAAAGCAGCCAGATTTACAGTTCCTAACCCAAACTGAATTAAAATCACCCTTGGGTTACTATTTTACTTATAACTAGTGAGTACCCGGCATGTGTTGCAACGCCATTCAAAGAAAGTGTTTGTGTTTTAATTCTGTTTATGAAGCCCTTTTGGATACACAATATTTTTTGTTTTTCTGTTTGGTGCGTTCACGAATAAATCCGAAGGTTTTGCGACCCATAAGCAGGCCACATGCAGCTATCTTTGTGAGAAGCGTGGATTTCCCAAATTTACCTCCTGCTAATCCCGATCTCTACTGTGTCTCCTTTGCAATCCTTCACTCTGTTTCTCCCTTGTCCCCTCCGTCACCCCTTCCTATGCGCTTCATTCACCTCCCAAATTTCGTAATGCCAGAGCTCACTATTATATATAGTGCGCTTAACAACTCACCAAAGTTTCATCGCAATGGTATTGAAAATAATTTCATAAAGCTAGAAGTTACCATTAAACATAGAAACCTTCGCAGGTATGCACACAACAAATCACCAAAGTTATGTCTAAAAGGGATCGAAATGAAAATCTAGTATCTTTCAACAGTAGCAATCAATTTTCAATTTGGGAGGCGGGAATGGGTACCGCCGCCCCGGGAACCTTTATAGGATAACCAACACCTCTGCCATAGGTCACCCCAAGTGGTTCGCTACGTTTGGTGATTTAGCAGGGGTGCCCGGGTTCATGGGATGAGGTGTGTTTAGGTCTGATGACCAGGACACACTGAACCCCAGATTCCTACCCACCCCTTAAACCCCTTTCCTTCCCAGAACTCTCCCCTCCTTCCTTTCCCTTAAAAACCCTGCACACAGCATCCCCAAAGATGACATAGGCCCTCAGAGAAATTATTTTCCTCAGGGCCTCCTGTGTGGAGCTCATGTAAAAAAAAAAAAAAATCTTTTGAACAGGCCCTCCATTGATATGCTTGGTGTAACCCTAAGTGACCAGCTCAGGTATGGGGGCTCCATCGAAGCCAGAGTAAAGTTAGCATCTCAAAAAGGGCCCGCATATACTTTTATAGTACACAACTGCTAACCCTGCACAAATCACAAGTGTGCCCCACGGTTGAATTTGGCAGCCACCTCTGGTCTGGAGCTTCAAAATACTCTCGATTCTGTGCAGGAACAGGCGGTCCGTTTAATAGATTCTCCCATCTTAACAGACGGATTGCAATCTTTAGAGCACAGGCGCCGGGTGGGAATGCTATCCTTGTTCTACCGGTATTACAATGGAAGATGCTCCGAGGAACTAGTGTCATTGATCCCTTCGGCACCGGTGCATAGTCGGGAAACACGCCAAACTCGTGCCCAACATTTGTACACAGTTGACATTTGTAACATGAGAACGGGTCGTTTCTTCGACTCGTTTTGTGTTTAACAGCTCGGCTGTGGAATGATTTGCCCGCCTCTATTTCCTCCTTCCTGCAACATGGGTCTCTTAAAGACCAATGTTCATTCCTTCCTCAAAAAGACCCTCCACACAGCATCTCAGATGACATAGGCCCTGAGGGAAATTATTTTCCTCATGGCCTCCTGTGTGGAGTTAATGTAAAAAAAAAAAAATACAAAGAAACATTCATTTTTATATAGTAAGATTAAAACGAATAAGAGAAGGAATAAACCTAATTAGCCTTTTTGAAATGAAAACTTCTTTAGCACTGTGTGATTTGAAACTCGATAAAATAAAAAATAGCGACACTAAAAAGAGACAAACATGTACATCTATAATCTATAGGATTTAGTCTGAAATAATGTTTCCATGTTTCTTTGGTCGCCTATTTGTGCGGTGCTTCATAGCCTCCCCACTCTTGTCTTCTTTATTTATCTGAAGTTTTCACTTCTACTGCTGGTGAATTGCACACTCTGTATTTTTTAACATTAGGCCCTCATAATAATGAATGATGAGCAAATAAACAAGTCATGTTATTTATAAATTAAATATTTTTATTTCTTCAAAACATAATATGAGCTACACTGAAATAAAATGATAAATAAAAATTAATTAAAATGCCTTATTTTACTGTAACTAGATAATTATTTACATATTACATTATAATAACACAGTGGTAAGATACAAAAGTACGAGGATTACAGAATTCACTGAAATCTTATTATAAATTTTATTTTACGTGAACACAACATACTTATCACTCAACAAATAATTTACGTATTATCTTTCTCACAACATCATAAAGCACATATATACATATTATGAGTACATAAAATATGACATTTCACAAATAAAATACTAAAAAGCTAGATTAAACTTAATGAACACCATTCTCCACACAAAGAACCACCCATAGGGCCTTCTGTGTGGAGTTAATATAAAAAATGAAAATGTGGAAAGTAAAATTGATAGATGAGTTTATGCTCTTGAGCGCAACAGTAAATAAGAATATCTGAATTTAAAATGTAAAAAAAGAAGATAAATTTTATAAAATTTGAGAACCTGATATTAAAAAACGTGTTATGCATTTTCGTGTTTGAGTTCTTACTATATTAGGTACAATTCGTAAGTCAGCGTGTGTCAGGGGCCTCTCCAGCATCCTAGCTAGAGGGGCAGCTTAAATTTTTAAAGAGCTTATAGGGATGGTCAGAATAAACTAGAAATATTTACGTACAGGGCTGGCAATGTTCGGAGTTATGGACAGGGCCGTTTTACATAAGCCGTAAAGGGGCCCATGGGCGGTCCTTTTTGAAAACCATAAATCATCAGGAAAACAACAAACCACAATTTTTTCCATAATTTTATTGAAGGGGTTTGTGCAAGACAGTGCTGTGCTAATCGTGGTTTGGAGATTGATATATTTATGAGCATTTAAAACTTCAAAATATTTTTTTTTTAATTCTCAATCCCGCTATTTTAATTTGCATTGTAAAATATTAAGGTAGGTCATTTAAAATTAAATGTTATTTTTAAATTCTAAGAGAGATAAAAGGGTGCTAAATGGGTTCAAAACGACGCATTTAGAATTTTACAAATTTCTGATATGATCTTTTCCCTCCGGATTCACTTCAAAGTTTTGAAAATTTTCATCACAAGGGGTTATTTCAATTGTACCTATATAAAAGTTACTATGAATCCTTTAAACCATATTTTTTATAATCTTCCATAGCAAATGTAGTATATATTTACGAAATCATTAACAAAGAGTCCCAAGATTTAGTCGAGCAAAATAATGCCGAAATTTGAGAGTAAGAAGGATTTGGTGATATTTGAATACACTGCCTTGAGATAATTTGAATTATATTCATATATTTTTTAATAAATATATATAAAAACATTCTATCTATTCATTCTTAATGGTTTATCTAACATTTTTTAAAGATTTAACAAGGATGGGTTTTTCTCTATTATGTGAAATTTCAAAGTCAATCCAGAGGAAGAAGATGATATCCAAATTTTATAAAAAAAATAATGTGATTTCATTTAACCACTGGAGCGCTTTTTGCTGAATTTCAGCACCACCTACAAAACTTAAGTTTGCTTAGCTGCTGAATTTCAGCAAATTTTCCATAGATGCATTAAAATTTTGTTGGAAATATTTTTAAAAATTCCCACGATCTGTGGTCCGCATAATAATGAAGATTATAAAATCCTTTCAGGATTTTTCATAGATGTCTCTATTCTTTTGCGTCTACGATTATCTAGAAAGATCTTAAAAAGCATGTATTTGGCGTTGTTGACTAAAAATTCTCGTTTAAACTGACAGCCGTGATTTTGGTTAGATGGAGGTGAAAGTGATTGTTTTAATTGATTTTTATTACGTGTTTATGTATGACAGTTCCTGCAATTCAATTATCCATATATTTAACGTGTTTTCAATTCGTTTAAATCAAAAATTAGTGCCTTTTTACATGTTTTACGTAAGTAAAATTTAAATTTCGAATTTCATCCGATCTTTTTGTTTATTTTTACAATTATCGACCTATTTACTTGACGTGTGCATTTGAACTATAGTTTATCAATTAGAAGTATTCATAACAAAGATATACATGGGTCATTCCGCCGTAAGACCCGGGTGCTGACGAACAAATAATCCGCTCGCTCTTTGGTGGCTCGTGAGCGGGTTTCGACGATCAGGTCTTTCACAATCGACCCAGGACTAGTTCAAATCGCATGTTCTCGCAATAAAGTCATATGAAAGTGAATGTTTTTCAAGAATTTTTTATTGGAAAATGTAGCTATTTAAAAAAGGAAAAACTAGTATTTCCCGGAAAAGTCATTTGTTCTTTAATTACTTTATGATATACAAAAAACATGCTAAAATTTCATTACCTTCCCCATGAAAATGAGGGACCGGTAAATTGATCTACAGAACAGTTTACACTAGTAAAATAACTACATTCATTAATCGACCTGTATGTACAACTAATTATGCATATTATTTTTAAAGCTATTGTATCATAGAAAGAATTGAGATTTTGATTTTGTCCAGAGAAAATCGTCGTAGTCTTCCGCGAAAGCGGTAATTAAAATTGTGACCGCGTTTGTCCCTATTCCTCAGCTGTATCCCGCCCCGCACCTACGTTACTAACCAGTGTATCACTACATTTAGACGGGGGAAGCCGTGCGTCGCTGAATAAAGAAATATCTGCGATCTCCGTGCTCGAAAACAACTTTGTCACCGACCTGGCATCATTACCTTCCAGCATTTTTTAAAGTACATGTTTTAAAATTTCGAATCATATGTCTATAAACTATATTTAGTTGGGACTATTTTTGATTGAATCATAAAGATTTGTAATGTGATTATTAAGCGAGTAATTGAGAAAAAAACTGTCAAAACTTCATTACCCTCCGATTCATTACCTTCCGTATTGTCAAAATGTTTGCCGGATGGTAATGTAGAGGTTTGGAGGGTAATAAAACTTTTGTAAGGGTTATTTTTACGAGCATCTGGGACCATGTTTGGGGGTTAATAAAAGCTAATATTATGAATAAAATGCAGTTTCTTACGTTCTGGCGTCGGACAATTTCAGTTTTGGTGTAATACATATATTCGTTTTATTTTCTTTCTGATGTAAAACAATCAAAATTTACCCTGCAAATTTTTACTTGAAAATTGATTTTTTATTCAATGATATAATTATTCAAATGTTAACGAATATATTATACAAATGATTTAACTATTCACCCTACAGTCACAAGATCTTTCATTAGTTAGTTGTCTTTCAAAACTGACTAATTTTTACATAAATTCAAGTATCTAAACAAAGCCAGATTTAAACAAAAATCTACATAACTGGGCATCAAGAGTCCAACGTAAATTTCTTGATTAAAAAACGGTATCACTACTGTTACATTTTAAATCATTTAGGTTAAAAACTTTTTAAACAAAGATATAAAAGTGGTAACATTTTTTGGACTCTCCTGTAAAAGTTACCAAAAAGAAATTTTCCATTTTTGTTCTTCGACTTCTCACTTAATCCGATACTTATGATAATTTTTCTTTGTTATTTGTTACAGGCTAACCACTATAAACCACAAAGGCAAAGTTAAATAAAAATCTGAAAAATGAAGAAAAGCCATCCAAGGACAGACTACGTACGCAACAAAAATATGCAGAGATTAAAAACAATCCGGAACTGTACAGTCTTCAGAAAGCGAAAGAAAAAAAAAGATACACTCTGCGAAAAGCGCAAAAAAAGATTAGCAGCATTGAAGATATGAGTGAAAGAGCCCAGAGAAAGCAAGGACTAAGATGGCGAAAGAACTCTCTAAATTATTTGAAGAAAAAAGAGGAGCAGCATAAAATAGAAATGATTATAGTAGAAAATATGCCTCCAATTAGTGACAATGTTAAGGAAGTACCCAATAATGTGCGAAACACTTTAGATCCTGACCCCTTCGCAGTCGAGAATGAACAATGAATCACACAAAAAAATCTATGAAAATCATTAACAAGTTACAGGATGAGATAAACAAACTTAAGAAAGAGAAAAAAAACAAACAAAAGAAAATGGAGGCGTTGCAGCTACAAAACGCAAACATAGCAATCGAAGATACAGTAGAGAAAAAAGTAAACGATGTTATGGGTTGCCCATATACAAGCGCGCATACCTACTAGCTTCGCTACCTACCTAGCTACCTACCTGCCTAGCTGCTATCACGAGCCCAGTCCGTGAGAAAAGAAGCATACCACTGGCCCTTGCAGCCAATAAGCGAGCGCTAATCATTTCGCTACCATATAAGGTCACGAATATCGGAACATTAGCACGAGACGACTGCATGTCACCCATCGGCCAACCCTTCTAGGCCAATGAAAGATGCGTTGCCCAAATACGGGATAGGCCGTCTCCCTCTCTCCCGCAGGCACAAGAGTTACGAGCGAACAAGAGGATCGCCAGTCCCGAGCAGAGAGCCCGAGTGGTAGGTGCCCCCCGGCATGAGTTCTACTGTTACGTGTTGTTACTACGGCCGCTTACCGCTCGTAACACAGAGAGTGGCGTCATGGATTGTTAATCCTGTGGGCCTCCTGGTGCCCCCGTGAGCCTGCGCGTGCCCCCGGCACGAGTTCTGCCGTCCCGTGTTGAGACAACGGCCGCTTACCGCTCGTAACACCGAGAGTGGCGTCATGCTATGGTTATTACTGTGCGCCCTGCTGCGTATCTGCCCGGTGCCCCCCCATGGCACTCCTCCTGCGTGCTCCAGCGACCGCCCCCGCCACGAGCCGGCGTCCGCAGCCCCGCTGCTTCTCCGCCGTCCAGGCCACCGCCGTCCACCACACATGAGCCCTAATAACCCCCCTAGTTTATTCGTGAGCCTCTAGATTCCTAGCTAACCAACCTAGCCTACTCGCTCGTCAGGACTTAAACTGAGCTATTATCTTGTATTACCTTGCCTATTGTCAATAAACCTGTCTATACCAACTACCTGTTTAACTTCTTCTTCTTCTTTCGTATGGTGGGGGGTCAGAGGGGGACATCTAGGTCTGCGAGCCAGTCTAGGGCCTCAGGCGTTGCCCTGTGGACCTCATCAATCCCGCCGGGGAATGAATGGAGCGGGCATTCGTTGACCACATGTTCGGTGGTCTCCACCGCACCGCATTCACACGTCGCCGACTCTTTAAGGCCCCATCTATGCATCATATGAGCACAACGGCTATGGGAGCACCTTATCCTATTGATGGCAGTCCAGAGTTTGCGAGGCAATGAGAACCCAGGCTGTCTCTCAGTGGGGTCTTGCACGAGATGGGCGTTTTTGACGTTGGCTGATTGCCACTCAAGCTTCCACCGGATGCGACATATGCATCCGGTCATGCGATCATTAAGCAACATCCTGTAAGCGTGTACACTGAACATCCGTCGGACATCAAGTCATCTCACCAGAACCCATGATAGGGTGAGAAATAAAAGATTTACAATGTCTCGTACACCCACTGATAGCATGTTGGGCCTAACAGATGCCATGAGTAACACGAGCATTGCGGAGGTAGCGTCGTCCAGTGAAACGGTGGACATGACCAGTCGCTTACTCGCTAGGCAAACGCCCACCGCCTTAGAGGCGGTTAGGGCTCGAGTCGCGGCTTCGTTAGTGTCCCGCACTGTGTGTGAGACGGTACCTACTGTCAGTGCTCCCACTACCCACATGAACACCCGCAGCCAATCTAGGCAACGCAGGAACCGGTCCGAAAGGGACAGTAGGACATTGTCCTGCAGTCCAAAGAAAGACAGGAAGGCGTTGCACAAGAGGAGCGCGGGACAGATCGTGCGGAATAGTGAGTCACGTGGTCGAGCTTCGCCAAGCCCCCGCGCTGAAACATCTACACAGCAAAAAACTGTGCCCTTGAAGAAATTCGAGGAATTCGAGAAGGCTAACCAGCCTTCTCCGCAAACGGTAATACCGGACGTATTACCCATGGACGTGACAAGACAGAGGCGACCAATTTACTTCAGGCGAGATGTGAATAACTTCGCCCAGGGCTTAGTAACGGCTGCTTCGGACAACTATACAGCTCCGGAGAGGGGGCTAGACAAGGAAGGTGCTACCATCTGCATCTTGGCAGCGTCCCTGGGAGATGTTGACACCACGGGGTTGGAAGACGTACATATCCCTGAGACAACTCTTGATGACTACGACTCAGAGGGGAAAGTACCCCGTGTGATCCGGGCAGCCCAGGAAGGACGACACAAGCCAGAGGCGACCGCCCCAGACGCCGAGGGAAGAAAGAAAAAGAACCTCTACTCCTCCGCAATCCGATTAGCGGGTGTAATGCGTTCTGCAGAAAATGCAGGGGTACGCATTGAGGGGTTTATGCGTGGGGCCACTCGCTCTCCCCGCTTCTGTAGCGTGGTATGTGCACAGTTGATGAAATCAGGAGTGAATGAGGCATTCCTCCAAAGGTCGCTCGGCGAAAAAGAGAGGGCGTGTAAGGTTATGGCGCTCATAAAGCTCTGGGTGGCAAGGGGAGACGTCACCGGGGATATTGAGTATGCCAAACGGCAAGATATGACGACGGAAGCGGAACTGGCTAGGGAGAAGGAGGGACATGCTGCACTGGCGGCCCAGTTCACAGTGACTATTCTACGAAACCGGCCCTTGGCTGCTCACTGTGTAAGGGAAGGTGCCTGTGTGGTGTGTCTCGCTCACGTCCTGGCCGGTTGCGGCGTCCCTCGTAACGCCGAAAGGATTGAGGCGACGGAGGGTATTGACCCCCAAGAGCATGCCAGGTTACGAGAGTTGATCATCAACGGCGGTACAGGAGCGGAGGAGGCAGCGGCTGCCCTGCATAACCGCGAAATGTATGCCAGTAACGGCAATATATATCTGGAGGTGGAGGGAGGGGTGGGACGAAAGGGGCTGTTTGAAGCCGCGGGCAAGAAGGCGTGGGACGCCACTGGCTTGTGTCAGAACGCCGGAGCTGCTTCGGAATCGCAGCTGGCTATTATTGAGTCCCAAGTCATGAATCACATTATCACCCGCGACAACACTCATGGTGTCAACGTTGTAACCCAACCACCTGTCAAGCATCAGTATGCTAGAACCTGGGAACATCGCATAGAAGGCCTCGCGGATGTGGCAGAAGGGGCAGAAGTCGGGGCTCAACAGCGGCTCAATAGGGTTAGGAACGGCATTGCCCGTCTTGTGGCAGGGGTGAATGCCGTTCGTGCCTACGTCTTGGGGAACTTAGTTGACCTCAATAATGCAATGAGGGAGGCAAGAATAGGCGAGACTTTTTCCGGTGGCCACTTTCTCAACGCTGCGCCCGTAGCGGAACCGGAACTATGGACGGGGGTTGGGTGCACTACAGAATTTAACCGTTCGGGGTGCGTTCCGACCTCCTACCTGCTGACGTACATGAACGAAGCGACCGACACAAAAACGCGAGACGGTCGAGTCAACTCAGGATATCCGGAGAAGATCTGGATGTATGTGTCTAATAGTCCACACCTTAATGCAGCTGCTACAGCCGGACTAACGCAGACGTACGGAGATATAAGACCTCTCCTACTAAAGCTAAAGCTATACGACCATCTAAAGTCCCCAGGAGTGGGCTTCCCCACGGGAGTCGAATGGTCAGTGCCCGTGAGAGGTCCAACACCAAGGGAGGTTTACACCCGCGACGTGCTGGACAACTGGCAGTATCGGACCGCATTTATTGACACTACGCTGGCAGAGAGGGCCTTCAAGGACGGCTTCCTCAATGTGGGGGCGGAGCGGTGGAACATGCTCTCTAATGAAGTAGCTATCGTAGTCCTTGATGAAGCAAAGGGTGACACCAATATGTTATGGTCACTTCAATATGTCCTTGCACACCCTTATCCCTTAGCCGGTGTGGCGGAGTGGTATGTTACAAATGGGGCCGATGATCTGGGCGTGAGGAGCGTAAAGACATTCCACAGGACTGAGGGTCTCGTCACCATCCCGAGCGCTGTGATGAAGGTGATAGTAATAGCCACTAGGAAGACGGGTTCAATTAACCTGGGCGGCACAGTCCATCAGATAGCGATTGTCGACCGAGAAGGTGAATATCTGTGCCAGGCTGTGAATTCGACCCCACTACTGAGGTACTGCTTAGGTCTGATGATGAATAACTCGCATTCACTATGCACCCAGTTCCAACCTGTTTCACTGGATATTGCCCATAGAGAGACTGTACCCTCCCGAGACTAAGTTCTCATTGCCAGCAGCTGCCGAAGGCACCCCTTGCCGAGAAGTCCAATAAGAAGTACGGTGAGTGGGTAATTGTTTACACCGCATTTTAGACAAGTAACCTAACACGATCCTAACACTGGGCCCAACGTGCTATAGGCTTTCCCTCCACTGAAGCATGTAATTGGTATATTTATTATGATTTTGTGTTCATGTTGCCTTATCTCTCCCGCAGCAGTGTGTGTGTTCCTCCGTGTTTGTGTTTCGTGCGCGCGCGTTTAGTCTGTCCGGAGTATTACTCTAGTCCATCCGCATTAATTAATAATAAGTAATTGGTGTCACGTTCCACGGCAATAATTAAAATGTTACATTAGATTTACAGCGCAGTTCGTTTAATAAGCTTGTGCTGCTTCGATAAAACTCGTCGGTAGTAGTGAAACCTTAAATAGTTATGAGATGTGATTTCGTTACCTTGTCCTTGCAGAGCGGCAGTTGAATTTAAAAAAAAAAAAAGAATAACTGCTGTCAGGTTTAGCCTCGGCTACCTGAGGCCCCTATAATATGTCATGGTGATGAAATACTTGAATAACTCTTAAGGAATTTGCGGTCCAAATTAGATAACGGGTATTTATCTGAATTGTCTTGTACGGTGTTATTATACATTAAAACCATGGCGTCCTCCACGACAAATTCGAGTAGAATTTTGAATTTCGAAAAGGCAAACCGCGTCCGTGATTAAAAAAATATTATCGGAGAGAGGGATTGCTCCCAAAAGAGCGCTGGCATCTCTCAGAGAACAATGTGTCTCTTAATGTTACGCCTGCGGAATCCCCTTCGATTTCTATCAGCTCCCCGCTAGTTAGTACGACGCCTAAAACCAGTAACTCCGTACCTCGCAGCGTTATAACTTCCTCTCCTCCGCAGGAGAACCGTCAAAAGACCACCACTAGGTATGTAGAGAGAAAGATAGTAAATTTGACGAACTGGAAAATTTTATTCGACGGAAGTACCGATGTGCGGGCTTTTTTAGACAGGGTCGCAGAGTTACAGTACGCATGTATGGAACGTGTCGTAGGAATCCGTGTGCATCTAACGAGTGCGCGAAAGCTTTTGACAACCATGGAAATTCAAGAATGGAATTTACGCTCCCACAGAGTACCATGCCGCCAGCACGACAATCTGAGAGCTGCTATTGGCTAGCGGAATTATGTGCATGTGGTGCCCCTTCCAAATGACTTGTCTACAACGCTATTATGTCCTTTAACTAACTAATCAATTGAAAACATAAATGAAATTGATAATGAATACATGCAGCAGCCTCATTGGACTGGAAAACACATCTGAATAACCACCTAATGCTTCCACAAGGGACTCCAGACAGCAATGATCAACGCCAAGGAAATGGCTGACTATTTACGTCACCCCCACCATGCGACCAGCCGAGCCACTATTGGTCAATTCTGAACAAAGGAAAAATCTGAATCGTAAATATTTACGAAAGCGAATTCATCTTCCGAAAAATTTGGAGCTCAATTTCGAGAAATTGGGAATAATTTGGATCAAGAAATAAACATCATCACCTAAAAATGAGTATGTACTACAAAAACAACCCAAAAACTGACGTCTATCAGTGATTGTTGCACTTTAAGAAAAATATTTACTGTTTAAAATTGTACCTTATATCACATATGTATACTTGTACCTTTTCTTGTAAACACAATAAAAATGATGTGAAGCTTTGGGATCCTGAGTTGGTAAAATCTTGGCAATAACTATCACACATAATTTTAACACAGCTGACTTCCAATCGTAGCGACCAGGGAAATTACCTAAAACAAGTACCTTAGAAAAATTAAGGAGGTTCTGTCCCCCAAAAATCCGACCTGAGTTTGCCCTATAAAAATAGAAGTCAAACCGGTAGGAAGTCAGTTCAAAACTATCAGCCAAGAAGAAACAATACCTACTCAAGATACCAACAGTCTCCAAGTTCAAACCTCTTTTCAAGTGTTTTAATCAGTCTTAGATTCAGTTTACCTCTCCCAGTATCCCAGTAACCTAAAATCCTAAAAACCCCAGTCTCCCACAGTCTCCAAAGTGAAAAATATTTATTTTAATCCAGTACTCAAATCAGTTTTGCCATTATACCTAGAAGCATTTTTTGTCAAAGTAGTAAATTCATTTAAAAGACCAGTGGCATTCCAAAATCCACTGGCGTACCAAACTCCATTGGCGTGTCATTGTGGCCAGCTCCCTATTATATTTAGTTTATGTACAAACGTCTAGTACATTTGGTCCTTCGAGCCGGATCTACACATAACACGCCTTCAGTCTTACCCAGTGGAAATGCCGTCTCTTCGCAGTGGCCGTAAGACCCCGACATCTTCCGAAACATCGCTGTCTAAACCTAACGCCCCGGGAACAAGCCGAAACATGCCAGTGGCACCCCGTCGGACCCCGGGCCCACGCACCGTAGACATCGATGAGACGCCATCCAGCGGAACCCGCCACGATCTATCTGGTGCGAACCCTGCCAGGAACCCTGACCTCATCACTTTTGACCAACCTGCTCCAGAATGTGTCGCCAAGAGCCTCCACGGATCCAACAGTAAAAGCAGCGAAACAACTTCTGAATCAACTGAAGACTCCCTGCGATTGCTGCGCCGAGAGATGCGCATCCGGGACAGACGTCACGCCAAGCAGACAGCCAATCTGCTCGCAGCCCTGAACGCTGCAACACGTCAAGCAGTCAGCCAACCTACCCAGGAGCCCGCACCAACCAGCCCGACCCTGCGAGCCAACCTCGGTCAGGCAGTAATTCAAACCCAGGCACCAACCGGCCCGTCTACGAACGAGTTCGCAACGAGATATGCCACTCGAGTACACACGTCAGACGGCCCGTCTACCGGAGAGTTTGCAACGAGATATGCAACAACTCAAGTACACGCACCAACCGGCTCTTCTACTAATGAGTTCGCAACGAGATATGCCACTCAAGTACACAAGCCAGCCGAAGAGTTTGCAACGAGATATGCAACTACTCAAGTGCATGCACCAACCGGCCCTTCTACTAATGAGTTTGCAACGAGATATGCCACTCAAGTTCACAAGCCGGCCGAAGAGTTTGCAACGAGATATGCAACTACTCAAATGGACACACCAGCCGGTCAGCCTACCAATGAATTTGCTGTAACCGATCCAACCGGATACGCCGCCGCCGCCACCCAAGAGTACACACTACTGACGGGCCCTGCGAAGAACATCCCTACGGCCGAATACAGCCATATCGGACCCGAGCGCCCACTTTACAACACAGCAGGGTACCAGCATCAGCCAGCCTCCTCCGGCCAGGATTCCCCATTATTTACACCACCGCACACAGCCAATCAGACAGCACGGCACACCCGAGAATGGTTGCAGCATGGCAACGACCCACTGGCCCAGATCGCCTCCGTGATGGCAGAGGCCCTTCGCTCTTCTAGAACGCAAGATAGCCCCCGCACATTAGAAGATGATTCAAGAATGGCTGCCCTCATTGCCAGGCAATCCACAGCAAAAGATTTGCCTACCTTCTCCGGAGACCCCCTTGAGTGGCCCACCTGGAAGGCACAGTACGCTCAATCCACCGCCACCTGCCAAATGACTCCGAGCGAAAATCTCATTCGGCTGCAGCGCGCCCTCAAAGGCAAGGCACGAGATACCGTGGGTCCCCTACTAATGGATCCTGCGCAAGTCCCAGAGATCATCAGCGTCCTCGAGCAGCGATACGGCAGCGCTAACTCCATAGCAAAATTTATGCTAGACAAGGTTAAAAAACTACCTTACCTCACGACCGAGGTATCACTCGAGGATCTGGCAGATTTCTCCGGGACGGTACAAAACCTGGTGGCATCTCTCCGGATCCTGAAAACCGAAGGTTATCTCACCAATCCTGCATTAATGAATGACGTCACTGACAAAATGCCAAGTTCCCTGCGTCTGGCATGGCTAATCGAGATCCGCAAACAACACGCTCCGGCCACCATAACCCAGCTCGCTGCCTTTCTGAAAGAGGTGTCAAACGCAATTCCAAACAGTGGGATGGTGGACCACATACGATCTCGACCACGCCGTGAACAAATACATGCCGGGTACCAGGAGGAAGAAGAGAGTGATCGCATGCGACTTCTACCGAGCCATGAGCAAATACATGCCGGACATCAAGAAGAAATCAGGGATGGCCCAAAAGAAAAGATTGCCCCCATAAAACGCAAAGTAAACGAGGAACATACTTACCCTGGACCAAGCCGAAAAAGAAAAACTGCTGATGAAAGCTGCGCCCAATGTGGCGGCGATCATAAAACCCGCGAATGCAAAGAATTCGCAGCCAAAGATGTTGAACTCCGATGGGAAACTGTACGCACGGGAAGATTATGCCGCAAGTGCTTAGAAAAACACCACTCACGAAGCTGCAAAATAAACCAATGGTGCAAAGTAGGAGATTGCAGATCCCCACACCACCCCCTGCTACATAATCCCGAGTTCGTACGAAAAAGCGCCGTGGAAAATGTCAACTTGTGACGCCAGGACTCCGGACAGAGAGTACTATTAAAAATTGCGCCAGTCATATTAAGCGCTCCAAACAAAGAAGAAGTGTCAGTGTTCGCTCTCCTGGATGAAGGATCCACAGTAACACTTGTCGACGCTGACACCGCAATACAAGTCGGAGCAAACGGCCCAGTTCACGGACTGCGAATCCACGGCGCGAAAGGAATGTGCACCTCCGACAATCTCTCCCAACGAGTGAGACTAAGAATACGAGGTGCAGGCAACAGTAATACATTCCACATATCTGCCAGCACAATAAGCAACCTCAACCTGCCGGAGCAACAGACCCAAGGAAGGTCGGTCGTCCCGAAGCTGCTAATAGGCCAAGATAACGCTCACCTGATCGTGTCAAGGGAAGTTCGTGAATGCAATGATACTACGCGAATAGCATCACGCACCGCACTAGGATGGATCGCTCATGGGGGAGTCAACCCCAGAGATAATAACACGACCACCACTTTGGCACTACAACCAGAAACGGCCGCAGACATACAGTTGAGGGAGCTAGTAAAAACCAACTTCGCCATCGACTCCCTCGGAGTAACATCAGCCACCAGAGTCAATGCAAGCGAACAACAGGCAATTGCACTTATGAATGCAACTACCCGTCCTCTTCCTGTAGGAAGGTGGGAAACCGGTCTACTATGGCGCAAACCAGAAGCCACGTTACCTGACAATCGGCAGTGTGCGCTGAAACGACTTCTGTCCCTGGAGAAAAAGCTAGAAAAAGACAAAAATCTAGCAGTGGCCTACAACGACAAAATAAATCAACTTATCAACAAAGGCTATGCCAAGAAGTTATCAAGCCATGAAGCTTCCACCACCACACCTCGCAAATGGTACCTGCCCCACTTTGCAGTAATCAACCCAAATAAGCCAGGAAAAATCAGAGTGGTGTTCGATGCCGCAAGCCGATGCCGAGGAACCTCCCTCAACGACCAGCTGCTTACTGGTCCTGACCTGCTGTCCTCCCTCCTGGGGAATATAATACGCTTCCGGGAAGGAAACATCGCTATTGCTGCAGACATCAAAGAAATGTTCCTGCAAATAAAAATAAGGCGAGAAGATCAGTCGTCCCAGCTATTCCTGTGGAGGACATCACCCCATCACGAACCAGACACCTATCAAATGTCATCGATGATGTTCGGAGCCACCTGTTCCCCAAGCAGTGCCCAATTCGTCCGAAATAAAGTGGCTGAAACATACGAGCACGAGTACCCGGCCGCCGCAAAAGCCGTACGCACCAAGTTCTACATGGACGATTACCTAGATGCAGCAGACACACCCAATGAAGCTGCTGCACTCGCCCAAAGTGTAAGTGCCCTGCTCGCAAAAGGAGGGTTCCACTTGACAAATTGGGCGTCCAACAGCCCGGCGGCCCTAGCTAGCGTACCTATAGAAGACCGTGCCAGCTCCACGATACAAATCAGCAGCGGAGGTCCGGAAACAGAGCGAGTGCTTGGTTTAATCTGGGACCCCACCACAGACCGCTTCCTGTACTCATTTCGTGAGGCAATCTCCCACGACACGGCCACACAACCTACCAAGCGGCAACTATTATCTATAGTAATGAAGATCTTCGACCCAGTCGGCTTCGTTGCCTGCCTTACCATCAGATCTAAGATGCTACTGCAAGCAGTGTGGCGCTCAAGCGTCGGCTGGGATGAACCCATTGCCCCTGAACACGCCCAGAGATGGACAGACTGGCTAAATCTGTTGCACACGAACAGCATCTCAATCCCGAGACGTTGCCTCTACAACAAATTAAACAACGTAACACTACACCTTTTCTGCGATGCATCGGAGCAAGCTTGCTGTGCCGTGGCCTACTTCACCGAAAAAATAGGTGGATCCTTACGAGTAACATTCCTTGCAAGTAAATGCAAGGTAGCGCCACTGAAGCCTCTCTCCATTCCACGCCTCGAGCTTCAAGCCGCCCTCATAGCAGCGAGACTAGCCCAGACGATCCAAAAAGAAAGCAAAGCCCTGATATCCCGCACCTGCTTCTGGACAGACTCCACAACTGTACTATGCTGGTTACGCACGGACCCACGCGCCTACTCAACCTTTGTGGCAAACCGATTGGGGGAAATAGACGAACTAACCAACATACCCGACTGGAAATGGGTACCCACAAAACTCAATCCCGCTGACATAGGAACACGAGACTTAGAGGTGCCAGACTTAACACCAGAAGGAAGATGGTTTACTGGCCCAGCCTTTCTCACTTCCCCGGAGGGTGCGTGGCCAAAAGAACGGGCACCCGCCCACAGGCCTGACGACCTGACACTAGAAGTCAAACCTCACTACGTTGGCCTTGTGTCCACCAGGGGCGAAGCACTCCCATCAGTAGAGCGGTTCTCCTCATGGCACCGGCTGATTCGCTCCACCGCTTGGATCCTCCGATTTATCAGACGATGCAAGATGGGGCCCAATAAACCAGTAGAAGGCCCACTACTAGCCGATGAGATAAAAGCAGCAGAACACAGATGGATCAAAAGGTCCCAGGAAGACGCTTTCACAACTGATCTACACATCATCCGACAAGGTCAAAAACTGCCTGCTGGCAGCCGCCTCAACTCCCTGAACCCATTCTTTGGACCAGATGACCTACTACGAATGGGGACCCGACTACAAGCCTTGGAAAGAACAAAGAGTGTGGCCCGAACTCCCATAATACTGGACGGCGACGAACCCTACACTCGACTTCTTATCAGTCACTACCACAAAAAGGCGGATCATCCTAGTACTGAGAAAACAGTAGCAGAAATACGCAATCATTTCTTCATAATACGACTACGCACAACAAGCAGGAAGATAACGCACGCCTGCCCCACTTGCTTCATACGACGCAGCAAACCGACTCCACCTCTGATGGGCGCATTACCACCACCCCGCCTGATGCATCACGTCCGCCCATTCACACACTGTGGGCTTGACTATTTCGGCCCTATGGCTATCACGGTCGGTAGGCATCGAGAAAAACGATATGGAGCCATCTTCACCTGCCTCTCGACACGCGCCATTCACCTAGAACTAGCCGCTTCACTGACTGCTGACTCGGCCATCATGGCCCTACAAAGAATGACCGCCCGCAGAGGACAACCAGCAGCCATGTACTCGGACAACGGGACAAACTTTCACGGAGCTGACACCGAGATGAGGGACGCCCTGCTGTCAATAAGTCAAGACGCCAGAATGATTGACGCAATAGCTACCCAGGGCATCGAGTGGCACTTCATACCACCACTAAGTCCGCACATGGGGGGAGCTTGGGAAAGATTAGTACGATCAGTAAAGAAAGCCCTAAGCGCTACACTAAAGGAAAGAGCACCAAAAGAAGAAACGCTACTCACCGCACTTGCAGAAGCTGAGTTTGTGGTAAATAATCGTCCACTCACCCACATTTCAGTTGACCCACGTGATGAAGAACCTCTAACACCCAACCACTTTTTGCTAGGGTCAGCCGGGAAGCGCCCTCAATTATCCTTCTACGACAAAAAAGAAGAGGAAACATGCCTACGCCGCCAGTGGCGCATCGGACAACAACTTGCAGACACCTTCTGGAGGCGATGGCTGCGGGAATACCTACCTACCATGGCTGTCCGGCAAAAGTGGCACCATCCAACTACACCAATTAAGAAGGATGACCTAGTGATCATCATGGACCCAGCACTGCCTCGAAACAGTTGGCCACGTGGCCGTATCATCGAAGCAATACCTGCAGCTGATGGACAAGTCAGAACTGCCCGGATCCAAACCAGCACTGGGATATACGTAAGGCCGGCAGTCAAAATCGCCGTCATTCTGCCTGCCACGCCAGCAACTGATGAAACTGTACACTCTGCGAAGACACCTGACTCAAAACTCAGACATCGGAAAAGGACACGCCCGACGAAGTAGCTGAGCACAGTCGAGACTGCACTGAGGGGAGTGTATGGAACGTGTCGTAGGAATCCGTGTGCATCTAACGAGTGCGCGAAAGCTTTTGACAACCATGGAAATTCAAGAATGGAATTTACGCTCCCACAGAGTACCATGCCGCCAGCACGACAATCTGAGAGCTGCTATTGGCTAGCGGAATTATGTGCATGTGGTGCCCCTTCCAAATGACTTGTCTACAACGCTATTATGTCCTTTAACTAACTAATCAATTGAAAACATAAATGAAATTGATAATGAATACATGCAGCAGCCTCATTGGACTGGAAAACACATCTGAATAACCACCTAATGCTTCCACAAGGGACTCCAGACAGCAATGATCAACGCCAAGGAAATGGCTGACTATTTACGTCACCCCCACCATGCGACCAGCCGAGCCACTATTGGTCAATTCTGAACAAAGGAAAAATCTGAATTGTAAATATTTACGAAAGCGAATTCATCTTCCGAAAAATTTGGAGCTCAATTTCGAGAAATTGGGAATAATTTGGATCAAGAAATAAACATCATCACCTAAAAATGAGTATGTACTACAAAAACAACCCAAAAACTGACGTCTATCAGTGATTGTTGCACTTTAAGAAAAATATTTACTGTTTAAAATTGTACCTTATATCACATATGTATACTTGTACCTTTTCTTGTAAACACAATAAAAATGATGTGAAGCTTTGGGATCCTGAGTTGGTAAAATCTTGGCAATAACTATCACACATAATTTTAACACAGCTGACTTCCAATCGTAGCGACCAGGGAAATTACCTAAAACAAGTACCTTAGAAAAATTAAGGAGGTTCTGTCCCCCAAAAATCCGACCTGAGTTTGCCCTATAAAAATAGAAGTCAAACCGGTAGGAAGTCAGTTCAAAACTATCAGCCAAGAAGAAACAATACCTACTCAAGATACCAACAGTCTCCAAGTTCAAACCTCTTTTCAAGTGTTTTAATCAGTCTTAGATTCAGTTTACCTCTCCCAGTATCCCAGTAACCTAAAATCCTAAAAACCCCAGTCTCCCACAGTCTCCAAAGTGAAAAATATTTATTTTAATCCAGTACTCAAATCAGTTTTGCCATTATACCTAGAAGCATTTTTTGTCAAAGTAGTAAATTCATTTAAAAGACCAGTGGCATTCCAAAATCCACTGGCGTACCAAACTCCATTGGCGTGTCATTGTGGCCAGCTCCCTATTATATTTAGTTTATGTACAAACGTCTAGTACAACGCAAGAGGGGTTGAATGGGATGACTTGACAAGAGGGTTCATAGAACTGCTCTCGGGATCCGCCTTGTTTTTTTATAGGAAGATTTTCAAAACCAACTTAAAATGGGAGGAAATTAAAGTAGCCTTTCAAAAGAGGTTCGAGGACCCGACGTTTCAAATGACTGAGAAGTCGAAATTCTTTAACTTAGGCCAAAAGATTAACGAAAGAGCCGCGGACTATATTCTAGAAGCCTTGGCAATAAACTCTAAACTAAATATTCCGTTCCCCGAATCAGAACTCTTATCTTTAGCCACGAAAGGGCTCCTGCCAGATTATGTGCAGCTAAAAATCGGGCGCGAAATCACCAATGTTGCAGAATTACAAGTATTGTGCGAAGAAATGAATAAGATTAAGTTCAGTTCCGCCTCGAGATATCTCGAGACAGATGTTATTCCGAGCTCCATAGAGATCGATAGCGAATTGAAAAATTAAGTCCAAAATACACCGTTACAAGCAACTGTATAATGTGCCGGTCCGACAATACGTAAATTTATTATCGTCTCTGAATGCCAAATTGTCATCACCCTTGTCCGAAGCGGACTTGGTTCTCATAATAAAAAATGGATTATTACACAAATATAGTAAGCTATTTTCATATAGTGTGCCCCGCACTTGTGCCGAGTTAATACAGAATTGTGAGGATTTACAATGTCTCGTACACCCACTGATAGCATGTTGGGCCTAACAGATGCCATGAGTAACACGAGCATTGCGGAGGTAGCGTCGTCCAGTGAAACGGTGGACATGACCAGTCGCTTACTCGCTAGGCAAACGCCCACCGCCTTAGAGGCGGTTAGGGCTCGAGTCGCGGCTTCGTTAGTGTCCCGCACTGTGTGTGAGACGGTACCTACTGTCAGTGCTCCCACTACCCACATGAACACCCGCAGCCAATCTAGGCAACGCAGGAACCGGTCCGAAAGGGACAGTAGGACATTGTCCTGCAGTCCAAAGAAAGACAGGAAGGCGTTGCACAAGAGGAGCGCGGGACAGATCGTGCGGAATAGTGAGTCACGTGGTCGAGCTTCGCCAAGCCCCCGCGCTGAAACATCTACACAGCAAAAAACTGTGCCCTTGAAGAAATTCGAGGAATTCGAGAAGGCTAACCAGCCTTCTCCGCAAACGGTAATACCGGACGTATTACCCATGGACGTGACAAGACAGAGGCGACCAATTTACTTCAGGCGAGATGTGAATGACTTCGCCCAGGGCTTAGTAACGGCTGCTTCGGACAACTATACAGCTCCGGAGAGGGGGCTAGACAAGGAAGGTGCTACCATCTGCATCTTGGCAGCGTCCCTGGGAGATGTTGACACCACGGGGTTGGAAGACGTACATATCCCTGAGACAACTCTTGATGACTACGACTCAGAGGGGAAAGTACCCCGTGTGATCCGGGCAGCCCAGGAAGGACGACACAAGCCAGAGGCGACCGCCCCAGACGCCGAGGGAAGAAAGAAAAAGAACCTCTACTCCTCCGCAATCCGATTAGCGGGTGTAATGCGTTCTGCAGAAAATGCAGGGGTACGCATTGAGGGGTTTATGCGTGGGGCCACTCGCTCTCCCCGCTTCTGTAGCGTGGTATGTGCACAGTTGATGAAATCAGGAGTGAATGAGGCATTCCTCCAAAGGTCGCTCGGCGAAAAAGAGAGGGCGTGTAAGGTTTTGGCGCTCATAAAGCTCTGGGTGGCAAGGGGAGACGTCACCGGGGATATTGAGTATGCCAAACAGCAAGATATGACGACGGAAGCGGAACTGGCTAGGGAGAAGGAGGGACATGCTGCACTGGCGGCCCAGTTCACAGTGACTATTCTACGAAACCGGCCCTTGGCTGCTCACTGTGTAAGGGAAGGTGCCTGTGTGGTGTGTCTCGCTCACGTCCTGGCCGGTTGCGGCGTCCCTCGTAACGCCGAAAGGATTGAGGCGACGGAGGGTATTGACCCCCAAGAGCATGCCAGGTTACGAGAGTTGATCATCAACGGCGGTACAGGAGCGGAGGAGGCAGCGGCTGCCCTGCATAACCGCGAAATGTATGCCAGTAACGGCAATATATATCTGGAGGTGGAGGGAGGGGTGGGACGAAAGGGGCTGTTTGAAGCCGCGGGCAAGAAGGCGTGGGACGCCACTGGCTTGTGTCAGAACGCCGGAGCTGCTTCGGAATCGCAGCTGGCTATTATTGAGTCCCAAGTCATGAATCACATTATCACTCGCGACAACACTCATGGTGTCAACGTTGTAACCCAACCACCTGTCAAGCATCAGTATGCTAGAACCTGGGAACATCGCATAGAAGGCCTCGCGGATGTGGCAGAAGGGGCAGAAGTCGGGGCTCAACAGCGGCTCAATAGGGTTAGGAACGGCATAGCCCGTCTTGTGGCAGGGGTGAATGCCGTTCGTGCCTACGTCTTGGGGAACTTAGTTGACCTCAATAATGCAATGAGGGAGGCAAGAATAGGCGAGACTTTTTCCGGTGGCCACTTTCTCAACGCTGCGCCCGTAGCGGAACCGGAACTATGGACGGGGGTTGGGTGCACTACAGAATTTAACCGTTCGGGGTGCGTTCCGACCTCCTACCTGCTGACGTACATGAACGAAGCGACCGACACAAAAACGCGAGACGGTCGAGTCAACTCAGGATATCCGGAGAAGATCTGGATGTATGTGTCTAATAGTCCACACCTTAATGCAGCTGCTACAGCCGGACTAACGCAGACGTACAGAGATATAATAATAATAATAATAATAATAATATATCTTTATTGAACAAAAAAAAATGAAGATTTATAACTACAAAAACAAAAAGTACATCATAAGTACAGTAAAAGTACAGTTTAAAAGTTGCATATGTACGAAAGTTAATATCAAAAAACAAAATACGTATATACAGTAGGTAATTAAAGAATAGAGATTTATAATTATAAATTTAGGTTTCTCATAACCTGCCTCACTAGGCTAGCCTGTGTTGAGGCAGTAATTTTATGTCAATTTATTATACTGTGAACATACCTACACTTACATTAGAATAAAATCACACAATAGAATGGTTGCATTAATAATAACAATAACATTGGTACAATAATAACAGCATTGGTTCAATATTAATTTCGAATTTGGGTGAGTGCACCGGTAAATGCTCTATCATTATTTTTTATCCAAATTTTTATGTTTTTTTTGAAATTTTTTTGTGAATCACATTTTTTTATACTAATTGGAAGAATGTAATATAAGACCTCTCCTACTAAAGCTAAAGCTATACGACCATCTAAAGTCCCCAGGAGTGGGCTTCCCCACGGGAGTCGAATGGTCAGTGCCCGTGAGAGGTCCAACACCAAGGGAGGTTTACACCCGCGACGTGCTGGACAACTGGCAGTATCGGACCGCATTTATTGACACTACGCTGGCAGAGAGGGCCTTCAAGGACGGCTTCCTCAATGTGGGGGCGGAGCGGTGGAACATGCTCTCTAATGAAGTAGCTATCGTAGTCCTTGATGAAGCAAAGGGTGACACCAATATGTTATGGTCACTTCAATATGTCCTTGCACACCCTTATCCCTTAGCCGGTGTGGCGGAGTGGTATGTTACAAATGGGGCCGATGATCTGGGCGTGAGGAGCGTAAAGACATTCCACAGGACTGAGGGTCTCGTCACCATCCCGAGCGCTGTGATGAAGGTGATAGTAATAGCCACTAGGAAGACGGGTTCAATTAACCTGGGCGGCACAGTCCATCAGATAGCGATTGTCGACCGAGAAGGTGAATATCTGTGCCAGGCTGTGAATTCGACCCCACTACTGAGGTACTGCTTAGGTCTGATGATGAATAACTCGCATTCACTATGCACCCAGTTCCAACCTGTTTCACTGGATATTGCCCATAGAGAGACTGTACCCTCCCGAGACTAAGTTCTCATTGCCAGCAGCTGCCGAAGGCACCCCTTGCCGAGAAGTCCAATAAGAAGTACGGTGAGTGGGTAATTGTTTACACCGCATTTTAGACAAGTAACCTAACACGATCCTAACACTGGGCCCAACGTGCTATAGGCTTTCCCTCCACTGAAGCATGTAATTGGTATATTTATTATGATTTTGTGTTCATGTTGCCTTATCTCTCCCGCAGCAGTGTGTGTGTTCCTCCGTGTTTGTGTTTCGTGCGCGCGCGTTTAGTCTGTCCGGAGTATTACTCTAGTCCATCCGCATTAATTAATAATAAGTAATTGGTGTCACGTTCCACGGCAATAATTAAAATGTTACATTAGATTTACAGCGCAGTTCGTTTAATAAGCTTGTGCTGCTTCGATAAAACTCGTCGGTAGTAGTGAAACCTTAAATAGTTATGAGATGTGATTTCGTTACCTTGTCCTTGCAGAGCGGCAGTTGAATTTAAAAAAAAAAAAAGAATAACTGCTGTCAGGTTTAGCCTCGGCTACCTGAGGCCCCTATAATATGTCATGGTGATGAAATACTTGAATAACTCTTAAGGAATTTGCGGTCCAAATTAGATAACGGGTATTTATCTGAATTGTCTTGTACGGTGTTATTATACATTAAAACCATGGCGTCCTCCACGACAAATTCGAGTAGAATTTTGAATTTATATTATCGGAGAGAGGGATTGCTCCCAAAAGAGCGCTGGCATCTCTCAGAGAACAATGTGTCTCTTAATGTTACGCCTACGGAATCCCCTTCGATTTCTATCAGCTCCCCGCTAGTTAGTACGACGCCTAAAACCAGTAACTCCGTACCTCGCAGCGTTATAACTTCCTCTCCTCCGCAGGAGAACCGTCAAAAGACCACCACCCACTAGGTATGTAGAGGTATTCTCTAACCAGAATAATGTGAATGAAAACAACCTTGTATAGTTTTAAGAATTTCATTGTAAAGATGCGAATGTGTATTGATTTCGGTCAATACAAGACTCAGGTCAGCGTTTAATATTCTCTAACCGGAATAATAGGCATAAGAATGATTTTGCACAATTGTTAACCTGGTAATCAATTAATTCATGAGGAGCTGTTATTATCCTTAGTTCTGTCTTTTGTTGTCACTGGGACATACCTGTACCCAACCATGGAATTTTTTTATGTTTTTGTGAAACATTTTATATTATTATTTTTTAAGGAGTTCCTTTTTTTTTCTTCTCTTCTCATCTTCGCTAGCGTGTCTGTATCACACTAGGTATTATTTCTACAATTCTTGGGAGAAGGGTTGGCAACCTTTGTTCAGAATACTTGTTAGGGTTTGATAGCTTGGCTCTCAGGTAGTTAAATTTTGTTTAGCTCTTAGGTAGGGAGTGTTTAAAACTTGGTGAAAGAGGTACAGATCTACCTCTTTTACCTCACTTGCGGCAACCATGAGGACGAGACCCCTTGCATCAGCTACGTTACCTGCAACCTTACAATAGAAGCATACCACGGGCCCTTGCAGCCAATAAGCGAGCGCTAATCATTTCGCTACCATGTAAGGTCATTAGAACGAGACGACTGCATGTCACCCACCGTGTTGAGACAACGGCCGCTTACCGCTCGTAACACCGAGAGTGGCGTCATGCTATGGTTATTACTGTGCGCCCTGCTGCGTACCTGCCCGGTGCCCCCCATGGCACTCCTCCTGCGTGCTCCAGCGACCGCCCCCGCCACGTGCCGGCATCCGCCGCCCCGCTGCTTTTCCGCCGTCCACCACACGTGAGCCCTAATAACCCCCTTAGTTTATTCGTGAGCCTCTAGATTCCTAGCTAACCAACCCAGCCTACTCGCTCGTCAGGACTTAAACTGAGCTATTATCTTGTATTACCTTGCCTATTGTCAATAAACCTGTCTATACCAACTACCTGTTTCACTGGATATTGCCCATAGAGAGACTGTACCCTCCCGAGACTAAGTTCTCATTGCCAACAGCTGCCGAAGGCACCCCTTGCCGAGAAGTCCAATAAGAAGTACGGTGAGTGGGTAATTTTTTACACCGCATTTTAGACAAGTAACCTAACACGATCCTAACAACGACATAGCTACTATTGACTCGCCTACTTTTTTCAATAATATTGATGACAATATGCTATTGAGCGAATTCTACGGCTCCATGTTTTTGGACGATACTATTGCTTCAACACCAGAATCTGCTAAAACTATAGAAAAGAAATGTAAAGTGAAAATACTCTCAAATGTCCCTTTCCACTGTCAGCATTATTCCTTCTATAAAAATAGTACCCAAGAATTCAATCTTTTCGATCAATGCGATCACAAATTCTTCAGCGCTTGCAAGATCCAGATGAGAATGGAAGAGGACAATTCACTTTCAAAAATTTTCCGAACTTTCACAAGAATAGGAACTCATGATCTCATTAAAGTTCCTTAAAATATTATGTTCCAATTTAGATGTAAGATCTTTATCTAGTATGTTTAGTTATGTTGTGTTTGTTTAGTGTCTCTATCTTTCCAATTGAGTTCTGATCTTTTCTTATTTTTAATATTTCTATTTTTCAAATATTAGAATGATTGCTTAGGCATGTGAAAATTTTGTTTTTATTGTGTCCAACACCTACTTATAAAACTGAATTATAAAGAATTTGATTAACCCTTATAATTTAGGGGTTAGTATCTAGTATAAGCAGGAAATTTTTTGTTGTGTTGGGTTTGGTGCCTGTGATGTTCCAGCTGCATTTTCTTCATTTGTATATTGATATTTTGTCTATTATTTTTTAACAATTTTAATTTTAATTTTTTTTTTTAGTTTTCTTTATTCATTGAATTTTTTTTACATAAATTGGGGATTTTTCGACCACCATGCTAGGCACATGCCCGTTTTGTGGTGGTCGATCAAATATTGCAAAAGCATAAGTAAGCAGAATTGGTTACTTAGGAAAAAATTGTATTTCTTGTCTCCAAATTGTATTTTTTCACTATAATAGGTTTTTCTTGCTTTTTCCTAATGCGCCCATCACGTCAGGTCAAATGATACTTACTTACTCCAGTTGGCATCCCCAACTGGAGTAAGTGATGGAAAATTAGTTAAATCGCTCGGCGAAAAAGCGCCACAGAAGAAAAATTTTCTACGTTAAAGAGCAAACCAATAAATGCTTTCGATTTTTAAATATATTGTATTTTCAAATATATATATAACCCAGAAGCTGCCACAGAAGTCCACACGGACGCTTCTGCTAAAGGACTGGGAGCGATCTTATTACAACAAGGTCAGGACATGAAAATGCATCCAATAGCTTACTAAAGCCGTCGCACATCTTCGGATGAATCTATGTATCACTCATACGACTTCGAGACTTTAGCTTTGACGCAAGCCTTGAAACATTTCCACGTATATCTGATCGGAATACGATTCAAAGTGGTAATAGATTGTAATGCAGTTCGGGCTACGATGACTAAGAAGGATATTAAACCACGTGTGGCACGGTGGTGGATATTTTTACAAGATTATCAATTTGACATTAAATATTGTGCGGACAAGAGAGTAGCTCATGTCGACTACTTGAGTCGAAACCCTGTATATTTGGCATACGAATGGACTACCCAGGAGCAGCTTTTAGCAACTGATCCGGAAATTACCAAAATAAGGAATCTCCTGAAAATTGGTATTGAGTCAGAAGGCCACAAGCAGTACTTTATCGACTATGAGGTAAAGGAAGACCTATTGCGGTGAATAATGGTTACGATGGCGGAATGATAGATAATTTAATAAAAAAGAAAAATCTCACTGTAACTTCAATTACATATGGCCTTGTTTTCCGTACAACGTCAATCGGTTCGTACCTAGAAATGCCCGATGGGGCTTTCTTCGGATTCTCCACGATGAGAGTGGACATCAAGGTGTTGATAGAACACTGGCTGTCATCTGGTACAAATACTGATTTCCGCAGATGAGGAATGTTGTTTCGAAAAATATGTAAAAAACTGTTTAAAATGTCTAGTTGGGAAAAGCAATACTGGTCGAAAGCCCGGGGTATTACATCCCATTCCCAAAATATAGACCCCTTTTGCCATTGTGCATATGGACCATTTGGGACCTTTGTGAAGAGCGTGGAGGGAATGCAGTATGTTATTGCTCTCCAGGACGGCTTCACGAAGTACTGCTTTTTAGAGGCAGTGGCAGAAACAAGTACAAAAGGTGTCATAAAGGCACTTTCGGCGATGGCGTACCTTTTTGGGGTGCCACAGAGACTTGTTTGTGGTTGAGGTACAGCTTTTACCTCGAAAGCCAAGCTGACCATAAACTCTGTTTTATTACCGAGGGCTAACGGGCAGGTAGACCAACTCAACAGAACTATATTAAATACACTGAACTCCATCATCAGAGATAAACTCGAAGATCAGTGGGTTGAAGCTCTGGCAGCAACACAGCAAGCACTGAATAACGCAGTCAACAGAACTACTTTGAAAACTCCAAATGAGTTATTGATGGGCTACAAACCCTCTGCATTGTGCGAAGCTGTGTTGGTAAATAATATCACACAGGCTGGTGAGAGGCCGGACCTCAAGGTCATACGTGTGGAAACTTTACGATAAAGATCAAAGGCGGCAGATGAAACGATTCAACTCGAAACGATTCATTAAATACGGTTTTGATCCGGATTTCTAAGGGAAATCTGGGGTACAAAAAGTTGAAAGGTCGCTTTCCTTATAAAGTGGTTGAAGTCTTGCCGAATGATCGTTTTAACGTGTTCGGTACCAGACCCAACGGCAGCACTCACTCAGAGTAATGGTCACATATGAAAATATGAAGAATTGGCTGGCTGAACAAATTTCAGAGTAATGGTCAGGAAGGGCGAACAGTGTGATCTATTCGCCAATACCATTGTGGGGCTGAACAAGTGTCAACACTCCTAATTATAATTTCAGATACTGCTTCGAGGTCAAAGCAGTTATCAGTTTAGCAATTACCGTGTTAGCAACACATTCAAATTCTGCTACCACAGTGTTAAGTTCACTGATTTGCCGCCAGAGGCGCTATTCTCATCTCTGTCGGCCAAGCAGGGATCTACACTTCACGGGTGGTTCGCGGAACCGCCGGCAGAGGCGCTACTCACACCTCGGTCGGCAAGGCAGGGAGTGATTCGCTACCCACGAATCATCCCCGCGACAAGTAAACATTCAAACTCAACGGCTCGAAACGAAGACAAACCGTGTACCGCCCATGGCCGATCTGCGCTCACACAGCCTAGGTGTGAACGGGCTCAAGGGATTGATCCTTTACATTTCATAGCCGTGTCTGAACACCCCTTAACTCATTAACTGTGACGTAGGTACATTCACGAAATAATATTGAGATGATTCAAAAGGAATAAACTTGTAAATAAACAAAATCGAATAAACCTGAAAGCAATAAATTTGTTTGACAAAAAATGGGGTTATTGAATAATAAATATATCTTATCTTGAGCAAGTGGCGTCTCGGGTCGCACCGCTCCAATTTTGTTTAGTCTGAGGTCAAAAATCACTTAACACCATAATTGTCGCTGTCCCTCAGTTCATTATAAATATACTAACGCTTTAGGCACGGACCATTTTTGAATAATTCAAACAAAAGGATTGGATATTTTTTTACAGCACAAACTTTCAATCGAACGTAACTTCTTTTATAGGATAGATAAATTTATTTCGCGAAATGTGGCTAATTATGTAGATTGTTATGCATACGCATGACAAAATTCAGATTGACAAAAAAAAGTTGAAGAACACATAATGCTTTTGCAGGAGCCAGGATTAGTGTATCTCGCACATACTACGCCATCATCTGGGACTGCTAAAGACAGCGAAAATGCCACATGTTTTCTTTTGGAAGAGGAAAATCGTCAAATGGAGAAAATTGTTGCAGTTGGTTGTGACGGAACTAATGCAACACTGGCCAGAAAAATGGAATCATTTTAAGAATGGAACAGACTTGGAAGGCCATTGCAATGGCTGATGGCAATCTGCCAGCTGAACGCCAATGAACTACCATTGCGACATTAGCGGACCTGTAGAAACTTAAAAAATTGTGAGAACATGAAAGTTATACTGTTTGTTCCCATTCAATCATCAACAATTCAACCATTTAATCATCCATACCGAAAAATTTAAAGGGAAAATTAAGCACTGACCAAAATTATTTATATAATACGTGTCTGGTTGTGTCAAATGGTGTGATAACTGTAGATTTGGCAAGGAAACAACCAGGGAAAATGTCTCATGCCAGGTGGCTAACAACTGCAAACAATATTACGGTTATACGTTGCAATGGTTAACTCAACACAAAATTTGCAGATGTTGGCCGCCTTTATTGTGAGTGTATGCTCCAACATGGTTTACCATAAAGTGCAAGGTTCTTGTGTAAACGGAGCCCGTAATCTATGGAAAATGGTTAGCATTTCCAGATATCTTTAAGCAGAATTGAAAGCTATTGCTGACCCCGTGATTAGAGGAAAGCTTATTTTGCACTCCCGGAGAACATTATTCTATCAATTTCGAGGAAAATAAAATTATGGGAGCAAGAATGTAGAAGGATTATTAAATCTAGGGCCCTTCAAACTTCAAGAGTGAGAGAGTTCATCATTCCAAAAATTAATTTCAACTACATAGAATTAATTGACTGGCAGGCCCCAGATTTGATTCTGACACAGCCTCTACTCCGGAGCAACATAAAAACGGATGAATTACTAAAATTGTGTGATGAAGGAAATGTAAAAAGGTTCCATTTTCCTAAATTTCCTTGCCACACGCAATCATTGGAAAGATGTGTGAAGTTGACCACAGAGGCGTCTTCTTCTGTGCTGGTTGTTTACAATGCTCGAAAAGGTTAAATTTGCGCCAAAGAATATTTAAGAAATATAATGCCAAACTTTAATCCTAAGCAAGATTTTAAGTAATTACTGTTTTCATAATATGTTATCATTCAATTTTGAGCATCCATTATTTTTTATTCGTTATTTGAAATTTTTATTTGTATTTTGAAAATGTTGGTGTATGTTATTGTTTAGTATCTTGATTTACCATCGCGCGAAAGTTCTGGATCTAATACTTCGGAAGAAATGCATTACTACCGGGATCGTCGGGTAGTAATCCTGATGCAACAGATGTCGGCCATGACGAATGTTTTAGCCGGGAATCGGGTAGAGTTCAGAGAAAACAGTCTCAGATAAAGAAGACTCCCCGAAAGATATGCGGAGGGAGGTAGAATGGGGGTTTCAAGATATGCCCGCCAGCCTAGCCGCTCAGAAGAACGTTTTGGAGTAGCAATCCAAGCACCTTGGTGAAGGAATCATCGACTCCGAAGGCGGACGCAAAAAGAGTCGCAGTCATCTCGGATCTCCAGCATTTTGGTACGGAGGAATGGTCGCGTGTTCGCTATGCCGAAACACAGAAAGCGTACACCGCCATGCCCGCCTTCATAGAGCTGGAGGTAAACGAAGAACTGAGGAGGTTCGATAAGAACAACTCCTTCGCACCAGCCCTGGACCGTTCCCTGGGAGCCCTCTCCAATGCAGTGCTATCCCAAACAGAGTCAGTCAGAGGAAACATGCAGGAACTGGTGAACTGGGCATCTGAACCAGGCACCTGCTTGACCCCTGCGACTCTGTTTGGCAAGATCCAAGGGATGTTTGCCAAGGAGTCAACATACAGCAGAACCATAGATGACGTCCTACAGATTGTATGTGGAAGGCGAACGGAATGCCTACAAAATAGGCGAAAGGCCCTGATGTAGGAAGTAAGGGACCCGTACATCAGGGAAGGCCTTGCCAGGATTCCACCAAGCGCCAGTCACCTCTTTAATAAAGAGGAACTGGCAGGCTACATCGTGGCAAATGGGGGACGGGAAAAGATTTTTGACGGTGTATCCTCGTCCTGTATCCCCCGCCAACCTCAACCCTCTACCTCACAAGTAGGAAGACCGGTGATAGAGGCTCCACCCTCCCCACCATATTTTTCCACTGTAAAGTCACAAAAAGTATTTGCACCAAATTCAAGTTTACACAAATGGAAAGATGTTGATATAGAGGAAATGTACGTATTCATTGCCCTTACTATGCTATGGCAAGAAGCAAAAAGGGGAAAATTCGTCAATATTGGACACCGGACAAGCTGATTTCATCCCCAATATTTGGAGAAACCATGTCAAGAGATCGTTATATGTCAATTCTGAGCATGCTCCATTTTTCAGATAACGAAAAACAAAAAAAGGGTGATACGACCTTCAAAATAAGAGATTTTGTAGATATGGTATGCGGCCAATTTAAAAAATATCTACTTTTATCCGTTCGAGAATTTGTGTATTGACGAAACGCTGGTGCTATTCAAAGTTAGATTATCGATCAAACAATATCTTCCAGCAAAAAGACAGATTTGGCGTAAAACTATTTGTTTTATGTGATTGCAAAACCGGTTTTGTTTTACAATTTGTAATTTAATGTGGCGCCATAACGAACATTGACATACCAAATATGGATGAAGGCATATCGAAGCAATTGTTGGTTTCTGGAAAAGTTGTGGTTTCGTTATTAGCCGATTATTTAGGAAAGGGACACACAGTATACACGGACAACTGGTACACGAGCCCTTTTTTATTTAGTTATTTACATAATAAATACACTAATGCGTGTGGCACTGTTAAAAAGACGCGAAAATGTTTACCACCATTTGTAGATGTAAAAAAAGGATATGTGGAAAGAAAGAAATTTGGATGCCTACTTGCAATAAAATGCCACGATAAGAGGGATGTTCAAATGCTCACTACATCACACAATGATTCAATGGTAGAAACAGGAAAAGTGAATTGGAAAACAAAGGATCCAATAATAAAACCCAATTGTGTTGTAAATTATAATAAGAATATGGGGGGTGTTGATAGGTCAGATATGTTGATAACATTTGAGTTTTTTTTTTTTTTACATGAATACCGCACAAGAGCGGTATTCATGTAAAAAAAACTGCTCCCGTCTGGAACCAGTGGGACTATGGCATCCCCAATTTGGGTATGTTGTGAGGCTGAAGGTAGTGGGGAAGGGAAGGAGATAGGGAAGAAGAAGGTGGGGAAGTACCTGGCTATTCAGATCTGGTCACCAAACACAGCTAAAGCCATTTCAAGCAACATTTCAATTCTGAATGGTGGTCTTACACCAGGGCGATACTGAGAGTATCTTCCACTCTGGAACATGCCGCAAATATACTATATATTATTTTAAATGAATAAATTGTGAAATAACACAAATTAATCAAATAAAATTTATTTGCCACGCCGGGATTCGATCCCGCGACCTTCGAAGTGCTAGTCAAGAACCTTACCGCTGGACTATGCCGGCCGTGCAATGTGTTCGTAAAACCGTTAAGTGGTATAAAAAAATTGCATTTCGGACAATCGATGTAGTTTTAATAAATGCCCACACTTTATATAAATACACAACTAAAAAAGAAGTAGGCCTAACAGATTTTTATTTAGAAGTCATAATGCAACTAATTCAAAAACATCACATTCCTGGCTCAACAAAAAGAGTTAATCGAGTTGGTGAATATCCGCTAAGGCTAACTGCCAGACATTTTATGTTGGATGTTCCACAGTCTGCAAATTCGAAGAGAAAAAACAGTTTGCTGGGAGTGTTATGTTTGCAAACACTCAATGCGAAATCCAAAGCGTCGAGTTCAGACACGTTATTGGTGTTCACACTGTGAAGTTGCCTTATGCCCCACTAACTGTTTTAAAATATACTGTACAGAAGTTTTAATTATTAAAAGTGTCCGCCGCGCCCAACAATCTTATGGTGACCCTATCTAATATGGACATGGTGTCGTGTAAGTGCATGTGTGATCGCTGGAAAAAAATGACTGCGTAGTAAGAAATCAATAATTGTAATCATTGTGTAAATAAACCTCCAGATAAATCTTGATAATGTGATTGCCAAAAGTACATTATTTATGTGAAAACAAAAAATTCTTCGATATTGCAATGAATAAATAGTCTGTGAGTGATTATAATTCCGGTGGTGGCATTTTTAAAGTAAATTTTCGTATATATTTCACATAACGCATAATCAGAAACCAAAAACCTAATATTAGGTTTAAATAATATATAACAATTCAACATGAATGCATTAAAACAAAATTTTAACTGAAAACCTGGTTTATGCAGCTGTATAATTTTTAAAACAAAAACACAAAATTTCAGAAATTCACGCCGTTCCAGGCAGCCAATTCAGTAAAATCCTTCTCGGTGCCTAAGGGTTATAGTATTTCACCAAAAAATGTAGACATAATTTGTCTCAACGCCACCTAGTGGGAGATTTAGCTTTTATAATGCATTTCCCATAAAGTTGGTTTTTTGCAGGTTGAAAAATGTAATAAGCAGTAATAGTTGAATGAAACACTAGTATATATTGAATTATTTGGCGGATAGGAGATAAGCCGATGTAGCTCAGTGGACAGAGCATTTGGCCGGAAATCAGAAGGACGTGGGTTCGAGTCCCGTCGGCGGCTTGTATCTTTTCTCGGGAGATTTTTTCAATGTAGATGAGTGTTTCAGGCTATACATATTTAAATTATTTTACGTTTTACAAACCTCAATATCTCTAGTCTGAAATGAAATCTATAATATCATTACAATGGTAATAAGCACATGCAAATGATAATATATATATTTTAAATGTTCAACAACCTCTATTAAGAATAGCAACTTGAATTGCCATCGACGTCCCAGACATTCCAGGTTCAGAGGACTTCTAAATTTTCATTAGTCAATGCAATGTACGACAGAGTCTGAATTGGATGACTTTGATAATGAACAAAAAGAAAACAGGTCTTCTAATGGCGATAATTGTGAATCAGAAAATGTACATATTATTCCCAGTTCAGCTATTCTAGAAGAGCCGCTATCTTTAGTCACACTGAAGAGGTAAACAATTCTATCTTCGTCAACGAAGCTCCTACCCAGAAAAAACAACTTGGAAGAGAGCCACTTCGTAACCAAATTAAATGGAGAAGACAGCAAGGAAAGGTCGAACGCCAAAGGAGTTAAATACAAGTCTGCTGTTAGCGATAAGTGGATCCCAGCCAAAATATTAAAAACTAGGTGCGATGAGCTTTGTCTGAGGGATTGTAATATTATAACGCACAAACAGCGGCAAGTCATGCACGATAGTTTTTGGAAAACTGAAAATTGGGATTTACGCCGCCAATTTATTCTATCACTAATTGATGTTATTGAACGATCACGACCACATGATAATATTAAACCGTTAATGAAAAAAAAACACGAGACAATATTTTCTGGCTGTAGGAGAAAATCAAAATAGATTGAGAGTCTGTAAGACAATGTTTCTAAATACGCTTAGTGTGAGCGACAAATTAGTTACTCTTGCGTTAGCTAAAAAGTTGCAGAGCACAGGCTCAATTCTTCCTCTGGATGGTAGAGGACGTCATTCCCCTGCAAATAAGCTAGATGATACTGCCATTACAAGAATCATCAGTCATATAGAATCATTTCCCAGTTATGAGTGCCATTATTCACGTGAGAGGAGTAGCAGAAAATATCTGGGCACGCATTTGAATATTAGTACAATGAATAAACTGTATACTTAGTTGTATCTTCAAAATCACGAAAAAGAATGGATCTACTGCAAAATTTTTAATGAGAAATTTAATTTAATTTTCATCCACCAGCAAACGACACCTGTGATGTTTGTGATCATTTTACAATGATGATAAAAAATGTTACTGAAATAAACTAGAAGAAGAAAAAGAAAACATTTAAGTCAGGCGAAAGCGCGATACAATTTGAAAAAATTGGATAAATTGCGAGGGAAGTAGTCGTCTTCTGAAGTAGTTTTGATGATTGATATGGAAAAGTGTCTTCCATGCCCGTTTTTGAGTAATTCTCAATCTTTTTATTTGAGAAAATTATGGGTATTAAATGAGACCGGATAGACCGGAGAGACCTAGACAGCACCAACGACAAGGCATATTGTTGTATGTGGAATGAGACAGTCGGTGCCAGGGGGGGAAATGAAGTGACTTCTTGCCTTCTGAAGTGGATATGTAGTTATATGGGGGATAATGTGGAAGAATTAACCATATGGTCTGACAACTGTGCAGGCCGAAATAGAAATATAACATTATCTATATCCTACATATGGCTAGTTCTACAAAAAATTAAAAACCTCAAAATCATTAATCATAAATTCGTGATCATACTCACATGGAAGTAGACTCTGTACATTCGGTGATCGAAAGGGCAAAAATAAAAAACTACCCAATTCCAAATATTTTTACCCCACGACTGGGAACAGTTAATCAGATACTGCAAAACTAACAATCAATATGTTGTGCACTCAATGAACTTGAATAACTTAAAAAATTTAGGATCCCTGTACCATGAAAGAAAAGAAAAATGTGAATGATGAGGATTTCCTGATCTCAACAGTATGCTGGCTAAGAGCTGATGTCAATGAGTTAATTCAACCACTGACATACCTTGTAAATCTTTCAATATCTAAAGGTGTTTTTCCCGCTTGTCTTAAATTTGCTACGATCATACCATTATATAAAAATGGTCCCAAAAATGATATTTCAAATTATCGACCAATTAGTATTTTAACTCCTCTGTCGAAAATATTGGAAAAAGTAATAAAAAAACAAGTTCTTACATTTTTGGATACCAATAAAATATTATCACCTACGCAGTATGGTTTTAGAAAAAACCTGGGTACTGGTGACGCTATAGCTAATGTAACTAATACAATTATTAGAAAACTGGATGAAGGCAAAAAATGCTTAGCTGTTTTCATTGATCTTCAAAAAGCTTTCGATACAATTGATCATGAAATACTGTACTTAAAACTAAAAAAAAATGGAATAACCGAAACAACTCTAAACCTACTTAGAAGTTATTTAACTGGAAGAGAACAAATTGTACAAATTGGTAAAAGAAAGAGCAAATCTCTTCCAATTAAATTCGGGATCCCCCAGGGAAGCGTATTAGGACCTATACTATTTCTGATATATATAAATGACCTTATGAATCTTCCCATTAATGGAAACATAATGAGCTTTGCAGATGACACTGTTATTATATTCCACGAACAAGATTGGACAAGAACCTACAAGGAGGCGGAACATGGCCTGGCTGTACTTCAAAACTGGCTAAAAGTAAACTCCCTTACATTAAATGTTAGTAAAACTAAATATCTAACTTTCTCCAAAAACAAAAGAGGAAAACCAATGAATGTGCATACCCTCAAATTACATGAATGTCAAAATACTTTTCCACAATGTTCCTGCCCGTCTATAACCCAAACCAAAAGTATTAAATATCTTGGGATTGAAATTGATGAAAATCTACAGTGGAATTCACACATTGATCTTACCTCAAAAAAGCTAACAAAACTCATCTACTTCTTCAAAAAATTAAGAAACATCTCGTCGATGAGGGATCTAAAGAGAGTATATTATGCTTTATGCCACTCTCGATTGGAATATGGAGTAATAGGATGGGGCTCAGCAGCATCTAATCACTTAAAACAACTTAAGGTAACTCAGAATTGCATTATAAAGACCATTCTAAAGGTCCCCATAAGGACGTCAACAACAGAAATTTTTAAACAGTTTGATGTTCCAAGCATACAGAAAATCTATGCCAAAAACATTCTAGTACATCACCACAAAAATGATTCAGAGGCAGACACCTCACACGCTCATAAAACCAGAGCCAAACAAACAGACATACTTAATATACCAAAGTGTAACTCTTCATTTGGTCAAAGTAGTTCTGCATTTTTAGCAGTAAAGTTATATAACAAACTCCCACTTAGTATCAAACAAATAAAAATAAAAAATAGCTACATTAAGGACATTAAATGTTGGCTGAAGAATCTATCGGAAAATGAACTTACTAGTATACTTAAAACATCATAGAAGTTTCTGGAAAACCTTATCCAATCAATAGTTAAACCATAGAAGTCGCTGAAAAACTTATCCAAAGCATAGTCCCCCTCAGCACAGGATCTCCTAGTGAGGAGAACTACGAATATATTTTATATATACATCTAACTAACATGTTTCATATAAAAATGTAAAAAATATTATATAGTTACTAAATAAAAAAAAATAAATAAAAAAATGTGCCGGGGATCCTACTTTATAAAAATGATTTTCAGGAAGCTGACTTTAAAAGATTAGATGTTAGGAGAAAAAGGAGAGGTATTTTGAACACCCCAGAGGTACTGCCCCAAGTAAATACAAATCCAATCCCTTCAAGTACACCGAAACTCGGCGATCTACAAAAGATGTTGCAACGGGTGCCAGAACCACTGCATTTTTTTTACAAAAATTTGAGCCACAAGGTCAGTATGCCAGAATATCCTCTGTCAGATAATGAAGATGTAGAAAATACCAATAATTAGTATTTATAATTAAATATAGATTAATTTGTATATAATAAAATATAAGTTTTTTTATTTACCTGTTATCATTATTTTTCTTTCTAATTATATTTTCAAATATTGATCCCTTAATAATGCACCACATGTCATAACAAAATATTCCATTTCATTTTGAAGCAGAAAGACTCAAGTTCATTTTTACACACAGCGTTTTTTTTTTAAACAACATTTTTAAAGGCTTCATTACATAGTATAAAATGAAGTCGCTCAAAATGGATGTGCGCGTTAATCTTTTAAACTACACAATGGATTTTCATACGGTTTTCACCAATAGATAGAGTGATTGAAGAGGAATGTTTATATGTATAATACATGTAAATTATATTAGAGAAAAGCCGAGTAATTCAAAGAAAACATATTTTTGTGCGATTTAAAACAGCTGGCGGGCTGTACTATAGTCACTTTTGAAATTCGTTCTACAGAAATTGGAAAATAGATGTCCTAGAGTAAGTAGGTATTTGATTTTCCCTTTTCAAATATCCAGTGTTGCGGCGATCGCTCGTGTCTATCAGTGTTCGGTGTTCTCCAGCCAGTAAAATAAAACGTGCTTTATAGCGCGACGCTATAAAAAGCAATCATCAGTGCTTAATTTGTAAAAATTGTTAGTATTTGAGGGAATTTATCGATGAATCTATTTAAGTTAATTTATCTAAGTTGATTTCAAATAAATAAGATCGGCGTCTATCGGTGTTCGGTGTTCTCCAGCCAGTAAAATAAAACACGCTTTACAGCGCGACGCTATAAAAAGCAATTATCAGTGCGAATTTAAGTAAGTTGTATAAAACTATTAGTATTTGAATGAATTTTGATTACAAATAAATAAATTATTGTTTCATAAAGGTTTGTGAATTTCTTCTAAGTATGATTTTTTTAATTGTCATAATTTTAAGTTTATTTGAGCTCTAAAAGAAATAAGTATCTTTTGTTTCATGATCGTTTTTTTTTTTTTACAGAAAGTAAAAGGTATTTGGTGTTCTCCAGCCAGTAAAATAAAACACGCTTTACAGCGCAACGCTATAAAAAGCAATTATCAGTGCGAATTTATATGAGTATTTCAGTCATGTCTGGAAACAATCTTCAACAATCTTAACATAATGTCAATTAAACAACTGTATTCTAAAACTATACTCATTTACATTCATAAGTACAAAACCCAAGAAATAAAACTGACACGTGCATTAGAAATACTAGATCTCATGGTCAAAAACATATCCAACAAGTAACTGCTAACACAACATTTGGGCAAAAAAGCTTCTTATATTATGGCATTAAACTCTACAATAAAATACCACTCTCACTCAAAAACCTCAACATTATAACATTTAAATTTCAAATAAAAAGCTGGATACTAAATATAGGGAGATCAGAAATAGAAAATATACTGAAATCAAATACAGACTAAAACCGAATCTAATGAACTGAATTATAAAAAAACACTATCTTATTTACTTTATAATTATTAAAAAAAAAATACTACATGATATATGTTATGTCGAATTCATATTATTCTTATAATTAAATTATAAAATGTAAATGAAATCCTCAGCACGGGAGATCCCAGTGAGGATATCATTATCTCTATTTGTTATTAAGAAATGAAGACAATAAATCATTATTATTATTAAACGTCGTCGTACTTCAAAATTAGGTCATAAAAAAAGGAATGCAAAAAGAATGCGTTTAGTAAGAGATAGAGAATCGTCAGAAGAGCGTGAGGCTCGCCTTAGCCAGAATCGGGATAAAAAAAGAGTTCAGAGAGCCAGAGAATTGCCCGAATAGACTAATTTATGGGAAAATAAAGTAAAATTCTGCCATGAATTATGATTCTTTGATTCCATACCAAGACAATCCTATAGCATCAATAGGTACTATGACAGTAATGTGTGAACATTGCTCGGCTTTGAAATTCAGGGATGAATCGAAAGGCATGTGCTGCTTACAAGGAAAAGTAAAATTAGACGAAATTCTACCTCCACCCGAACCACTACACTCTCTTCTTACGGGTGATCATCCAAAATCCAAAGAATTCATGCGAAATATACGTCGTTATAGTAATACATTTCAAATGACCTCTTTCAAGAGTAAGCAAGTTATAGAGTGGGGTTTTATGCCTACATTTAAAATTCAAGGGCAAGTATATCACTTAGCTGGGAGCTTGCTACCACTTCGGCCCGATGATCACAAATTTGTGCAAGTATATTTTATCTCAGATACAGAAATTCAAGCATCAACCCGGTGTTCAAGTGGCGCACAGTCAACTGATAGTGATTTAGTTAGATCTCTACAAGATATGTTACATTCTCATAACTGCTACATACAGTGAAAAACTGCGATTGAGAGTGTTCCACTAGGCACTCCCGACTTTAATGTCGTAATTCATGCAAATAAAGTTCCTATTGGAGAACACAGAGGACGATATAATGAGCCATCCACGAGTGAAGTAGCGGTGGTGATAACTGGACAGCAATTTGATAAAAGAGATATTGTGTTACGTAGTCGTGACAACAATTTGAAAAAAAATTCAGAATTACACAGAGCTTATGACAGCTTACAATATCCTTTAATGCTATGTCGTGGAGAAGACTGATATGTCATTAATGTTTCTTAAGTTGACCCAATTAGTGGAGCACCTCTACGTAAAATTACTAGCTGTTCCCGGCATGTGTTGCAATTCCATTCAAACAAAATAAGTAGTAATTTATGGATATTTATTTCAAATGTTAGATTTTTTATTTCTTATTCATTACAAGCTGTTCCCGGCATGCGTTGCAATTCCATTCAAACAAAATAAATTGTTTCTCCCTGCATGTCCATTCCTATGCATCCGCGTTCCCCTCCGGTTCTTAGCTGAACCCGGCATGCATTTCAATGCCACTTAAATAAATATATTGTTTCTCCCTGCGTGTCCTTTCCAATTCGTCCCCGCCCCCCTTCCACCTTTCTCACCTTTCCCCCTCACCTTTTCCGCTTCCACCCGTCCCACGAACCCCCCCCCCCCCCCCGTTCTCCACTTCCCTTGACCTTACTTCCTCCCTCGACCCCCTCCTGCGAAACTAACCCCCTCCTGAATGCCCCCCGCCCCACTTCTTCCCGCGTACCCTCCCTGGGGCTAAAATACATGAAATACACTAGTTTTTCACACAATTCGCGCGCCACCTATTGCAAATTTTTTTATACTTATTTCATAACGACAGAGCTCACCAGTGTATATAGAAACACTCTTTTGCCAAAATGTAATTTTGTAAAAAAACTTGAGTCAATCCGTAGATTACTTTCCGAGATTTGCGAACGCAAATATACGAACACTAAATTTTTATATTAGGTATAGATAAATAATATCTGAAAATACTGACATTTATTACATTATTTTCAAAAACCTTTCCATTTTCAGGAAGAATAATGACTGGAAGAAATTTAACAAATGAAGAGATAGCGCAAGAACTTGATTATGATAGTGATATTGAGTTTGAAATGAACGATGACATATCAGATACTGAAGATTTGGTTGAACATTTAGAAGAATCGGACCCGGAATCGACCAGTGAAAATGAAGACGAAGGAAATACTTGTTTCAAAACATGGACTCGAATGGAGTGTATTACCACCATCATCATCGAGACGTCGGCAATGCAATATTGTCACCGAAACTTCCGGCCTGAAAAATGGTAGTACGTTAGCTAACACAAAAAGAGAAATGTTTGCTTTATTTATAAGCGCAGATATGGTGACAGAAATATGCCAAGAAACGAATCGTCAATTGGGGCGTTTATCCGGGAATAGATTGAGCAGTTATCCGCAGAAGAATTATATGCTTTCATCGGTATAATGCTTGCTTCCGGCAAAAATCGCAGCCGAAAACTAAGTTTGAATGAGTTGTGGACAAGTGAAAGTCCATTTTGTCAGTCGTTTTTCACGGCAGCTATGTCTCGAGACAGGTTTATAAATATTTACAGTCAAATCCGTTTTGATAATAGGGAGACAAGACGAGATAGATTTGAGGCTTCTTCAGACAAGCTAGAGCCAATTAAGTCGATTTTCAGTAAATTGGTAGACGCGTTTAAATCAAATTACTCTCCATCGCTTGATATAACCGTGGATGAGCGTTTGGCGGCGTTTAGAGGCAACTGTCCATTTCGAGTATATATGAAGTCGAAGCCAGCCAGGTATGGCATAAAAATATGGATCACTGCGGATGCTAAAACCGCATATATATGTAACATGCAAGTATACAGCGGTATGACAAATAACAGAAGAGAAATAAATCAAGGTAATCGTGTCGTTATGGAATTGGTAGAACCTCAATACGGCACCAACAGAGGCATAACCACAGACAATTTTTTTACGTCAGTACCATTGGCAGACAATCTCCTTTCTAAAAATCTGACAATAACTGGCACACTTAGGAAAAATAAGAGGGAAATCCCTAAAGAGTTTTTGCCATTGAAAGAAAGGCCGTTGTATAGTAGCCTGTTTGGTTTTACACCAAATAAAACACTTGTGTCGTATGTACCTCAGCAAAATAAAGCAGTGTTGCTGCTATCAACTCAATTTCTTGGAAATCAAGTAAGCCAAACTGATACATAAAAAACAGAAATCATACTCCATTAAAATAAAACCAAAGGTGCCGTTGACACAGGCGACAAAATGACCTCTGAATATTCTTGTGTAAGATCTACAAGAAGATGGCCGTTTCGCTTATGCATGGAAATGTTAGACACTGCCGCACTCAACGCTTATTTATTATGGATTGAGAAGTATCCGGAGTGGAAAAAAAATAACAGAAATAAAAGAAAGTGCTTCATAAGAGAGCTAGGTTTAGAGTTGGCTAAGCCCAATATAATAAAAAAGAAAAAATAGTACGGTCAAATTTCACAAACAACAACAAGATGCTTTCGATACAGTTTTGTCTTATTATCAAAAAATATCACCCGCAACTGCTTTTACGCATGATATTCCAAATAATCCACTGGGTGATTCAAGAAACATACCAGTGTCCCGAGCACCGTCGAAAACTTACAGATTTTGCCCATACAATGCAAAAAAAAGAAGCACTATAGTTCTATGCCAAAAACATTCTACTACATCACCACAAAAATGATTCAGAGGCAGACACCTCACACGCTCATAAAACCAGAGCTAAACAAACAGACATACTTAATATACCAAAGTGTAACTCTTCATTTGGTCAAAGAAGTTCTGCATTTTTAGCAGTAAAGTTATATAACAAACTCCCACTTAGTATCAAACAAATAAAAATAAAAAATAGCTACATTAAGGACATTAAATGTTGGCTGAAGAATCTATCGGAAAATGAACTTACTAGTATACTTAAAACATCATAGAAGTTTCTGGAAAACCTTATCCAATGAAGTTAAACCATAGAAGTCTTAACTTAGAAAAACTTATCCAAAGCCTAGTCCCCCTCAGCACAGGATCTCCTAGTGAGGAGGACTACGAATATATTTTATATATACATCTAACTAACATGTTTCATATAAAAATGTAAAAAATATTATACAGTTACTAAATAAAAAAAAAATAAAAAAATAAAGTTTGTCATATTTGTCAAAAATCAGTATGCACAAGCCACAGAAAAGAAAAAATATATATTTCCTGCTGCAATTGCGCTACAGTTTAGATTTACAATATATTTGGTTTATTTCTGCTTTTTGGTTTTGTACTTTATTATATTTAATTAGTTTGTTATATCTAATATATAAAATTCTCGTGTCACGGTGTTTGTTATCATACTCCTCCGAAACGGCTGGACCAATTTTGATGAAATTTTGTGTGCTTATCTGGTAGGTCTGAGAATCGACCAACATCTATTTTTCATACCCCTAAAAGTAAAGGGTGTTCCACTCCGAATTTTTTTTTTTTTTTTGGACAAATTTTTTATTTTTTTTATGGTGAGGCATTAAAAAATACATGCAGCCCTAAATTTTCACCCTTTTACCATTAACCCCTATTTTTTAAAAGTGATATTAGTAATTCAAACCGGTGTCACTTCTGACCCGATGAGAACGAAGCCGGCCTCTTTTCTCTAATTTTAAATTTTATTTAGTACCTGCCACTTTGACTTACTGAAAACTGTATTCCAGAACTACTCACTTAAAATTGACGTAAGTATTTAAAAACCAAAATGATAAGAGTTCTAAAATAAATTGAATTCTGACAGTTGTGTCCAGTTGTCACATCGTGAACTATTATATTTTGGATTCATGATTTAAATTAAAACAGAACCGTATACGGTTTAATAAATATATGTGTTTTATTATTGTGAAAGGTAAGTCAAATAATAAGCAACAAGTTACTGCTTTTTAACCAATAAGTATTTCAAATTGATTGATTTATATGATCTATGTACAGTCAACAATGCCAAAAAGACGTTTCGGCAGGGCAAGGGGGATTCTTTTTTTTAGATGCACCAGGTGAAACTGGCAAAACATTCCTTATTTCGATAATTCTTGCCGAGATACGATCAAAAAATGGCTTTACATTGGCAGTTGCATCATCTGGCATTGCAGCAACTTTATTAGATGGAGGCAGAACAGCTCATTCAGCATTTAAGCTGCCATTAAACATTCAAAATAACCCAGATGCAGTGTGCAACATAAAAAAACAATCGTCTATGGCCACAGTGCTGAAACAGTGTAAAATTATAATTTGGGATGAATGCACTATGGCACACAAACATTCGCTTGAGGCATTTGATAGGAAATTGAAAGATATAAAAAATAACGACAAAATATTTGGCGGCACTCTGTTACTCCTTTCAGGTGATTTCAGACAGACCCTTCCCGTTATTCCACGTTCAACGTACGCTGATGAAATCAACGCTTGCTTAAAATCATTGCGACTGTGGCGTTATGTAGAAAAAGTACAACTGACAGTGAACATGCGAGTTCATATGCTTCAGGATCCATCTGCCGAAACTTTCTCGAAACAACTGTTAGATATTGGCAATGGAAAAGTTGCTGTACATGAAAATACTGGATGCATAAAATTACCGACGGATTTCTGCACAATCATCAACTCGCAAAATACTCTCATCGACAACATATTTCCCAATGTACATACACAATAAAAAAATCTTGAGTGGCTGGCAGAAAGAGCGATTTTGGCAGCAAAAAATGTGGACGTCAATGAATTGAATTCCAAGATACAACAGTTGTTGCCAGGGGACTTGGTGTCATACAAATCTATCGATGCAGTTTGCGATGCCAACGAAACTGTGAATTATCCAATTGAGTTTTTGAATTCATTGGATCTGCCGGGCATGCCACCGCACCATTTACAATTGAAGGTTGGATCTCCGGTTATTTTGCTTCGTAATTTGAACCCACCACGGCTTTGCAATGGCACACGATTAGTCATTAAAAAATTAATGAAAAACGTTATCGAAACCAGCATTGTGAATGGCAAGTTCCGAGGCGAAAATGTATTGCTGCCACGAATCCCTATGATTCTTACAGATGCGCCAATTGAATTTAAACGCATTCAATTCCCAATTAGATTGGCATACGCAATGACGATCAATAAGTCACAAGGCCAAACGTTGTCTGTTTGTGGCTTAGATTTGGGTACACCATGCTTTTCCCACGGACAACTATATGTTGCATGTTCTCGCGTGGGAAAACCATCCAGTTTGTTTGTATTGGCTAAAGACGGACTGACCAAAAATATTGTACACTCCATTGCGCTGAGAGATTAATCTTTGTTTATTTTTTAATTGTCATAATTAGTAGAAATATTCCTAGAAATAATGTATATGGCAAAACAACGTTTGCCGGGTCAGCTAGTTTTAATATAAAACTTGTGAAATTTTGTTTCTAAATATAATATTTCTTATAACACACCATTTGTTTGTTTGTTTTAAAAAAAAAATAATAAAAGGTTTGAAACCCCTGGCAGAGTCGATACTAGCCGCGTAAACATGCATAGCTGTATGTATGTATTGGGTAGCAGTCAGCGCTTCAGTCGTTCGCGGGCAATCGTTTGAGATGGTCTCCTCGCCCGTTTTTTTAGCAACGGACGATGGTTTTTTCATGTTTTCAGCAATTAATTTACAATTATTATCACTTTCAACACAAATTATGATAAACAAAAGCGATAAGCTATGAATGTTCATATATTTCCGATATAAAATCGCTGATTTTGACACGTGAATTGATTACACAGCACCGGAGCGCGCATATTTATTTAACACAGTAAGGGAAAGGTTAATACCATCAGATTTACCGTTCCAATTTAAGCGCCTGCAATTTCCGGTAAAGCTATCTTTTGCAATGACCATTAATAAGTCACAAGGTCAAACATTCAACGTTGCAGGCTTAGATTTGAGTGTTTCTCACACGGCCAGTTATATGTTGCGCTTTCGAGAGTAACATCTAAAGAAAATATGTTTGTACTGTCTCATGAAAAAAACAGCTGTAAATATTGTATATAAAGATATCCTGTAGTATAAACTAATCACAATCATAGTATTATTAAATCACTCCACACTGCCCCACATTATTATCTAAATTGCACCCGTGCGAAGCCGGGGCGGGTCGCTAGTTACATATAAAATACTTTGTTTTATTTGCTCGTTTTTAAAACAAAACTATTTGATTTAATAATTACTTTTTTATCTATCAGCATGGATATCTGAAGAAATTTTGAGACCATAGTTACAGAAAAAAAGTTTTTTGGCTCTCCTGAACATTAACCTTTTTGGACTTGTTCCATATGCTTCTCGGGAACAGATTTTTGACATCAATAAAAATGTTGGAGAGAGGTGGTAGGGGTCGGTTTGAAGAACATGAAAAGAAGAGTAGCTACAAATATTACGACCTCTGCCATTATTTAATCGTAGCAGAGATCACAACCCACAAAACATGACAAGACCTGGAAGGGAGGCAGCTAACTGAATCCGCTCTCCACCAAACTTGAGAGTGGGGGGTTTCAAAATAAATACGGGGTTGCCAGCCTTCAGCGGGCACTCTGGTTTGGATCATCATTTATTTATTTACGGACAAATAGTCCATTAAAAATATTACAATAACACAAATAAAAAAAGAGAGATGACAATGAAAGGAGAGTACATATAGATGAAGAGCATTGACAAAATACATATAATATAAAAGTACGTACACAAGTAGCTTGAAGATGGATTTAAAAAGACTTTAAATAATCACGTTGTGTATCGACTGCCGAAAGTCATTTAGACTTACAACAAAAAATTCAATGCTTTGATTTGCGTTGACAAGTCTCGACATTCTGGATAAAGGAGAATGATATCCATAATTAGTAGAATGTTGATTGAGGAACAGCAATTCATTATTTCGGAGTCTACGGGAAGGGATGTTGAACTGAATGAGTTGTAACAAAGCAGGCGTGTCAGTAATACTGATGATAATTTTTAAAATGCATATTATATCAGAGTCCTTTCTACGTTTTTCTAAAGAAGAAATGTTTAAAGTTTGTTCAATTTCATCATACGAGTACTCGCCTCTTTCAAGTCCTAACCTCCAAGCAATTCCTCGTAGGAAGCGATGTTGTACAGATTCGATGTGACAAATGTGGACAGCATAGAAAGGAGACCAAATTACACTAGCATATTCAAGGTGAGGGCGAACCAGCGAATAGTAAAGAGTTTTAAGTGTTTAAATGTGTTTAAAGTCAGAGGTAATTCTATGAATGAAGCTGAGTAGTTTAAGTTATTTGTTTACGATGTTATTAAGTGATCACAGAAAGAAAGTTTGCAGTCTGGGGTGATTCCAAGGTACTTGATAGATGTGACAGTAGAGGGACAAACTTTATTCAGTTTATAATCAAACTGAATAGGTTTTTTGATTCTATAAGGGCCGGTTTTATAAACAAAGTACCAAATTTCTGTTAAGTAACGAACCATTTTTCGTTAACGGACCGCTATCCGATCGTTATTTTAATTTACGTACTATAAACAAATTTGCATTACTAGCGGTCATCGGTTACGTTTAGCCCTAAAGTTTTTTTACTGGCATTTTTGGCAAATTATTGTCTCTGATATTGTTTTTATCTATGGGTATTACTTTAGCTGTCAAAGTTGATTGTTATTTATGCAGAAGTCCTGAACTGTGTCACTATTCATGGTTATGCAATTGTTTCTCAAGGAGGCTATTATTTTAGTAACTCTCCATACAACGATGCACGCTGTCGACTTGGAGACTCCCGTGAAGTCGCCAGCAGCTTGCAGCATTGATCCCAAAGCGTAGAATCGTAGTGTCAGTGACAACTGCTGTGCGGTCGTAACTGGCTGGTTTCGATGTGTCGCCGGCACTAATTGAGCTTCAATTATATTTAAAATTTGAGCCACGGTTCTCTTTGACAACCGAAATCTCATTTTAAAATCGATGTCCGCATCATAATTAAAATAATCCGGTCTATGCATAAAAACACGTAGACGTCTCCGTCCTCCCGCAGCTTCGTCTTCCCTGCTACTGCTATTAGATGACGACGATGGCGTGTCATCTTCAAGCATTGCCAAACGCCCATCCTCACTTTCACTGCTCGATGAATAATCCATGTCACGAATGCAAATAATATAATACTGTCTCTTTAAAATAAGCGATCGTCGGGCAACAACCAACTACTACTGACAGCTGTCAAATAACATTTGAGCGCCGACAAGCAACAAAACGGATCGTTATCCGTTTAACTGGTCAAAATCAGTCAGTTAAGCATTAACCGAAACTTAACCTACCGATAACCTAACGAACGTTTATAAAATGGCAAAATCGGGCGGTAGACCAAATATTTGTGGCGGTAAACCAAAAATGGTATCAAGCGTAACGAACGGACATTTATAAAACCGGCCCTAAAAGGACAAAATTTTTCATTTATCAACGTTAAATTCCATGCAGTTAATTTTGCACCAATCATTAAATGAATCAATATCAAGTTGAAAAAGGTAAACAATCAAGATGGGATTTAATTATCTTAAGAATCTTACTGTCATCGTCAAAAAGCCAAAAACATGTGTGAGAAAAAACTTTTATGATATAGTTAATAAAAAGGTTAAAAAAAGCGGGGCCAAATGGGTTTAAAATCACTTATACACTTCTCTTCTTCTTCTGCCTTGCCTGGATCTTCACACTGGACTCCCACTTCCCTCCCTATGGTTACCTTGATCCTAGCAGCTCACGGCAATTTCTACATCAAGCCCTCCCTGGACATAGCGACCACCTACGTACTGACGGGCGCTCTATTTACAGTCTGTGTGAGAGACAAGACGTTGCTTACAATTGTAATTAATAAAACCAATTTAACATGGTGTCTACTATATTTTAGTTTTTTTTTGGCAACAATGTGCCCCCACCATGTAACAACTTGCCCTCACAAGGGGCATGTATTTTTAGTGGTTCATATTGATAGATCATTTGATACAATTTAAAAATTTTTATGTTATTTATAAAGGTGTGCAAGATTTATAATAAATATACCGTTATTGCTACGAATAAACAATCGTCCAATAAAAAATATTTTTCATTTTGTAACAACAAGCCCTTCCCCATAATTTTAAAGTCTTAGTTTTTTAACACGAAAATGCATAAATATCGTTTCCAAAGAATAAGTTCAGATAAATAAATGTTTGGATAATCGGGTTATTTCTGTGATATTATATACAATACCATTAAACTGTCATAAGTGCTTCAATCAGTTATGTAAGTGTGTTAGAACTTCACGGGTTGGAGAAGTGAGGACTCTGGGAATTGTCTATGGCAGTTCGATAAGCGCTTTGGATGTCAGTGAGCTGCGACTCCATCACTACGTTGAGGGGCACTTTGGCATCTGGAACATATATCACAAATTATACTGAACAGTGGCTGACTGGAATGATTACAAATATGTATAAATACGGGATGAGTGTATGCCTTACTGTTGGAATGGTGAGCCTTGATGTGAGCCTTCAGCGCGGATGACTGTTGGTAGGGAGAACCGCACGTGGAACAAACGTACGGCCGCTCACCGGTGTGCGTGCGGATGTGAGATACCTGCAAATCAATGCGTCTTACAATAAATATAGCATAAAATAAACAACAATAATTATTAAGTAGTCAAGTTGTGTGTGCAGGCACAGGGCTTCTCACCGTTCTGCGTTTGGCGGTCATTCTTCAGTTTGACGAGTGTCGTGAAACGCTGTGGGTAAAGATTGCATAAGTACGACCTTGCCTATAAGTGGCTATATATAGAATGCTTACCAGGTCACTTTTCTGTGCGAAGGCCCGAATGCAATGTGTGCAGGCATAGGGCTTCTCACCGGTGTGCGTTCGGCGGTGGTTCTTCAGCGTGCCGAGTGCTGTGAAACGCTGCGGGCAAAGGTCACACACGTACGGCCGCTCACCCGAATGGATCCTCTTATGTTTCACCTGAGGACAGAATAAAAATGGTTCTTACACACCAACATAACGTGTCAATACATAAACACATGGAGTTACATAAAGTACGCATGTTACAAATATATTTATTATGTAACGTGTAAATATTAAATTGAAAAAAAAAAGCTAAACATAATATGATATATCGTACATATAGTAGGAGCGCATATTACACAGTTATAAAGTTTATACATAGATTTGATCCTGACACATTCCTTAAATCCTTATGCTTGCAACATCTGTTCACAGATTCCAGTTGTGCGCTGAATAAACAACCTTAATGATCAGCCTTTTAAGGAGAAATAATATTTCTGTTGGATGAATTGATGTTTGGAAAATAGAATTGGTTAGAAATCATTAGAAATCGTGGCTAAAGCACAATGGGAAAAATTCAAAGGAAACTGAATATTAGTAGGAAAAATCTCTTCAGCAGGTAGATTTTAACTTTACAGAACATCGCCCTACTGTTGTCCAAATGACCATTTTAGCGAAAATGAGCTTTAAACGCAATAATGTTAAGGATCAAATTGAGCAAACAGTTCAACCTCCACCAACTGAGCAATCAGAGCACGGCGAAGTATGATGCCACGCCGCTGTATTGTAATTGCTGTAATTGCGGTGCGCATGATAAACGACGCGGAAGTAAAAAGACGTTTTAATCCATTACCAGGGAGTTTTTGATTATCAAAATAATAGAAAAATTTCAACAACTCATTACAAAAGTTCTTACATATGAAGCAGTGTGGAAATAGAGCAATAAGTATTTTTGAAGTAAATTTATCAATACCGTAATCCCGCCAACACTTTCCATTTTCCTCGCCTTTCACACCCCCCCCTCCTTCGTTCTCATCCCCCCTCTCTCCTTCCTTCTCTACTGCTAAACTATATGAAATACAAACATTTTCCAAACAACTCGCTCGCCACCTGATGTAAATGTCATAATGCCCGAGCTCACCATATATAGAAAACTTTGCGGGATGAGCAACAACAACTCAGATTACCAGTTTCTTCGCAATCGATGAATGGTTTAGAAAATAATATGGGAATTTTTATGCACATTTCATAACGTCAGAGCTGACCATTATATATTTAGAAACCTTCGCGGGCACGCACACAACAAGTAACTAAAGTTTCATCACAATTGGTTTAGGAAATAATAAGGGAATTTTTATGCAAATTTCATAATGCCAGAACTCACCATAATACATAAAAACTTTCGCGGGCGTGTGCACAACAACTTGCCAAAATTTCATTGCAATCAATGAATGGTGTAGGAAATAATACAGGAAATATAAATAATTTGCAAATTTCATGACGCCAAAGATCATCATTATACAAAGCAACCTTTGAGGGCTTGCTTACAACCCACAAAAGTTTCACCGCAATCGGATGAATGGTATAGGAAATAATAAAGAAATTTTTATGCACATTTCATACCGCCAGAGCTTGCTATTATATATAAAAACCTTTACATGTGCACAACAACTAACCAAAGTTTGAATGAATATTGAACACAATCGGTTGAATGTTATAGGAAAAAATAAGGAACAAACAAAGAAACATACATTTTTTTATATGCAGATTCCACCACCAATTGTCAGTATCCAAAATAAATTAAAAAAAAATAAAACTTGAGATGGTTGTTTGAATAAATAATTTTGATGCTGCAATTTTGTTCAATCTCCACTTTAAAATTAAAAATTAAGTATCAAAAACAATAATTAATCACATTAATAAGAATTATTTAAGCTAATGGGAACATTACCTTTACGGAAATAGCTTCATCTGAAACACCTACCATAATGTTTCGTTGAAATAATGAAAGAAAACCTTTTACTCCTGTAAAATTTGTTAGCGGTCACTTGGACTAATTGAGAAATAAGGCGACGAAAAGTACACACGTTTATTTTCCGAGGTTTTGAAAGATTTAACAAAGACAATAACTATTAGAACCCGGGACGGTCATTGCGAAGTCAGGGCTGAGATGTTAAATAAAAACACACAAAGCACTTATTTTAGAATAGTAAATTTTGTTTGAGTAAATTCTGAATAAATCGCTAGCCTATATATTTTGAATTGCTAGCACAGAAGAAAAAAGGCAAGAATTAAATGTATGTACTATTTGCCAGTTCCCGGCTTTGCTTGGCTTAGGTGCCTCCTTTTAGCCCATTACGAATCAAGAGTAAAGGTTTTTAACGCAAAATTAACTAAACTAAATACTACCGCTTTCATTAGAATAAATTGTTTATATCACAAAATGAAATGCATACACAAACACACACAGCATATTTTTTACAATTGCAACCTGCAAAAAAAAATCCAAATTCTGATGGGCCAGACTAGTAAAGCTATTTTTTATTTATTTATCTATATAAAGTATGTTTACATAAGGTTTTCAATGCCTGTCTCACTAGGATATACCTGTGTCGTTATTGTTAGTTATGATCCCTGTGGCTGGGCGATTTACTAGTTGAAACAAATGCGCTTGAAGGTACCCTACATATGCGCACGTTCAATCGACGCCAGTTCCGTTCACAAAAAACAGATTTATTTTCTCTCAGGATTTTTCAAAGAAAAACTCCCACTCATATGAAGACGGTTTGAAAGGTTTAAATAAATAACAATTATTATTTTGATGTCCATTCATTTTGGCCTTGAAATTCTTGCTTTAAATAATAAAATAAGGTAATACAGAAAGAGGGCGACTTTGACATGTCTTTATATTTAAAAATAATTATTATAATATAAAAATACAATAAAAAATCATGAGAATGACAAAAAAATTTGGATTCATTGTTTGTGCAATATAAACGTTGATTTCTTGATTTATTTGTTCCCACACCTGCATAAGGTATTTATGTAATTAAAAATAAATCGCTTTCATGGAATCTCATACGTCAGTCTGCCAAAATGCGACCAGCTCTTTCGCAGCCCGGTTGAAGACATTTTTCATCAGAGTTATTAAAGATAAGGTTATTTTACGCCATAAGTCGACCCTGAACAAAATAAAAATACTAATGGATCCCAGACTGGCATGATGGCCGAAAAGCGAGCTGTCGAAATATCTACAGTTTTTATGGTAGAATAAAGCTCTCCAGAGAAGGTCAATATACAAAGCATAATACACATTCCCAACTAGCAAATAAACAATTAAACTCTGTCATAAAGGAAAAATGAAGTTTATGTAATCATTTGTTTTAAGTAATAAAATATTTCGACACTTCTATCAGTGTTCAACTATTGTTTGTTACTTGTTTACACTTGTCTAGCTCATGCGTCGAGCCTGGACAAAGTTATTGACAATTTCAAAACCGCTTAGACGCTTTTTCAAACCGCTTTACGATTGCAATAAATAAAGAAAAAAATAAATGCCATAGAGAGAATTGCCTGGAAAAAGAAAACCAAAACAGAACTTAAAAATCGCTGTAGTTCAGGGAAAAGTTGGTGTTAATTAGAATGAATACAAATACAATAACAGCAAAGGACGCATTGGCTGTAGAACGGTGTTTGTCTACTTACCAAAGAGCTGGAGGTGGTGAAGCCCGTGCCGCAGGTGCTGCACACAAAGGGGTGCTCGCCCGTGTGCTTTCGAAGATGTGCATCCAGCTCCCCCTTGGACACAAACTTGTTGAGGCAGGTCGGGCAGTTGAAGGGCTTGGTGGCCGAGTGGCGCATCAAGTGCTGCTTCAAGTTAGTGTTCTGAGTGAACCCTGCAACAAATACTGAATGTCAAAATACACATTTTTTTATTATTTTTTTTTGAAAATTTTTGATACAATACACATATTATTATATGTGTATTGTATCAAAAATATATACAGTATATACAATAATGAAAAGTATAAAAAAAAGCTTAATACAATTAATGTATGAACAAAAAAATCCCACAAAGGCAATGCCTGTGCATGGGTATTATATTGAATTTTTATTTATATTTCTATGGTTAAAGTGTAGATTTGAAGTATATATAAATTAGGGATTTAGAAAAAGTAACTGAATAAATGCAATTAAAAACTACAATATAGTAACAGTATGCACTGTTATTATCGCATTTGCGAAAGTTTTATAAGAATGAATGTTACAAGTGCAATTAAAAGACAAAAAAAAAACTTAGCAAACAATATAATATATCTACTTTAAAAGCTGTAATGATAGATATAATTAATGGCTATGTTAAAACTTATAAGAAAAAAAATATCTGTTTCAGTGTTTTTTAGCCAAGTTATCTTCTTGCTATTTGCCTCATTGCATTACTCTGTTATACCTTTTCCACAAATGGAGCACAAAAAGGGCCTTTCGCCACTGTGAGTTCTGATATGGTCCTTCAATGTAGAGAGCATGTTGAAACCTGGAACACAAATTAAATATAAAAAGCGATTCCTATCTTGTTAAATGGTTTTAACATAAAGAAAAACATTGCTCATGCCCACCTTTATCGCAGTGGGTGCACTGGTGTCGCTTCTTGCCTGTGTGATTATTCATATGCAAGATAAGTTGGTCTGGTCTGGTGAAAGCTCTGCAATTAAATACATCAACTCGCATCAACAGTTTTCATTGGCATCTAAAGGGTATTGCATAACATAAATAGATTTTTAATTTTAACTTATTGAGTAAAACCACAAATTGTAATATTTAATCAATGACGAAAATATTAGCGTCTCTCAATCAAAAATTTAAAACAGAAAAAGATACGTTCGCATCTAGGAATTGAACCTTAGCCTTGACGGGGTGCTGCTCTACGATTGAGCCAATGTGACAGTCGTATTTAACTGCATCATACTTTGACTAAGAAATACCAAAATTATCTTCATTTTCTTAATGCATATCAAAGATAGCAGCCAATAAAAAATTGTGTGACAAATAATGAATAAATTTAATCAAATGAAGACACTGTGAGCGAAACTCAATTGAAAAATCTGGAAACAGAAAAATCAGAAAAGGATAATGGCACCTCTGGGACATGAACCCAGGACCTTTCGCTTTCCGGGCGAACGCGCTGTCCACTGTGTCAATATCAAATTTGGTCATTTTTAACTGTATCATACTGCCACTAAGAACCACCCACATTATTTTCATTTTCTTAATGCATATTTTATTGGCTGCTATCTTTATGTATGATTGCAAGATTCAAACCCGAACTAAATGCAGTCTAGATAGTGTCTGGATAATTTTTTATCCATTTTATTTAAAATGCAATATCTTTTGACTTTTCTGCAAGTTTAGGATGAATATTTTTATTTTAACTTTATGAGTAAAACCTCAAATTGAAATATTTAATTAAAATTGTAAAATTTAATTAAAACTAGTCCCAGATGTGCCAATATCCTTTTCTGATTTTTCTATTTCCAGATTTTCGATTGAGTTTCGCTCAGTGTCTTCATTTAATTAAATATTACAATTTGAGGTTTTACTCATAAAGTTAACCCCTCCGCAACGTAAGCAGATATATGTGTTAAAAATACGACAGCAGTCAAGTACAATAAGCGTGTTTACACGTCAGCGCGTGTGTCTCCATAGAAACCGTTATAATTCCGTTATTGTTTTAGTTACATGCGTAAAATAAAAAGTGAAATGTCGATAGTGAATCATGCTGCACATCTCTATTCAAGTTGTCCATAGAAATACATAAAAAGAACATTCTGTCAGACGCGCAGTCTGACACATAATTTATCCCGCCAAATTTCCGACAGGCGCCCGACATTGTTAATTTCTATTAAATATTTTTATATGAAATGATAAAAAAGTGAGGTGAAAAAAGTGTTTATTACACATTTATACAATAGAATAAGTATTGTTGTTTACATAATCTGTGATTTTAGTACCGTTTTCACATAAAAACATCACACGAGTCATTTTCACATTTTTTTAATGTTTACATTCTAAATTTTAATATTTACAAATGTTAATATTTATTTGTAATATAATAATTCGAAAGCTTATTTTGTAACCTGTCTAAAACAGTTTTTACTATTTGGCTACGTTCAGAAATGTTTCATTTATAGAGCTTTAATTGTGAAGCGGTAATAATACAAAGTTTTCGTAAAATGTCATTTCGTTTAAGATATCAAAAGCTAATATTCTCGAAAATTCGGAGGGGTTAAAATAAAAATAAAATAAAATAAAACAAAAATAAATAAATGAATTAATTACCTGCAGCAGAGGGTGCATTTATTTGCCTTCTCCTTATTATGAGTCAGGGAGTGTTGCTTGAGGTTTTTTCTTTTATGGAATACTTTATCGCAAATATTGCATCTGAAAATATTTAATATATATTTTTGAATGTAGCTATTACTTTGTGGTTATCCATTATAATAAAATGAAACAATGCAACTTTGTATAAACCACTTACAAAATGTGCAAATCCGACCGGTTTCTGAGTTTTTTTTTTTTTTTTCTGAGTTCGCTAACCATATCATTGAAAATAACCATAGTTTTGAAAAAAACACAGGGATAAATATTCTTCATATTAATCATAAAGGAAAACGTTTAGATAACTTAGAAGCTTTGGAAATTAAAAATCCCTTAAAAATAATGAATCTATTATCAACAAACAAAAAATATTGTCATATAGCCCAATCATGGATTTGTTCCCCTACCCACCCACTCTACACTAATACCTACCCACCCAATCTACATTATTAACTAACAACGGCTCCACCCCTACCCTAATAAAACATTGTTCTAAACTGTCAAATTAGTATAAGCTTTCCCTGACGAAGGAACGTTTGTTCCGAAACCGGTCGGATTTGCACATTTTATAAGTGGTTTATACAAAGTTGCATTGTTTCATTTTATATTTAATATAGATTAGTACTAATTTCAAGAATGGTAAATAACTGAACATTGAAAATTAGAATTTTAGCTACCTACCAATAACATAGTGGGTATGTATTAGGCTGCTTCAAAAGGTAAAAGTTTGTCTTTTTTATCGGGGCACCCTTGTAATAATTACATATTTTTTATTTTTCATTAAAATAAATTTTAGGGGTAGCTACCATTGGTTAAAGTTTTGAAAATATACGACGTTTAGGGCAATGATTGCGAAGCTTCAGACCAAACATGACGCTGACTGCAGAATTAAATAAGTCACAGGTAGGATAAACACACCTCTCTCTTGACACCATCTGTATTGTATGCGTGTTTAAGCATTTTAGTATCACAATTAGAGTATTTGAGTAAAAATGCACTTTTTGTTCTTAACCGGTCAAAGGCCCGGCCATTTCGCGGAAATTCGCGGAACTTCGCAAAAAAACACTAAAAAACCACCACTTTGAATTTTGAGCTGAATGTTTTGTTGATAAATTTTGAGCTATTGTATATTTTATTAACTGAAACACGTTCACAACACAATAAACTATCTACCAAAACCACATTACTTGCATTTATTACGTAAATTAATAGGTTTTATGATGTTTTATTCGCGATACACGCATTTATTGCGACCGTTAAATTCGCGGCAAATTCTGACAGCCGATTGTCATAGAAGAAATCGTTTTAAAAATATTCCAGGGTGACAAGGTGAATGAAACTTGTAGCGTCTCCGAGAGTAATGATGGCGCAAGCGATTCTGACACTGTTCTTCATACAAATTGTGTACATAGAAAGGCCAAAATCGCAGACCAAAAGTTTTTTGTCGAAAGTATTATTCAAATATTTGAATTATTTTCTCGCGCATGCGCATGTGACGCGCGCGCCGGCGCGTCTCCGGCCTGTCAGAGGTTAAACTGAATTTACAATTGTAACATAAAATGCCACCTACAAGCGTATGTGTGACATATAATAATTTCATCGATTTTAATCTTGTATTAAACTACATTTTATAAAAATTGCTTAAAATATTTTTGGCCAAACCCCCACATTTTCACAGCAAAACCACATTAAAAAATCTGAAAAAGAAAACTGTGAAATTTTAGACATTTGGAAACATGAAAGAGTGCCCTATATCTACTAGATACAGAAATTTCAATTTTTTTAATACTATATATTCTACAAATATACATTTACAGCCTTACTAAAAAAACCCTGTGAAAATTTTATTCAATTGACAAACGGCCGTGGATGTGAAAACCTTACTAATTAAAAAAAATGTTCATGAAAAGATATATACACTGCTTACACAGCCTGAGGGGGTAGTTAATCTGTTATATACGACTGTTGTATTTATAAATTCTGAACGAAGTTTGAAATTTTTCCAACGTATTTTAAATGTCTTGTATATTTCTTATTTTTGAAGATGTGGTAAGATCATATACCTTTATAGAAACTAGATAAAATTGCCTTTTAGATTTTTGTATTTGAAATGTATGATCGTGTTTAAAAATTGCAGTATTTTAAGCTTCCAACATGAAAAAATTTGAAAAAAACAGCTGACTCTAAACATATTCTATTAAATGGTCGAAACATTTAGGAAAATTCAAAATTTAAAAAATACAGTCCTCTTATTTCATGAATTTGGAAGAAAACTGTCACTTCACTTTTTATCTCGTTCATACAATTAAAAAATATAATAATAATTCTGAAAAAATCTGATATCTTGGATTAATTTTTACGCAATTAATACGTTGATTTCTCGAATTTGTATTTATTTACATATGCATAAGGCTTTTACATTATTAAATAATATTACTTTTATGGAAGTTTTATTAAATTAACGCGGAAAAGTCATTAAAAAAATAACATTTCAGAAATAACCTAAAACCTATCGTTAACGAAACTAAATCATCAACAAAACATTATTTAAATGACTAAAACTGAAAAAAAGTAACGCCAGCATTGGTAATTATGTTGAATTACACTAGTATCACAGTGAATTGATCATTTAAGCGAAAATTATCTTCAAAAACATAAAATTAACTGCAAGTACAATTTAACATTGTCAAACATTAAGTTTTACCGCAAAGCTATAAAACAAGATGGCCACGGCGCCTGCGCAGATCTATGTGAGATTCAAGGTGACCAACCATAAAAAACATGATTTTGTTATTAGTAAAGATGTAAATATGGTGTTGCCCGCGCAAGCAACAAATATGCAGTTTAACGATCGTTCAAGCGTTTTGTTATTAGTAAGGCTGTTAATATATATAAATTTTTTAAATCAATAGTACCTACATTCGTGTTAATTTGAAGGGTAACAATAAATTTAATCCGGGTATTTCTAAAATTCCTTGCGGTCCATAGAACAAAGCCCGGCATTCTCAATGAAATGCTGCAAGCCATCAAAATATAAGCATGAAATGTCAGTCAACAATTGGTTCTATCTTTATAACGGACCTGAAGGTAGTCTGTCCTTTGGGCACGGGCTGGGAGTGCTTGGTCATGTGCGCGGCATACGAGTGCTGGCTGTGGTAGGCCGCTCCGCACTGGGCGCATTCATATCGCACTTCCAGTACCAGACCACCGGGATCCCCGTCTTCGCCTCTTGGCTCCTCCTTGATGGTGGCGATGGCGCCGCCCCCGCTTGCCGATACCTCCCCAACCTTAACCATAAATTACACTTTGTGGTGTGTGACATCACTAAATAAATAAAAACACTTTGATTTTAACGACTACTTATTAACCCTTAACACCGCTCGAGGAGTAGAGTCCCCCACCAAGCAGGTTATCTTTTATTTTAAGCCTTACGCGCTACGCGCTTGCGGCTCTATATTCTTAGTATCGACTTCTCGGACAATACTAAGAATACAGGGATTAATACAGGGTTTGTATTGACGAGATACGGAGACCTAGGTCCCCCACGAGTGTAGGTCAATAAGTAAAATTTCTTGATTATATTTTTATGCATTTGGTGACTTGGAAAATGATAGCCTGGATAATGAAAATCTGAGTGACAGTAGCTCTAATGCATTTTAGGGCAACAGGTACAAATGGGGAAAAACACCGCCATCACGGTCACGAGGTCGAGGGCATAACATTATTGTGCATTTGCCTGGCCTAAAAGGTTCTGATCAATCGAAAAATGAAATTGAAAATGACTCCGCTTGAAATTCCTATACACGTCACATGTTTGTTTAAAAAATGTAATAAACTAGTTTTCTTGGATTCATAATGTCTTTCATTAATTTTAAATAAATAAATCCCAAAAAAGTGCTAATTTCTGTTTTTATATGGGGGACCTAGGTCCCCCACAAGTGAATTTGTGTAAGCTGAAAATAGCGAGTGTTGTTAAGGGTTAATGACGTTATGCCGACGTTTATTAGTTTTGCTTACAAATAAGCTTCATTTTTGACGGCTAGAACACTGAGCAATGAAATTTATATTGACACTCAACGCCTATTGGCGGGTGCTGAGTTTCTCGAAACATTCAAACTCTGCCAAATAGTGAATGTGTTAAAAAAAAAAAGATTATTTCTGACAAAGTTGCAATAGCAGCACTCGTTTGTGAATACATCAACCTTAAAACAATATTGAGTCAATATTGGTCATAATTGGTTTTACAAACTATAAAAATGGGAAAATACAAACTGGAAAAATGTTTTATACAAACTGGAAAAATGTAAACTGTCGATTTCCCGAAAATAAATAATTGACAATACTAATTTCGGTTAGGACTCTGACTGTTACTCCAGTTCAATGAACTCTTTGATTTTCTTTGAATTTAAGTCTCATCATTTTCAAAATTGGAAGCGTTTATTTGGAAAACTCAGATAAAATATGTACATATTTTTAACAGAAAATTATTTTAATTGCCATTTTCAAAATTGGAACTGATTTTTCGAGAATTCAGAGTATCTTTGATTTTTCACAGTTCTGTGCTGAGAATTATTAATTACAAAAATACTAATTTTGGTTATATCTCTGTCTTTAACTCCATTTCAATGAACTATAGAACTTGGATTTGCTTTGTATTTAAGTGTCATTTTCAAAATTGGAACTGATTGTGGGAACAATACGGACAAGCGATTAAGAAGGATCCAGCATTACTTTATTTTTATTAATTAACTAGCTGGGTTACCCGGTATTCGCTCGGGACAACATTCAAGAGTGTTCTGTAAAGTTTCACATTGATGTTCCCGGTTCCCTATTCCCGAACATTCCACAATTTTTCAGAATGTTCCTGTATGTTCTGGAACGTTGTGGAATGCTCTCTAATACTCTGACTGGGGTGTCCGGCTTTGCTCACGGATTTGATATGAGAATGAATTGACATTCTAATCCACGACGGATCTTGCTTTATATACCCTATATGGGTAGCCCCATACAAAAAAGTCTTCAAATGTTCCAGAATAATTTTCCAGATCATTCCGCAACATACAGGAGTGTTCTGGAATGTTCCGCAATGATCGGGGATATTCCATCCTATTCCCGAACATTCCAGAATGTTCCGGGATGTTCTGTAGTGTGGTGGAATGCTCAAGAATACTCTGGTATGTTTTCACCTGATCTAGAAATTTCAAAGGGGCGAAATTTCCAGCCCTTATATTTTTCAAAGCACGCCATTCAGGTAAAAACGGGAACTTTCTTCATAGATAGGGAGGGCTACCACACAATATAACTCCCGTTATCGTACCGGGACTCGTCTTTGAATTTTAGCGGCATGCACGTTATACACTTTTTTTGACAATTTATATTGAAGATTAAGATTACACAAACTTCTAGAACTTTCCAGAGCCTTCTAGACTCACCGACACTCTCCGCCACTCATTTCTGAAAGCTTCTAGAACTTTCTCCTTCCAAAACATCCTAGAGCATTAAGGAAACTTCCAGAACTATCTAGAACCTTCTAGACTCACCGACACACTCCATCGCTGCTCCTTCTAGAGCTTAATCAACCCTTCTAGAACTTTTCGTAACCTCCTAGACTCACAGACATACTCCCCTACTCCTTTCTGAACTTTCTACAGCTTTATCGAACCTTATAGAACTTTCCGGAACCATCTAAACTCACCGACATACTTTCTTTCTAGAGCTTAATCAAGCCTTCTAGAACTTTCCGGAACCTTCTAGACTCACCTACATACTCCGCCACTCTTTCCAGAATTTTAAACTGCTTTTTCGAACCTTCTAGAACTTTTCGGAATATTCTAGACTCATCGACATACTCCGCCACTCCTTTCAGAACTTTGTACAGCTTTACCGAACCTTCTAGAACTTTTCAAAACCTTCTCGACTCACCAACATACTCCACTCCTTCCAGAATTTTCTACAGATTTATCGAACCATATAGAACTTTCCGGAACCATCCAAACTCCCCGACATACTTTCTTTCTAGAGCTTAATCAAGCCTTCTAGAACTTTCCGGAACCTTCTACAGCTTTATCGAACCTTATAGAACTTTCCGGAACCTTCTAGACTCACCGACATGCTCCGCCCCTCCTTCCAGAACTTTATACAGCTTTATCGAACCTTCTAGATGTTTCCGGACCTTCTAGACTCACCAACATACTCCGCCACTCATTTCAGAACTTTGTACAGCCCTATCGAACCTTTTACAAATACTTAGAGCTTGATGGAACCTTCTAGAATTTTCCGGGACCTTCTTTAGACACACTCCTCCACTCCTATCAGATATTTCTACAGCTTTACGGAACCTTCTAGAACTTTCTACAGTTTTAACGAACTTTCTAGAACTTTCCGGAAACTTCTAAACTCACCGATATATTCCACCATTCCTTTCAGAACTTTCTACAGCTGTATCAAACCTTCTAGAATTTTCCGGAAACTTCTAAACCCACCGACATATTCCACCATTCTTTTCAGAACTTTGTACAGCTTTTTTGAACCTTCTAGAACTTTCCAGAACCTTCTAGACTCACCGACTTACTCCGCCACTCCTATCAGAACTTTCAACAGCTTTACGGAACCTTCTAGAACTTTCTACAGTTTTATCGAACCTTCTAGCCAGAAACTTTAAACCCACCGACATATTTCACCATTCCTTTCAGAACTTTGTACAGCTTTATCGAACCTTCTAGAACTTCTAACAGCTTTGTGGAATCTTCTAGAATTTTCCGGAACCTTCTACATACACCGACACGCTCCTCCACTCCTTTCAGAACTTTCTATAGACTTATGGAACCTTCCAGAACTTTCTACAGCTTTATCAAACCTTCTAGAACTTTCCGGAACCATCTAGACTCAACGACTACTCCGCCACTACTTCCAGAACTTTATTAAGCCCTATAGAACCTTCTAGAACTTCCACAGCTTTATGGAACCTTCTAGAATATTTTGAAACCTTCTAGACACACCGACACACTCCTCCACTCCTTTCAGAACTTTGTATAGCTCTATCGAATCTTCTAGAACTTACGGAATCTTCTAGACTTACCACCAATTATTTCTGAAGGCTTGTAGAACTTTCTCCATCCACAATTTTATAAAACATTTGTGGACCATCAGATCCTTCTAGACTCACCAACATACTACGCCACACCTTTCAAAACTTTCAACAGCTTTATCTAACCTTCTAGAACTTTCCACAACCTTCTAGATTCACCAACTTACTCCGTCACTCCTTCCAGAACTTTGTACAGCTGTATCGAACCTTCTAGAACTTCCTACAGCTTTTTGGAATCTTCTAGAATTTTCCGGAACCTTCTAGATACACCGACACACTCCTCCACTCCTTTCAGAACTTTCTACAGCTTTATCGAACCTTCTAGAATTTTCCGGAACCTTTTACACAGACACACTCCTCCACTCCTTTCAGAACTTTCTACAGCTTTATCGAACCTTCTTGAACTTTCCGGAACCTTCTAGAATCTCTTACTTACTCCTCCACTTCTTCCAGAACATTCCAGAGTTTTATCGAATTTTCTAGAAGTTTCCGGAATCTTCAAGACTCTTCTTGAAATTTTTAGAGTCTTCTTATAACTTTCAGCCCTTATATCTTCAAAAGCAAGCCCTTTAGGTAAAAACAAATACCCTTATTCCCTAGGGGGGATAGAGATCTACCCATGGAACTAGGATTGCATGGAAGCGGTATAGGCATTTCAGAACGTACTAAACCGTCAAAACCTGTGTAGCTATCTCCATTTTTGGCCGGCGTGAAGAGGGGATAGAAACGGGGTTACCGCCCAGCGCGCGGGGGCAGGGTGAGCGTTCTACAGAAAAGGGCCGAACTGGTAATGGGATTAACATTATTTAATTTATTTTTTAATAAAAAAAAACTTTTGTCAGTTTTTTTTTCATATTTTAGGCACAAAATATAATTACCCGTTGTGTATTATTTGCTGAACGAATTTCTTTATCAAAATTAATAGTTTACTTACTTTTAACCACTTTTATTGTTTATAAAAAACCGGCATATTTCGTGAGCAATGCTCACTTCCTCAGGGTTTACTTATTTAAAAGATAAATTAAATGAAGACAATATTAACGAAACTCAATAGAAAATCTGAAAACAAAAAAAATCTGAAAAAAATATGGGCATAACTGGAAGGTTTTACTGACAAAGTTAAAAATAAAATATATCCTAGACTTGCAGAAAAGTCAATAGATGTCGTATATTAAAAATAAAATGGTTAAAAATATATCCAGGCCCTTTCTAGATAGCATTTAGTTCGGGTTTGAATCTTGCAATCATACATGTAGATAGCAGCCAATTAAATACGCGTCAAGAAAATGAAGATAATGTCGGTAGTTCTTAGTCAAAGTATGATACAGTTAAAAATGACCGAATCGGATAGGGACACATTAACTCAGTTGGCAGAGTTGCGGGCCCGGAAAGCCGAAGTTCTTGGGTTCGTGTCCCGATTTAAAGGAAGCGGCAATACGGCCGGAAATGTACCTAACTTATATTATTTTTAATTATTAAATTTTGAAAACACAGATCAATCGAATAAAATTTATCTGCGCGCACCGGGATTTGAACCCGCGACCTCCAGTTGCTAGTCAAGAGCTTTACCCCTCGACCACGAGGTCATGTCAATGTGACTTTTACATGACAATACAGTGATTATAAACTTTGAATTAACATTGTAAACATATTTAAAAGGAGTGTTAAATTAGTAGGAAAAAAAAACTAAAAATAACAGTGCAAAAAAGACAAAGTAAAAATGTTTAAAAATTAATAAGCAAAATGATAAAAAACACATACCTATGACATGTGTAAATCACAACTTTGTATTTGTGCGTTGTGATTAATAAAAACATAAAAGTTTTTTGGTAATTTTTAATTATTATAATTTAAGTTGACTGATTCGGCCCATCGGCAGTCGGAGTTCACGTGATAACATCGGGCCCATGGCGATGGCGGTTGAAATGAACACGCCGAAAATTATAAAATGTATATTTAAGCTATGTTTAAACACTTTCCTGTGAAAGGTAAGACCGTCTTTCTTCTTAAAGGTCTTCGTAGAACTACTTTTACACAAGTTTACGGCGCGGTGGACCATTTTTCTATGTTTTATGAACGTTTTTCTGGGAGCTCTATGCGCGACCGAGGTATAAAAGCCAATGTCAGCCATCTAAAAACCGTTAGGTAAAATTTTTGAAAAGGCATACTTTGGGAGGGTGGGCGCACTTTACATGCCGTCTCTCTAATATCCATACTCTTAGGATCTACCATACCATATAACTCTCTTGATCGTACCGGCACTCCTTTCTGAGTTTTTGCGTTCCGCACGTTTTTTGGACTTTCTTTTATAATATGTATTGAATATTGATTAATAATTATATATTTGAAATTTGTATTTCTTTTGTTTAAAATTTTGACGGATTACATAATTTTTCCTGAATCATCATCCCGTGATTTGTCAAGGGTCTGCGCTAGTAAATATACTAATTACCGTTCGTCTTGTGTCCACTTTTGAAACCTCCTCAGAATCATCGGCTTGGTTGTCAAAACAATTATTATCATCGTCAGAGTCTTTGTCACTACTATGGAGCTCGCAGTTGCCATTCTTCCGTGGCGGCAGCTTGTCGCGGTGACAGGCGCGCAGGTGTTTGGCCATGGCCACCTTGCTGGGGGCATCCACACCGCAATGCTCGCAGTCATATTTCACCTTAGTCTGCAAACAAACAAAATACACCTCACTTTAAACAATCTGATAGTATCAATACAGTGTAACAGTTATTCCTTGTGGGGTGGCGGCTTGTAATTATTTGAATCATGTCTTCCTCGAGCATACCCGACTTTTCTGCCATTCACTTAGGACAGGTTGTTTAAAAAAAAATTTACAAATTAATTTTTTTAGGTTAATATTCACATTCTGTTATTATATCTTTATAGACCAGTTGCTCCATAAAACTGAAATAATCACAGAACTGAAATAGAACTTTTAACAGAATGTGACAATAACTTAAAAAATTTAAAATATACAATTTCAAATATTTTGAATCATTATTTTTTAATTTATAAACTAACGTTTAGACAAGATTTTTATGCATAGCATAAAGGGTAACAATTATTATAAGCAATAATTATCAGCCTTAAACACTCATCAACATTGAAAAATCTTCAGGTCAAGAGCAGCTGACCAGCAATCAGAAGGACACGGGTTCAAGTCCCGTTGGCGGCAAGTATCTTTTCTCGGAAGATTTTTCAATGTTGATGAGTGTTTCAGGCTGATAATTATTGCTTATAATAATTGTTATTTTGAATCAATTCATGCCTTATGTAGTATCATGAAACACACCACTTTGTTACTGTTAAAAACTACATAGCATCGACTTTAATTCTATTTCGTATCTCATTACAATGCAGAGATAATGAGTAAGTTCTCCTTGGGCATCCCAGACTTTTTCTACCATTCAAAACACTCTCTAAACCAGTGATTCTTAACCTGGATTTGATCGAACCCGAGGGGCTCGGTGAGCCAGTCTCAGGGGTTCGGTGGAAGGCAAGAAACACCCTGAAAAAAAAATTATGAAGAATATTGTCACAATCCCATACTGCCCCATCCTATCCCATTACGCCCCCCCCCCCCCCCTTGTGGTAATCCGCCGCTGATGTCACGCCCCGCTTTCCAATTAACCGGTCAAATGCCGGGCCATTTCGCAGAAATTCGCGGAACTTCACAAAAAAACACTAAAAAACCACCACTTTGAATTTTGAATTGAATGTTTTGTTGATAAATTTTGAGCTATTGTATATTTTATTAACTGAAACACGTTCACAACACAATAAACTATCTACTAAAACCACATTACTTGCATTTATTACGTAAATTAATAGGTTTTACGACGTTTTATTCGCGATACACGCATTTATTGCAACCGTTAAATTCGCGGCAAATTATGACAGCGCATTGTCATGCAAAAAATCGTTTTAAAAATATTCCAGGGTGACAAGGTGAATGAAACTTTTAACACCACCTAGAGTAATGATGGCGCAAGCGATTTTGACACTGTTCTTCATACAAATTCTGTACATATAAGGGTCAAAATTGCAGACCAAAAGTTTTTCATCGACAATATTATTCAAATATTTGAATTATTTTCTCGCGCATGCGCATATGACGCCCCCAGTTTCGGGGCTCCGGCCTTTGACGGGTTAAGAAGGGTTCGGTGAATGCGCATATGAAACTGGTGGGATTTGGTACCTCAAAAAAGGTTAAGAACCACTGCTCTAAATGCTCCCAGCAATAATAAGACTTCGAATTTTTCAACTAAATTGGTGGAGTAGATTTCTGAGTCTTTAGTGCACACATTGCCTTTTATTTACAAACAAACTGGTGGTTTACCTTGGCTGCAAGAGCATTCATGAAACTGTCAATGTCTTCCGCAGCGTGCACCGTCTGCAGGTGCTTCTTGAGGTGGTCCCTTCTGGAGAACACGCTCTTGCAGTGCTTCATACAGGAGAACCGACTTGCTTTGTGGATCAGCGCATGCCGCCTGAGAGCCTTGCGGGTCAAATAAGTCTTGTCGCATGAATCGCACGCTCTAACTTTTGCTTTTTCTGCAACAGAAAACAGCCAAAGATATTATACAATAAAACACATATGACGAGAAGAATGAGTAAAACAGGTGGTCTCTTTATGTTGTTAAGACTTTTATTTAGATAAAAAAGTGTGATAAGTGTGACATGCTAGTTACTTTTGACATCAAAAATAGGAGGCGTTTCTTCTTTTGGCCCTTCCACAGGCAATTCCGTCTCAGTCTTGTAAATTAGGAAGTCATCATTATAGTCATCAGTGTCGAAGGACTCTTCCTGCTTGACGAGCGTTGTGTCCTCCGGGGGCGTCAGGGTGAGGATGTTTCTATCGGAAAGATACTTCCGATACAGTGACTCTGACTTTTCAGATAAGTCTCTGAAATGAAGGATCAGTTCCACGGTTTTGATGCACTGCATGCAGACTTGTCCGGGAAGGCCATCATTCGGTTTCAACTAGAATCAAACCAAGAAAAGATAGTATCACATCGCTGTTACACGTCTACCGAACTTGGGCCACATGTTAAAAATATGTACCGTCCACACCATCAACTGACTACATATTGGACTAACCACTTCCTCACTATCAACTGACTGTATATTATATAAATTGGACTCGAAGTGTACATTCTCAGTGAATGAACTGACCAAAGTTGAAAACCATTGTGCCAGCTCTACGCTTGCTCCAAATGTTGCATACTTGCCAGACCTACAGAGGACAAGATTGGCATGATTTTCCACTCGAAAAACCCCTTGGGTGTTTTTACCAAAAGTGGGTTTTTTCAATAAATACATGTACGAAAACAACAATCCAGTACGAGTTATAAAACCATACTTTATTTCATTTTCACATAAGTAGATACTGTAGTAGTAATTATAGTGGCATCCCCAAAGATACATAGGTCCTGAGGGGAATTAGGGCCTGCTGTGTGATGCTAATGAAGTGATTTAAGCATCAGTCACACACAGCGTTAAAAGCACGAGCACTTATCTGTTGAGCCGCGAGTGCTTATGTGTTGTACTGTCACACTACGCTGTCAAATATTTCTTCCTATGGTAGGAGAGGTGTAATCTGTCAAGTTAACAGCTGTCATCCGCATGTTTATGCAGCTCCGTAATTAAAATTTTGGTAAATATGCAGTTAGTCCACCTCACGGATAACACGGAACGTTCGAGTTGCCGAAGTTTGATGCACGGATAATACGGAATGTTCCTTTTTTAACTAATAGACAATCAAATTTGACATTTGTTGGAAGTACCAATCTTATAAAATAAATTCTCTAAAACAAACTCGCTTTTCATCATACTTTTAAAAAACATCCCAGGTTTTGAATGGTTTGTTTGGCTACGCAGGGTTGTCTAGCGGGTTTGTGTAATTATTTTAATACATTTCTTTCCATGTTCTACTGTTATAAATACTGGTACAAACTTGTCAATGATGCATTCACTTTGTTTTACGCAAAAATATTTTTTCTATGATTGGCAGCATTGATGAAATGTTAAAATAAAAACGATGAATAAACATGGCGTTACCGCGCTAGTCAATTAACTTTAACAAAATTAAAATGTTAAATGCATATTATTTGCACGTTTTTTGGTCTCCCCCGACATAAATACTCACTTTTCGTAATAATAAAGCTAAATCTAACTGTTTGGATAAAAAGTTTTCCGTATTAACGAATAAGCGGTTTAATGCATAAATAATAAAATTTTCATACTTTTCACATATCGCCTCAGGAGTGGTTACGGCGTATAACTTTGAGCTTGGAGCACATTATCTGCTCAGATATAAATGGGATTGTATGAAGAGCGGTATTGTGCGTGCGGTGTTCTTTTATCTTTGCGTGCAACACCTACATTAAGGTCAATAAAATGTAAAATATATCCCTATTGTAGAATAAGAACACATAGGAAATATTAATGAGATGAGAGTGGTAAACAATGTTGACAATGGGTAACAATTATTACAAGCAATAATTGTCAGCCTGAGACACTCATTTACATTGAAAAATCTTCCGAGAAAAGATACTTGCCGCCAACGGGACTTGAACCCGTGTCCTTCCGATTGCCGGTCGAATGCTCTGACCACTGAGCTATGGCGGCTTATCAAATACCCGCCAAATAATTCAATATATACTAGTGTTTCATTCAACAATTACTGCTTGTTATATTTTTTTCCACCTGAAAACAACCAACTTTATGCATATTATTACGGGTTCAAGTCCCGTTGGCGGCAAGTATCTTTTCTCGGAAGATTTTTCAATGTAAATGAGTGTCTCAGGCTGACAATTATTGCTTGTAATAATTGTTACCCTTTGTGCTATGCATAAAAATCTTGTCTAAACGTTAGTTTATAAATTAAAAATAATAATAAATGTTGACAATGTAACCATTTGGGTAACAGGAACCAACCTCTTATTTTGAAAATAACTTCAAATTATTGTATTTAATCTTATTTACTAACATACGGATGGAAAATATCATATTTATATGTTTCTGGTCTTGGTATCACGCTTTCTTACTGTACTCTTTTCGTTATGGGACAAACAAATAATATTATTTATCTCAATCGCCAAGGAAATTATAAACAAGCTACGATTTAATTGGGAACTCTTTGAAGTTGAATTGATGCTCACTGGAACTCACTCCCTCGAGCACCTACAAATAAATACTAAAACAAACCTAAATACGTACAATAATAAGGCATAAATAAATGGTAGTACGAAGTGACAGACGACAAACAAAACAAAGATGGCCTCTTCCTCGTTTAGCGTCTGGCCAATACGTTATTCAAAATTAGAAACCCGCAGACCGGGAAAAGGACTCGTAGGACCTAATTAATTATGGTCAAAATAAAACAATCATGTTTAGTTATCTCACCCTGACAGACGAAATCGCCATGACCATTTCGGAGACGTGAGGCAGTCCTTTGAGTGTACTATTATTCTGCTGAAGAAACAAAGGATGTAGTTCGTGACCAACGCACATACAGGTGCGACACATCTCTTTGAAACGCATCGTTCAAAAAAAATATCGAACACAATAATTCTGTAGAAAGAAAAGCACAAATTCGGCGCAGACGGCAGACCGATACATCGACGCGTCAATCCAAGTTCGCTGAAGTTCGCTAGTTCCGCTAGTTTGCTATCGATTTGCTTCTTTTCTTGTTAGAGATGGTCGCTATTCCTGTCCCGGTTATTTGGTCCCTGCGACTTTACTATGACAGTTTGTCGATATTTCTTTTTATGATAAACTGATTCCTTTTAGAATTTTTATTATGAAAAATATATTCGAAATGCGTAAGGCTTTTTATTATTAATAGAAGTTTCACTGTCTTAAGATTTTTCGAGCCGCCACCGACCACCGACCCCACTATTTATATTTTTCCTTTGCGGAGCCGGTTCCAAAAGTAGTTAGATAAAGAACCGGTTCCACATCCGTCTCCGGTAACTGCAACCCGACAGTCCGTTTGAGGGTTGTAGGGTCTACTCACCATCCGATTTGTAGAACCGCGAAATGTCGAGAGGCAGAGTGAGGGAAATTGGAGGTTGCCTATAACCTATACACCATCCGTTTAGCAATTTGGTGATTAACTTTGCTCTGTGAACAGCAGAGCTACGCGCAAACGTGCCATGGCTTTCATGTCTAACTAACCTTCACGCCGTTTCCCCGAAGAGACAGGCAGAGACGAAAGACCGCCAAACAGCTTGGTCTTGGCACACATTCCTTGCCTCGTTTACATTCCTACATGCTTTTCTATTATTCTACCTCATATTTTCTCTTTCAAATCACTTTTAAAGGAGAAAATATTTAAAGATAATAAGATAAAAAATATTTAGATTAACAGCAACAAAGCTTGTTGTTTGAATTGTGCTTCATTGATGTTAAACATATCGTTATTCGAAGGGATTCTATTTAACAACAAGACAGCTCTCCCGACTGGCATAACCATCGGCAAGTTAGTTCTGCAAGCCGGGAGATAAAATAGTGCTGTCGGTGACGGAGACAACCATCGGGAACATAAAAACTAATGCTCTCCATGATAGCCGAGTTTTCGAACCTTTCACGAATCAGTATGAAGAAATGTGTTACAATAAGTGACTTGACCCTCGACTCATCACATCACGACTCTTGACATGGTCCGACTCAAGTATCTGATTCCCTTGGTCGTGCCATGTCTTTCTTGGGCGTCCACGACTTCTTCTACCATTTACATTTACGCCGTAGGTAAATATGCAGTTAGTCCACCTCACGGATAACACGGAACGTTCGTGTTGTCGAAGTTTGATGCACGGATAATACGGAATGTTCCTTTTTAACTAATAGACAATCAAATATGACATTTGTCGGAAGTACCAATCTTATAAAATAAATTCTCTAAAATAAACTCGCTTTTCATCATGCTTTTAAAAAACATCCCAGGTTTTGAATGGTTTGTTTGGCTACGCAGGGTTTGTCTAGCGGGTTTGTGTAATTATTTTAATACATTTCTTTCCATGTTCTACTGTTATAAATACTGGTACAAACTTGTCAATGATGCATTTACTTTGTTTTACGCAAAAATATTTTTTCTATGATTGGCAGCATTGATGAAATGTTAAAATAAAAACATGGCGTTACCGCGCTAGTTAATTAATTTTAACAAAATTAAAATGTTAAATGCATATTTTTTGCATGTGTTTTGGTCTCCCCCGACTTAAATACTCACTTTTCGTAATAATAAAGCTAAATCTAACTGTTTGGATAAAAAGTTTTCCGTATTAACGAGTAAGCGGTTTAATGCATAAATAATACGACGTATATTCTCCTTATACTCTTTTCCTCGTTCATTCGCTCTACATACCCAAACCATCGGAGCGTCCCCTTTCTTAATCTTACTCATTATGCTTTCATGTCACTTTCAAAAATTCAACGGACCGGATTAGTGTTAAAAACACAATAATAACATTCTTTTCTCCACAGAACATAAGACCCACGTATTTCATAATGCTGATGGGTTTCATTCGTTTTCGTGTTCCGATCGGCATAAAGGATCGGAGGAATCCAAATTTTTTGAATTCCGCACATTAAGGGTACACGCACACACGGTAGACAGGAATCAAGTACCACATTATCGCCAGTCCGTTGCTAACCATCATCGTATCGTGACATTTCGCTTTACGTTGAAGTGTTATTTATCTAATCGTAACGAAGTACAAACCCTATCGTATTGTATCGCTTCATCAATTTAAAAATACACACATGTTTGAAGAACGAATGAACACAAGAGCCTTAAGCGAGTCAAATGTAAAATCATTTAACATCCCAGTTTGTAAAACTTCTTATGGGCAAATAAGTTTTAAATATAATGCAACAAAGCTGTTCAATTCTCAACCTCCTGAAATTAGAAACACGCAAACCAAAAGTACATTTAAAAGTAAAATCATTGATCACCTCAAATAAACATATCCATCACAAGTATTTAATAACATACTTACCTTTATACCTACTACTGTGTGTATATATGTAACCATGTACCTATTGCAATCTTCTATTTATATATATGTAACATAGTTGAATTGCATATTTAAAGAAAAAAAGATTTTATATCAACCTGTCATTTTCATAATATTACTTAAACAAAATCTTAGATAACCACTCTGTAAATTGCCATCTCAACACAGGCGTTTCACACCTAGTGAGATGGGCAATACGTCATTATTGTAACCAAATGTAATGTGAAAATAATTAAATAAATAAATCGTATGCTTTGTATGAACTTCTTATGTGAATCGACTCGTGACTCAGATTTCTATCGAAGATTATAAAATAACCCAAAACATTATCACGCACTTATGGATATATCTGTAATTGTAACAAGTGTCTACATCCTTGAATGGAAACCAAGCCAGAAGACACAATAGCAGTGAGTATCACTTAATGTGAATTACCGTATCTTGTTTGGTGGTCGGGCATAGCTCGTATCGAAATTCATAAGCGTTTTGAATAGCAAAGAGTGGCCGCAAGGTTATTCTGACCCCCGTGCATTGTCACGAATCAGCATGAAAGAAAAATTGGGTAAAAAATGACAATTTTTGTGACAAAAATTGCTATTTTTTAAAACTATCGCAAGAGATTTGAACCTTGTTGATTTCAGGAATTTATTTCAGATAATTATATTGTAATAAAATTAATGAATATTAATCTTAATGAATTAATTGTGAAACAATGCAAAATAATTCATTTAAATTTACTTGGGTACGCCGGGATTTGAACCTGCTACCTACGGATTCGTAGTCGATACCCATCAACTACAGAGGCAGTATAAATGTACCTACGATGTGTGTCTTGCCTACACCCTTTTTTACATTAATTCCACATAGGAGGCCCAGGAGAAAATAATTCCCCTCAGGGCCTATGTCATCTTTGGGGATGCTGTGTGGAGGGTCTTTTTTAGGAAAGGAAGGCGAGGAAGTTCTGAGAACGAAAAGGGTATTAGGGGTGGATAAGAATCTGGGGGTCAGTGTTTCCAGGAGTGACGGAAGTATGAGTCCATCCCCCCCACTGCAGTGCAAGGTGATGTTCCGAGAGAGTACGGCTGGAGAAGAGAAAGAAGAAGGAGAAGGAGAAAAAGAAATTGAGAAGTCAACCATTCTCTTCCGAACCGACCTGCCATACAGCTAGTGGGCGGACGCATACGCCGCCAAGACCAAGATAAACCTCACCCCATGATCCCGGGCACCCCTGCTAAGTCACCAAACGTAATATCACACACGATCGGACTTGCAGATTGGGGGAAAATTGGAAGTGATCGTGTTCCAACGGCCTGGTGGAGGAATAATAATAATTCAGCTGGCAGTTTTGCCCACAAACGATCCGATTTGCAGAGACCCTGCACGCAGTCCTGCAAGCAGTTCTACAAATCGGATAGTGAGTAGGCCGTTTGTAGAAGCAAACCTGCTACTTTACACTAACATTTTTTTTCAATAGAAACGAAAAAGGTTTTTCACTTGTTCCGTAAGTTATTCACAATATTTGTTTTAAATTTTAATTTTTACCATTCTATAGTGTGGCTATTTTGCATTTAACTAAAATTCAAAATGCAAGAGGACAGTAGCGGCCATTTTAGATAATGGTGAAAGTAGAATTTTGATTGGCGGATATACCTATAGATGTGGAGGTTTTGATTCTAATCCTTTTAACCCTTTTCTGCTTTCTAACATTGAGTGTAGTCGAAGGCCTTCGAATAGGTCGTCACTCTTGGACACTTTGACCCCCGATTCCTACCTTTTCACCGCTATAAGTTAGACGGGCAATATTAAAATAAAATAAATGGATAAGCCAAACTATAAAAGGTGCATGTACAAACACATATCGTACACGGCGTCTGGAAACTTGTGGTACCTACGTACATACCTACGCACGGTTCCATGCCAACTCGGAATCAAGTCAACTCAACACCTCTTTGAAAAGTCACGAAAAAAAAATTAAAATAGTCGATAACCCTGAGGGGGCATACATTAATTACGTGAGCAGATTTTATTCCAATCTATCCCCTATCCCCTCCTTAATCCCCTCCCTCCCCTTTGGCGAGATAAATTTGGGCCACTTCGTATATTCTTTTCGATTTTGTTGGACCCCCCCTCCTCCTTTTTTTGCATGCTCCCTAACGTAACCTATTTAACCATTTTTCTGTCACCACTTTTAATGACTTTTCAAAGGAGGTTCTGAGTTGTCCGTGGTTGTATTTTTTTTTCATTTTTTTTTCTTCAAAACCAAACAACAACAAAAATCTTCTACATCTCATCACTAGCCACTCATCCAAGTAACCGCTAAACCCGTTACCCCGACTCTACCGTCCAATACCTACTGATTTTTATTTTTAAACATCGAAAAACATCAACGGAGACCAAATTTTCTTTTACGTTTTTTACTTCAAATAATGTCAGGGAAGGCAACTATGTCCCTTTACATCCCGTACATATTTTTCAATAGAAAAATTATGTTGATAGGTAAGCACTTTAATCAATACGATTGAATTAAATTTAATAACTAAGATTTCGATTCTTAAAAAAAATCAACTTGTCAAAATATTGGCCAAAATTAAGCGAGGAGACGATGGTTTTTAAAATTTATGTAGTTAAATTTTAATTTAAATTCTGGAATTAATAAAATAAGTTAAATTTGCTGGGATTATACGAAAATCATTCTCGAAATGTTGACACCAGCTGCTAAAAATGTAAGACAATTAAATATTTAATAATGTTAATCGGGAAATTCTAAGAAAGCAATACGTTGAGAACTATTTATTGGATGCTTTTGGCGGGCCCAAAGTCCCCCCCCCATTTAAAAAGAAGGCCTCGGCTGTATCCTAATTTTATGACGTCCATGCATCGCAAAGCCATTCCGAATGGGTCTCTTCTACGACTGAGGCCATAAATAAACCAATCCACACAGCTCACAAGTGACCGATCGTAGGGGCGTGCAAGGCCCGTCCATCGTTTAAATTTCGCGCGTGAAAACACGCGCGCCACCTATTGTAAAATTTTGTAGAAAATTCATAATGCCAGAGCTCACCATACAGTAACCCTCGCACAACTCACCAAAATTTCATCACAATCGGATAAATGACATAGGAAATAATTTCATAAAGCCAGAGCTCACCATTATATGTAGAAACCTTCGCGGGTGCTATCGAATAACACATCACCAAAGTTTCATCTCAATCGAATGAATGGTTTAGGGACGCGTAAGGGACAAACAAAGAAAAAAACATTTTTTTGATATTTAAAATACCTTGGAATAATTCCGAAATGCGATTAGAAATTATTAGTAAACGTGTATACCTACAGCAGATAAACAACCCTCTTTGGCTGGATAAGCAATCTAGGTATATCTTTTCATGAATTATTTTTTGTCAGTTTCCGTATTATTATGGTTTTAACATACACGGTTGTTTATCAATTGTATAAAATATCCACGATGTTTTTTTAGTGAGGCTGATTAGTACTGATTACGTTTCTGATTTTGACACGAATTTACTCAAGTACTAGATTGTAACTTCTTCGATCGATTTCTTTGTTACTTCGTTGTAAGCTCAGGTAAGAACACGAGTCGTCAATCAAAATATAACAACCGAAACAATATAACAACAACTCACAGCAACATCGACATTCATTTGGACTTTATTTGTATTTAAATAAAATACCTAATTATACAACTCTCTTTCAAATAAAAAAATAAAAAAAAAACTTTTGCGAAATTAACCCATTTTACAGGTATGGATTACGGACGCAGAAAGGGGCCATTACGTGAGCAGTTTTTCTTCTACTTGGTGAGAAAAATTTGGGCCACTTCGTATATTCTTTTCAAGTAACGTGAGATTTTTCTGGACCCCCCACCCCCCTTTTGAGCCCACGTAATTAATGTATGCCCCCAAAGGAGTATCATTGAAGCTACGCTAAAACATGGCAGAGATTATTTCTCTCTTGCTGACCTTTATTATATTCGAATTGTAAATTTTTGAGTATTTATTTATTTATATTGGTACTAGTGCCAACCCGTGAAATTAACGGTAAAAAATAAAAAAAACCTTCCCGAATAAAGAGCAAAAAAACGATAAAATTTATTAATTATTTATTTTGGTACAATAATTAACATTCCATAATACCTACTTATAATTTTTAAATGTTTGCCTCACTGGGTGACTTACCCATGCTGAGGCCTCCATTTTATAATACAAAATTCAATAAGATCAAGTACGAAGTACACAATGAATTTTAATAAAATATATAAAGTCGGTAATGGAAAAAAAATCGGCATAATATATATTATGAGTTGTTCGAATGGTATGTGTTTTATAATGGTGTTACGTGCATATGTTTTATTCTTTTACGTTATAAGTACCTAGTTATAATTTTTTTGTAATATTGTGATTTTTTTTCTTTAAAATAGAGGAGATAAGAACGCCGGCATAAATTAATTATATTTAAATGCCAAAAATAATAGGAATGCTGTATTTTTTTAATTTTAAAATGTTAAGTGCACACATTCGAAATAATGTTGTTTTAATTTCTTTTGTAATGCGTTTCTCAAAAAGTAGTTTTTCTATACTTTTGAATGTAGCTATTACTTTGTGGTTGTCCATTATAATAAATGAAACAATGTTACTTTGTTTGAACCACTTGTATATTTGAGTAAAGCCGACCGGTTTCGGAACGACCGTTCCTTCTTCAGGGCAAACGTATACTGATTTGACAGTTACAAAATAGTGGATGGGAACAATGTATTATTACTAAGGATTGTGGTAGGGGTGGAGCCGTTGCTATGTATTAATGAAGAGTGGGTGGGTAGGGGAACATATCAAAAAATATTGTCTTACAGCCCAATCATGGATATGTTCCTCAACCCACCCACTCTTTATTAACACCTAGCAACGGCTCCACTCCTACCACAATCCTTAGTAATAATACATTGTTCCCATCAGTACCGGATCATCCCCAAGGCAGAGTAGGCAACTGCCTAGGGGCCCCGCATCGGCTAGGGGCCCCGCGAGAAAAAATTAATTGCTTCAATTAGTGAGCAACGAAGTTTCGGAAAAAGTCAGCTTTCAAGATGTTTTATTTTTTTTATTACGAACATTTAAAGGTTATTAACATTAGGTACACGCATTAAAGAAAACAACAAATTATAATAATTAGATTATAACCCAATGAATAATATTTATAATCCAATAAATATATAAGTTATAACCTAATAAATAAATAAATAATAATTCGTATAAAAAAAAAATAATGTTCAGTTCATGGACAAATAATAAATAAAAAGTCTATAATTAAAACAAATATATAAACACAGTTGTATTTTATTTTTCTTTCATTCTATTATTTTTTATTTTTGGCAGCATTTTGAAGTGAAAAACGCGATTTTTGATAAAAAATTTCGATGAGTTTGGTATGATAAAATGTAAAAAAAAATTTCCTCTGACGAGCACGAGGGCCGGTCCCTTGAAACGCTGTACTTTCGTTATTTTTGCTCCGATTTACTTGAAATTTTGACACAATACTCAATATACTGACATGTTTTACATTCAGAAAAAAATTCAAAAAAAGTTTTTGAACCTTACCCCCCTCCCCTCCCTCTTTAAAGCCTTGTTAAGGATTTGATCAAGGGAACAAGGAGGCGTTTGGAGGCCCCTTCACCCCCCCCCCCCGTTAGTCCACCATTGGTAAAGGGGCCCCGAGACGTGCATTGCCTAGGGGCCCCGACATGGTTAATCCAGCCCTGGTTCCCATCCACTATTTTGTAACTGTCAATTCAGTATACGTTTGCCCTGGAGAAGGAACGGTTGTTCCGAAACCGGTCGGCTTTACTTTACAAGAGGTTCAAACAAAGTAACTTTGTTTCATTTAGTATTTTTTCTTGCTAAATAAACTTTATTGCATATTATGTAATGTGTACTATTCTATATTTTCTTACATGAACTAAATATTGTTGTTTAGAAAAAAAAGGCGTAATTTTTGGTTTTTGGAACACATGCGGCGCATAACTCCTTTCGCGACATCCCTGGTAAAAGGGCGCATGTAGAAAAAGCTTTTGATGACCGACTGTGACTCCTCATTTAACCCGGGCCTCTTCAAGACCCTCATTAATTCCTTCCTTCAATCAGCCCCTCCTTAAGAGCCCGCTACCCAAATTACTACAGATTTCTTACATATCTCCCTTAAACACGTTAAGTTTTAAAGCTCTTAAAACCCCTCCAAAATTCGCCATTTTAACCCTTAAACTGTCTCAAACAAAATAGACATTTTACGAAAACTTTTTGTTATTACCGCTTCACAATTAAAGCTCTATAAATGAAACATTTCTGAACGTAGCCGAATAGTAAAAACTGTTTTAGAAAGGTTACAAAATAAGCTTTCAAATTATTATATTACAAATAAATAAGCATTTGTAAATATTAAAATTTAGAACGCAAACATTCAAAATAGGTAAAAATGACTCACGTGATGTTTTTTATGTGAAAACGGTACTAAAATAACAGATTATGTAAACAACAATACTTATTCAATTGTATATATGTGTAATAAACACTTTTGTCACCTCACTTTGTTATCATTTCAAATAAAAATATTTAATAAAAATTAAAAATGTCGAGCGCGGACGAGCCGCCGGTAGTAAATTCGCACGGGTAAATATTTTTGTCAACTACGCGACTGACAGTTGATTCTTGTTATGTATTTCTATAGATGGGGATGTACAGCTTGATCTACTATCGACCTTTTACTTTTTGTTTTAGGGATGTAACTAAAACAATAACGGAGTTAGAACGATTTCCCTGGAAACACACGCGCTGTCGTATAAACACGCTTATTGTACTTGGCTGCTGTCCTATTTCTAACGCTTATATCTGCTTACGTTGCGGAGGGGTTAAAAAAATACATGTTATTCTTGAAGATAATATCTAGACATTGCCCGCGCCAAAACGCGAATTATATAAAATTCCCTTCATAGAAAAAAATCGCAAAGTATGCTCCAAAAATTATTATAAACAAGTTTGTTTCAGTTATTTTTATAAGTTATATGTATGAAAAAAAATCACAGTGTTTCTTTAAATGCTGTTTAAGACAATGCCTGCGAGATTTTTGTTCTATCTTAAACGAGTCGTGTTTTATTAAATATTTTCGCAATTTTCGTATCGATTTTGTCGCTGTAAATGTTAGCGCTCTCCTCTAACATTCGTAATTTCGTATCTCTCCATCTTCTTCTTTTCGGGCCCGGTTGCGGAGCCTTAAACCGCTGTGCAATGTTGCCCAACAGAGTGGCGAAAGAGTTCCCCTGGCTTTACACGGGAAAATGTTTTTAGGTGTGTGAAAAAAATATTTATATGTTATTCGTACAAATCCACAGATATTCGCTGTCCGCTCGCGTAGCAAATTTTTCAAACCACGCTACATGGTCCTGGTAGAGTCATTGTACCCCGGAGAGCCTTACGAAGTCCCAGAGAGCCAGGAGGCCGAGGAGTTCCAGTGGGCTGAAGAGCCCGGGGAAGGGGGGCTCACAGACCTCATGATGTACGCAATGGTCTCCCGGTGGAAAAACGTCAACCAGATCGGATGTTATATTCTGTGGATAACGAAGAAGGAACTTTGTAGGAAGAGATTTAGGTAATAAGAAACAGTACTTCTTCCTAACAATGCTTGGATTGGCACATTTTATGAAAAGCTTTCAGACAGCTTTTACAAACTTCGCCTATTTGATAACCACAATTATTTTTTATACTACCTATCACTATTTCTATTTAATTACTTGTCTCACAATTTTCTGATATTTCCATAAAATTTTAGTTAAGTACACAAATTCTTAGTAAAGTGACACATTTATTAGTTTCGTTTTAAAAAAGAAGTAAAAGAAAAGTAAGTTTTGACGGCCGGCGTAGTCCAGCGGTAAGGCTTTTGACTCGCACACCGAAGGTCGCGGGATCGAATCCCAGCGTGGAAAATAAATTTTATTTGATTAATTTGTGTTATTTCACAAAAGATTCATTAAAAATAATATATGTATAGTATATTTGCGGCACGTTCCAGAGTGGAAGATACTCTCAATATCGCCCTGGTGTAAGACCACCATTCAGAATTGAAACATTGCTTGAAATGGAATTTGCTGTGTTTGGTGACCATATCTGAATAGCCAGGTACTTCCCCACCTTCCTCTACCCTCTCTCCTTCCCCTCCCCACTACCTTCAGCCTCACAACATACCCCAATTGGGGATGCCAAAGTCTAACTGACTTCCTACGGTAGCAATTGGGACTCTTGTGCGCTATTCATATTAAAAAAAAACTATGGTAACGAAATATTTCACTACCAACGTGGTGCATGAGCTCCGCACGGGAAGCCCTAAGGAAACCAACTCCTCTCAGAGCCTAAGTCATCTTTAGGGATGTCGCGTGGAGAGAGTCTTTTTAAAGAAACGAAGCAGAGAAGGTATGAGGAGTGGGTAGGAATTTGGGGGTCGTAAGGGTCCAGGAATGACGACCGCACGAATCCATCCCTCCCGCAGCGATGCAAGACATTGCTAGAGAGGTCAAATAATCGTCTCCCTCAATCAGCCTCTTCCGATCCGACCGCAATGCAATAACTGGGCGGATGAATCCGCCGCCAAGATCTAGACAAACTTCACACGATAATTTTTTTATTTTTTTAAAGAAAGATTAGCATTTCCGGCTTACGAATAACTCGACAATATTTGAAAATCTCCTACCACCACCACAGTAAGCGGTAAATGTTGCTTGGGTCGTAATGGAGGACTTAACCAGCCAAGGAATCGAGCACGCGACTCCTGGGTGGAAGCCAAACGCGATGCCAACTCAGTCACTGACTGGTCAGACCTGCTAAATCACCAAACGTAGCGAATCACTTGGGGTGACCTATGGCAGAGGTATTGGTTAACCAATAAATGGTTCCTGGGGTAAAGTTGAAACACTCGATATTTTCGTAAACAATGAGAAGAAATGTAGATACCTAAGTCGAAACATGATAGTTTCAAAATAATAATAATAGTCGTCACGGGACGCTTGACAGAAGTGAAAAGTCGAAATTGATTTTTTTAAAGGAAGTGAAATTGAAAGAAAACAGATATATTTTTGATAATAAATAATTATTTTATTATTATTAAAATATGCACAAATAAAAATTTATGAATTAAAAAAAGAAGAGAATAGAAGTAAATATACCCCACAGGCGGCCGACCGGAAAAAGCTGACAAGTCACGAGGCTGGCTGAATGAAGCGTCGTTTCGTGCAAGAGCGTCGTCCTGTCTTGCCAGAGAGTAGGGTCCTTAGAGTCGGTTTTACAACCTGTTTCACATCAAAAAGTTTAAAAATAAAATTGTCTTAGAATATGATGTCAAATCGTCTTCTTTCGGAAAGTACCAAAGTAGGTTTCTGAAAACCGTTTGGTTAATCATTGTGTTTTTATAAATTTAAATTCATTTTCCTATGTGCCATCTTGGTTTTATCATTTGAAACCTTTTAAACGATCGCAGCGCTATTAATTTTGGTCTGACGGCATATTTAACTCAATTTCGTTTTTGATGGACACTGATGTCTTTATTTCTACAACACTTATTTCGACATATATAGCGCTCTTTTCGCGCTCTTGGTCATTTGATGGTATTAGTAAATTATAACAAACGTCAGAAATTTTTGCTTTGTAATGATTTTAAGATATGATTTTAGTTTTCACGGCCAAAAGTATTTTCGTTAGTTGTTTTTGGGCTGTTATGCGGTGTTGCGCTACCTCACTTTTTAGCCTACGTTTCGGACAGTGTTACAGTGTCCATCATCACACATCTGCCTGACCCAGATTCATCGAAGCAAAGTTTAAAAACGAATTACAGAGCGTAACTCACACCTAGCGGGTACGGCGAGAGGAAGCTCCAGCGCGAACGGATGCCACGCCGAGACTGAGCATCACAGAGGGTGCAGCGTGGTGAGGATTTGGCAAGGGGAAACCAGGCTACAAATCGTTCCTCGCGACCGCAGCACCTTGGAGACCTTATTTTACGGACAGCCCACGTACTTTGCTTTCGCAAAAACTCATAAACACTTTGATGTGAAAATAGTTTTTATTTAAAAAACTCTTCTGTTGCCGGATTTAAAATATTTTTAATAAATAACTGCAATTCTGACTACTACCAAAAATGATCACTTACAGGAGATTTTAATCTAGGCTTATTAAATTATCAGTGCGAACTTATAACGGCGTACGAAAATATAATGTTTGATAATTATTAGATCCCAACCAGTATGGGGACATACATTAATTACATGAGCAGTTTTTCTTCCAATCTAGACCCTCCCCCCCCCCCCCCACTTCGTATATTCTTTTTAAGTAACGTGAGATTTTGCTGGACACCCCCCCCCCATTTGAGCTCACGTAATTAATGTATGCCCCCCCATGGATTTCAAAAGAAAAAAATACGGAAATGCTATTTCAGGAATTTTCAAATCACAAATTATTAATTAAATTTAAAAAAAACATGCGTTGGTTTTTTTCATGGATAATCAGATTGATCTAGTTGTTAATTTATCATCATCATTATACATATAGGTTTATTTTATTTACATGTTTATTTTACGCACTTCTTTTTCTCTTTTCTATTTTTTATTATAACTTTACCAATTTACATACTAGTACCATGTGTGTACACTAGACTTCACTAAAAAGATTCTATCTTTAATTGCTCACCAAGAAACAGGCAGCCGCCTAGTATGGTGATTTAATAAATCTAATCTAATTAATTGTCTAATATATGTAACATGTATTGTATAAATAAATAAATATACACCGTTTGAAAATGTACCATGTTATGTTATGGCTTGTCACAGTGTACCTGCTGACAAACTATATAAATAGTTAAGCAGATTTAAATGTTAATAAATATATATTTGAAATAAACCTTAGCGTTTAAAAATTGAAATATTTAAACTTCGAACACGAATAAATTAAAAAAGCTTATAATATCACAAAAATTAATAAAAAAAACACAATACTTTTGTAAGGAATTCACAAGAAAACTATCACGTCACTTTTTCCTCGTTCATTACACAAAAAAAAAATTTGAAAAAAATTTAATTGTTGTTTTCCAAATTAATATAATCTTACATTTCAATCGGATTAATTGCATATTTAAAAAGGTTAATTTCTTTGATACGTTTACCAATACATGTATTAGAAATTTATGTTATAAACAAATATCACTTTCAAGAAATAATCTAATAAGTACGAGTAGAGCATAAAATTAAAAATTGAATATTTATGTAATGGTGTACACCCACTTTCTGACAGCTTGAAAGTTCAATTTTAAAACAAGCAAATAATGAATAATTTCTTTAAGAAAACTAACGAAAAATAACACAAATAAGATTTAAGTAGGTATATTGAACTATGCAAATATAAAAATAAATTGGCCGTTTTATGAAATAAAAATACAATTGACGATTAGTTTACGAACATAAATATCTATTAACTAACACCGACGGATAAGATAGGGAGGCAACCTATGTACTTTAGAAACGAGTATGTTTTTCTTTTATAGAAATGTCATAATAAGTCTGGAAGCTCTTCATCACCTCATTCGTTGCGCGGAGAAGTTCTGTGAATTCTATGATACGTTCTACAGTTTGATCTTAACTCTTCTCACGTCTGACGTAGATACCCTTAGGAAATTTGCAGCAAAACTGGTAATATTTAATTAATTATATTAATGTTATTTACAAGGTCATTTACAATGTATTGTCTATATATATTAAATTTGGTAGACCCTTCAAGCCATACATTGACATTTTTACTGAAGACTATAAAAAACGAAAATGTACAAATTCGTAAAACAAATTAAAAATCGGAAGTTTCAAAGTGGTCATTTTTTTCAAAATCTTTTTAGTTGGGTAATTTTTTCTACTGTTTTCTCAAAATAACCTTAAAAATATTATGCACATAAATTTAATTTTAATATTAAAATTAACAAAAAATACGTTTCCATGTTGTACTTTGATGATTATTCTACTTGAAATCACCGAAAAGTAACATTCAAAAAAATTAAGACCTGAAGGGTTTTACCAAAACACAGTCATACATAGGAGTCGCTCAGCAGAAGAATGGCCCTACACACATCAGCAAAAAAATATTTATTTATTTATTTGTTATATCACATATAATTATTACATTAGTTAACAATTTTAATATGTGTACAGTGATAATTCCAATGAAAGGTGAGCGCACCATTCATCACAACATTCTTAATTAGTTGTAACGCATAATAATAAAAAGTACATACATAAAACAAGAAGGATCAACAATTACAAAATATATTCACACATGAACAAATACATACGTTTATACACATTTTATAGCTCTATGTGAGGAGACCATAAGGGATATGTAAGTATAATTTCATTCTGAAGGTAGCAATTGAGTTTGAAAATACATCTAAGTCTTCATGTTTGCAATATTTATTGTATAACCGAGTCATTCTCATTGTTATATATTTTTGTCATATCTATATATATAACTGATTTCAAAGGATCTTTTAAATAGTGAAAACTAAAATTGGGCCATTGTGAGTGACCGGAGAGTGAAGTCACGAGCACATCAACAGGAATATGACATAAACATATAACATTGACTCCAAGTTCAGTTCTACCGTTCTACGATTTTTTTACTTCGTTTGTAGTGTTTTGCACTTGATATTACATTTTTTACGCCACTTGTACATGCACACTTTTTACTAAAATAATTGAAGTCTATATTATGTTTCAATGGATAGACCGAGGTTTTAGTGAATATATCTTATACACTTGGTTTAAGTTTAATTAAATGAAGATAATATTAGCAAAACTCAATCGAAAATCTGAGACAGAAAAATCCGCTGGGACACTCGCGTCCCAGCGGAGCCATATCTTTTCTGATTTTTCTGTCTCAGATTTTCGATTGAGTTTCGCTAATATTATCTTCATTTAATTAAATATTATAATTTGAGATTTTACTCAAAGTTTAAAAAATTAAAATAAAAACTTGTTTTAAGCTTTGGCTGAAATCGGAGGGGATTTTAAAATGAGAGGACCAGATAGAAGAAATATAATAACTCGACTAAGAGTATTATTTTTCTCATTTTTGGAATTACTGTTACCTTAAATAAGATACAACAAAACGTATTTTTGAATGGTTAATTATTACTTATCTTTTCCATTCAAAGGTTACATCACGTAAATGCAAAAATAAACCTGAGGTAAAATGCAAAAGAAAAGTCAGCAAAAAGCCCAGGCTCTTCACAATAGTGGAAGAAAGACAAATCTGGAAATATCCGTTCGTGGCTCACTAATGGTGTCAACTGTTAATCTTGTTTCAAATCAAAAGAGTGATTTTATAATAAATATGTACATTTATAGAAAAATAATAAACACACATCTGACAAACCTTAAATCATTTTTTTTAAATAAGGAGGTTATGATATGACTGTATATGGTTATCTTGTGTTGCAAATGATTGAAAGTGGAGATGACGAGGAGAGAGTTTATTTCTTCAGGTTAAAGGCGACAAATATCGAAATCAAAATATGAAGAACTTATGATTTTTACCAACGATGTTCATTGGAAAAGTAATTCTAGTAATCTGTCTAATCATTAACTAAAAAAAATTCAATTTTATCAATAAAATTGAAAATCATTTGTTTTTGACAAGCAATGATCCCGGGTTAATTCTTCATAAATATTTTCAACTTCACAAATCCTGCAAAAGGATACACGCCATTGAAAAAATAGTCTGGATAGATTTTTTTACTACGATATGTCATGGTATATATATCAAGACAATATTTCATGGTATTTCCTGGTATTTCTTGGTCTTTCGTGGTGTTTCGTAGAATTTCACGGTACATCATGGTATTTCATGTAAAATCTTGGTATTTCATGGTATTTCGCTGTATTTTATGGTAGGTATATCATTAAGACATTTCAGGGTTTTCATGGTGTTTCATTTATATCATAAGATTTTAGTGATGTTTCATTTACATCATGGTAGTTCATAGTATTTTGTGGAGTTTAATGTGGTGATAATAATGGTACATTTAGATGATATATCAAGGTTTTTCATGGTATTTCAGGGTTGATCCGAATTAATATTAACTTGTTATAATAAGGTTTTTTCAATACACGTTTTAAAAATAATAACACCAGTAAACACCAATTAATTTATTTATTTTTTATTTCATAATATAATTACTCTTTAAATCTAAGGGTTGGAAAAATGTATACAACATAGTGAATTTAGGAATCACGCGAGTGAAATCATGGCTAGACTCAAACACGCTTACACTAAACATATCGAAAACAAAATTCACAACGTACAGTATAAATAGCACAGGACAGCCAAAAAATAACACAAACACCATAAAAATACACGAATGTTTAAACACGAACATCTGCGTTTGCCCTCCTCTAGAAAAAAGAACAAATAAAGTATCTAGGAATCATAATTGACCATAACCTTAGATGGACACATCACATCCAACAAGTCACAAATAAACTCCTCAAAACGATACACATTTTCCTAAACATAAGAAACATATACAAAATACAACAAATGAAAACAATATATTTTGCTCTATGTCAGTCTATAATAAAATATGGAATAAATGCTTGGGGAGGAGCAACAAACTCAGCTATCGAACACCTGGAAATTGCGCAGAAAACGATCTTAAAGGTAATACTTAAAAAATATAGACTTACTGATACAGACCAATTCAACCGTTGTGACGTACTAGACTTACGACAATTATACGTTAAATCGCTACTGAATTACATTTTTGACCAAAATAACAACCTTTAACAAACACAAAATATCACAAACAGACCAGTTAGACAAGCATACAAAGAAAACTTAAGAACTCGGACGGTAAATACAAGCTTTGGACAAAGACACTACCAATATCACGCTATAAAAGCATTCAACAGTCTAACACCGTGGTCGTCAAACTGCGGCCCGCGGGCCGCATGCGGCCCGCAGCGCATATTTGTGCGGCCCGCTCAAATATCTGCCGTTTTGTTATTAAATATATATTTTTTCATGACCTTAAATTTATACTTTCCGTTTTTTGCTTCCAACTCAAATATCTGCTGTTTACTTTTAAAATATGTTTTTTTTTCATGCACATACTATCCGTTTTTATGCGGCCCGCACAAATCTGCTGTTTTCTTTTTAAATATATTTTTTTGATGTACAATTAAACTATCCTTTTTTGCGGCCCGCACAAATATCTGCCGTTTTCTTTTTAAACGTATATTTTTTCACGTACAATTATAATATCCGTTTTTTTGGGGCCCGCACAAATATCTGGCGTTTTCTTTTTAAATATATTTTTTTTCATGTATAATTATATTATCCGTTTTTTGTCAAATATTTTGTGTACGTACCCACATGATTTTGAAACGTTGATTTTAATTGATTGACATTTGATTTTAAATCGCCCAGTTGGTTTTTGAACACATAGTGTACGTCATAGGTTCTCAACGTGGGCGATAACGCCCCCTTGTGGTCGTTTGAGACTTTCAGGGGGGCAGTAGAAGACCCAGAGAAAATTAGAGGGCCAAAGGCCAAAAAAACACGCTTATCATGTACTAATTAAAGCAAAGTAAACTTTAGTATTGGTTAATTTTTGTTATTGTATGTATTGTAATAATGTTTATCGCCTGTGCTCAAATTCACACATTCAATAGTTCGGGAAGTGGATGAAAATTGAACTGAAAAATTCCATTACGTGCATTATTATTATTAAGAATTGACAATACATCACGAACACAAGAAGGAAGGAGGTAGCAACCCGGTACTTAAATACAAAAAAAAATTCTTTTTTAACTTGCTAAGGCTAAAAAAAAGGCACAACCCCCCCCCCCCCCCTCCCCAAAATCATAAGTGTGCGGCCCGCGGTGATACCTCACATTGTCCTATGTGGCCCTTGACCAGAAAAGTGTGACGACCACTGGTCTAACACTTGAAAATAAAATTGAGGAAAACAAAAATAAATTCCGACACAAAATTACAAAATGGATTAAAATAATTAAAAAAACACACAAGTAACACACAAAACCAACATAAAACACAAACACACAACACTTATTAAAAATATCGTTTTTAACCTTACATAATATTATTTATTTTTAAATTTACGTTAATTTTAAATCTCTACTTTTTAAGTTTAATTTATCTTAATCGTATGTTTTTATTTACTTTTCTGTTTTTTCACCAATATTATATATATATATATATTTATATGTATGTATTGTGTATAATTTTGTATATGAAATGGAGGCCTCAGCACGGGCAAACCACCCAGTGAGGCCAACGTCATTGAATTGTGTATAAAATGTAAATATATTGCATCAAATAAAATAAAAAATAAATTGTATTTCTTTCAGATTTTTGTTTTTTTTTGGCTACCATACTAGGCTAATGCCCGTGTTGTGGTAGTCATAAGCAATACATATGTTTTTTCTTTTTTAATATCTTCAGATTTTGTGTCCGGGTTAAATTTTCCCCACAGGAAAAACTAAACCCTTTCACACACTTTTCCACAAATGATCATCTAGTCAATTCACGCTATGCAATTGCACTATATATACCTAAGTATGATAAATACAAAATAATACAAGAACAACATGTCAACCTACCAGAGACCAAATGGGAAAATAATTCACCGACTCTAGATATTTTCATATCAGAGGGTTGGGATCGGTGGAACTCCTAATTGAACCTATTAATCCTACTGATCCCTCAATATAAATATTTAAAAAATCTTTTGTAATACTACAATACTACAATTTAATTTTTGAAAATTACTTTATTTTTAATGGGTTTTTAATATTATCATTTTATTTCATTTATGCTTATTTCTTCCTTTTGCATCACTCTAGATTTATTTCAGCCGCTCCGTATTACTAGTGGAACCACTGTGCGGCATCATACAACTTGGTAGGCGGTATGGATACCGCCCCCTGGGAACCATTTATTGGATGACCAACACCTCTGCCACAGGTCACCCCAAGTGGTTCCCTACGTTTGGTGACTTAGCAGGGGTGCCCGGGTTCTTGGGGTTATGTTTGTCCGGGTCTTGATGGTGGGTGCGTCGGCCCACCTTCTGCATGGCGGGCCGGATTGGGATATGCTGGTTGAGGGAGACCCTTTACAACCGGTTACCGCTGTCCGGGCCGCTCGGTAGTACAGGGGCCCGACCCTCAGGCTCACGACTGAGGGTGGGCTGCCCCATCAACGAGTGTAAAAACCCCGCCGCTGCTGTTGTGCCGGTTCGTGACCGGAGGGGACCCAGCAGCAGCGTTTGGGGCGCATTGGGCGACCTCTCCAGCCGGACTCTCCCTGCCCATCGCCTTGCACCGCAGTGGGTGGATTGGATTCATTCGTTCATCACTCTTGGACCTCTGATCCCCAGCTTCCTACCCACCCCTCATACCTTTTCTTTCCCAGACCTTCCTTCCCCCACATCCTATCATAAAAATAAAAAATCAATAAAATCATAACAACACAACCAACACAAATTAAATTCATTACAGCGGCGAGTAGTAAGAGACCGCGGCGCAGGCCAAAGATGTTGGTGAATTACACCAACATTCGCGGCCTGCACACCAATTTAAATTCTGTCCACCACCACCTTTTTTCTCAACGCCCCAACCTACTATTCCTGTCTGAAACGCAGATAGCCGAGCCTGTAGACGCCTCCTATCTGGACTGCCCGGGCTTCACCCTCGCAAGCAAGTTCAGACCTAAAGGAGAGGTGTCTGTCTCTATAGTCGAGCTGACGTCAACTGTGTGCGACTGTTGAATCTGGAAAACTCCAGATTCGACGTAATGTGGGTACGCGTCAATCTTGCCAGTACGGTAAGATTCTACTCGTGTTTATACCGCTCACCGAACCTTACCGAATCAGACACGTCAGAACTCTTCAAACATTTAAGTGACACTATCGATGACCTCTTGCCCCGCTACCCTACGGCAGAGTTTGTGGTCCTGGGGGACTTTAATGTTCATAACGAACCTTGGTTGAAGTTCTCAGGATCAACAGACTCGGCTGGACGACAATCGGAATCCTTTGCCCTTTGCTACGGATTGGAGCAAATGGTTCAGGAGCCTACAAGGGTTCCTGATGTCCAGACTTACCGTTCCAATCTGTTAGACCTATTTTTAACCACTGTGCCACACGGTTACAGGATTGAAGTCACAGCGCTTTTAGGATCGTCCGACCACTGCCTGGTGACGACATCAATCCCTGTAAACTTCAGACCGCCAAATGAGAGGCTGAAGAGAAAAGTGTGGCACTATAAGTCAGCAGATTGGTTCGGTCTGCGGGCACATTTTAATGCTTTCCAGTGGTCAGCTGTCTGTTTTCGCACTTCGGATCCTTCAAGATGTGCCCAGGAAATTGGTGAAGTCATCACATCCGTGATGGATGGCTTTATCCCATCTACTGTTAAGGAAACTGATGTAGGCTCAAAGCCGTGGTTCAGTCGACAATGCGCTGAAGCAGTGCGACGAAAAAACGTGGCTTACCAAGCCTACAATACATCTAGAACATCCAAAGATAGAACAGCTTACCACAAAATGGCAAAGGAAACCAAGAGAATCATAAATAGGTCAAAATTGGAGCACGACCTGCAGATCAGCAGAAAGCTGGCTGCATGCCCACATGGCAGCAGGCAATTCTGGTCACTTGCGGGCTCAATAGGCCGCAATTTCTGCAAATCCAGTCTGCCACCTCTCACCAGACCTGACGGCTCACTAGCAAACACCGCCACCAAAAAGGCAAACTTATTAGGTAAAATGTTTGCGGATAACTCAACCCTCGATGACCAAGGTGCTGTCCCGACGTCGGTTCCTCACTGCGGTTTTCGTATGAAAAAGCTGAAGATCCGGCATCGGGAAGTAAGTACTTCATGTTTTTACGAGGGTTAGATGTTAATAAAGCTAGTGGGCCTGATGGAATACCTGCCCTGGTACTGCAGAGGTGCGCTGCAGAAATAGCTCCAATTTTGACGAAGCTTTTTAAAATGTCCCTGAAGACTGGCTCTGTGCCCTCTGGTTGAAAAAAAAGCGATTATCCATCCTATTCCAAAGAAGGGTGACCGCTCCAACCCGGCCAACTACCGCCCCATAGCGATCACATCAGTTCTGTCTAAGGTGATGGAACGTGTGATCAACGACAAACTGCTCACATACCTCGAGAAGAACAAAATTATTAACGACCGTCAATACGGATTCCGGCGGAACCGCTCGTGCGGTGATCTTCTCGCGTATGTGACGCATGTTTGGGGGCGGTGCCTGGAACGTTTTGGTGAGACCCAAACGGTTGCACTGGACATTTCCAAGTCCTTTGACCGGGTTTGGCACCGAGGACTTGTCTACAAACTGCCTTCTTACGGACTTCCCGCATCCTTGTGTATGTGGATTGCCGACTTTTTGAGGGAGAGGTCGATTCAGACGGTAGTCGATGGTTTCACCTCTTCCTCACACTCGATAAGTGCTGGCGTCCCATAGGGATCGGTTCTGTCTCCGACTTTGTTTTTGTTGCACATCAACGACCTTTTGTCATGTGCACCAATTCACTGTTACGCGGATGACAGTACAGTCCATGATAGCTTTTTGTTTGACAAGCCCCCAAAGGGCTCACAAACCCCAACGGCTCGGAGGGCTTTAAAGCAAAGAATGGACGGTTACCTCGAGAGTGTTTTCTCTAGGGGTAAAAATAACCTCGTTGAATTTAATGTTTCAAAGACCCAATCTTGTCTGATTACGTCTAAAAGGGATCGAAATGAATATCTAGTATCCTTCAACGCAAGCAATCTTCCGAACAGGCCCTCCATTGATATGCTTGGTGTAACCCTAAGTGACCAGCTCAGGTATGGGGGCTCCATCGAAGCCAGAGTAAAGTTAGCCTCCCAAAAACTGGGCGTACTGTACAGGGCCCGCAGATACTTTAATAGTACACAACTGCTAACCCTGTACAAATCACAAGTGCGCCCCACGGTTGAATTTGGCAGCCACCTCTGGTCTGGAGCTCCAAAATACCTGAAAAATACCCTCGACTCTGTGCTGAAACGGGAGGTCCGTTTAATAGATTCTCCCATCTTAATAGACGGATTGCAATCTTTAGAGCACAGGCGTCGGGTGGGAATGGTATCCTTGTTCTACCGGTATTACAATGGAAGATGCTCCGAGGAACTAGCATCATTGATCCCTTCGGCATCGGTGCATAATCGGGAAACACGCCAAACGCGTGCCCAACATTTGTACACAGTTGACATTTGTCACATGAGAACGGGTCGTTTCTTCGACTCGTTCTTGTGTTCAACAGCTCGGCTGTGGAATGATCTGCCGGCCTCTGCGTTTCCTCCTTCCTACAACATGGGTCTCTTCAAGACCAATGTTCATTTCTTCCTCTCCTCAAAAAGACCCTCCACACAGCATCCCAGATGATAATTATTTTCCTTAGGGCCTCCTTTGTGGAGTTAATGTAAAAAAAATGTATGCTAGTGATAAAACGGAAGTGTCTTAACGGAAGCAGAAGCGGAAACAGATGTCAAAACTAAATCTTAGCGGAAGTGGAAGCAAAAGCGGAACCGGAAGCGGAAGTGTTAATACTAAGAAGAAAAAGCACAATTTTATTTTTTAAGATTTGTTTAAATTAAATTTGTATTTTGTCCTTTTAGTACTCGAAATAAAACAGAGGTAAATTAGGTTTAATAAAAGGTAATTTGGCTGCTTTTACACTTTTGGGTCTGTTTCGGTTGGCTACACTGCTGGGGGGAGCTGATAAGTATTGGCGAACTATTGGCAACAGATTGGGGTATTTGTGCGCATTTACTTTCCACCACATAAGGGGATCCTCGTGGAGAGGTAGTGATAAGGTGTGACTGTACCTCTAAAAATAAATTGTCACCATCGTCAGTTATAGAAGAATTCTCCTCCTGATCTTCATTTACACTTAACATCGATTCTAATATTTGTAATGATGATGATGTTTTTGAAGTAGAAGGCTGCACTTCGATATCTTCAATCGCAAATTATTCTTCGGAAACGGAAACGGAAGTGAAAAAACTTGCGGAACTTCTGCAGAAGCGGAAGCAGAGTTTTGTTGCAACACTACGATATGCCTACCTATTCAATTGGACTCTAGTCTCTCGCCTATTACTATTAGTTTGGATGTGTTTGAAAGCTTTTCTCGACACAGAGAAATCCGGTTATTGGGCTTCCAGCGTCTCGGTGATTTGTATAACTACATTATGTATCGTTAGAGGAAGCGATAAAAAAGCACAGCGGACTTTTAGAATATTTTTTCGTTGTGAAAACATACAACAGACTACTAGCACTAACGAAATATAACAGATGTCACGACTGTGTTCCAGTTTCTATATTTCCATGTACTTCTGCTTTCAAAGCTTAATAAAAGCTTTCGGCACAATTCTGTTTTAGACCATTATGTATAGAATCAATATATATTATTGTATTAATTAAATGAAGACAATATTAGCGAAACTCAATCAAAAATCTGGAGACAGAAAAATCAGAAAAAGATATTGGCTCCGCTGGCTCCCAGCCGAGCATCATTTAAAAAATTAAAATAAATATAGAAAAATGAAACAATTCAACTTTGTGTAAACCACTTATATAATGCGTAAATCCGACCGGTTTCGGAACAAACGTTCCTTCTTCAGGGAAAGCTTATACTACTTTGACAGTTTCGAACAATGTTTTATTATTGTAGGGGTGGAGTCGTTGCTAGTTATTAATGTAGATTGGGTGGGTAGGTATTAACTGAAGAAGGAACGTTTGTTCCGAAACCGGTCGGATTTACGAATTATATAAGTGGTTTATACAAAGTTGAATTGTTTCATTTTTCTATAATGGATAACCACAAAGTAATAGCTACATTCAAAAATATAAAATAAATATTTTATTGATTTGACTCTCTATTGTTAAACCGACATTTTGTCATTAACCTACCCATATATTATTTTCAAAAAAGACGAATCCGCTAAAGTTACACATTATAAATGTGTAAGCAATCATATCCCCCAATTACCAAATCTTTCGATTAATTTAGATGTAATAATGATATTTTATTAACAAAATATAGAACCAAAAATATATTCGAAGTAAAGAAAAACTCTCAAACGAAGTTTTCTGGCGTCATGAAATTGGCACTGCCTTTTCCGTCTGTGGCCTATTCAATATTTTCGTCATTTATCATTCAATTTGGGAGGCAGAAATGGGTGAGGTTTGTCTAGGTCTAGAGGCGGATGACCAGGATACACTGAACCCCAGATTCCTACCCACCCCTTAAACCCTTTTCGTTCCCAGAACTCTCCTCTCGTTCCTCTCCTAAAAAAAAACCCTACACACAGCATCCCCAAAGATGACATAGGCCCTGAGGGAAATTATTTTCTTCAGGGCCTCCGTGTGGAACTCATGTAAAAAAATCAATGTATTTTCAACTATTATTTATAGAGTTGGAATTTTTTTAATTTATTTATTAAAACGCCCATAAAGTTTTTACACGTAAATGCACTACATGCTTTTTTCATTATTACAATGAAAATAAAGAGTTGACAAAATACAGGCGATATAAAACACAAAGCCGGGTACAGATTGCTGTAACGTAACATGCAATGTAACACGCAATGAAAGAATTTGCCGTCCACATTGTCGCAATGTATCATGCAATGAAACGGAATTCCCCTTGCGCGCACGAACCGTGCACACTACGCGCATGAACAGGGCATTTCAAACCGTGCCCCGCAATCCACAAAGTGTCGGTTTTTTCGCCGAACACAAAGGGGCGCGCAGTGTGCACGGAACGTCAGTGTGGACGGCTTGTTCGTGTCTATACTGCAGAACGCGCGCGAACAATGTAGGCTTGGTTTTAAGATTTTCACGGCCAAAAGCATTTTCGTTATTTGTTTTTGGGGTGTTACGCCGTGTTGCGCTACCTCCTTCTTTAGCCAACGTTTGATGTGCGGTAGATGTGCCGGATCTGCCCTGATGATGGACACTGCAACGATGTCCGAAACGTTGGCTAAAGAAGGAGGTAGCGCAACACGGCATAACACCCCAAAAACAAATAACGAAAATGTAGGACTTGTTCTCGGCAGTCTGGGCTGTGCTCGGTTCGTGCGCGCGCTGCGTCCACACTTATGAAATGTTCCTTTCATGTTACATTGCATGTTACGTTACAGCAATCTGTACCCGGATTTAGAAACAAAATATAGGTTACATAAAACATAAGTTAAGTAAAAATAGATACTGCCAATTTTCTTAAAATCAACAATAATTTTAATTAAAATATTTAAAATTGGTGTTCACATATATGAAATTCATTCACGTTTATGAAATAAGTAGAAATAGTTGCCAAATACGATGTTTGAAGTTTGCCAATAAATAATAAAATAAATAACTAATATCATCAATAAAATATAACTAATTAAGTGGTTAATACAAAGTTATCTATTAATTTGAAAATAACTAATACTTACTATAAAAAGACTGTATATTGTTTGTTCCGCACAGTATTAAATACGAGTAACTAGGAAAAGTAACGTAGTTCCAATGGATTATAAACCTAAATGTTTTCACAGGAAAACCAATCAAATCCACTTACGAGAAAACATAAAATAAAATAAAAACACTTATAAGAATTTAATTTTGAGTTGCACGAGTCGGCAATTTGATATTGAACTTTCTCGCAATAACAAACTGCCAATATTGATATAATTATAGATATTGATTGCATTACCCTATTCGATGTGCACTCCATTAGTAGGACGTATCAGGTTGCACCACGCTCGTGGACATTATTACATTAAAGGTCACATAGAGCCCTTTGTACTCGATAGGGCGGCGATTCACTTCTCCACCCCTTTCATGTTTCAGCGGACAATGGTTGACAACTAGAGGTGTGCTGAAAGGTTGCGGAATTTTTTTCTAGATAAACTCGTGAAAAGCGTCATACTTTCCAGGTTGTTTAACATAATCTATTTGTGCCGTTGATTTATTAATTTTGTGTAATGCCAAAAAAATAACATTTATTTTTTAATATTAAATAAAGAAGGTAAGTGGGCATGTTGATTATCTATTGTCTATTTGATTAGTAGGACATATCGAAATACTCAGTTTTTGAGACAAAGAGGAAAGCAATATTCGAATGCTCACAATAAATCAAATATTATTCACACATGGTCTGTGTTTTACGTATTAAATTTGCTATAAAATAAAACTGGGAAGCATAACGGTCCGGTACATTAGTATGACATTTTAAAATTTCATACTAGTAATCCAGAAAACTTTTTTTGTTTATTTCAATACGAGTTTTTGTGCATTATAATTGGTTTGGTGGTGTATTCCACCAGATGAAGGGGTCACTTACAACATTATACTTCATATAACTACATGCTCAATTCAAATGTCGATTTTTCGTAAATGTCTGACAATCGATTTTGGAGGCAATTGGGAGGCGGAATTGGGTACCGCCGCCCCGAGAACCTTTATTGGATAACCAACACCTCTGCCATAGGTCACTTCAAGTGGTTCGCTACGTTTGGTGATTTAGCAGGGGTGCCCGGGTTCATGGGGTGAGGTTTGTCTAGGTATTGGAGGCGGATGACCAGGACACACTGAACCCCAGATTCCTACCCACCCCTTAAACCCTTTTCCTTCTCAGAACTCTCCTCTCCTTCCTTTCCCCATAACCCCTCCTCACAGCATCCCCAAAGATGACATAGGCCCTGAGGGAAATTATTTTCCTCAGGGCCTCCTGTGTGGAGCTCATGTAAAAAAAAATCGATGAACATATAAAATAGGATTGATGTTAAGGTTTTTACGTATAATGAGATTTTAACAATACTCTTCAATGGAAACATTATTTTGTGATTAGAAGAGTAGTGCGCAGTACATTACAAATACCTTTATGAGCAAATTGCATTCTCCTTTATTATGTTTTATTGGTTTGTAACACACATAATTCATATTATACACACACACTTGCTTTTTTATGTTATACTTTCTTTTACTCACTAATAACCAGCCAAAACCATTACATGTAGAACGAAAGGGTCTTAGATTAAATTTGCTTGAACAATTAGAAATCAATAAACGAACGAATGACCCCAACATAACGCTAATTAATAAAGTAAGGAAAATTATTTATTCCCCACTACTTAGTATGTTTACCAAACCTAAAAAATATAATGCACTTAAATGAGTCATAGCAATAACGTCATTCTAAATCAATTAAAAAAACCCTTACACTTAGTGCAAGGCAAACCAAAGGGAAAAACTCCGATTCCCACATTAGCACTCTTTCAAGTAGTGTCTCTACAAAATTGGTTTAACCGGTAATAAATCAACTTAGACACCTTCAAAAATTGACATTTAAAATCTTATAAATAAGTCGTCCGTACGTGGCTTCACCTCAGTTTGAAAATGACCTTACAAGTCGAAACAGCTGTAACTAAAACACTAACCAAAAAACTTGCAAAACTCGATAATAACATTATCAATTTTGATTTTAATTAAATTTCTAAAAAATCACTATTTTAGGCTTATATTGATATTATTATTATATTTTAATGATGGTATTAGTATTTTGCTAATTTGCGCTAAATTTTGTTATGGTTATCTACCCATGTGGTGCTTTTTACGAGTACTACAACTATATTTATCATGTTATACTTAAATAGGCCAGTCAATTGTAAATTTTCACGTAAAAGCCCAAAAGAGTGAAAATAAATAATAAATTATTGTGGTTATTTATCAGAATATATTAATATTATAGGTGCTGTAGTACATTGCAGTTAAAAAAGATAAAATACATATAAATAAATAAATGTATGACAAGCCTGGCTTTATTAACGTACCACCATAATAATGCTTGTGTTTTTTTTTTTACATGAGCTCCACACAGGAGTCCCTGAGGAAAATAATTTCCCTCAGGGCCTATGTCATCTTTGAGGATGCTGTGTGGAGGGTTTTTTTTAAGGAAAAGGGAAGGAGAGGAAAGTTCTGGGAAGGAAAAGGGTTTAAGGGGTGGGTAGGAATCTGGGGTTCAGTATGTCCCAGTCATCCGCCTCCAAGACCTAGACAAACCTCACCCCATGAACCCGGGCACCCCTGCTAAATCACCAAACGTAGCGAACCACTTGGGGTGACCTATGGCAGAGGTGTTGGTTATCCAATAAAGGTTCCCGGGGCGGCGGTACCCATTCCCGCCTCCCAAATTGAAAATTGTGTGAAGGGGTGTGTAATTTTGAAATTCAATAAAGTTATAATAATGTATGGTGAGTATAAATATAAGAAAGTAGAGTTTTGACCCTATAACCGTACCCATAATAGACTTTAAGTAACCAGATCCTGGGGTACTGGAGTACCCTGGTAAATAAAGCTTTTTTTCATAATAATAAACATTTATTAATAATCAACATACATTTGCCATAAATTATAGCACTTATTTCAGTCTCACATAATACAATTAGACCTAAGTAAAAGAAACTTATCTTGACAGTTTTGGGAAATCTTTTTTGGTGGCTTAAATTTTTTCATTTCTTTTTCATTTTTCATATCGAGTGCGTAATTTATCGTATTTTGACCTGGGACAAAATAAGCATCTTCCAGATTTTGATTCTGAAGGGGCTGGAGCATCAGAAAATCGCTTTTTTCCTAGTGTACTTTTTCCTATTAAAATCATAGTAGTAAATATAATTACCTTAACTGTACCTAGGGGTACGGGAGCACCCCACGCACCCCTTGCCACGACCACACACTATTAGGACTCCCCCCCGAATGATGCTTCGCCTCCACCCCGTGCAAATACACGGCAGCGCGAAAACATCCGTTGTGAAACGAAAAAGAAATCGCAATTTTTTTTTATTTATTTGTACCTCAGGGTATGGTTATAGGGTTAAATAAAAGTAAAAATTTGTGTTAGTACCTACCTAATAACAAATAACATTATTGTAAATTTAGATAAGAAATTGTCACTTATGAAAAATAAATTTGATATAAGATTATCTTTTTTCACAGAGTTTAATTTTAGGATAGGTTCGGAGAATAAGTTGAATTTGTCAATCACCGTATTCAGATAGCTGCTGCTACAGAATTGAACGCTCGTTCGATAATGCAACAAGTTGTCACTTGTTGCTTAAATAGGTTGATTTGCTGAATTTTTGGATCTCACTGCTCGAAGAAGTTCGAGAAGTTTCGTGGCCGTTGATTATATTTAAAAATATATATTTTTACGAAGTAAATTATCTTGGCGGTTTCTGGTGAATAGTAGTTAGTCATACCTAAAATAAAAAGTTTTAAAAAAATGTGGATACGTTCAACGGAGGCTAAAAAATGAAAGAAAGAACTTAAAAAAAAATTAACGAGGAATTTAGTGCTAAAACGGCTTAAAAATATTCATAAAGTTCAGTGCTTTCCAAAGTGATTTAATAGTTTCCGAACACCGTGTTCGTTATACACCAACTTTAATTCTTAACAGCAAATTAAATATTTTTTTATGAAGTATTTTAGTTTTAAAGAATTTGCTAAAAATAAGCTGAAAAATATTTAGCATTAGGTACAGACAGGTTATTATTATTATTACCGAACTATAAGCTGCAAAATTGAGCCAAATAATGTAGAAATAGGTATTGGATGCATACACAATAATATTACTACACTATGATAAATACAATGTACAAAGGTGTGAATGTATTATAATCCAGTCAATATTAGTTTCTCACTAGGCAGTGTCTGTTCAAAGTAACTAAATCATGACGTGCTAGGTTTCAGTTTACGTTTGTTTTAATTTTTGTTTGTTCGGTATGTAACATAAAATTATAAAGACTATAGAATATATTATTTTGATTTATATGTGTTGGTAATACACCAAATGTAAATATCGAAAATTTTGAAAAAAAAACAAAAACACAAAAAATTGAGAGAAAAGAAATAAAAGAGGAGAGAAAACTTGGCACTCTCTTTTAGGATGTACCAGATGTTAAGACTCTAATAAAGTGACAATGTTAGGAATAAAGTGACAACTTGCCGCATAACTCATCAACAAAACAAAAGAGCAAAATTCCAAACTCAAATTTAGGTACCAAAAATTAAATCAATTTTTCATTTTCATAAAAGACACCCCTTATCACATAAATAAAAAAACCTAAAATGGTTATTTAAAATTTTTAATACAAACTCAACACACAAAAGAGGACCTGTGTCACCGAGGTACTAGCAATCTCTTCTTAATTACTAATTCTTGAAAAATTTAAATATATTTGTCTCAACTTTATTTATCATCATCTCCGTATTTTTTATTTATTTACATAACATAAACATTTACTTTGCCTTTTAAATTTTTTAAATAATATTGTGTATAATTTTTTTATATAATATGTAACTATGTATTTAGATCATTTTCTCTTGGTGTTTTAACAATTAGTTTTAAATGCTTTTTTATATATATATATATACAATATACATATTTGATGTATTTTTAAAGATCTTTTAAATGTTTTTTTTCATATCATTTATATTTTTTACGTAAGTACATTGCTTTATATATTTATTTGAATTAATTTCTGTTAGTATTTTACAATTTTATTTTAGATGCTTTAATTCATTTTTATGTTTATTTGATATAATTTGTAAAGCACTTTCCAAAATTAAAAAAAAAATGTTTACATTTACCATTATTTTTCGGATTTATTCTTTTAACAGTTAACAATTTTTTACACACCTATCATGGAGATATTTTATATATTTATGTGTATTTTTTACTCTGAGCTATTTACTTTTTTTTTCCAATTTTTTTTGTACTTGTGAGGCGGGTAATGTAATTACTATATCTTATCTATCTAAAAAAACACCCGGGTTTCCAACAATTACACATAATGCTTCCGAATTTGTCCTGCCTAAATCTATCAACCATTTAGTCAATTTACACAGTTTCAGATGAAAAGGGAGTTTAATATATACTAGTTGCAATGTCACTAATAAAAAATTGTTTCTCTCTGCGCATATTTTCCCATTCCCCCTGTTCCCCTTCAGCCACCCCTTACACTCCCATGTCCCCTTCCCCTCACGCATTCCCGAATATTATTAGATTTAAAAATACAAATTAAATTTAATTCAATTTTGTACATACACCGAAAACAAACTGTTGGTAAAAATTCATTTACTTTAAGAGTTTATTCGAAAATCGAACAATCAAATTCGGTACCTAACGTAAGAACCCATTTAAAATATCTATAATAAAATTCTTGATTCGATTCAAAGTATGAGGTGAGTACTTCAAATAAATTCATTAATTTAAAGAGTTTCGAAAATTGAATTTTTATTGAACATCATTGTTTTGCAAAATGTCATTTTTGACAGTTTTTGTAATGATTAATAAACTTTTCAGATGTATTGTCCCAGAAACCTTCGCGGGGGTGGAGAGTTTCAAACATTTCCTAGCATAGCGATACATAGAGATATACCTCAAGCAAGCATGTTGTGATTTTTATATGCATATATAGATTTTCGGTCCGAGGTACAAGACTATTATTTATAAAGAGATATTTTTGACTCCGTCAAACATTGTCCGAGTCGTATTACATGTTATTTTTAAAAATGAAATAAAAACGGTGTTTTCTAGTTCGGCTCGGTTTCGACTGCGACCGCAACATATCCGCATAGACCACGCCACTGATCGCAGTTTCATCCACAATTTACACTGCCAATGGCCGGACTTGACCCTGTGAAATCACACGGGGGGAAATGGGCGAATCGCTGGCTAAACCGTGTCAAAATAAACAACAGCACGTGAATGCAACAAATAGACAAACTAGTAAATAGACAAACTAGTAAATAGACAAACTAGTAAATAGACAAACTAGTAAATAGAAAAAAACTAGTAAATAGACAAAACTGTTACAAAAATTACTAATACAAAATATACGTGTTTATGATGTTTAATAACAGTTTTTATACAGATATTTTTTTGACGCCAATAATAAATAAAATATTAAAAATCAATATATTTTATTGATTTATTGTGCGTCCGGCTGAAACTCGGAAACAAGTCCCGGTACGATCGAGGGAGTTGTATGGTGTGACAGCTCTCTATCCCCCATCCATGAAGAAGATTCCCGTTTTTACCTGAAGGGCGTGCTTTTCAAGATATAAGGGCTGGAAGCTTCGCCCTCCAGACATTTCTAGATCAGTCCAGAACATTCGAGAGTACTCGAGAGCATTCCACAACATTCAAGAACATTCCGGCTGGAATGTTGTGGAATGTTCGGTGATATGGAATCAGGAACATCATTGTGGAACATTCCAGAACACTCTCGAATGTTGTGGAATGTTCTGGAACATTGTGGACTATTCGAAGCCTTTTTTGTATGGGTGGGGCTACCCATTGGTAGGGGTATATAAAGCAAGATCGTGGGTTCGAACGTCAGTTCAATCTCATATCACCTCCCTGAGCGAAGCCGGGTACCCCAGCTAGTAATTTAATATTTTTAGTGATCAATTTTAAACATACGTAATATGAGTTATTTGTGTAAAGTTTGGAACTGAGACATTATTTATTTATTTACAACTTATGTTTTATTTTACTAAAAAGTAAACTTGTTAAAAAAACTTGACTGTTCAACTACGGAGGATTCTCGTTTATGTGAAATAATTGATAAGCTTGGTCCATATTGTAACATTTACATTATATATAAGAAAAAATAGGTACGTACCATATTTATGTTAATGATCAAGTAATAAAGAGAAGAAATCAATGTGGTTCTCTACATATTAAATTATATGAAGTGATATATAATGGATCACACAGACCTCCCCACATTCCCGAATAAACATTTATTAGTATTATTATTATATATAGGTACCTGAGAAGATACATTTTATTTCTACCTACGTTTGAATAAAACTTTCGGATTTTTTCCTTTCTGAAATATTTTTCCTTTAATATACATTTTCTATATAAATATACGTGACGTCTAAAAAGATTTGCGAATAAAAACAATAATAGTAAATCATTGCTATTATTGTTGAAGTCATTGTTATTATCAAGTTGAAGATATTCTCAGAATCAGAATCAGAATCGAAGATATATATATGTATAAGACCACCATTCAGAATCAAAACGTTGCGCGGTGGTCGGATTGGCTATAGCCTTGTTTGGTGATATAAGAGTTTACATCTGAATAGCCAAGTACTTCATTATCTTACTCTTCCCCTGTTCCCATATTCTTCACCTTCTTCACCCCACCACAATCCCCCCTCCTTACAACATACCAAAATTGCCATTTGCATATGCCACAGTCCCACTGGCTTTTAGATGGATCGTAGCAGGTCTTGTGCAGTATTCACAAACATAACTACGAGTAACATAATGCTACATATACTCAAACAAGAGTACCTACCTACTCATTTATCTCAACAAACAAAGACAAGCGACAACCACCGATGAATCGCCATCACAAACAGGTTTGTTCAACTTAATAAATATGCATTGACTTGACGATTAAATTGATAGATCTTTCTGCCTACCTCCTCGGTCGAAATAGAAACCTTATGACCTACTACCATGCGTGACAGCAGTTTTCCTAATGTGTGATAAAACAATGCATTGATCACACACCACTGTGATATGTGCCAGACTAACTTGAAAGTTACTAAAGTAAGATGAAAGCGTAATGGGTACACAAAAAGTTGATGAATGACCGAGTGTGAAACAAAAAGTTAACTAGGTATGTAAGTGTTAGGAAAAGTTACAAGAGTAACAGTTTAGACGTTATTGTGAAAGTGTAACTGGGTCTGTTGAAACGACTATATCGTTAAAAGTTTTACAAATTATTGTAAGAAATCATATTTTTAAGAATTTTTGGGGAGAGTTATACTTTCCAGCATAAAATTTTTACGATGAAGCTATTGCCCAGAATAATGTTGTATCCAACAAAGCTATCAATTGTTACACGAGTAAGAGTTTAGATATTATTGTGAAAGTGTAACAGGTCAGTTGCAAGGAATATATCGTTAAAAGTTTTACAAATTATTGTAAGAAATCACATTTTTAAGAATTTTTGGGGAGAGTAACACTTTCCAACATAAAACTTTTACGAAAAGCCCGTAATGTTGTATCCAACAAAGCTTTCAATAGTTACACGAGTAAGAGTTTAGATATTATTGTGAAAGTGTAACAGGTCTGTTGCAACGACTATATCATTAAAAGTTTTACAAATTATTGTAAGAAATCATATTTTTAAGAATTTTTGGGGACAGATATACTTTCCAACTTAAAACTTTTACGATGGAAAAACGATTTCCAACTTAAAACATTTTTAATGGAACTGTTGCCAAGAGTAATGATGTGTCCAACAAAGCTATTTGTTTATGTATTGATGAAATAATGTTAAGTATGTTATTACGTAACTTTGAAGGTAGGTAACATGGTAATGAAATTTTTTTAGGCCTGCGGAAGCATCTTTAATTGGTTTAAGCATCTTAGATTAGTTTGTGGAAGAACATTGTTTGTGAAAATCACGCATGGTGGTTTAATTCGTGGGAATAAAAGAAGAGAACCTACATCTTATGGCTTTAACTGATAGATGGCAAGGTAGAATTTGTCTAGAAAAAAATATCATTAAGCGTGCTTTTTACCCGTTGGTTGAATAATGTTGTAAATTGATCTCTTGACAATATCTCGATCGTAATTCGTTTGATTTATTCACAATATTGTAATTTGCTTGTTAAGCTCAAAAACCTCGTGTGAGAAAATAACGACATGGTGTGTGAATTTATGTTAGATGAGAAATTAAACAGAACAAAAAATGGAATAATGTTGTTTAGGAAATTTTCATAAGTAGGTACAGGTACAAGATGTTTTCCATAAATTCTTCCTCAGGGCCTCCAATGTGGAGCTAATGTAATTTAAAAAAAAATAAAATTTGAATTTTTACGTCTGGAAAAGTCAAAGGGATGCATCCGCCGTCAAGATCCGGACAAACCTCACTGACTCACGGTATCCCTGCTAAGTCACCAAGCGTAGCGAACCACTTGGGGTGACCTAATATGGCAGAGGTGTTTATTATCCAATGAATGGTTCCCAAATTTATTCTTCACCATTTTTAATTTAAAACTCATAAAAATTATGCAAGTTTATTGTTTTTTAAATGTAAAACGTTAAGAATCGTGTTTCCCGGCTTCAGTTTTTTCCATTTTTCTCAAAAAAATAAAATTGTTGTATTCAACGTTATTTCGGGCATGGATCCAAGTTATTGTCTTAGTATTTGTTTAAGTTTAGTTCCTTAGTCCTTGATGTGCAGTATGCCTTAGTAGACATGGCACAGTTAATATAACAGCTGATTCGCGACTTTGTATAACGGAAATGTATGTACAGGGTGGGGCAGAGAGGAGTTACTGATTTCAAAAAATCACTGAAGGCCCCCCAGACCGAGCAGAGGAGCGGAGCGGGTGCCGTTAGGTCATTGGAGGGGACCCACCACTTTCCCAACGGCGTTATAAGGAAAAATATGGTTTCCTCCTTCACCGCACACGTCAAGACTCTACTTTTTTTTGAACGAAGCTACATTTATTTGAACGACTCTAGACCCTCCAATGTCCATGCATACGGGGTTAGTAAGCAGTATGCAAGTACTTACATTAACATTATACAAAAGATAAATAGAAGTAGCAGCCCGTGGAAAAATTCTTCTGAAATAGGTAACATCAAAAAGAGATAATAGTGTTAGTAAAAGAAAAAGAAAAATAAAAATAACGGCTATGACCAGTCGAAGAAACCTTCTGTGAATAAAATAAGTAATGAGGAAAAAACAGTTATATGATTATGTTATAATGTAAGTAATTACTATAGTAGCGGAAATAAAATAAAATATATTTAAAAAAAAGCCAGAGAAAGTATTCCATAGACCACCGGGCAGTCCCAATGAGAATGCGTATAGCTATCGGCCCAACCGCAGACGATGCTCGAAGTCCGCGTCCTTTAGCCGGTTCCCCGATTTTGCCTCGAAGAAATGTACTTGGGAGAGAAGGGGAAGTTTTTGAAGACCTTGAGAAAAGATGAGCGTCGGGTTACCGGAGGGGGGACGGAAGGACATCGAGACCGCACGGTTACGCCTCAGGCCAACGCATGTCGATGGGGGAGGCGCGGGCGGATCGCGGGAAGACCGCTCTGTTGTATGTTCGCCTGGCAATGTGCATGGACAGGGTCTATCCCACCCCCTTTCTATGGGGGAATGACGATTCATAACATGCACAGTTCATGCCGTTAGGTCAGGGAAATGATGCCGTTTTTTTTCATGATATTTTTTAAATGATTTCGTCTGACGTGGCTGCCTTGGCGAGCAATACACATATTGAGCCTTTCAAAGAAGTTTTCGGCCTCTCTTTCCAACATATCTTGCGGAATTCTAGCGATGACGTCCTCAATCGCCTCGTTCAGAGCTTCAAGGGTTCGAGATCGAAGTTTGTTTACATCAGCTTTGACGTATCCTTACAGAAAAAGTCACTCGGGGTCAAATCGGGAGAGCGAGGGGGCCATGGAATATCCCCCCCCCCACAAAGAGATCAGGTGATCTGGAAAGAGCTTTTGCAAAATTTCGCATGAACGATGGACAACGTGGGCCATGGCTTCATCTTGTGGCTTCTGTGTCGCGTTCCTCGCCATACTCTTTCATTTTGGGACGCCTAACGTTTTCCAACATCTCACAATATTGAGATCAATAACTCAATAAAGGTAATGGTTAATCCTTCGTGCACAAAACAGCGCCGAGGGATACAGCAGTTACGATTGCAATGCAAGTATCTCCACGTTTCACAAAATCTTGTGGGCTCAATTCCCGTGTACGCATCATCTTGTAGGGGTATAGGTGAAGGTCTGAGTGTAAGATTTGCCTTATAATTCTGGATGATATTCCAAGCGCAGCGGCATGTTTCCGCGCTGCTCGGGTTGGAGACTCTTCAATTGACGCTCTTACAACCGCGATGTTTTCAGGTGTTTGCACACTTTTAGGTCGCCCAACTGGTATTTTAGAATCTGTAGTTCCTGTCCACCTTACATTACTGATACATTTCCGAATGGTTTTAGGATGAGAAAAACTGTCATTACGATTTAACTCGAACCGGACCCGGAAAGCTCCATGCGTAGCCACAACGCTTTTTTCAGTTTTTAAAGAACGTCTCCACAACAGAGCCCCGGTACTTACCTGACCACGGCATGGTCACCAACATAAACGGCATCATTTCCCCAACCTAACGGCACCCGCCCCGCCCCTCTGCTCGGTCTGGGGGACCCTCAGTGATTTTTTGAAATCAGTAACTCCTCTCTGCCCCACCCTGTATTATTATGAAAGTGACAAGGAGTATGTTCCAAGACAAAAATATGTGGCGTTGATTTCCTCTGTCTACTCTTTCGAAAAATGACGTTAAGGTTAAAAGTCATGTACGTTATAATCTCCGCATTCACAGATGGCGCCAATTAAATTATTTTATGTTTTTAATACTTTTTGGACGTTTTGCTTTAAAATATTAAGGTGAATTAAAGGTTTGCGCCCGTACATATTTGATACGAATATAAATAATATGTTTTGTCCATAAACAAACCCAAATCTTTCAAGAAAGGCTGAAAAATACAATATTGGATTGAGTCACCGATACAAAATTGAATTTTTCAGCCTCTATTGAAAAATTTGGGTTTGTTTATGGACAAAACTATTTATTTGTGTTCATTTTAAATATGTACGGGCGCAAACAATTAATTTACCTTAATATTTTAAAGCGCAACATGCAAAAAATATTAAAAACCTAAAATAATTTAATTGGCGCCATCTGTGAATGCATAGATTATAACGTATGTGACGTTTAACCATCGATTTGTGGTTGCATGTTGGCACACATACATCACTTATTTGAGTTTTAACAGTCCAGAAAACTGAAATGGTGAATCCACGTTACAGCCAACAATATGGCAACATCCTTGAAGTTTCACAAGGAAACAACGAATAGAAACAGAGATTTAATCTCAAATTCGTGTTTCAGACCACACCTGAAAAACACGTATCATTAGAATTAAGTCGTATGAGTTAAGAATATTTTTCGTACTACCCATTACAAATTAATTAAGCGGATTTTTTCATATTTTTCAAGGTAAGGTAAGTCGTGGGAAGTGTGTCTTTCTACGGGATATACGCGTTTAGGAAGATGCTGTATTATACTAACCCGTCGCAGTTAACTAGTGCTAGATGGGCTCTGTGCGGGACAAGTTTATTCTGACAGCTAATTATTTACATTCTAATGTGTAGTTAATATTTACTACTCCCACAACCACTTGACAAAAGCCCAAAATATAGATTGGGAACAAAAATAAATTTACTGAAGCTGTTCCTACGTGCATTTTAAACTTGTACTAAAAAATGCAATTTATCGACATATTTAGCATCAACGAAGCAGCCTTCAAAAGGCAAGCTTTGTTGCTATTAGTATGTTGATATGTACTTATTTTTTAAATGTATGTGATTCTGGGTGACCAGACAACTCACAATGAATTCAACTAAACACCTGAAACCTTGAAAAGTCAAAGTGATGAAAAAAAACGAGTGTGCTTTAGACCACATGAATGAAGTAAAACTTCACTAACTTATATCTCCATCTCAACTTCCGTTCGCCTCGCCCGACCGTTCGCCTCACCCGATCACACTTTTCGTAACGCTCTCGTCACGCATTCACCAGCTCACTCCCCATGTCAAACGTCCGTAAAGAAGTTTTACTTCAAAAATACATAAAAAAAATTGGTTAATAGGTCACGTTAGGTTAGGTTTTTAAATACTTTTCAAAGAGGTGTTGAGTTGAGTTGATTCTGAGTTGTCATGGTACCATGATTCTGATTTATAAATTTATTTAAAACTAGCGGTTCTAACTTAATAAAGAAATTGTTTATCCCTGCGTCTCCCTTCCCATTCGTCCCGTTCCCGTTCCCCTTCGACCTCCTCTTCCCTTTCCATGTCCCTTCCCCTCACGCATTCCACCTTCCCCGCCTTCCCTCACCCTCACCGCTCCTCTGACCCGCGAACCCCCCTTCCACGATTCCTTCCCTTCTCCCGCGTTCCATATAGGTATTCATTCCCGGTACATTCAGATTTTCAAAAAGCTCGTGTGCCACCTGTTGCAATTTTTTTTACAAATATTTATTTTGGTATATTATTAGAACAATCAATCAATCAAGCCAAATACTAAGTTTAGATAACACGCGGAATAAAATCCCTTCGTAACTAAGATGCATAACTAGCCCAACAGAATTTAGGTCTAAATTAAAAACCTACCTTTTTGGGGTCTCATACTCCTAAAATAAATATACCTATCTGAGAGTATCATTCTTGTTTTGCCTATGATGTGTCTTAATCACACTCTTCTTATTGGATTAACATTACTCGAATCCTTACACATCAATCTGTCTCTTACCGAGGGACGAATCACATTTAAGAAGATCCTTGTACTATTGTACCGCCCATCATAAAATTATGGTTTCGCTTTCCAAAAAAAAACGCTCATTTTAAAGAACATTTACATATTATTATTAAAATATATATATATCAGGATAAATATCATGTGTTCCCAATTATGTTCTCTGCGTGCGTACTGTACCTAAATATCTCAAAATAAACAATAAACAATGTTACTCTCAGCCCACAGGTAAGTATGGTCCTGTATATTTTCCGCTTGTGCAGTACATTTTTCCACAGCATCGCGTTCATTGGTCACATCATGGTACATATAGTTTCATATCGGTGATCGATGAATCGGTGAATGGAATTTTTAGCCGTAAGTTGTTTTTATAAGTTGTTAAAATGTTTGTCTAGTTTGTAGATAGAAGTAAGATTGTAGAGATATGTTATAAGTTTGTACAACGCCCTTGAGGTGATTTGGTGATAAGACTGATAAGTGATAAGTCATCAAAATATAGATAGTTGCCAATAATATATGCGTTAAAGAAAATAAAGATAATGTAGGTGGTTCTTAGTCGCAGTATGGTACAGTTAAACATGACCGAATTTCATATCGACACTGTGGCGCAGTGGTTAGCGCGTTTGCCCGGAAAGCAAGAGGTCCTGGGTTCGTGTCCCAGAGGTGTCAATATGTTTTTCTGATTTTTCTGTTTCCAGATTTTCGATTGCGTTTCGCTTATATTGTTTTCATTTATTTAAATATAAAATTTGATTTTGTTAAAATCCGCACCATTATTATTATACTTCTAAAACATGAACGGACGGCGTAAAATGTACGGGGTTCTCTTCAGAACATCTGTCAAAAAGTCAAACCAAATGATAAGTTCGCAGAGAACAAACAATAAATCTAGTGAACGTTAAATGTGAAATTCAAAAATCCGCCTGAAATTAAAGTGATGCCATTTAAAAAAAAAATCAGTGTGGTATTTTATAAAATTAATAGGAACATTTTCGGAGACGGGACATTTTCATGTAGTGACGTCACAAGCCCAAATGATGGATTTATTTATTTAAAAAAAAAAACTGTACATTTCTAAAAATTTTTACTAACATTTTCGTAATCTTAGTAAAAAAATCTATCCACACGATTTTTTCCAAGTCGTTATGAAATCCATGCAAGTGGCCTATTCTGGAATGGATTCAAAGTTATAGGTGAGTACTTCGATTAAATTCATTAATTTAACGATTTTATTCGAAAATTGAATTTGGATTGAACAATCTATGGTTTGCAGAATGTCATTCTCAAATTGTGACTTTTTTTTACAGTTTTGTAAGAGTTTTTGTAATGATTAAAAAACTTTTCAGATGTGGTTTTAATAAACCAGAAACCTTCTCAATGGGGAAAGAAGGTATTTTGAAGATTTCAAACATTTCCTATGGTTAATATAGCTTTGTCCGAACCTGCTACGATCCTAATAATTCATCCATATGTGCCCCCACCGCACCCCTTGCTTTTAATACTACGACGGCAGTCATCCCGTATTGATGACGTAAAAAGCGCTGAGCTTTTGTTTTTCACGTTTTTGATGTTATATAATGCTACGTTTCCACGCTTGCCAAGTCTCGGCAAGCGTCCACAAGCGCAAACGTGTAAACAGGTCGTTTGGCTTGGCTTGCGTAGGCTTGCAAGAGCTTGCGAGAGTTTGCCGCCGATCCAGTCGGGATCGGATCCAACGGCAAGCTTCGGCAAACGCTCAGTGGAACTTTCGAACTGGCGGCGAATGCACGCCGTTTTTGCTCCATGCGGTCTATGATAATATTTATAACATTACGAGACATATGTATGACGTATGAGGCATGCCAGACTTATTAAAATGTATAAGTACATAATTTTAATGCACTTATGTTATGTAATTTATTGCGACTGGATTTACCTAAAAAGTCAAAATAAATAAATACTATTTATTATAGTAAAAAAAAATATGATTTTTGTTAGAATAACTTTTTTTATAATACAAAATAATTTTATATAAGACAAGTGATCCTCGAGTTTGGGTCCCAATTGCGATCAGTTTTTTTGAAGCGAAAACTTCTTTAGCACCGTTGTGATTTGAAACTCGATGAAACGAAAAAGTGGTACTAAAAAGCGACAAAAATCTACAGGATTTTCAGGACAGCTAAAGCCTGTGAGATAATGTCTCCTCTTTGTGCGAAGTGACCTGGGACGATTTTTATGAATCTGTATCATCCACCATCCTCGTGGTCGTCGAGCTTTCCTTGTTTTTGTTACACTTTGCTTGTATTTCAAATAAAAGTTTGATAAACCAAACGCAATAGCCGACACAAGTTCGGCGTCCGCCATGCTCGGGTGTAAGTAGCGCACTGACGCATTCACAAGCATGTAAACGACTTCCAAACGAGAAAGCGAGATTTGTGGACGCTTGGAGCTTGCGGAGGCTTGCCAAGCCTTGGCAAGCGTGGAAACGTACCATTACGAGTGTACCTCGAGCGTGACATATTGAAGATTATTAGATTGGTTGACGGGTATCCGACATTGACTACTTATTGTCCTTAAAGTAAGAGTTTTATATTTGGCTAAAATTATAAAATTACATATTTATTACAATGTTTAAAAAAATCACTGGGGGCATGGTGGAGTAATGCCATCATACCACCCTCCCCATCACATCCTCCCCTTCTTTATGATAATGTTATTTATTTATTATTTATATCGGATCCTACAATTTTCTCGGAAGATCACTTTATAGCTGCTGAAGCTAGAAATATAGAGTAGAATATAGAACTCCAGTCCAATTTTTTAAATTTTTTTTTTATGAATAATGACCTTCTAACTTAAACAACTGCATTTTTATTTTTATTTTTTTAGTTTTAATAGTTAAAATAATTGTCAAAGTTTTAATTTTTCAAGACCCCCGAAAACCACCGGAAATATGGTAAATCGTGTGACGTCATCACTCCTGAAAAATTTGTATAGGACCGGGCAATCAGCTGATCAAGTGCCGCCATTTTGAATACCGTTGTTCGAAGTATTCTCCCTAGAAGAAGCATTACTATTTTTTTTGTGCAACAGTTTTTCAATATTTTAGATAATAGAGATAAGCTAATAGAGATACCTCTATTTTTGATACTGAATTATTTAGGCTTAAATATTGTTTCAATAAACACAATAACTAAATCTCTGAAATAAAGAATATGAAATGAAGAATAACATGAAATGTTGTTAATACTGATGGCTTGTGCCATACCTACATTTCAATTGATTTCAATACAATGTGATACAATGACTGGTGACGCGTGACGTCAACACTAACCATTCAATCGTACCAACTTAACAGTGTATTTTAACGAGACCTTAAAAAAATGCACTTTTTAATAATTTTTTAAGAACTCTACGTTTAAAATTATGAAATAAAACTTATATATTCAGAATCAGCGTTCACTGGTCTGTATGGACATATTTTTTTAAAGCCATAATATTTTTCACTGGAGATCCTTATTCAGAAATAGCAACACCTGCTACCGAATTAGACAAACAGCAGCCTATATGCATACCACTAGGATCTAGGACCACTAGGGTGCTCAACATGGTCACTAGGACATTAGATTCCACAAACTTCTTCGGCGCAACCTCCATTTCATAACCACGTCTTTTAACCAATTCAAAACAACGTTTACCGATTCCAAAAATGAATCAAAAGGTTAATCGAAAAAAAGGGCTCGAGGCAAGACAATCGTATCCGTATAAACAAGTGTGAATCTTAGCCCCATCTTTTTTTTTACTTTAGCTCCACACAGGAGGAAAATAATTTTCCTCAGCCCCTATTTCATCTTTGGAGGATCTTTTTAGGTAAGGAAGGAGAGGAAATTCTGGGAAGGAAAAGGGTACGAGGGGTGGGTAGGAATCTGGGGGTCAGTTTGTACAGAATCTTGCCCGATGGTCTATCCCGTCTTTCCCTCTTGGTGGGACTTGGATTGACAACAATGAAAGGGAAAATATATAAGGAATCGAAATCTTGGCCATTAGACTCCCATACAACCTTAACTTCAACCTTACCTTACCTAACCCACCAGGTTAGGTAAGGTAAAAAAATATTAATATTGAAGAAAGAAAATTGCAAATTGATGCAACTAGAATTGGGTCTGGCTCTGGTCTGAACTTTGTGGCAAATCAAACTAAATCTTCTTTTGGGCAAATAAATTATTTTTATCAGGATCCACTTATATTTAATAGCATTCCAGAACATATTAAATCATCTAATACTTTGTGTACTTTAAAAAATGTTAAATTATGGATTAATAAAAATGAGGATCGCCAGCATTTTTTTAATCTCCGTCTCTTCTAATTAAAAGAATATTTAAAAAAAAAAATCATCTTTTTCGATTTTTAAATTAATTGTAGGTAATTGCAATTTCAACACGTCATGGTCACCCTACATGTTTAGTCCAATAAAAATGTATTAGTTTCCTTCAGCTTAGAGGGTTCCTATCATTTGTAAGAAACGTTAAGGTAACAATAATTGTTCTCTCAATATTTTATTTTGTGTTATGTTTAATGCGTAAGGTTAAAAGTTGAAATGTAAACAATAATACAATCTAAAAAAAATAATAAAAAATGCCGTTTCCCCAAAGGAGTATGCAGTGAGGACACACCTCAGAATTACAAAAGAGGATATACTTAGATATACATACGCAGTCGGCTTAGGGAAATACACTACAGGTACCTACTTGCATATTGTAATAGGTGTAACTTAATATTGTAAGAGGTAAGTTACCTCGTATACGCCATTGGGTCAAGTTTGTTAACATAATGCCTACAATGTCCAGTATAAAAATACCTATGGGAATTGCTTAGTACCTATTACTGCTGAGTAGAAACTGAATAAATGAACGCTTTGATGTGATATTTCGTTTTACGTATTATTTGTTTGATTAGTAAAATTAGTTAGAACCTAAGCTTTCCTAATAAATTGTACAGCGCCCTTGAGGTGATTTTTCACAAAAACGGCGCTTTATAAATTATCCAATTATTATTATTATGATTATCTTATTATTATATTATTTGTTATCTAGCTTTTTTGATAATACCAGTATTAAAAAAATACATAAAATTTATTATTTTGATAGATATTTACATTCTATATAGATTCCACATTTTATAAGTGAAACTTCTTTAGCAGCGTTGTGATTTAAAACTCGATGAAACGGAAGCGAGCGACACTAAAAAGAGACAAACACATACATCTATAGGATTTGGCCTGCGAGAGAATGAGATAGCAATAAAAAAATATTAATTTAATTTACATATACGGGATTCCAAAATAATACGATAATTCCATGATCTAATCTTGTTTGGTGTAGCGGTATAAAGAGCCTGACGAACATCATCGGCCAGACATTAAAGGACCAATGATCGAACCCTACGAAATCCATTTTTTTTGTTTAATCAGTAGGTATCTAATCTTCAAACCACAACAAAATGAACAGGCCAAAATATGGGACATCTGGCGACTCCGAAGGAGAAAACCCAAATACCAATGTGGTAACCAAATGTATAGGATAAGGTGCACTGGAATTCTACGACAAAGATATGGAATAAATCACATTTCCTAATAATTAAAAAAAATTAACGCGATAGAAGTGAAACTAGAAAGTCGTTTTCTTTTGCCCGTTTATTTTAAAGTGGTTTAAAGATTGGATATTGACTAAAAAAAACAAAAATGTTTTTTCGTAAATGTGGTGTATCGTAAAAGCTTCCGCCTGGTAGACACAGATGGCGGTGATATCATCTATCGGTAGATTTCGCTAGATGGCAGGCCGCGTAGTGCTTAAGTTCTCCGGCAGGGGATCGGAGGGCTCAGAGGCTGTATTTCAGTTATCACTCGGCAGAACCATTTTAGCTAGCTTCTAGTCAAGTAGACCACCGCAGTTCCAATTGTATACGCGAAGTATAAATAAAACCAGATACGAAGAAGAATCTATTTAATTCCGAAGTAATCTCCATCCGAAGGATTGGGAGAATCTGTTAGTGTGTCCATAAAATAACAGAACACTACAGCTGGCGCAGCCGTGAATTATCTGCGTTTTTATTTTGTTGTCACACGACAACAACAGTTTGGGACCAGGAGCGAGAGGTCTAAGGCAAGCGTGACTTGCAACTTTTTTTTCCTTCGTGGAGAAGGAAAATCAACAGGGTTCTCCAGGGCCGAGGAGGCCGGAATATTTTTCTGTTATAGGTTCAGAAGAATATAAGTCCAAAGGACAAAGAAGACCAATACCAGGGGAAAAACATTTTTTCACTGCCAAGGCGAGCGGTGTTTACTGGACAATTGATCACGGCCAAGGCGTGCGGTGATTATACGTAAAATTGGAGGACTATTCGAAGGAAGGAAGGAAGGAAGGAAGACTTGGACACAGGACCAAGAAGAGTTCCGGAGTAAGTAGTTGTTTTTTTTTTGTGGAGGGAATTGTTGCGGATTCGTTTTTTTTGTGGTTATTGTGGTCTTTGGGATATGGAGTCGGGAAAGATTCTGAGTTTTAATCATATCGTAGGAGATTGGACGGTGTTTAGGCTTAGACTGGAACAGTTTTTCGTCATAAATGATGACAAGTTAACCGCGGACAAAAAAAGGGCTTTTCTGTTGAATCTCTTAGAGCAAGAAAACTGTATTTACTGATTAATTTGTGTTTTCCACTAAAATTAACGGATATAACTTTTGATAATTTATTGTCAGCCCAAGATAAACATTGTACAAAAAAACGGTCGGTGTTTAAAAAACGTGAATTATTTTTTGCTGCAAAACAGGATGTGGGTGAATCCTTGAGAGATTTTGCGGTTAGGTTAAGGTCTTTGTCATCTTATTGTGAATTTGAAAATATATAAGAGAAGAATCTTGTAGATATTTTTGCCATTGGGTTATTACCGGGTCGTATTAAGGACAAAATATACCTTGAGTGGTTGAAATTAACACTTAATGAACTTGAAGAGGTAGCTAGTAGTATGTCAGTGTTGGACATTGCAAATAATTCGGTAAAGTCGGAGATTAACAGCATCAGGAAGGATGCTAGCAACAGGCACTTTTCAAAGTCCGCTGTTACTAAAAATCTCAGGTTTGCCGGGAAGCCTCAAGGGGCTTCAAGCAGTAAATTTCAAGTACCACCGGGTGCGAATTTATTGTGCCGAATTTGTAAGAATATGGGTCATAGTACCAATTCCTGCAAATTTCGCAACGCTAGATGCTACAAATGCAATGGAGTAGGTCATCTACAGAGATTTTGTGTTAAGAATAATAATAATATGAATAGTGTCAATCCAAATGGGGTGGATTTTTGTTGTAATAATCATATGATAGCTACAATTAAACCGTTCACAGCAGACATTTTAATAAATGACAAACATTTTAGAGCGATGGTCGATTCAGGTTCATCGTTATGTGTAATGCAGGAAGAAATTTTTAAGCGTTATTTCGGTACGGTAAAGTTATTGGCCGACAACCGGGTTATTTCAGGTTACGCAGGGAACGTATTAAAAGTTATTGGCAAAGTTATTTTTGACGTGAAGTACAAAAAAAAACCACAATGTTACTTTCATTATTGTTACAGGGGGTACGGACTTAATTGTTGGGCGAGATTTCATGGATATTTTTGCTTTGGAAATCGCGGCGGTACAAGATACCAGTAATTCGATGAATTCAAGAAATCAGGATAAGGATAAATTTATTCACGAATTCCCCGAAGTTTTTTCTGAATAGTTGGGTAAATTTTTAAAATTTTGAAGTTTTTTTGTTGTATTTTTCCTTGTGTTTTGTAAATTTTTAGGTGTCTTTTATAGTGAATAAAAAGTTTTTTTCAATGCTAGGTCGATCCCATTAACAATAAAAAGTAAAGTTGAGTCTGAATTAAAGTCAATAGAAGGAATAAATTCTCCGATTAACTAGTAGGGAGTTTGCTTCCCCGAGAGTACCAGTAAGTAGGAAGAAGGGTGATATCATTTTTGATATTAGAAGTTATTTGTACATGGCGTTACTTACAACTTTACCGATCATATTTGTTTGTAGAATTTGTTTGTATATGGCGATACTTGCAAGCTACCCGATCTTGTTCGTATTCAAATTTGTGGTACATGGCGTTACTCACAAATTATACGTTCATTTTTTATTTTGGAAATTTGAGCTTTTTGTACATGGCGTTATTTAGAAGCGAAAATTTCAAGATACCCGTAGCTTAACGTTGGTACATGGCGATACTTTCGAGCTTTAGCTATAGGATTGGGGTTAATAGATTCTCTCATCTTAACAGACGGATTGAAATGCTATCCTTGTTCTACCGGTATTACAATGGAAGATGCTCCGAGGAACTAGCATCATTGATCCCTTCGGCATCGGTGCATAGTCGGGAAACACGCCAAACGCGTGCCCAACATTTGTACACGGTTGACATTTGTCACATGAGAACGGGTCGTTTCTTCGACTCGTTCTTATGTTCAACAGCTCGGCTGTGGAATGATCTGCCGGCCTCTGTGTTTCCTCCTTCCTACAACATGGGTCTCTTCAAGACCAATGTTCATTCCTTCCTCTCCTCAAAAAGACCCTCCACACAGCATCCCAGATGACATAGGCCCTGAGGGAAATTATTTTCCTCGGGGCCTCCTGTGTGGAGTTAATGTAAAAAAAAATCAAAATTATTTTATTTTAATAATATTTCTACTTTTGAAGTATGTATTTTTTGGTTTAATATTTATTTCAGTTTTTAGGAGAAAACATTATAAATGCTTTCAGCTTCATAAATCCTACAGTTTATATAATACCCTCCAAAGCTTTTCTCTGTACCTACGCGAGAGACGTACTTCGATTTTTTTTTTCATTTAAACGATTTACATACATACTGTTTTTCTTATTTTTGTCGCGTTGTAAAGCTTGGTAATAATTCCAATGAGCTCGTGAAAATTCATATTGCACTAATTGCAATAATATTTGTTTGTTTATTTATTAATGCTTTAAATATGTTAATTATAAAATAGCATGGACGATGGTTTATTGCTATGTCAAAATTTCTTCTGACGATCATTTACAATTGTCAAAAAATATCTATTCTCTTCGAACTCGCATCTTAAGCCATTTTATTTCCTAACAGATCCCCGCATTATAAAAACCATATCGGTATCCATATGGTAAAACTTTGCTTTATATACATACGATCTTTATTTTCATTCGATTTCGTACAGATTTGCAGATATTTTTACCACTAGAAGAAATAATATTTTGAGACAGTACTTAATAATCGAAAAATGTCATTACCTTTAAAACAACTATAGATCACACGAAAGTATCTGAATTTTTTTTTAAAATATGTACGTGAAATTAACAACACTTAAAGAAACTCGCGTTCACAATCAGTACTTATCAAGTAATCAAATACGGTCATGTCCACCTGTAATATTTTTAACAATATATTTAATAGTATTTTCCGAAGTAAATTTGCAACATTTGTACATAAGTCGTAAAATAATATAAAACAATACGCCGACAGCTACCAAATATTGCACACCAAATATGACGAAAATTGACATAAAAAAATCAGGGTAGAAGTGAAACCTTCGGAAAACTAAAGTAGACAAGTGTGGGAAGGCTACAAAGTACCGCACAAAGAGGAGACCGATTATCCTATCTCATTCTCTCGCAGGCTAAATCCTATAGATTTATGTGTTTGTCTCTTTTCTCTTTCATCGAGTTACAAATGACAACGATGATAAAGAAGTTTCCACTTAAAAAAGAAAGAGTCCTATTTTCCATTTAGATGACGTTCATATTGATACTAATTAATTAAAAGATAATCAGTACGTAAATAAATACGAAGGGAAGTAAAAGATTTTTCTTCTTTGAAATATATTTCAAATGGTGACCCGACAATTCGTCCTGCGACAATTCATCCGGCCGACAGTTCATCCTGCCGACAGTTCATCCTGCCGACAGTTCATCCCGCCGACAATTCATCCGGCGACAATTCATCCTGCCTGATCATTTATAATAATAATAAGCCTTTTTATTCTGGACTTCTGTTAGGTATGTATTAGACATGATCTTATTTGTTATAGTATATCCCGAAGCTCAGTTTGCCTCTTGGCATAGGCCTCCTCTAACATTTTCCATTGGGACCTGTCACGCGCTACTCTTCTCCATTGATGTCCAGCAGTGAGTTTTAGGTTTTCTTCCCATCTTATGTGTTGACGTCCTCTACTTCTCTTGCCATCTCTGGGATACCAGTCAGTGACATTTTTGCACCATTTCTCTTGTGGATCGCGTATCATGTGTCCTGTCCATCTCCACTTTTGTTGGTCTATTCGGGTAACTACATTGGCAACTTTAGTTTTCTCCCTTATTGTGCTACCTCTCACTCTGTCCTGTTTCCTTGTTCCTGTCAAACTTCTCTCCATGGCTCTCTGGCAGCGTTCCAACTTTTCTCTGTGGCGTTTGGTGAGTGCCCAAGTTTCACATCCATAGGTGATGACTGGAAGTATACACGTGTTGAAGACTTTCCTTTTTATTTGCATACTTAGCTCCTTAGATTTCAAGACTTCTTTCAAAGACCAGTATTTCTTCCATCCATTTGCTACTCTTCTCTCGATTTCTTTAGTGGTTTGATCTTGGTGAGATATTATCTGTCCTAAATAGATGTAATCTGACACATATTGATCGATCGAGACGCCTGATCATTTAGAAGATTTTTATTAAGTAAGTATGCCAAGAGGATATACGGCCGTACAACCAAAATCGATATACTTATATCTGAAGGCATCTTGAGTGGAAATCCGCTGTAAAAATATTTTTACTAACAATAATTTCGACTCTCCGAAGAAGCATGCGTGAATAACAAAATAGGACATACTTATAATTATAGGTTATACTTATAGGTTAGGTTAGGTTAGGTTAGGTTGGGTTGAACTGTCAGGATGAATTGTCGCCGGATGAATTGTCGGCGGGATGAACTGTCGGCAGGATGAACTGTCGGCAGGATGAACTGTCGGCCGGATGAACTGTCGCAGGATGAACTGTCGCCGGATGAATTGTCGCAGGATGAACTGTCATGGAACCATTTCAAATATATGTAAAGTTTCCTACCATGTCCGTAAGAACTTTCAGGTTATGTAGTTACACTTTTGCTAGAACCCCGTTACGAAATCTGTCAACTTCCTATTCTCCTTGTGACACCTTTCCATAATAAATATATAATTAACATAACAATACCTTTTTAAAAATATATTTGTATTACCTACATAAATATAAAGATCTAATCCAAATAAACACAAATTAACCTAAGGGAACGTACCCATACTACGTGACACGTTTAGGGGGGGGGGGGGGGTCTTCAAAATGTCACGCTTGGTACAAATGGTTAGGTTTTTGGTCACCGGGGGGGGGGGGGGGGTGGGGTTAAAAATTCCAGAAAGTTGGTCACGTAGTATGGGTACGTTCCCTAACCTAACAATAACACAACACAACTTAAAAATAGATAGTTTGAAAAAAAAATCACACATTATAAACAAAACGGAACGTAACCTAATGTAAATGTAACAAATCCAAAGTGTTGAAATTTTTTAAGGTTCTACCAATAATTTACAATTAATAAATTACAGATGGAAATCTGAGCGTGCTTCGGAGCTCACCATTTGAAAGCATACAATATATGGAGGACAGAACGCCATTGGCGCCAACAAAAAACTGTCCAAAGAAGCGAAGCTAGCCGTCCACAATGGAGTGCTGGTACCTACCCTAATGTATGGCAGTGAGGCATAGAACTGGCGGAGGAAGGATGAAAGTAGGCTGAAAGCTGTAGAAATGAGATCCCTGAGGCGTATTTTTTTTACATGAGCTCCACACAGGAGGCCCTGAGGAAAATAATTTCCCTCAGGGCCTATGTGATCATTGGGGATGCTGTGTGGAGGGTTTTTTTAAGGGAAGGAAGGAGAGGAGAGTTCTGGGAAGGAAAATAAAAAGCTTTCGACACCGTAAATCATAATTTACTCATTACAAAAATAAATCAACTAGGCTTCAAAAAAGACACACTAAAACTACTCTCTAACTATCTTAAAGACAGAACACAAAAAACAAAAATTGGGAATAATTATAGTTCAGAGAAATTTTATGTAATTTATGTAATCCCTGGTAAAATTGTTTCTTACGCAGGCGACACGGCAATAATAGTGGATGGTAATTATTGGAAAGAAACTTTTTCGAAAGCAACTGATTGTATTTCACTGGTTTCAACATGGCTAAAATACAACAAACTCGTTTTAAACTATATTAAAACATTTTATTTACCTTTTTATAAAACCATTAAAAATACACCTACAGACAACTTTAAAATTAGAATCCATAATACTAGTTGCAATCAAGAAATGTGTTTCATGTGCAACGAACTCACTAATGTCGAAACTATAAAATATTTAGGAGTATCAATAGATACAAATCTTAATTGGAAATCACATATTAATCAAATCACTTCTAAATTAAGATATCTGACCTACATATTTTATAGACTTAAGGAAGTACTAAGCATTGAAAAATTGAAAATGATCTACTTTTCCCTGGTGCAATCATCAATAACTTATGGCATTATAGGATGGGGTGGTGCACTTGATACATTTATTAAGCCTCTACAAATAATTCAAAAACACATAATTAAAGTCATACATAACAAAAATTAAAACATTCTCGACCAACTTATTGTACAAAGAAACTAAAATATTTAATATATGTAGATTATTTATATTGCAAACTTTGAAATATGTATTTAAAAACAAAAATAATTTCGAAATAAATGAAAACAGAATGAGCAAAAGAATAAATAATATATTTTACACCCCACAAACCAATACTAAATTATTGCAGACACATAGCAGTTTCATTGGTCCTCGTACATTTAACCTTCTACCACTACAAACTCAAATGATAAATAAAATGATAAAATATGTAAAAGAGGTAAAATTATGGTTAAATAATGTAGATATTGAAACGCTATTTCTATAAATTTATCCTTCCTTCTACAACTTACTTTCTGTAACTTTCTAAACTGTAGTACAATATGTTTTCTGTTTATTTTTTTAAAATAACTAAAAAAAAAAAGAAAATTTTAAATCAGTATGTTTTTTCCATATTTTAATTTTAATTTTATAATAGCTAAAAAAACCTTTTTCACTTATTCTACCTATGAAATACTAACTTTTTATACTAACTTTATATTTTATATGTTTTTTAAGTCTATTTTATACTTTGGGTACTTGGAAATATAGTATTTTGTTTTAATATTACCCACACTCAGGCAGTGCCTTAGTGGGTTTTCATTTCTTGTTCATACTATTTGTTATTATATATTATGTTATTATATGTATACTATTTGCTATTATACATTATATGTACAAAGAAATGAGAATAAATAAAGTTTAAAAAAAAAGAAGGGTTTAAGGGGTGGGTAGGAATCCGGGGTTCAGGGTGTCCTGGTCATCCGCCTCCAAGACCTAGACAAACCTCACCCTATGAACCTGGGCACCCCTGCTAAATCACCAAACGTGTGGTAAAACTATGTACGATCGTGTGAGAAACGTGGAGGTCCGCAAAGAATGCAAGGCTGATGTAAGCGTAATGAGTAAAATTGAGAAAGGGACGCTCAGATGGTTTGTGCATGTAGACCGAATGATCGAGTAAAAAAGTGTAAGAAGAATATATGAGGTAAATGTGAATGGTAGAAGTCCGGGACGTCCGAGGAAGTCATGGCATGACCAAGTGAACCATATACTTGAGTCAGGCCATGTCAAGGACCAGAATAATAGAATAGAGAACAGAAGTATGAGACGATGTATGAATGCGAAAGACGCAAGTAGTATGTGCCAAGTTAGAGTTATTTTCCGGTTCAACCTCTCTGCCTACCCCTGCGGGGAAACGGTGTGATGTACTAATTGTTCAGTTTAATTATATTCTGTATTTTTCTTATTATTTATAGTGGATTTAAAAAACTATTCTGTCATAAAGTGGTTTTAGTCGTTAGGTAGCCTCAAATGTACGTGCGTGTGTGGAGTTTTCAATTAGTTATCTAAGTACAAATAAGAATCGTTTAGTATGCACGGCACGCCCCTGGTATACAGGTACTCGGTACCGATGGCGATGACTGATATAATTATTCAAACATTAACATCATATACATATACAAGTTATGTGATTCATTCATTGCAAAACCAAAACATTTATTTTTCTTATTATTACGTAGGTAGGGACTGACTAATTACAATTACCTTGCGACTACCCCTAAATCTACTGGTAACCTACCGGCTACCTGCGCCTGTTTTGATATCTTTTTATACTTTTCGAGAATCGCAGGAAAAATTGGCGGACGTTAATAAACCGTTGGATCTAAAACCCATACAATAATAATTTGATTCGCGGCTTTTGAAAGTAGTTACATATCTTTTTGTCAAACTATTAAATAAACGTTATGTTTTCAGTGAAAGTAATATATCGATCGTCTAGCTGGTTAGTGGGACATTTACAAATACTAAGTTTTGAGATAATGAGGAATGAATGTTCAAATCATTGCCTTAAAATCAAATATTATTTACATGTATCTGTATTTGATGTCTGACCAATGATCTGGACGATCGTTATTAATTTCTATTTAAATTGTTCATTTTGTCATTACAGATAGGGACTAACATTTTATTTTTCAAAAGAAAAGCAAAGATTAACAATTATTATAAGCAATAATTATCAGCCTTAAACACTCATCAACATTGAAAAATCTTGCGAGAAAAGATACTTGCCGCCAACGGGACTTGAACCCGTGTCCTTCTGATTGCCGGTCAGCTGCTCTTGACCACTGAGCTATGGGGGCTTATCAAATACCCGCCAAATAATTCAATATATACTAGTGTTTCATTCAACAATTACTGCTTATTATATTTTTTCCACCTGAAACGGTTCAAGTCCCGTTGGCGGCAAGTATCTTTTCTCGGAAGATTTTTCAATGTTGATGAGTGTTTTAGGCTGATAATTATTGCTTATAATAATTGTTACCCTTTGTGCTATGCATAAAAATCTTGTCTAAACGTTAGTTTATAAATTAAAAATAATAAAAGCAAAGATTCCCGTGTTTCGAATAATCTAACAATAATTTCAAAATCTCCTACTATCCTCACCGTAGGTGGAAAATGTTGCGTGTGTCATGATGGAGGACTTAGCCAGCCGAGGAATTGAACTCACAACGTCTGGGTGGACCCATACGCAATGCAAACTCAGCCACTGACCGGCCAATATAAATATATATTATCGTGATAACGATGTTTTCTACTTTTTTCTTCCTCTTATCCTTCCCATCACTTTTTCACATCGGGTCGCACTTTGTCACACTTTGTCACACTCCCCACGTGCCATTCCAATCCGCCATGATACCCGTGAAACTAGTACATATTATTATTATAAATTATCTGTATCGTTAAAAATTAGTTGATATTTCTTTGCATTGAATTCGATAAATTAATATTTGTCATTTTCCGTCAAATAGGTCATCGATCGTTTTTACAAGGCAGAAATTGATTTTTTTGAAAAAAATTGAAATGAAACATTTCGACAATGAAAAATAGCGAAAATAGCAAAATGATAAAGAATAGCTAGAAAATGGCGTAATATATTGTGACAATCAGCCACAGAAGAATAGATTAGATGACAACCAAGTTTCGACTATTTCAACCTTGCTTTCCTGAACACCGTTTCTGAGAAAGTGATCCAAGAAAACTTTGAGTGAATAAACAATGAAGTTCACAATAGCTTCCGTGCTGTCAGGTGGACATACTGATAAGCAAAACTGCCTGATTCTGACAAACGGTTTTCCACGGGGAAGCTCTGATTGAATTTTCCCCACGTGAAGGCGGGAGGGAGGGGGGAGTAACACCTCCGCCGTCATATAAAACAAGCGCGAGGTCCGGCCGCAGGTTCAGTTGTCGCTCTGCCGCCGCGGGAGCATCACCTCTCACTTGCCATCAGCGGTACCTCTCGAGGGACAAACACAAAAGGACCCTCGTAGCCGACTTCAGAAGGACGAAATCTTATCTAGGACTTGATATCTCTTTGTGTCAGTGACCGGAACCACTTCCGGAAGGACGCGACAAACTAACAGTAAGTTATTAAAACTTCAAAAATGTTTTACCGATCGCATCGTACAAATTATTCGTTACGTCTAATTACTTCTTAAACATCTTTTAATGAGTGGTCATTAATTTTCGTATAGTGATATGGTGAAAGTGTAAGGAAAACAATGCCTAACGAAAAATTATTTCAAAAGCGCATTATATTTTAAGCGTACAATAGTTATTAATTTCACACACTCATTAAGTTAATATCGTATTTTTTAAATGTATTTCTTTCGATTCTCCCAACATGACAGCGGCTTAGAGATGCCATACGAGTGGACTAAAAACTCGTTTTGAATGTGTGATTCGTCGGTGTTTAGAGCATTCTCGTCAACTATGTTTTTAAATAATGTTATCCAGAAACTGGTTAACGTTGATTCCAAGAAATATAATCTTTACGGTCTGATCTGTTAAGACTATTACTCTAACAATATTGTTTGAAACGGTAAAAATAATCTAAAATACTGGCATCCTAATGATGCACGCATAAACCAGATTTTTAAATTTTGATTAGGTAAACAAATTGTTGATAAAGCAAATAATATAAAAGTAAAACATCGTACTGCGCATGTCACTAATTTGTAAATCGTTCACGTTAAATGATTTTCTCTACAAAAATAATACACGTTTTTCGTTATATATACCTATTTATCGACTACATAGAGTTGAATATTACATACAGGATTTATGAATAAATATTAACAATAATCAGGCGAACCAACCGTTATCATGTGGGCATCAATAATTAAAATAAATACCGGTATTTTACGACGATTTTTCAAACGGTAACTCTAGCTATTATCCTGTATACTAGTATCGTATGTATTATTGTTGAAGTCGACAGCATTAGCGACCGGCAGTTCATTTAAGGCAAAAATGATGTGCTGCTTTCAAAATAATCAGAAAATGTAATCGATAATAGAATCTGCATTTATACCACATTTTTATGTTCTTCCTGTAGCTATAAAGCCTGTTCGATCAACATCACAGCACAACCTAGCAGCGCATATTAAGTATATTAAAAGAAAATCATCTCGTATATTTTCGCGCTGCTGCGGAAACCGATCCCACATTCTCTTGACTTTAGTTTTTATTTGTATTGCGAATGAATGTTGCGATTTTATTTTGATCTTTTGTAGATGTATTTGTGTGCTCAGTTAATATTGTAACATTGTATTATTTTAACCAGCTTTGCTCGTCACCACCCGGCGTCGATCGACATTTTGGCTAAATTTTATTCGCAGTCATTAAAAAAAAAAAAAAAACTAAAAAACATTTATTTACAAAATAATCATTTTAAATATAAATCGATTGCATTGCGTGCTGAGCGAATTGTTGCCTTGTTGTGCACTTTATGTAATTGTGACGGAGTTCGTCGTTCAGATTGTTCGCTCGTTGTAAAGTGCTGCTTCTATGCACAGATTAAAAAACAGTTAAAACAGGTGTTAATTAAAAGAAAAACAAAGCTTCGTAATTAATGTTTTATTTGAAAGCAGCGTGTTGATATAATTTTCTTATTTAATTACAATGTACCTACCCATTGATCGTTAAGGAAAAATCAGTTTTAACGTTGTTGGTGTATAATAAAAAAGGGTAATAATAGGATGGGGTGGTGCGCTTGATGCTTTTATAAAACCTTTACAAACAACTCAAAATTATATTATCAAAGTTATGTATAATAGAATTAAAACATTTTCGACAGATGCTTTAAACAAAGAATCTAAACTTTTCAGTCTCCGTAAACTATTTATACTGCAAACTATGATATATATCTTTAAAAACATAAACAAATTCGAAAAAAATGTAAACAGAACCAACATTAGAAATAATAATGTATTCTATACCCCCCAAACACACACAAAACAAATGCAAACTCACATCAGCTTTATTGGACCTCGTACCTTCAATAGTTTACCAAAAATATTCAAGTTGCAACTAAATTTCCGCATTACATAAAAGAGTTAAAATTATGGCTAAACCATACAGATGTAAAAACTCTATTTACTTAGTTTTATATCACTTTATGTTTCTAAAAACTCTATTTATTTAGTTTTATAGCACTTTCTCACAAAATTTACACCTATTATTACAACGTACGTATATCATTTATTACACTATACACTATACACGTATTTAACCGTAAAATATTGTTTTACACTTTTAGTACAAACTGTTAAAACAAATTTTGTTTTTGCTTTATATACCACTGTTTGTTTTTGCTAGGTACTAAATAAAACTTATTTTAACTATATTACCCACGCACAGGCTGCGCCTTAGTGGGTTCCCACATTTTTGTTATGATTTTCAAAATATGTAAATATAAATTGTAAAATATGGGAAAAATAAAGGAATTTAAAAAAATATATTATATTAGAATTGAACCTCAATATTCTTTAAAATTTAAATCGAATGATGTCTGATGTAACCTTTTATATCTTAATGGCGTATTATGACCATCCTGGTCATAATAATGTAATTAATAAAACAATGTACTTTTAATCGATCTCACCAGCACACTAAAAGGTTTGATTCGAATCTTACCGTATTTACCTATTAGTTGTCACCAACACCGAGAATTAAAATAGCCTAAAATGTATTTTTTGTAGGTACGCTATGGAAATACTATACGCTTTATCAAATAAGATTTTAATCACAAAACTATTTTTTGTGAATATAAAAAAAATAATTTTAGATTTGAGATCTATATTGGATTTTGTGAAATCTTTGTAATCCGTAAAGTCATATTTCGCATAAACAATTTAACTTTACTCTATTTAATATTGAATGGATACCTTCTGCAGTAAATTGGTTTTTTAAATGACTGAAACCAAAATACGCTTTGATTCTCCACACCTATGAATTTAGATTTTCATGGTTAAAAGTATTTTCGTTATTTATTTTTGGGGTGTTATGCCGTGTTGCGCTACCTCCTTCTTTAGCCGACGTTTCGGACAGCGTTGCAGTGTCCATCATACACATCTGCCCTCCTGATGGACACCGTCATGGACAACATCATCAGGGCAGATGTACATGATGGACACTGTAACGTTGTTCGAAAGGTTAGCTAAAGAAGGAGGTAACTCAACACGGTACAACACCCAAAAAATAAATAACATTGTTTAGATTTAAAATCATTCCGTTCGTGTAAAGTAAATGGTGCGTTTTTTCGTATTGTTTATTTTTTTAAACATCATGCAGTAAAGTCTCCAACCGATGCGGTTAATCATCGTACATTCTTAATTCGGTTGTCTGTGCTGTGCGTTAGTTCTGCGTCAAATCTGGTTATGTGAACTGAAAATTGCTTTCAATTTAAGTGTTCTGTACAAAATTGAAACTGATTTTGTGAAAAATTCAGACAACTACCTACCTATCTACAATATAGTTTTACACATATGAAACGTATTTCTTTTGTTTAAATGTCTTAGTTTGACAAGTAAAGTTAGATTTCGCGATTTTTCAAGCGTTATTCGCTAGGTAAATAAGTATATTTACTGAAGGTGTTAATTTAAAAGATAATTTTTTGATCGTGTTGATAATTTGTCAACAAAAAAAACGAGTGTGCTTTAGACCAAACGACTGAAGTAAAACTTCACTAACTTATATCTCCCTCTCAACTTCCGTTCGCCTCGCCCGACCGTTTGTGTGGCCCGATCACACTTTTCATAACACTCTCGTCACGCATTCACCAGCTTACTCCCCAAGTCAAGCGCGCGTAAAGAAGTTTTGCTTCTATTCTAAAGTAAATTGACAATATTTGTTTTTCAAAGCAAGGTTCATAAGGTAAATGCATATTTTATAACAAATACTTTCAGCTTTACAAATCCAACAAAAAAATCAAGTGCAGTTCATACGTGGTAGAAGTGAAACCTTCACCCACACAATCTCAACCATCTCAACCAAACTCAATGAAAAGTTAGCTCATGATCAAAGCCGCCAATGCCGGTAGGTAGGTACTGTACGTAGGTAAGGTTTCATTCTATCTCATTCTCTTGCAGGCTAAATCCTATAGATGTATGTGTTTATCTCTTTTTAGTGTCACTCGTTTCCATTTCATCGTGTTTCAAATCACAACGGTGCTAAAGAAGTATTCACTTTAAAAATATAATATCCCCCGATTATTCACGTATCGGCGCAAGTTTAAAACTAAAATATCCAATGGTGAAAACGAATAGTTTACTTGCAAAACAGGCTTCCTCCTGGAAGTATCTATAACCAAAATTTTAACCAAAAACGCGAACACCACCCCCAATTTTATGGAAGTGCCTACATATTTATTATATACTTTATGTGCAATCGTCCAGGGTTCATGTCCAACCCCGCCACCTCTCTTTATATGGAAGTAGAATCTACAGAACTACATAATAAGCAATTGCAATAATAAAATTGATGACATTAAATAAACATTATTCGTTATGATTTCGATTTTAAAATATATATTTATAGTTGTATATATTCTGTCGGACAGTTGCTTACAAACGACAAATAGGTTGTCATACAAAATGATTGTTTTATTGTGATGGATGTTGAGATTGCACACTAACTTGCATAACAATTCAAGTAAATTTATACTTATTTATACTAGTTTTAATACTCGACTTCGTTCGATTTTTTTCCCGTTTCGTTTTTTTTACGTCAACTCCACCCAAGAAAACTAAACAATTTCCTTCAGGGTCTATGTTAACTTTCGGGATGCAGTGTGGAAGATATTTTTAAAGAACTGAAGGAGAGAAGGTTCAGGGGTCCTATCATGGGCTATCGCTAAGGTTTGATAGGATAATTTTCGGTAACTTCTCTACGTTACCTAGCATGATTGCAGATCTCAAACGAATAAGGAACAGATCAAAATGACTGAGTGCCCTTAATATATTCGACGTAAACTGTTGTTTGTACGTTGACGATCTGCAGTTGTCCTAGAGAACAATGAGAAGTTACCGAAAGTTTCCTATTAATCCTTATCGATCGCCATCTATTCTAGGACATCTGGACGACAATATACCCTAAAATATGTAAGTAAAGAAGCCGTGTATACAAATTGCGACTCGCGACTCGTGCACTGGACAGACCTACTGTCGAATTTGCCGTATCAAAGAAAAGAAGAAGAAGATAAATAATGTGGGAATCTTAACGACGTAAGTGAAGAAAGAGTGTAAACAAATATACGCCGCGGAACGGCGTATTGTACGAACGTACGCGTACGGTTGAATTCACCCTAGCAGGCCTGAAGATTCGACCTTTCTGCATTCATTTTAATTAATTCTGAAGAACCTGCTACAAATATTTAAAATGTGCCTCCATGTTGTCCTCCCGAAATTATTGATTCATCGTCTAGAAAAATTAAATCTGGTGCTTACCGCTAACTTTATAGTTGAAAAACGGGTTATATAGTTTTGAAATCGTTGTACGTAAAATATATTAATGTAAGGTACTGTTTTTATTAATCTAATATATAAATAACTCGCATTTCTTGTGCGGCATGGAAATAAAAAAGTTATTATAGTTACGGATTCGCCGGAAATGATTAGAATGTGAGTTTTGAGCATACAAAAATTATTAGGATTGTGTACCGCCTTAACGGACGAGTGGACAGTGAGTCCAAGAGTGACGGACGTATTAATCTATCCCTGCCACTGCAGTTGCAAGGTCGAGAGAGTCCGCCTGTTTCGAGAGGCTCTCTCAACCAGCCTCTCTTGATCCGGCCTTACACGCAGTTGGCAAGCAAACGCATCCAATACCTGGACCCATTACCACATATGGTAGATGTATTGGTTATCTACAGAATAGTTCCCAATTGAATGGAATGTAATATCTTTACATAGTATAAAATGAAGTCGCTCCCGCAATCTGTGCGCTTAGATCTTTTAAACTACGCAACAGATTTTCATGCGGTTTTCACCAATATATAGAGTAATTCATGAGGAAGGTTTATAGATGTTTAATTTGTTAATATTTTGCTTAAATTGGTTGAAATGTATAAATAAAGGGAGCGGGCTGGCAAGCGGTCGGTGTTGATTAGATTTAATAGATGGCGTTGGGTTGGGTAATGGCGTGGCGGCGTGTTTCGTTAGTCACACCAACGTGTGGCCGGGTCTGTTAGTAAATAATATAAGAAGTGTTTTAAATTAAACGTTGCATTGTTCAGTTTTCGATAAATAAATGCGAGTAGTAAAATCTCATTAACTTTCGCGGTGGGAAAACGAGTACAAAACGCAACGCAGCAAACGACGGAGTGTTTACATTTTTTTATATAAGCTGTGGTTTCTCTCTGGAAAACCACGTGAACCATTTTATTTTCTCTCGTCGGGGTCTCGCTCATCTGCCGATCGGGGCCCTCGATTCAAAGCAATAGCCGACTAACTTACTTTTTTCCTTCGTTCTTTCCGCCCCATTCTACTTCGCATGGTAGATGGGTAACTCGCGTAGTTAGTAGCTAGTAGCTATGCCGCGCCGCTCTCAATCATAATCTCTAACCTGTTCTGTTCCTGATACAAGGTTTACGTACTCAGCTACCGTTTCCGTAATACGCGAGATATTTAATTTATCAGTCTTGGTTCCGATTGAAGTGGAACATGCTAGGAAGGCTATCATACTTAAACGAATGCTCTAGAATTTTGGTTAAAAATTATTTCACATTTTAAAATGGTTTTAGGTACAAAATAGATAAAACCAATAGAAGTGTAGTGTGGGCGTGTTCGTACAGCATATTTTAACATAATAAAATTCTGTATGAAACTGTCAATAAATATCATTGGCCTCTCTGGGACAGACGATTCGAAGGGTCTTATATAAGCTGGCGACATTAAAATTTTGATTTTTGAGACTATCATTCACATGCGAAGTATATGTTACAACTAATTATGAGTATCAGTGGGTTTGGGTCATGTGTTCTTTAAAGCAGAAGTTCCAAATGACTAACATTTAATTCAAATAAAATCTAAATTTTGAAAGATAGGTACCTACCTGCCTATCTGTATGTAACCCACATTTATGTTGAAATTTCATATTTTTACCGAACAATGCAATTACAAGTAAATTTACTTCTTTCGTTCACAGCTTTTCTACATAATAAAAATGCAATTTTGCTATAAAATCACCGACTGATTGTTCTGAAAATTGCGAAAATCCGAAAGTCAACGCTCTTGAGTACACAAAAGGTATCAGTTGTAGAGTAACAAAATACCACACGTAACGAATTGCGTTGATTATTTATCGTTTAACAACAAAACGAACATTGAATTGAGAAATATACTTTACGTCCCCGAAAAAGTAGAAAATAAACCAAATAAACTAATATAACAAAAATAATTGTCTAAGTGAAAACTTCTTTTGCACCGTTGTGATATGAAACTCGATGATACCAAAAAGAGACAGGATTTAACCTACGAGAGAATGAGCCAGCTTAAATTATTTATTTATTTCACGGGTGCTCGGTTCTAAAATAATACGACAAATCCACGGTCCCACGCAAGTATCCTTTAAGGTAGTGGTATAAAGCGCCTGATGAACCTTAGCGGCCAGACATTCAGCAGGCCAAGGGTCGAATTTTCAAAGCATTCAATCTTCAAAGCATTCCAAAATTAAGAGGCAAATAAAACAAATCTAGCGACTTCGAAGAAGAAAACACAAATACTAATAAGATGAAAAAATGTGTAGGAAAAGTTGCACTGGAATTCGACGATAAAAATATGGAAAAAATCGTCCTTCACATTAATGAAAAAATTAAAGTTTATTTTTTTGTAGGTTTCATTTCTATCGCGTGTGAATTGTACACTCTGACTATTTTTTTCTGCTAAGTACCTACATATTTTTTTAGTGTAATTTTTCTGACGTTGGTGGCCAATCTGATGTGTTCTAGGAATATCATTATCAATGGTATCAGTGTGCACAAGACAATATGCACCATTGTTCATTAAATAATCAACTCACTGGGAGTCACGTGCAAGTTTCCTCTGTGCAATGATTTCGTGCTACCTAAATCAAAATGTATAATCTGGTTCATGTTATCGGTTAACTCCTTTCGTGAAAGGAATTAAAACGCATGTAACAAAACAGTGACTCACTCAGTCTCTAACACGTGCCAAAAATCTGTCAAATAAAATAAAGTTTTCTCTGAAATATAGAAATATTATCGTATAGGTTGAACGAAAAAAATTGTACGCGGTGAAGTCACTTCCAACACGCCATTGATGTGGTGTGTTTTGGTGGGCCTTTGAAAAATGACGTCAATGAAAATTATTTTAACTCTGCTAAATATACTACCTTCTTATTCAGGCAAATGCTGGTAACTCCATTAATGGAAGACTGAATGCCGTTAGCGCTAACAAAAAAAACTGTCCACATAAGCGAAGCTAGCAGTCCACAATGGAGTGCTGCTTCATACCCTGATGTAGGGCAGTGAGGCATGGAACTGAAAAAGGAAGGATGAAAGTAGATTGAATGCTCTTGAAATGAAATCCCCGGGGCGCATGTGTGGTAAAACCACGTATGATCGTGTGAGAAATGTTGAAATCCGCAAAGAATGCAAGACTGAGTAATATTAAGAAAGGGACTCTCAGATGGTTTGGGTATGTAAAGCGCATGAAGAAAAAAGAAGTGTAAGGAGAATATAAGACGCAAATGTGAATGGTAGAAGAAGTCGGGGATGCTCGAGGAAGGGAGAGTCCGAATAATAGTCCGAATATTAGACGAAGTATGAATATGAATGAGGCAAAGGGTGAGTGCCAAGAACGAGTTGTTTGGCGGGAAAACGGCTTGATGGTTAGGTAGTTAGTTATTTTTTTTAAATATTGTTAAGATTTCAGGTACTGAAATATTAATATTTGTGATTGTCACCCTAATGGTTGTGGCAACATTTTTTTGTGTTGGCAATTGCCAGGGCAAGTTCGTATTGCCACGGATTTTAATTCCTTCTTCTCTTGTACCATCGTCGGCGGGTCGTTTTTGGCAAAACGTCTGCTGCCAGGTTTTCACTTCATGTGGGTTATAAAATCGCGGAGAGAGATAGCATCATTGGGCTCACCGTACATGAGCTACCCTACGGGTATTTTTATTGTGTGAATAAAGACCAATTATTCAAGAGCTGGAGTTATTATTGAAGAGTTACTCCAGCCACACTTCCCTTTGGAATCTGGTGTTACCACGCCGGATTGCTCTGTCAGGAGAGCGGAAGTTGAGATCCTGAACAAATATGTACTTTTTAAATGTCTTTAAGTTTAAGTGTTTGTATTTGTAAGTTAAGGTTAATATTGATTAAAACAAGTTTAATAATTCTTACCCTGATTACGCTTTATTGTTGCTAGTTCGGAATTGGGTAACGATGAAGGGAAGTACTATTTTTCTTGCAATGGTTGAATTTTTTCAATCTACACCCATCTAAATAATTTTGTATGAAATGAGTATGCATTTTCTTTCTTGTGATAAAGGGTTCAACACGGTTACGTTCATAGTTCAAAGTGGGTTTGCCCGAATGCAATAACTAAATGAATAGCACTAAAGCGCTATCCAGCGTTGCATTTGATTCTTTCGCGAGTTCAAAGCTGGTGAAATGCATTATTTGTGAACTTGCGAAAAATTATCATTCAATCGTTTTTTGAAAATAAATGAGTAAAAATTAAATCATAAATTAAGTAAAAAATCAACATCACAATGCTCTCACCACTATGAAATGGTGGTAGTCAATTCCACAACAGCCTGATAAGGCGAAATAAAAAAAAATGATATAGGTAATACTGAAAATAATAGTTAAGGTCAGTAGATAATGCGTCCAACTGATTATTAACATCGCAGCAGTTTTACAGCCATAGTCAACAGTAAGAAATTGCATAAAACTAAACTGTCGGAGTATAACTTAGTAATCATCCTAACAATAGTCAAACTAAAAGCGTCAATAGTAAAAAAGACTGTCCAACTTAAGTGGGAATACCCAGACAAAAACGGAAGTATGTTATTTTTAAATAAAATTTAAGACGCATTGTCTCTTTTCCATAAATAATTATAAATTGATTTCGAAAAACTATTCTTTTATCTAGTAAAGCTATTAAAATTTGAGAAAATATGTTTATTTTTAGTATAATAAGTTTTTAGCGTAGGTCGTTGGCAGATGAGTTAAATTTTCAAAAATTTTGTATTATACAACACACATTTCAAATCATAATAATATAATCGTGCAGTAAAATAAATCAATAAATTATCTGGGAAAGATACTTTTCAGAATCTTAATTTTAGTTTAAATAAAATCATTAAAAAAAGATACGCGCACGTGTTTTGTGACGAAAATACTTCAGTTTGTCTATTTATTTACGGTCTTAAAAATTAACATATTTAAGATTTTTTTACATTCTTATTTTGCTTAGACATTTTTGAAAAATTATAAATACTTATGATCAAAAAATAAATACAAAAAGTACATAATTTTAATAGTTTTATCATCACTCCTTTCTGCATTTTTAATGGAGGTATGAATTAAAGCAAACTTTGAATGAAATAAAGTCGATATTCAGTTATTATTTTAAAAATATGGTACGGAGAATAATTAATCTTTCTCATTGGAACCGGCCTGTAGGATCGTAAGAACGTCTTACGTCGAAATTTGAATTCTCGGCCGCTAGCTGGTTACTGGCCCTTATGAGGAAGCCACAAGCCAAAAAAGTGCTAATGAAAAAACACTTTTTAGGCTCATATATTTTATTTTAAATAATTTGCAATTTTATTTTAATTACACTCTATTGAAAGATGAATGTTAAATAGTGATTTAGCACAAAATACTATCAACTTCCAACAGGGCCCACCGAAAATATGTCAAAACTATGGCTCATTTCTTAACTTAACAACAGACTCATCAGTTAACAGAAGAAAAATATGTTGTTATTTAGATTTAGATTGATATCTATAATTTATTTTATTTCAAACTATAAATTTAAAAATACCGGATGAATTTGGGTGAATTCACTTGGACATGATAAAAAATATTGTTATTATGTATTTAAACAATGTTATTATGTATTTGGAAACAAAGAAGATACATACATGGATTAAATGGTCAGAGCATATCTACCCTCCGTAAACCGGTCTGAAACCATTTTATTACCATGTCCACGTTTAGTGTAAATCTTATTTATCGACGTGTGATCGCAGTGGCGCGGCGTGGCTTAGAGCCCATCTCACGCGAGGCAATGTTTTTACGACTGGGAAGAAATACTGCTTCGACCGGTGTGGTGTAAGGAAAACTTTATACACTGTTATATTTTAGTATTAGCGCAGACCGGGAAAAAATCACGACACAAAAAATTCGAGTGCAGTTAATACGCGGTAGAAGCGAAACTTCACCAAAACAATCTCAAGCAACACTTGAAAAGTGAGGTCATAATCAAAGCGACCAATAAGCGCAGACCTCGCGTAATTTTCGTTTCATATCTCAACCAATAGGAACCTTTAAAAGTTACGTCATTTTCATTACCAATTTACACAAAACTGACAAAGCGGCCGATGAGTGCAGTTGATGCGTCGTAGGTGCAGTAATCGTCATTTCCATTTTATCCGAAATCCAAATCACAGCGGTGCTATAGAAGTTTCACTTCAAAAGAATTTTTTGAAAGAAAAGCAAAATAAATACTAACAAACAAGGGAATCAAACCTAGATCAACTGCTTGATACGTGCAAAATTCATATCTCAACCAATAGGAACCTTTAAAAGTTACATCATTTTCTTTACCAATTTACACAAAACTGACAAAGCGGCCGATGATGCGTCGCAGGTGCAGTAATCGTCATTTCCATTTTATCCGAAATCCAAATCACAGCGGTGCTATAGAAGTTTCACTTCAAAAGAATTTTTTGAAAGAAAAGCAAAATAAATACTAACAAACAAGGGAATCAAACCTAGATCAACTGCTTGATACGTGCAAAATTTCATCAACCAAAATTTCATCCTTCACCTTTCATAAAAACTGTAGATTTGCATACAAATCAAATCGATACCGCCTCTTTGCCAGCCCGCTCGTCCACCATATACAGACATTCTCCTTTATATATTATATATTTCAACCAATTTACACAAAACCCTGACAAATTATACTCTACCTATTGGTGAAAACCGCATGAAAATCCCTTCAGTAGTTTCTGAGTTTACCGCGAAGTGACAGACAGACAGACGTGGCGGAGGGCTGTAATTTATAATATGTAGAGATAGTTACTACTTAACATATTTATTGCTTTTTTTTCAACATGTCCTTTTTTATCGAAGAATAATAAAATATAGAAAAAAACAGTATCTAATGGTGTCATGTTTTTTTTACAGTAAATAAATTATTTAAATGTTGACCTAAAACCTAGACATTATAGACATAAAGAATTATCAAATTTTAAAATCGTTATAATTTTTTTTCACTTCACATCTGGGTGCCGCGATTCTAAACAGATTCTTTTACTTAATTTTTTTTTTAAAATCGGAAAACGATGTTTTTGTAATTATTAAAAAAAATATTTTACGGTACTGTATTAGGCTTGTTGAAAAAATATCGATATATCGAAATATCGATATTTTTAATTCAAAATATCGGTATTTTTAGCCGATATATTTTGATCCGATATATCGATACAAAATGTCGAATATCGAAAATTGTATCAAAAACGATATATTTTTAAATTTATGTATTTAAAGTCACTAGAAACCAAAACCGTATAGGAACGAACGGAAAAAAGTAACTGTATTGGGTCATGACATCTGGCGGTTGAAATTTTAACTATTAATAGCTTACAAATCTATTGTCTTTGCATTAGTATTTGTGATGACCAATACTATCTCATGTGTGTATGTACATACATAGAAATGTATGCTATTTTTCGCCATTTTTTTCTAAGCCACTCCTATGTGTTGGTTCCCAATTGTCTATGATTATTGACTATACCTTGTTCCAAACACGAAGTCCTTTTTGACAGATTAATACGCCAATAGAATGTTACTGAGACGCATACAAACTTTGTATGCGTCTCAGTTTACACATAAGTTAGAAGACAGCTTTTTAGTTTTTGATGTTTTTGTAATTATGTATTACGTAATAAAAGTGGATAGTGATAAAAATACCTTCATTTTTATTGAGATTTTTGTACATTAAAAAAGCAAATTATGTACAAAAATTACTATTGATACACTATATTTTGCTGAATACACTATTATTTTAAAAACGCAAATCTCTTGAAAATTTGACCGATATATCGATATTTTTGCCTCGATATATCGACGTCGATATTGATATTTTAATAAATATCGATACATCGATATATCGATATTTTTTTTCACTTTCGACATTCCTACACTGTATAGAGTTATAGACAGATTGCAACTTAACAAATAAAATAATGGACCCATAATTCGGGGTTTTAAGTTCTGGAGTTCATAAGCCTGAACAAGTTAGCGTCTCATGAATATAGGCTTCATGAAGGTTCATAATATTATGCAGGTAGTTACCCTGCCCCGGGGATCGTTTATTTTTAATCGATTTCCATGAGCCGCTCTATCATTTATAATCCAATCATTTCACCTCGTCTTTACCGTAAGGATTAACGCCTAGATTACGTTGTGTGAGAGAACTGACTTGGGTTATTATGGAGGTCGCGGGTTAAAAAATGCACTTTTATGTTATATCTCACACCGATTGGAAATTGATGATACTCTCAAGAGGGAAGAGAAAACCGGAAATATGTCATTTTTAAATCAAATTTTAGACGTATTGACTCTTTTCCACAAAAATATTATAAATTGATTTCGAAAGATCATTCTTTTATCTACTAAACGCATGTTTTAAATTTTGAGAAAAAATGTTTATTTATAGTATAAAAAGGTTATACCTACCATAGGTGGTTGGCGGTTTGTTAAACTTTCAAACGAAAAATCTTATTTTACAAGACACATTTCACATCATGTAATCATACATTATTGTAAATCAATACGTTATCTAGTAAACGCATGTTTCAAAATTTTAATTTTAGTTCAAATAAAATCATTAAAAAAATATCCGAACACTAATTTCTCTATTTTGTCTATCTATTTACTGTCCATTTTTTGTACATTTATTTTGCTTAGACATATTTGAAAAATTATAAATACTTACGATAAAAAAATAATTACCAAAAGTACATTATTTTAATAGTTTTGTCATCACGCCTTTCAGCATTTTTGGATGTAGGTATAAATTAAAGCAAATTTGGTATGAAATAAAATCGATATTGAGTTATAATTTTAAAAAGTTGGTACGTAGAATAATTAATCTTTCTCATTGGAACCGCCCTGTACGATCGTAAGAACATCTTTCTATGAAATGTGGATTTTCGGCCGCTGGCTGGTTAAAGGCCCTTAAGTTCTATTATTCTGTTGTTATTTCAGTTTTATGAAGCAACTGGCCTATAATGGTATAATGAATAAACAGAAATGAATAGAACCTACACAGAATCTTAAAATTAACTTCAAATATTTGATGAATCAGTCAAATTTTTTGAAACAACCCTTTCTTAATATCAACCTGGTGAAGAACCTACCAACCAACAATTCAAAAACGAAACATTATTTGAAGCGAAACGTCCGTGTTTGGTCACCACTTGGAATATCCAATTACCCCAATTGGGGTTGCCGTAGTCCTATTGGTTTCAGACGGTTAGAAGCAGTTGGGTCTTTTCTGCGGCTACAACAAAAAAAAAGTGCAGTTTACACGCGGTAGGAGCGAAACTCTACCAAAACAATCTCAACCAATACTTTAAAAGTGAGGTCATAATCAAAGCGAGAAAGTAATTTCCGTTTCATAACTCAACCAATAGGAGCCTTTGAAAGTGAAATCATTATCAAAGCGACCGATGAGCGCGGTTGATGCGTCGCAGGTGCACCAGTCGTAATTTCCGTTTTATCCGAAATCCAAATCACTGCCGTGATATAGAAGTTTCACTATTAAAAAGTAAATGTTATCGTTTTTTGAGATGTGTTATGATTTTGCAGAAAAAAAATGCACAAGTATTTGAAAAAATGTGACACATCAAATGCATTTTTGGGAACTTTAGAAATAGAATATTTAAAAAAAAAGTCTGCCATTCAGGCGCGGCAGAAGTGAAACCTTCAGAAAACTAAAGTTGACAAGAGTGGAGGGGGGGGGGGTACGAAGCATCGCACAAAGAGGAGACCGATTATCCTATCTCATTCTCTCGCAGGCTAAAACCTATAGATGTATGTGTTACGTCTTAGCCAATAGGAGCCTTTAAAAGTGACAACCTAATCAAAGCGGGGAATGAGCGCATTTGATGCGTCGCAGGTGCAGTAATGTCGCTATTTTTCGTTTTTCAAATCACGACGGTGCTAAAGAAGTGTTCACTTAAAAAAAATCGCAATTTACACGAGGTAGAAGTGAAGCCTTCAGAAATCTCAAGTAGATAACACAGTGAGGAGGCTATGAAGCACCGCACAAAGAGGTGACCGATGGGCTACGAAGCATCGCACAAAGAGGAGACCGATTATATTATCTTATTCTTTCGCAAGCCAAATCCTACAGATGTATGTTTTTATCTCTTTTTAGTGTCGTTATTTTTCGTTTCATCGTGTTTCAAATTATAAAGGTACTAAAGAAGTTTTCACTTCAAAAACTTAACCACTTTATTTTTAATAAAAAAATTACAACTATTCGTATGAAAAATGACAACATTCGTATATATCTAGCGATAGAAAAGAAAGGCAACAGTATTAAAATACTTATTTCATTTCCATAAAAACTTCAAAACCTGAAAACTGTTTTTTTAGATCGATATTATTGCTTTGAACAACTATTGGTGCTGGGTGTTTAACTTTACGGTTTTATCTAAATACGCCAATGCATTCGGTATGGAATAAAAAAATCAACTTTGAACCTACTTCTATAAAAAAATAGCAAAAAAAAATCTACCTATTAGTATCCAACATGCATATTTTTTAGATGTCTTACAAAAACAGATACAACAAAAGAATGTATTGTATATTCAGTTAAGCCAAGTCCACATAATACCTGTGTAGATAAGAACCTCCTTAAACAATCGTGTTAACTTTTTTACAACCAATGTAAGTATGTTGTATCCACAAAAAAACTACCATAATAATGTGAGCTAAGAGCGTTGCTCATTTTGCGTTATTTTTTTGGTTTGGCGTCATTCCCACAACTCATTATTTGGACAACACGATCAGATGATGGCGTAACTAAAAGAGAGGAGGATCTCCTCAAGGTTGCGATGATTCACGCGTCTCCGAAACGCGTTGCTTCATGAAACGCATTCCTCATTCGTGACCCTTTGTAGTTAGTAGTCCAGCACTTATTTATTTCCAACCGTCTTTATTTCATGCAAAGCAAACGATTACCTCGATACACTTCGATAATTGACTAAAATTATCATAATACTGGTTTCTCTGATGAAGCTGGCATGTTTTGAGGCTACGAGCTCAAATCCTGTTGAAGTGCAAAATAATAGTGAGAATGAATCGTGAGTTAAAATACTGACACTGCACCAATTTAGCTATCCACTATCTAGCTACTTTTTTTAAAAATGAAAACATCTTTAGCACCGTTGTGATTTAAAACTTGATGAAACGAAAAATAACGACACTAAAAAGAGACAAACACATCTTTAGGATTTAGCCTGCGAGAGAATGAGATAGTATAATCGGTTTCCTCTTTTTGCGGTGTTTCGTAGCCTATCGGTCTCCTCTTTGTGCTATGCTTCGTAGCCTCCTGTTTTTGAAGTGAAACTTCCATAGCCCCACTATGATTTGGATTTCGGATGAAACGGAAAAGCGACACTAAAAAGAGATAAAAACATACATGTGTAGGATTTGGCTTGCGAAAGAATAAGATAATATAATTGGTCTCCTCTTTGTGCGATGCTTCATAGCCCATCGGTCTCCTCTTTGTGCGGTGCTTCATAGCCTCCTCACTGTGTTATCTACTTGAGTTTTCTGAAGGTTTCACTTCTACCTCGTGTAAATTGCGATTTTTTTTAAGTGAACACTTCTTTAGCACCGTCGTGATTTGAAAAACGAAAAAATAGCGACATTACTGCATCTGCGACGCATCAAATGCGCTCATTCCCCGCTTTGATTAGGTTGTCACTTTTAAAGGCTCCTATTGGCTGAGACGTGAAACGGAAATTACGCTGGTCTGCGCTCATTGGTCGCTTTGATTATGACCTCACTTTTCAAGTATTGGTTGAGATTGTTTTGGTAATGTTTCGCTTCTACCGCGTGTAAAATGCACTCGGTTTTTTTTAAAATTTAAATAAAAGGTAGAAAAACTTTTTCCCTGGTTACTTGCAACCTGTGACCCGTTTTATCTAAGAAACCAACATCGAATCTTTGCTGTAAAAGTCGTCAAGGTGGTTGTTTTATTGTAGAAATTGCATTGATTTTGATGTTCCCAGTTTTAATGTAGACAATCAAGGTTTGTAGAAAAATGTTAAATTTTTTTTAGGAACTTTGGTAGACAATGCTATTAAAATCTTTTGTAACAATTCATTCTTAGTTTTTTGAGTTTTGAATTTTAAAACAATTTGACTTAATTTTCAACTTTTCTTACCCTAAAAAATCCCATTGGGTCCTCAAAATGGAGTCGTCTTTGACACAATATAGGCCACTTGCATCACATTTAAAAAAAAAAATTCCTATTTTTGAAACCCTGGCGATATTTTGAAAATTTCAATCCGAAAAATCAGACCACTTTTTATAAACCGGAAAAACGGGACATAATTTTATAGGTGCGAAAAAACGATAATTACATAGCCGAAAATCATTTTAAAAAAAGAACGTTTTTCACACGAATGACACAGGAGAATAACGAGGCATACCAAAAATATTACATCTCATAAATATTTTTTTTCCTTGATACATCTTATTGATCATAAATAATTTTTATGTTCAACGTCTATATTACTAAATCAAATGTAATATACTTGTACTTGTAGATTATAATAATAATAAGAAGAATATTATAAAATTTGATTTTGTTAAAATATGCACCATTATCATTATACCTCTAAAACACGTACGGACAAGGTAAATTGTACGGGGTTCTCGTCATAACATCTGTCAAAAAATCAAACCAAATGATACGTTCGCAGAGAACAAACAATAAATCTAGTGAACGTTAAATGTCAAATTAAAAAATTCGCCTAAAATCAAAGTCATGCCATATAAAAAAAATAAATCAGTGTGGAATTTTATAAAAATAATAGGAACATTTTCGGCGACGGGACATTTTCATGTAGTGACGTCACAAGCCCAAATAATGGATGTATTTATTTAAAAATAAAAAACTGTGCATTTCTAAAAATTTTTACTAACATTTTCGTAATCTTAGTAAAAAAATCTATCCACACGATTTTTTCCAAGTCGTTATGAAGTCATATCCTAGAAGTTCTTTTTCTGATTTAAAATTATATACGTAACCACTTTAATATGCAGCAATATACAAGTCGATGCGTTGGATAAACCCGTGAATTAATTATTAATCCGGTCATTTTAAAAGTGGGCGAAATACGTGTTGTACTTCCCACATCTCTCCTATCTCTAGAATCTCGGACTGTATTTTAAATATATTCAGAAAAACACAATTTACAAAAATGTTTTATCTTTTGAGGACAGCTTAAAGGCATACCGCTGGTGGCCCCGTTTTAACACCTCTCTTTTTCTCAGATACATAATATTGCACACAAGCTCTTACTGAGTCAGGACTGCAGGTCGTAGGAGCCTACCTGTCTGACTCGGTCAAAACCGACCTCGCTGGACTACATTTTCGAAATTTCCGTACTATTTACCTTACAATACATGAATGCATGTATATTTACATTTCTTGCTCATGTGAAGAAAATATGAAATTTGCACAGTCTCGTATTTCAAATTCAGAATTAACAACAATCATCCTCGACTAATTTTTTCACATATTTTTGTCAGCTACCTTTTTAAATAAAAACAAATGTTCGAAAAACTGATTTGTAACCTAGATAGTGTCTCAGATAAACATATCCGATTTTATTTATATGGGGCATCTATTGATCTTTTTCTAAAAGTCTAAATGAATTTTTATTTAACTTCTACGTAAATAAAAATGAATCGCCGAAATGTATGTATACGCATAACTTCCGAACGACTGCACCAAATTAGAAAATTATTTTATTGTGTTCGTTATTGTCCGGACAAGGTTTGTATAAAAGAAGCGGTGAGCTCTGGCATGATGAAATTCGTAAAAAAAATTGCAATTGGTGGCACGCGAGCTTTTTGAAAACTGAAAGTACCGGGACTGAATGTATGGAATGCGGGAGGGGAGTGGGGAACTCAGGAGGGGGCAGGGGAACTCGAGAGGGGGGGTTCGCGGGGCAGGGGAAGCGGGAGAGGGGAGTGGGGAGAGGGAAGGTGGAGTGGGATTGCGTGAGGGGAAGGGGATGCGGGAGAGGAAGGGTAACGCGACGAATGGGAAAGGACACGCAGGGAGAAACAATTTCTTTATTAAGTGGCATAACAACGCATGCCGGGAACTCGCTAGTTTATAATAACTTTTGTTTTTGAATAGCCTTAAAAAGTTTTTATATAAGAGCATTGTTGTAATAAAAAAAATGTATGAGAGAAGACGCTACATTGTTTACCCTATACATTTTAGTACTGAAACTCGATTTAAGCCGTTTAGTGTCTACCTAAATACATACTACTTAAATATTTTAAATGGGGCCAAAAATTACGACGCGCGCGCGCCGTCTTGTTTTTTCGTCTTATTATATTTCGTCTTGTTCAATCATTCGAGTCCACCCCTGGATTCAAAAGGCTTCCGAGACCCTGAGGAATACCTTGCCAATGGTATCTTTACTTCATCAGTATAACTTATGATCCACAATTTATGTACGACCGTCTGAGGCAACAATAATCATTTTCTTTCTGAAGGTTAAGGTGACCCCGCTACCTGCTACGTAGGTAAACTATTAACAACAAAACTAACAAAGTTCTTCACATGATTTCTTGTGAAATAATGCACGTAACGTTTAATGCAATATCATGCTAGTCGAATAAGCATGGGTTATTATAACATTAATGGAAAGTGATAAATTCTTTCACTTATAATATTTATTATCCGTTCGAAAAGTTGCATACGCTTTATGTCACCTGACATTAATGCATTGCGCCAGCGAAAAGAAAATCGAATGACAATCTCATCTCATCTCATGATTTATAGCTCTTTATCCATTTTCTACTCATTGTTGGGTAAACCTCCACTTTTTGTGTAATATTAAAAGGAACGGATCCGAGGCCTTTTTCATACAAAACTTAAATTTGTATTTTTGGCCAAAATATCAAACCAAACTGAATAATTATTATTTTAATCAAAACGTATAGCAAATACGAATATGTGTTATTATATTTGTTTATTGTTTAAATTGTGATGCATATACGCCATTAAAGAATTCAACAAAACGATTTTAGAGGAAACTTCTTTTGAAGTGAAAAATTCTTTAACACCGTTGTGATTTCTTAAGAGACAAAAAACATACATCTATAGGATCTAGCCTGCGAGAGAATGAGATAGTATAATTGGTCCCCTTTTTGTGCTTTGGTGCTTCGTAGCCTCCCCACTCGTGTCTACTTTAATTTTCTGAAGGTTTCACTTCTATCGCCTGCAAACTTCTGATTTTTCATTTTGGTTTGACTGAGAGTTGAACATTTCCCCCATGGTATTTGAATTTTTAAAATGTCTCCGAAAATATAAAAAATCAATATTTTTTTGACTGCGGAGCTGATTACAATGAACGCATATCGCTAACACCGCCAAATCCTAATTGGATGGTACTGGGGCTTAATTTGTGTAATTAACTGCTCTAAATTTTAAAATCTCACTAAAAATGCGTGTATGTGCGCGTACACGCATTTTTGCGAATGCCCCAAAAACAATCGTAAATTTATTTTTTTACTATAATATATCTATTTTTATTATGTATCCCCTTATGGGCAGCTCTGCCTCTTCCTTACTCTATGGTCTTGAAGCATTTCCTTCTGCCCTTCATTAAATTTCGTCGTGGCGTATGCGTGAGCTGAGATTTTTCTCGATTAGTTATCTCGCAATCAATTTCTTTTGTCCCAACAGCGGTTGGTTGAAGAGAGGTTATCTTCAACTCAACCGCTGTTGCCGATCGGTTTAGATGAAGTAGACCTTTTGTATTTGTGCAATAACAAGCGTCAAATTCAAGTGGCTGACATTTTATGATTTAAGGAAACTACATGCATACTTACTTTATATACGAAAATACTATTCCCCATTAAAAGATTTTTTTTTAAACACTTCGTAACTTTTTATGAAAAGTTTTTTTTCCTTCTTCCAAATTATTATCATTATCCAAAGAAACATATTCAAATACAAGAGATTAGCTGTGGCCATATCCCGACTATCGGCGGATTACTCCCTAATGGGAATAGTTTGAATACGGAAAGTAGTTGATTTTTTTAAGGTGTCAGTGGTATTGGTTAACAATATAGTTTAAATGCGGAAATAATTCGTTCTTGTAGTTGATTTTTTTAAGTTGTGCAGTAGTATTGGTTAACAATATCGGCGACACCAGGAAGCGCAGTCCCACCCAGTAAAAACTGCCGATAGCACATCTCTTATATTTCAATATCTTTGTATTAATCAAATGATCAAGATTTAAAAAAAATCCCTTTATACCTAAATCAAGAATATAAGGCACTAGGCTGATTGTTTACATTTAATAGATTGTTAACTTTATCATTAAATTATATCATAAGAATGTCAATAAAGATAAAAGTGGATTCCTTGCTGAATTAGTTGTAACATTTTTTACCATTTTGCCCAATTAATACGCAAAAATAGAACTCACACGTTTCCACTGTGAATAGTTAAATCTTTAAGTAAGTTGTTTGTGTATATGTTTCATGAATACCTACTATATTTAACAGGTTTAGGGGAGAGTCGTACGTTAGCGTAAGCAACGTTTTTGCTTTTCAATCACCATCGGGACCTTGCTTAATCCACACTTACATCCGAACTCTTATACGTCGGAATCGATTCTTTTCACCTGATGATATCAATATAAATATAAACAATTCCACTTAAATTATTCCACGTAGGTATTTAATGCACCATGTTTTAATGTAAAAAGGTCATTGTCAGGTCGTATGGTAGTCATTATATACAGCTGTTGTAATTTGCTTTCAAGTCACATAACAATAAGTGTTAAAGATTGCGTCTCAAATTCTGATTTCCATAAAGGTTCAACGCCGCGCAATTCGCTCCTATCTGACTCAAACACAAAACCACGCAACGGGCCGCTCAATTTCGGTTTTCAATTTTCGAAGCGAGCCGCTTTCGTTTGTCCTGTTTTGTTTTAGCGCGGCGCGTGACGCGGGGGACACGCGGCGAATTACAATCACCTGATTATAATAATGGTAACCTCGGTACTTAGACTTATGCTCATCCTTGGCACTTATGCCCATGCTTTCCTCGCCACTTATACTGATACTTCTCCTTACTACTTACACTAAACTTATACTTACCTTAGTACTTATACTTCTATCCTCTCGATGGGTCGACCCCAGCGCCTTCGCCTTATCAGCCCCGCGCAGTGTGTTGACGCCGGGTGCGCGGGGTATTGGGGGGAGGGGTTATCGTGGAGACGTGCGGCTTAATTATCGGATAAAATACACATCAATTGCCCCCCCCCCCCCGCTTTAGACCCCCGAAAAGAAAATGGGATCCGTTTCCTTGAAAGATAATTTGAATGATATTTACATAGTGAAAAATTTGCATCCCGATAATAATAACCTACTGTTTATTAAAAATTCGAGCACCATCTATGCAATTTGGAAGTGAAGAAAGTAGGTAGGTTGAAAAAGTGGAACCAAAATATTTAAAAAGAGTTCATTATTACTTTTGTTTATTTCCTGCAATATGTATACATCTTCTCAACTTGAAATATATTTTACTGATTATTACCATTAAACGTTTCAACGTGCCTCATCTTTATGTTAAATTATTTACATATATTACATAAATAATTTTTTCATTGTTGCAATATTGTTGTATTATAGTATTTATTGTTATTTATCTATTATTGTCTTTCTCAATTTCTGTTTTCTATTTCTTGCTGTTTTACAAACTCAATAGAGCTCTCTTTTTCATGTTGTGGTTATACCTGATAGTTTGTTATATTATGTTAAAAAACGGTGGTGCATGTTTGGTAAATAGGTAAAATCAATTTATATTATGAAAGGAGGTATTGAACCTTGCATTTATAAAAAAATCAACATCGTCAGAGAAATAGGTAATACTACAAATAGGAATATTAAAACAAAGTACCCACAGACGTAACGTAAATGGAGAATTTAGTAACAGTATATATATATATATATATATATATATATATATATATATATATATAAATATATATATTTTTTTTAAATTAAAAGAAACAAACTTTTCCGGATTAAGAAAACCTGACGTTAATTTAAAATCTCCTTCTGTAGTAAGTAGGGTTATTATTTTCTCGTTTGGGACAGTACTAGAGCGTTGTTATAAGGGGTAGGCATAGATATCTCAAAAAATAAATCACTATAATGGTAGATTCACTTATTTATTGTTATTACAGGCTTGATCTGTATAGATCGCGATATTTGGTGTCATTTGTTGACCCCAAGGGGAAAAAACATACCTACCGCACAGCCATAAAATAAAATAACAGATTTTTTCCAAAAAATTTAAGTGCCTTGATGCTATACCAAAAAATAATGAATAAATTCTTGCTATGTTTTAGAAATAATGTTAAAATTTTCCTGTTGACGATGTACGATATATTGGTTATTCCAGTGCTGTATCTTCTCAAAGATGAAATTCGCTGATGTTAGCAATTTACGTTCTTTTCTCGCGTATTTCGTTCTTAACTGATATGGTAATAAATTTAGTACTCACGAGAAGGGTAGTTTTTGGCAATACGCCGTTCAGCTGACTTATTTAAGTGAAACAAATCACTTCAAGTAGTTTTACACCGCGTATCGCGAGGTCAGGGTCACGGTGGTAAAAGCTTACACAGATATAAGGTTCCCGAGGAGACGTGCGTTTTCGTAGGGTTTTTTCCCTATAAATTTCTAGATACATATATTTTTGTATGAAGAACGTGTTTAAAAGGCAGAGAAAGTAGGTAAATAGCATTTTAGCATAATGGTCGAAAGATTAAGACAACAAAAAATAATATGACAAATAATCGTTCTTTGACATCCTAAGTATCCATCTCTCGCTATAGGCACCGTTAAGGAAGTCGGCGTATGATAATGTCAAACAACTTTTTGCTGGTACCGTTAATTTAAAAACCTGCTTCATCTCATTTTTTTAACTGCTACGTCATAACAAACCTGACCTGGTTTAGAAATTTTAGTTCAACGTTCGGAACTATTATACATTCTTATGTACCTACATATACAGGGTGTTAAGCTATGTACTGGACTTACTTAATTTTGATATTCGATAACTTAAAAAAAAAATTATTTTTTTTTAAAAAGTAAAAAAAAAAAAACTTTTTCCCTGTCGTCACTGGTCACTCAATAGAGTAACCGCCCAAGCCCTCACTCCGCCCCTGACTGTCCATTACCTCGTCATTTTGTTTGTTTTCAGTTGAAAAAAAACATCTCAAATATCACCGGTTTAAAATTTCAATTAATTATATGTTTTATTCCAATCACTGGTCAAAGAATGTCAAGAACGTATCTTAAAATGTATGTATAACTTTCATGTACACTTAAGACGGGTAGTTTAAAAAAATTTGATGAATTCATCAAATATTTAAAGTTAATATTCACGTTCTGTTATTATATTATTACCGAAATAATCACAGAACTTTAATAGAAGTGAAAATTAACTTCAAATATTTTATGAATTCATAAAATGTTTTGAAACAACCAATCCTTGGGAATTCTTTGTACCAGAGGTAAAAGTCATCAAAAACGACTTAGTTTTTATGCAAAAGCAACATGAATTCTCTGATCAGACCGAAGAACAACTAATAAGTCCATCAATAATAATCTCATCATCGAGGATTTAATTACCTTTTTGCTACTTCTTTCGGACAAGTGAGCACGTAATAGGCCGCTTGCATCAAATTTTAAAAAAAATTCCGGTATAGGCAAATATTCTAAGACATTCCCTATTTATTTTTTTTAATCGTATTTTTGAAACCCTGGTGATTTTTTGAAAATTTCAATCCGAAAAATCAGACCATTTTTTATAAACCGGAAAGACGAAAAATAATTTTATAGGTGCGAAAAAACGATAATTACATAGCCGAATATCATTTAAAAAAAAAAAACGTTTTCCACACGAATGGCATAGGGGAATAAAGAGGCATACCAAAAATATTACATCTCATAAATATTTTTTTCCTTGATACATCTTATTGATCATATATCATTATAATGTACAACGTCTATATTACTAAATCTAATGTAATATACTTGTACTTGTAAATTATAATAATAATAAGAATATTATAAAATTTGATTTTGTTAAAATCAGCACCATAACCATTATACCTCTAAAACACGTACCGACATCTAAAATGTACGGGGTTCTCTTCATAACATCTGTCAAAAAGTCAAACCAAATGATAAGTTCGCAGAGAACAAATAATACATCTAGTGAACGTTAAATGTCAAATTCAAAAAATCACCTGAAATCAAAGTGATGCCATATGAAAAAATAAATCAGTGTGGAATTTTACAAAATTAATAGGAACATTTCGGAGACGGGTAATTTTCATGTAGTGACGTCACGAGCCCAAATAATGGATTTATTTATTTACAAATAAATAAACAAATGAGACGATGTATGAATGTGAGTGAGGCAAAGAGTGTGTGCCAAGACCGAGTTGTTTGGCGGTCCGTCCTCTCTGCCTACCCCTGCGGGGAAACGGCGTGATGGTTTTTTAGTTAGTTAGTTAAATAAGAAACTGTACATTTCAAAAAAAAATTACTAACATTTTCGTAATCTTAGTGAAAAGATCTTGGTTGGACATTATTGGAAAGTCCCGAATCTGTTATGATCTATGTATAATCAAACATTATTTCACGCACTATATTATTTGCCCTTTTGCCTGAAAGATTTTTTTTTTCTATTTGCGAACTGCCTCGAGCGACATTCGCTCTCTACCTGGACAAAGATATTAGGCTCGTTTTGACTATGAGAGGCGTGCGGCGAATGAGGGCGACCAAGTATCAAGCAATAGTTGAACACTAATGGAAATCTCCGAATGTATCAATATTATATTAATCTGGCACAATGTATTGTCCTTTTGACGTCTTTATTATTTATTTGCTAGCAGAGAATGCATGTTGTGTGTTGTGGACTGTCTGGATTATAAACATCCAAATTGATACATGCTCGAGCCGGAAGCAAACCACGTAAACAAATTTTTGGCACCAGAAGATCATCCTCGATGTCGAGTTGTACAACAGCAATAGGACTCTATTCGTTGTCGATTGGGACTTGTTCGAGGTACTTGCTAGTCAATTCATGGGACTAGTTATTAGTTATCAATGTTATCATATTTATACTAAATCTTCCAAAGAACTAAAAGCATACTTACATAATACCTATATATTATATTTGCGTTTATTCCGTCACCAGTATATAAATATATCACGATGAATTACAGAGTGAAAGACCGATGACAATGGAAGCTGTGGTTAAACTTTTCATGAATCTGACATACGATTTATTGGTGAAATCAGCAAAACCCAACACAGACCAATTAAAACGTACTTTCCTATTACGAATCACAACTCAATGATTTTTTATTTAACAGTTACTTTTAGAAAAATGGATACCTATACGGTATTGTGTACACATTGTACATTCAATAACATTATAGAAACATATGACCACGGAGAATAGACAATATCAGCGTATACTTGCATGTATTATGGCCAGTTGAAAAACAATTGTTAAAATAATGAATATTGGAGGGGTGTAGAATCAAATGCAGCAATCTCCACTTTTTTCAAAAGTTGGCTAATAATGCAACTTTGTTAATGATTCACTCTTTTACCTGAAAAGCAGTTTTTGGCATTAAAACCAGCTATTTATGCTTTTTACGCTTTGTGAATATAATTATTAACTTATTGCGAGAGAATTACTGAAATGAATTTTTGAAGTGAAACTTCTGTAGCCCCGCTATGATTTGGATTTGGGATGAAACGGAAATGAAGATTACTACAACTGCGACGCATCAACTGCGCTCATTGACCACTTTGATTATGATGTCACTTTTAAAGGCTCCTATTGGTTGAGTTATGAAACGGACATTACGCTGGTCTGCGCTCGTTGGTCGCTTTGATCGTGACCTTACTTTTCAAGTATTGGTTGAGATTGTTTTGGTAAAGTTTCGCGTCTACCGCGTGTAAACCGCACTTGATATTTTTTTCGTTTTCTCAAAATAACGCGTTTTGGAGATTGCTGCATTTAATTCTACACACATCTTATTTTACGTCTCACTACCGTCAAACCACCACGATAGGAAGGTAAAATAACATAACGATTAAAAGTTTTGCCATAATTTGAACTAATTAAAAAATTCACAAAAAAAATAATTAAAAGTGTGCAGAAGGTTTTATTTTGTACTTCGACGTTGATAAGCTTTATTTAATAATACAATAAAATTGGTTTCCCTTTTTTAACTTCACTATGTACGTTGGTTTATAAAGCGTAAATCATAAAAAAAACAAAAGTCTATTATTTGTTTCGAGACAAATAAAAGTATTGGTATAAACAACATTTATACAGATTATTTTTAAGATGAAATACATCTCCCAGATCTGAATATTGGACTGTGAAATCTCGGAATCGGGGAATTTTGATAGGCCAGTGTTCTGGGGTTCTAACGTGGTCGATCGATAAGGATTGACAGGATAACTTTCGGTAACTTCTCATCGTTCTCTAGGACAACTGCAGTTCGCTAACGTACAAACAACAGTTGACGTCGAATATATTAAGAACACTCATTTATTTAGAACTCAGTTAAGTCGGGTCCATTGCGCGGGCAAATGCCAGACTTTTGCTTTGACAGTCCCATAAACGCCAGACTTTCGCTTTGACAGTCAAGGTCAACAACATTCAAGGTCATAAATGTTTGCCAATTTTTGTAGTGTTTGAGCTTCCCGTGTTCGGCGGAAAACAAAACACAAACAAAACTTAAACATTCCATCCCGGGTGAAGCGGAAGGCAGGCTGGGGCCGGCGGGGGGAGATTTCATTTTTTGACAGAAGATGAGAAGATGCGCGATGCCGCGCAATGCGGTCGTGTGTGAAGAATTAAAGGAACGGCCTTTTATTTGTGGTTATGTGCAATGAGTGGGCATAATCACGAGTTAAAAATATTATTTTACCTAAATATAATATAATAATCAAAATATTTGATAATAAAATTGTAATATAATATCAAATATTTATAATTATTCTGTTTTTGACGTAAATGTTTACGCACTCTAAATTCTAGTAACTTTAGGTCGTGCAATACAATGACGTTAATATAGGTAATGTTATTGGTGCAATAATCGATATTTGTCGGAAATCTTTCCTGATAAATAAATATTTGTGTTTTCTTCCTGGCCCCCTAGCATGGTCGATCGATATAGGTTTTATCGAAAATGTCGGTAACTTGAAATCGCTCCCGAGCACGACTGCAGGACGCTAACGAAGAAATAACAGTTTACGTCAAATAAATTAGGAACCCTTAGCCGATGTGAACTGTTGTTTGTTCGTTAGCGGCCTGCAGTCGTGCTCGGGAGCGATGTCAAGTTACCGATATTTTCGATAAAACCTATATCGACCGACCATGCTAGGACCCCTGGTGTAGCATCTTTTCCACATCGAACGCATTTTAACATTTACGTAAACGATAAACGTCAAACGTCAAGTTTTTTGGTTATCAACTGCGCGGATCTAATAATTATTAAGGATTTTAAATAAACACACTGTCGTAATGGATGATTATTTCTTTCGTGAACTCACTTGTAAATAAAGTCTATTAATTTATAAATCTGTTTCAGAGACACGGGAGAAATTGACCAATTTAAATTTATTCTATTTTTGATGCTACGTAGTTATTCACGCACTCTAAATTCAATAGTAATCGATATTAGTTGGAAATCTTTCCTGATAAATAAATATCTATTCAAATATCTGTGCATCTCAAATTCAATAGTAACTTAGGACATGCAATAAACGCCAAACGTCAAGTATTGCGTACGCGTGGACGTCCGTATTCCAGACCAGTTGTCAAATTGTGTGAACTGCGCGAACTTCACCCTAATTAATTGTTTGAAAGTCCTTCAAATGCCGAAATGACCTTCAAACGCCGAACACGGGAAGCTCAAACACTACAAAAATTTTCAAACATTTATGTTGTGTTATGGGACTGTCAAAGCAAAAGTCTGGCGTTTGCCCGCGCAATGGACCCGTCTTTATAGCGATCTGCAGTTGTCCTAGGAAACGATGAGAAGTTACCGAAAGTTACCGTCAATCTTTGGTGCTGTTAAAGAAATGAATTTGTTTTACAATGATCGCACGTATGAAGTGCGCAGGTACAACTGAATTAAAATAGCAAATGCATGATTTTTATTATTTTATTATTTATTTTTCTTCTTTTTTTATTTGTTGATAATAATTGACACTTCTTATTGTTTGTATGACAGAAAATTTTATAATAGTGACCAAATCTTTAATTCATAATACATTAGAATATTATTATAGTTTTCAAGTCAATACGCTGTGAAATGTTTGCATCTGCTTGCGTGATCTCAATACCAAATCGGTATGGCCGCTATAAGTCGGTGCAATGAAAGCAAAAGTCTCGGTACGAGAGAATGCCGAGTGGCTAAGACTGCCCACTTTCTCTTGCGTCTTTCCCTTTTGGCGTTACTTGTTTTGCTCGCATTTTCTTTCCTCGCGCTAACTTGATCTAAGTGGTCAAATAATAAACGCATTAACATTTACATGCTGAAGATTATAGATACTACTCATTTTATAGTTTGCCGAATAAAATGTTGAGTGCATTTTCAACCTCTTTTCACATCAGCTCCACAACGGGAGGCCATGAAGAAAAAAAAATCGAGTGCAGTTTACACGCGGTAGAAGCGAAACTTTACCAAAACAATCTCAACCAATACTTGAAAAGTGAGGTCATAATCAAAGCGACCAATGAGCGCAGACCAGCGTAATTTCCGTTTCATTTCTCAATCTTTAAAAGTGAGATCATAATCAAAGGCGGTCAATGAGCGCAGTTGATGCGTCGCAGGTGGCAGTAATCGTCATTTCCGTTTCATCCAAATCATATCGGAGCTATAGAAATTTCACTTCTAATTCCCTAAGGGCCTACGTCATCTTTGGGGATGCTGTGTGGAGGGTCTTTTCAGGCAAAGGAAGATGAGGAAGTTCTGGAAGGAAAAAGGGTTTTTGAGGGATGGGTAGGAATCTGGGGGTAAAAGTGTCTAAGATTGATGAATGTATGAGTCCATCCTTCCCGCTGCGGTGAACGGGGATAAGTCGAGAGAGACCGGCTGGAGAGGCCTAGGTTAGGTCTCCCTCAATCAATCTCTCCCGATCCGGCTCACCGCAACGCATTGGTCGCCAAGATCCAAACAAACTCACCCCGTGAACCCGGGCATCCGTGCTAAGTCACCAAATTTTAGAACGGGAGGAACTTAAATTACAGCGGGGGATTATAGGTACAATTTTGCATAGATTTTTTACGTAGGTTACATTTATTTCTTTTATATTAACAAGATTTTATAAATAATTACTAGGGTCCCGGGTGCCCGGGTTCATGGGGTGAGGTTTGTCTAGGTCTTGGAGGCGGATGACCAGGACATACTGAACCCCAGATTCCTACCCACCCCTTAAACCCTTTTCCTTCCCAGAACTCTCCTCTCCTCCCTTTCCTTAAAAAAAACCCTCCACACAGCATCCTCAAAGATGACATAGGCCCTGAAAGAAATTATTTTCCTCAGGGCCTCCTGTGTGGAGTTCATGTAAAAAAAAAAAAAAAGGGTCCAACAAATGACATGTGTCTGTGATGAGGTTAGTACATAGGTAACGATATCTGAAAAAAGATGTGGTTGGTATATACATTTAAGTATTATGTATGTAAACGTGTATGTGTAATTTGATTCACTGGTGGTACCATGTAGTATTGGGGCGTCCCCAACTTCTTGTACCACCATTCAAAACTAGCTTCATAATATTTCCCTTAGATACACTCCATCCTTCATATCATTTACTAAATTTAATGATACTTTTCTATTCAAACTATTTGACCGGCTTCGTCGGAATTTTTTTTCTTATAAATCAATTGAAATGCATGTAACAACTTATACGTCTATTTCTATCACAGTTGAACCGAAGTTTCAGGGCTCTACAGCTCCATAGCTCAATAATATTTGCGAACTAAATATCAATGCGTCGAAAAACCCGTGCAACTTTTATTTTAGTTTTTCTGCTTTAAACTCGGGTAATCAAACAGATTTTCTGCATTAGAGTTACGGTATGTTTTTGAGGATAACTTCCCGCTTTAGTGTTACTGTTGCTCTAAATCACCGGACGTAACGACAATTATCATCAGTCTTACGATCACAAAAAAATGTTTATACGACGCTGCCTTTCAAATACTTCATTATCTCAGGAAAGAGAAGGGATTTTGGTATAAAAAAACACATATTTAAAAAACTATTACCTACGTTCGTAAGTTGCCATTTTGTCCGCCCGCAAAATTAAGTAAGATACGCTGTAGTAAAGTAAGTGTTTCTTGTGCCTTCAGACGACCGTTTTCATCTGTAGTAACTGCACATTGTTCGACCCCTTTCTACACCATCTTAAAACTCCTTACTTGCTTATCTTTAGTGAGTTCGAGGGCGGCTTTCCGCTCTGTTTGTTCCCTAAATAAAAGTATTTTATAATACAGACCAAGTATATCGATGGTATCTAATATCAAATCAATTAAGAGAAAAGTGAGTGTATTGTCGGTGTGTTCATGTGTCCAAAGAAAGCAAATTTTTCCTTACTGTTGGTTAAATTGATCCAACATTTCAAAATATCGATTTTTTTCACAGATAATCTATTTCGTTACCATTTCCTTCTGGTGTGTGGCTAGTGGGGCCTAGGAGTCGATACGTTTAATAAAAAATTCTTTCAAATTGGTGTAATTCTCACTTTTGGGCATTATCTGGTTCGCTACGTTTCGTAATTTAGCAGGGGTGCCCGGGTTCATGGGGTGAGGTTTGTCTAGGTCTTGGAGGTGGATGACCAGGACACACTGAACCCCAGATTCCTACCCACCCCTCAAACCATTTACCTTCCAAAACTCTCCTCTCTTTCCTTTCCTTAAAAACCCTCCACACAGCATCCCCAAAGAGGAATTAGCCCATAAGGGAAATTATTTTCCTCAGAGCCTCCTGTGTGGAGCTCATGTAAAAAAAAATATCAGTTATGATTATCGTTTTATCCCCCCCCCCTTTCTCTCTCTCTCGCTCTCTCTCTCTTATATAAAAGTGTCTGACCTCCTGATCTCTAAAACAAGAGGAAGGTGACTGTTTTATTTTCGAAAAACTATCACTTATTCTAGATTTTTGATACTTTTTGATGTAATTTTGCACACTTGGTTTTCAACATAAGAGGAAAATTGCTGGCTACATTTGATTTTGAAAAACTCTGCGTAAAGCCCGGATGACACCGGAGAAGTGCATGAGTTGTTTTTAATATTACATACTAGTAGTTAGGTACGTAGTTCCCGTCTTCTGCCGAGTTTTAACACTTTTTACACTAAATCTTTAATCCAGCAAATTTTACTGAACATTAAAAAAATGGAACGAACAAATGGCGTCTTGTCTTATATTTTGATGAAAAAAAAATAATTTTCAAATCTTGATGAAAATGACTGCAACAGTTTCAAAGTTTTTTCTGTTTCATGAAATGAGATATTTGTTTTATGGATAAGATACACGGGATATTACAATACAATATGTATAATTTCATTACAATTAATGGGGTAATAAAGTGAAGTACTTTGATATTATGCATAGATAAATTAACCATAGATACCTGTCCTCAGCATGGGAAAGAGATAGGTTGGCATTAACATAATATTTTATATTAAATTATCAACTTTTTGTAATATTCATTTGATAGCGATCCTTTGATAATAGTCAATAGACTGTCACAATGTATAAACATAAAATAAAATTTTAAGTACAACACAAAAAAAAGCTGATGACCTTGAACAAATTTTCAAGAATTGTAGCTAAGAACCATCTCGATCACGTCAGCTTTCAAAAAACCGCCTCATAATCGGTCCATTCGTTTAGAAACTATGTCCGATGCCACAGACAGACACACAGCCACACAGTGTCAAACTTATAACATCCGTCCGTTTTGCGTCGGGGGTTAAAGAAGACAAGTATCAATTTCTAACTGAAAACCGAACTCCCAAAATTAAACACTTCCTTTGCACAAAATTATTACACTTGCCAAGGAAGATTTTTTTTTCAAAATTTGTTATCCAATTAAATTTTAATAAACATTTTAAAGAAAATATTACCAAAAAACTGTTTCCACTTGAATTAATCTTAAGAATAACTCTTGTCTCAATTAGTTTCCTTTAGCGACGTTCCCTTCTTCAAATCAGTTAAAAAATATTAAATTATTAATTACTGATTACAGTATTTTTAGATACGTTATGCTAGTAGTATAATAAAAATCTGAAATGGAAGGAACAAATATGTCAAGTAGTAAACAAAATCAGAAAATTAATATATATATTTTTAAGAATTAGAAATTTTCTGTCGATAAAAAATCTATATTTAATATACTATGCCTTAGTTCAATCCACTCTACAATACGCTATTATTATTTGGGGATCCGCGTATAAATGTAACCTTCTTCCAATAGAAATTGTACAAAGAACAATTATTAAAATTATATTAAAAAAATCCTTAGACTACCCAACAGAACGCCTGTTTGAAGAATTTCAAGTACCCACATTTAAAGATTTATATATTAAAAATTCAGTAATTCAAATAATAAAAGAAAAAGATAAATATCCATTTTTAAATGAAAACAGAACTCGACTTAAACATGTTTTTCTATGCCCAAAACTAAATACGTCTTTTGCACAGCATCATTATACTTATCAGGGAAGAACTTTTTTCAATCGTCTACCAGAAGAAATCAGAAGCATCAATGATAAAACCCGAATACTGCTCTCTGTCAAGAGACATTTTAAAAATATTCTTAAAAAAAAAACTACTGTCAACTAATCTTACAAATATCTTAGTTCTCCATAACATTCTTTCTTTAAAAAAAAAACACACCATTATCAAATAAATACTGCAGCTCACATATATTTATGTACAATTCATTATTTAAGTACTAACTTATACCTAACTAATAACTAATAGCATTTATGTACACTCCCCTTCCATACACAAGCAAATGCTTTTAATGGAAGAGTAGTAAAAAAAAACCTGTAAAAAAAATATTTTGTTGTAAAATTGTAATTATAATAAATGTTTCAATAAATAATTAAAAAAAAAAAAAAAAAAAAAATAGTTTTCTAGTTTTTGACGGCCGGCGTAGTGCAGCGGTAAGGCGCTTGACTAGCATTCCGAAGGTCGCGGATCGAATCCCGACGTGGCAAATAAATTTTATTTGATTAATTTGTGTATTTCACAATTTATTCATTTAAAATAATATATAGTATATTTGCGGCACGTTCCAGAGTGGAAGATAATCTCAGTATCGCCCTGGTGTAAGACCACCATTCAGAATTGAAACGTTGCTTGAAATGGCTTCTGCCGTATTTGGTGACAAGATCTGAATAGCCAGGTACTTCCCCACCTTCCTCTTCCCTATCTCCTTCCCCTCCCCACTACCTTCAGCCTCACAACATACCCCAATTGGGGATGCCATAGTCCCACTGGCTCCAGACGGGAGCAGTTGGGACTCTTGTGCGGTATACATGTAAAAAAAATAAATAATAATAATAATACTTATAATTATATGACACTCAACAACTTACAATTTATTATTTTTCTACTTTATCATTGAAATTTACATAATATAGCAAATAATACATATATAATACATGTAACCATAGTATTATTAATTGTTTTTAAATATCTACAAAAAATACTGTACACTCCTTCTCCAACCACAAGATAATGCTTCCATTTTTTAAATATTTGAACCTATTCAAAATATAATTAATTTATATTATGTACTTCCCTTATTTCATTAATAAAAATATTATAATATTGTGCAACATCAACATAGGAGATAACGAAGAGAACTGAACAATCATGCATAATAAATATATCTACAGAAGCTTCGCTATCACGACGCCTCACTCATTCAAGTCGTCGCACATTAATTACTATCTACATTTTGTAGTATGTCCAATTGTTTTTTAGCCCACCTAAGCTATTTATTTGCTTCAAAATGAAGAACAACGTTGTTTTGAAAAAAAAAATAGTAATACGGAATACTAAAAATTCGCCCTTCTCCAAAAAAGTATTCGATCCAAGAACCTTGAAACTTGGAAAGATATATATTCCGTGAGGGACCAGGAAAAACAGTTTTTCCACTTTTCACGGCCATAAATCCATTTTTATTCTCCCATGTCTTCTATCCAAAACTTTTCACGTATTTTCGTTTTCGGAACCTATACACTATTTACTACACCCGGAAAGGTAAGAATGATTACCTTCGTATGTACTGTGGTAATACGTGTATAAATATTTTTGCAAAAATTTTTATTGCAAAAATATATTATTCATAATGGAAGTAACTACTTATCGGCCCGTGTATGCAAATTAACAAGGTACCCAATGTCAACAATCAGTCGATTACCTTACACATTAGCTTTATCGATATATTATTATGGTGTTGTAGTTTTTAAACATACAGTGGTTGAAATGTACATGTACGTTGTATCCTAACGAAGAAAGATTTGGTTTTGAAATATGCTGATATTGTTGTATTTACAAAGGTGTAAACAAAGTTGTTTAATGAATTAATTTAAAATGATGCCTTAAACTAATTTTGCAATTATCGAAAAGTATGTGCGCATTTTTTTGTATTTCATTGGTATTAACTATGTAACAATTTCTAGACATTTTGTTTTGAAAAGTTTTATTTTCTGTGTACATTTGTGACTTTAAATTTTTTTCTACCGGTTACGATATTCATCCGTGTCATTCACTAGCAAACTTAAAACTAACTTAAAAATAATTTAGCAACCTTATAAAATAATAGCCCCCAGCAAATCGCAAAAACCGGTAGCAAAAAGTTTTACCGGTAAATAAAACTTTTCAAAACAAAAAGAATGTGTGCATTTATATTTCATACATCTTTTTAAATGACAAAAAGGTTCAATGTGAATGTTTTATTTTATTTTAAGTAATTATAATTGGTTTTCTTTTTTCGTAGAAACATTCACTGGAAGACGTCGAGGAAACCGCTAACTAATGACAAATAGTATGAAGCAGACTGTCATCAAGTAAGTTCCTTCTTAAATACATACATAATATATTTTCTTATATTTCCTTATAGTTTCTTATAGTTCCAAGAAGCAGATCGATTGATTTGTGTTTAAAAGAAGAAAAAAAATTGTCTACTTCTTGAAAAGTTTTGTTTTTCATTTATTTACTTTTAGAAAATCGATCAAATAGAAAATTAAATTACTATAAATTGCGTTAAATCACGAAGCAGGGAATAACAACTCAAAAACTCCCCGTTTGTTGTAAAATTAAGAATCTTTCTGAATTTACACCTTCATTCTTTGTAATTCGAATTTTATTCCTGAAATAAGAATTTGTTTACAAATTAACCGAAATTTCAAAGTTCCATATGTCAAGATGAAAATCAGCGAATAAAAGTCATAACGCCAGATTTCAAGGGGTTGCCCTTAGAAAGATTGTCTGCCTTATAGTTAAGATAATCTGAGTCATAACCACTATATACCAGTGGTATATAGTGGTTATGACTGGTCACACGAGAAGCAAGTAATAAAATTTTCATCATCCTCGTAATAAGTAGATACGTACGCAGTACAAAGCTTTAGGAACTACAAATATAATAACGTATTTCCCACGATTATCCATAATAAAACGACGATGCCATTTTTTATGTCAAAACTAGTAAAAGGTGATCTTTTGCAGCACAATTTAAGGGTTTTCCATTAGAATCATCATTTTAATAATACGTATAAACAGTCTACCATATTTTCGGTTGCCTCCGACTTTGTTTTTGTTGCAAATCAATTACCTTTTGACACGTGTACCAATTCATTGTTACTCGAATGACAGAACAGTTCTTGATAGGTTTTTTTTGACAACTCCCCAAAGGGTACACAAACTCCAACGGCTCGGAGGGCTGTGATTCGGAACTTGGACGGTTACCTCGAGAGTGTTTCCCCTTGGGGTAAGAATAAACACGTATTTAATGTTTCAAAGACCCTATCCTGTCTGATTATGTATAAAAGGGATCGAAATGAAAATCTCGATTCCTTCAACGGAAGCATTCTTCCGAACAGGACCGTGTTTGGCGTTACTCTAAGTCAACAGCTCAGGCACGGGGGCTCCATCGAGGCCAAACAAAGAAACGAACCAAATTGACATATCAGAAGCTACCGAACAAGGCCCGCAGATACTTAAATAGTACCCAACTGCTAACTCTGCACAAATCGCAAGTGCGCCCCACGGTTCAATTTGGCCGCCATCTTTGGAGCTCCAAAATACCTGAAAAACCATGGAATCTCTGCAGAAACGGGCGGTCCGTTTGATAGATTCTTCTATATTAACAAACGGATCATTAGAGCGCAGGCATTGGATTGAAATAATGTCCTTGTTCTACCGGTATTTCAACGTGAAATTCTCCGAGGAACTAGCATCATTGATTCCTTCAGCACCGATGCATAGTCGGGAAACACGCCTAACGCGCGTCTAACATTTGTACACAGTTTGCATGTCTCACAAGAGAATGGGTTGTTTCTATGACTTGTTCTTGAGTTCAACAATGTTTCCTCCCTCCTACAACATAGATCTCTTCAAAATGCAGGTTCACTCCTTCCTTTCCACAAATAATCTCTCCACAGAGCATCCCCAAAGATGGCATAGGCCCTGAGGGAAATTATTTTCCTCAGGGCCTCCTGTGTGGAGTTAATGTAAAATAAAAAATATATATAACGCAGAGTATTATAAAGATTGTCACTGACATACACAGACCTACTACTTACTATCTGCGTAAAATCCAGTCAAAAAGTTAAATTTATTATCGAACTGCATTATTACATCTCTGTGAACGGCGCATCACGGTGACACGGTCGGCACAAAACACAAACAGTCGTCGGGTGTCTACACAATACTCAATGTACAACAAACCTATGGTATTTTTAAAAATTGCATTGTTCGCCATGTAACCAGTCTCACGATCCGACATTGTGGGATAAACGCGACAAATCATTATTATTTTCAATTACCTACATCGCCAGCGCTGTGTTCATTGTTCATGCATTACCAACACAAACCGAAACCACTTGGAATATATATATATTTATTTTTTTTTTGGTATTTTTTTACATAAGTTGCTATTTTTAATTGTATTATGAAAGAAGTGGATTCAACTGTAATTAAATCTTTTATTCTGGAAAAGTAGTCAAAAAATAAATTATCATTGAAATATAATATAACACTAATAATCTGAAAAAGAACTAGAAACGGGAAAAAAATAATTCTTGTGAAAAGAGAGTTGTTCTTATAAAAATTGAATATTAATTTAGACTTTTACAAAAAGTTCAATAGGTGTTCTAATAAAATAAAATCGGATGAATTTATCCCAGATACTATCTAGGTTACAAACCAGTTCTTCTAAGAATTTTTGAAGTAATCCTTCTTTACCCACGCTTGTCTTGGGGAGTAAGCTGGTGAATGCGTGACGAGAGCGTTATGAAAAGAACGGAAGTTGAGAGGGCGATATAAGTTAGTGAAGTTTTACTTCAGTCGTGTGGTCTAAAGCAGACTCGTTTTTTTCCAATACAAAGGTAGCTGCCAATAATATGAAGAAAAAAAAAATTGTCGAAGATAATCTTATTAATTCTGATATTTGAAAAATGAGATTGACAAAAATGACATTTAATAAGCAATCTCAGTAGCCAAATTGTTAGAGGTGTTTATACCGGTAAGACGAGAGGTTCTGGGTTCGTGTCCCAGTTGCGAACGTTATCTTTTTATTTTGCTGTGTCTTGTTCTTTTCATAGTTTCGTTTATATTATTAGTGTTAACGTCTTCTTCAATGATATATTACGTTTGATGGGAATAACCGTCAACAGTTATGAAAAGGGAATTGTTCTAATGAAAATTAATTAATAAAATAGATAAAAATACATTGTACACAAATTGCCAGTCAGTAATTTAAAAACAGTTAACAGCAGCAATTGGTGAGTAACTATACAGCTATTAGTGGATAATCTACACATTTTTAAACGTCAACATGAACATATTTTAGTAATATTTCCTTTGTAATCCGTATCTTTTAACTTTCACAATAATTCCACAATTTCCCGTTTTCCAGAGTAAGCGGATCGTAATTTGACTTTGGTCAATCTCTAAAATTGTTAATCCGATTTGCACTAAAATGTGTTTAAATATAGTACATAGTTTTCTATTCTATTTAAACATAATAATTTGCTTATTTGGCATGGGTTAAAAATGGAAAATAGGAAGTAATCAAACGTTATTACATTCAGTGGCGCAGCGACAAACTTTCTTCTCATGCGGGCAAGCTTAGTTACACTCGTACAGTAAACGAGGGTCGACACATTCATTTTTGGAGCAATTTTTAACGCAGTTAGAATAAAAGCATCATTTATGAATGTATTTAAATTTAAAATATATATATATATATATAAATATATTTTATTTTAAATTTAAATATTATAATCGATATTGTAGATTTCGTTTCCGTAGTAGATAATCCGTTATAATTCCAAATTACTGCCATCCGGTCGAAGCATAAGTATTTTACGTATGTTTCACAACATGTTGACAGTTTTGTGAGAGTTAACCAACCTTTCTATCTCTCTCTCTGGTTTCAATCCTGGGACTGGTTTGCAGCAATTTCCTCTATTCTTCTCTTTCATTCTTCCCTGTCTTGTGCGGCTCTTTTGAAGTCTGCATATGATGAGCAGCGCACGTCCACCAGCAGGTCCTCCAGGTACTCTCGGCGTGGGCGTCCCCTAGAGTTTGTCCCCTCGGTCATACCCTCCATTAATAATGCCATTTTATACGCCACTGGAAAAGTGAATCCAGTGACTGGATAGACATTTTTCAGATATCGTATCAATAATGATCTGGCTAGGTAAAATCCGAGTGATAGAAACTATTATACACTCATCAAATTTGTATTATTTTTTCTAATTGTCATCAGCTTTCACGGTCGCATACTGAAAAGCGATTTTAGAATTTAATGGTTGAGGCTGATATAAATTTTTATTTTATACCACATTTGAGGTGGAAAATCACCGTAGAAATCAGCGACTGCATGTAATACGTGATCGCTTAAAGAAATGTGCATTTATAAATCATATAATCGCCTTTAACACTTTGGGCTTTAAAAATACTATAAAATATTTCTCAATTTATACGGCTATTATTTTTCTAGAAAGTCACCATTCAAACTTCGATTTGTAACTTTCGATAACAGTTTCCTCCATCGTTTTTTTTATTTTTATTTTCATTTTATTTATAAACTGAAACAAACAGTACAAAAAATTACTTTGATACTTTGGAAAAAAAATTTACAATTAATAAGTGTATTTCATGGTGGGTACCTATTATTGTACATGTGTTTCATTGTATTGTCTTTTTTCATATTCACTAGGAAAGAAGTTCGGTACAGTCAATGTTATTATTTAAAATTTTATGTATAAATGTCCAATCAGCTATTGCTCGCCTTTGTTGCGAAGTTTGAAATGTGCATTCAAAGTTATTGTTGAATTTGGTATTTTAAAAATTTGTTTTGAATATGTTCTATGCTATCTATGTATACTTTGTACTGCCAAGCATATTCTAGTGTACTTCTGACTAATGCAAAATATAATTATTATTTTTCTATTTTTTCCCTTCCCTTACGCCGCCGTTTACGTTCCCGAAACAACAATCCCTAATTCTAAATCCGCTTCCTCTCGCTGGCTCTGTGTCCATCTTTCCACGCCGTGTGGACTGTGGAAGTATGGGGAAAATCAGCGCCCGGGTGATTCTCATCTTGATGGTCTTCGTAGAGCCTCTGTTGCTCCATATCTTTTGAATTTTGCCCATCGAGTCTTTTGTCTTGCAAATCATTCTTTTCACTTTTGTTCCACAGCCTCCTTTGTCACTTACAGTCGAGTTTAGATGAAGTGGTTAACCTGTGTTTCTAAGTGGATTAGAACACTATTTGTTTTTACAAAGGTGTTTGCCATGTCGATCACCATTGGTTTTGTTTTGATTTTCTTGATCAGTTGACTTAGATTATGGCTTTCTTCCACTACTTTAGCAAGGAGGTGGTATATTTCTTCTTCAGAAGAGGCGATAAGGGTAGTGTCATCTGCATTTCAACTATTTGCCATATGTGCCACCAAACATTGGTGAAATTATGTATTCTATCTTCACGTTTAATTCTCTTGCCGTTGTGAAATTTATCTACAATAATACGTAATACCTACCTAATATGTTTACCTAATAGGTACGTATAAAATATGCAGTTTGTTATTCATAGTTATATTTATATTACAGTAATTTTCAGTCCCTATTTCAAACATCCTGCCCAAAGCAACAATTATTTAGTAATGGTAAATAAAAATAGTACCATGTTATTATTTTGACATCCGCCCTTTTTGCGCTGTTATAGTGCAAATTACAATAATTATTATTAGACATTACAAATTTATACAAAATCAGATTTATTAGGCGAAGAAAACTTTTAGCTTCATGTACCTACTACGTCATTTATTACATGAGTAGGAGACTTTACTTTTAGTTCAGAGGATAAATTTTAACAGGTTAAGGTTTTAAGAGGTTAAAAACTTAAAATTAAATCTGAGGCTAAATTACCCAATCAAAGTAAATATTTATTTTTTAATCAAAAGATATTGCAAATATGTAGTAAGCATATATGTACTACTAATTGTGTTGTTTTTTAAAAAGTTTATGATTTTAGAGGCAAAACTTATTTGTGAATCAATGAAATTTATTTAAAAAAATGATTTTGCACTATTTACTTTAAAAATATGATGAAATATAATTATATTACATACAAAAATGCTAAAATCTTGCTAAATTTTATTCTTTGATATATGTCATAATTGAAACCAGAAATTAATATGCTTTACCTCTTAATTAAAAAATAATAATTCATTTAGACTTTGGCCCCGAATCCAAATATAAGTAGTGTATGAAAATAAAATAGGTACCCCCCGATTGTTGTTTGTAAATTATTAGGTTTCAAGTAGGTAGGCACATGTTATGTTCAGGGTGTTCAAAACTGGAATGGACTTGTCAGGAATTCAGGCTACCATGTGATTTTTCAAATTTATATAACACTGGTAAGTACACTAGTATCATATAAATTTCTCACTAGTATTTACTTCTATTTTGTGACAATTATCTATTTCAGTCAGTTTTGATTGATACCTTCTGCTGTGTTCCTAAAATGCTCTAATATGAACCTTCTTTTCTTGAAGTGAAGCTTCTACAGCCCCGCTATGATTTGGATTTCGGATGAAACGTAAATGACAATTACTGCACCTGCGACGCATCAACTGCGCTCATTGACCGCTTTGATCATGATGTAACTTTTAAAGGTTCCTATTGGTTGACAAATGAAACGGAAATTACGCTGGTCTGCGTTCATTGGTCGTTTAGATTATGACCTCACTTTTCAATTGTGGAGATTGTTTTGGTAAAGTTTGGTAAACTGCAATCGATTTTTCTTTTTTTTAAGAAAAAAAAACATTCCCGTGTTACGAATAACCCGACAATATTTGAAAACCTCCTACTGTCACCACAGTAAGCCGAAAATGTTGCCTGAGTCGTGATGGAGGACTTAGCCAGCCGGAGAATCGAACACGGAACTTTTTCAGAACTACCTAGATGCTCAAATCGCCCGAATCAATAGACAAAGTTTCCCTGCTCTGCTATCGATAATATCACAAAGAATTCAGGTGTTCTTCAGCCAGTTGCCTCCCAGTCCTCAACAGTTTCCAGTTTCAGCAACAGTGTCCGAATCTGTGTCAGTTATTTACAATATTACAATCCATTTTCATTCTTTGTTGCATAACACACCACGTTTTGCAATCTATCTATTGTTGACCATATCTAAACGCTATTGAGTATGCACGGATACGAAGCCGGGCCGATTGTTGTGGGTACTAACGGTTCAATGCAAATTGTTTTTATGATTTTTGTTTTTTGATCAATTTTCCTTCCTTTTTACCAATTTAAACAATATAATATTTTTATGTTATTACAAGGTGTATGAAATGGTTGACTGAAATGGAACGAATCGTATTAAATCAATATTTTATTAAATATAAGTTTAAGCAAATATTTAGCATTTTTCAGTTTTATTACTGAAGGTGGGTACACGGTTCTTGAACTTTAATATACTAGTATTATGTATTCTCCCAGTCTTCTCTCAGGGTTTCTTTTGTATCGTTAAATAAATTCATATACTTAATCCTGTAACAGAGTCATTGTTCAAACCATAATATATTCTTAGTAAAACAACAACAAAAAACTTTTGTGTTGTTGGGACGAGTGCGGTTCACAAACATTCGGGGATTTCCAGACATCCCGCGAGAACACGTCATGGAGCACCAATAAAGTGAGCTCATCAGGATTGCAAATGGAAGCGATTTCGGTATTTGTATATTCATATTTAGTAAAGCATCACAAGAGCCCGATTATCGGGCATGTTTTGGCGCCCTGAAAAGCGGGCCAAGTTTTTGGGAATATTGAAATACATTTTATGGCATTTTTCGAGCTTTAGCGATACGGCCGCGGTGAAAGCCATTCCCGAGGGGCACTATATTTGTTTTATGGTTGGATATTGTAAAAATCCATTAGGAGCTCTTGCTCTCAAGTCTTAAGCAACAAGTTTTACGACAGAAGAATACAATTCAGCACGTGCCGCCCGGCGTACCGGCAGTTAACCGATAATTGACTTTTAATAAAATGAATCGAGTGTTTTACTTGCGTTGCGCGACGCGTGTTGACGGAACTGGCAAAGCGCTCCAATTCAGTTTACTGTTTTTTTTTTATAGCCGGTTCTGTGTGATGTAAAGAGGAAAGAGGGATTTTCAACAAATTTATAGCTTTCCATTCAACGCAATTCAACCATAAACAACGACTTCAGTGGCGCTTCAAGTTGGGTAGCTATTCGCTAGTCAATCTCATCGAATCACCATATTTAACGTGGTACAACTACGCAGTGAAATCGCGTACACCCACTTGGTGTTTTAAAATTTCAATACATCTGACAGTTTACATTTCAAACGCTTTATAGACTTCTTTTTATATCGCAAAAAAAGTTTTTGTTTTTCAAAGTTTTTTTGCAAACATTGCATAATTATGACAACCGAGAGTCAAGACACAATTAGTGTCAAAATTATCTTTGTCAGCTGTCACTTGCCACATAATGTTTATACTTAGTTATATGTACGTAACTAATTCTTTTATTTTGTGAGTAATTTGTTTATTTGTATTGATATATTTGACAATATACCTGCAAAATTATCCACGCTTTCACGTTTTAATAATAATAATAATAATAATAATGTTTATTCCAGGATGTGGGGAGGATAGTGCAATTCCACACGTCCCATAAAGTTGTACATATTTACATAACAGATAAAGTAAAAAAAAAGTAAATAGAACAAACAAATATAAAAGACATAAGCGATAATAGAAAAATGCAGTTCTCGGTAAACACTCCTCTCACCTAATCATATCCAATATTCAATTATAAACAGGTGCATCTCATTAATGTACACGGGAGCATTTTTACAAGGACCTCCGTAGTCCAGTGGGTAAGACTCTTGACTCACAATCCGGAGGTCGCGGGTTCGAACCCGGCATGCGCAAATAAATTTTATTTGATTAATTTGTGTTATTTCACAATTAATTCTTTTAAAAATAATATATAGTATATTTGCGGCATGTTCCATAGTGGAAGATACTATCAGTATCGCCCTGGTGTAAGACCACCATTCAGAATTGAAACGTTGCTTGAAAATGGCTTTAGCCGTGTTTGGTGACCAGATCTGAATAGCCAGGAACTTCCCAACCTTCCTCTTCCCCACCTCCTTCCCCTCCCCACTACCTTCAGCCTCACACCATAGTCTCACTGGATCCAGACAGGAGCAGTTGAGATTCTTGTGCGGTATTCACTGTAAAAAAAAAGGAAGAATTTCATCGAAAAGTTTATTTTTTATTTTTTATTCTCTGTGTTGCTGTCTTTGAAATCTAAAATTGAGATTTTCGAGAAATCTATTTACTTGCATTTTATGTACTAGAAAACGAAGAATTTTTCACAAACTATAACATCTACCCTGGTAGCATATCTTACATAAAATTTAAAGAGCCTAATTTATCCTTTGATTAAATCAAAGAATTTATCTTATTTATTTCAATTTATTTGAGTAGGCCCTCAGTGGTATGAATGAATTTTGAATGAAATGAAATGTTTTATTTTTTTCTGATTCCCTATTCAAATTTTATGTAGGTATTATTTATATATTCGTTTGCGCAGATACGTGAAAAATCACGAGATATTATGAATAATTGAAAAATTAGTTCCAACTTTGAAAATTACAACTAAAATATTTTTCTGTTATAAATATTATATTTTTTAATATTTTTCTGTTCAAAATATTATATTTTAGGTCCCTTGTTACCTTATATAGCGCATATCTGAATTCTTCACTCAGTTCCATTGTTTGAAAATTAAACTTAAATTCAAAAACAATTTTGAGTTTATTGAGTTATGCAGAAGCACAGTCAATGAAAATTAGTATTTTTTGTAATATATATTTTTTAAATTTAAATAACGCATTTTTTAAAATATTTTTTAGATCTAAGGAGGTCCATTAAGAGATAAAGCAAACAATTTTTTTTAATTAATAATAACAATTTTATTTTTTAACTAAAAGGCAAATATTTCATTTCGCGAAAACTGTTATTATTATCTTTACTTTATTATCTTTGCTTATTATCTTTACTTTATTACTTTATTATCTTTACTTTACTTTATTATCTTTACTTTATTACTTTATTATCTTTACTTTACTTTATTATCTTTACTTTATTACTTTATTATCTTTTTTCAAATATGTAGATTATTATTAAAAATTCTCAACTTTTCACAAATCTGATGCTCAAATCCTTACCATTCTCGTATCTAACAAAGAATAGTTGAACGTGCATTTGAAGATTATCTTATTTTAAATCCTTGAAGGTTTACTCACTTAAAACTGTCCCACGAAAAAAGATTATTTGTAGTTATTAGTCAGATTTCTTTTGTAGCTTTAGGTATTTATTACTTTACCTAAATAAATAAATTATAATTCGTATTACCTATATACTTAAATTAATTTGTACATTGTTTAAAAAATTTATATAATTCAACTTTTTCTTTTTCAATATCTTCTTGAAGGTAATTATATAAATCCCCCCCCCCCCCTCCCTCGTAGCCAATGGATTGCTTGCCATGTCGAGTATATAAGGTGATTAAGTAACAGTTTTGTTTACGTATTTATAATAATCATTACAGAGTAATCGGATTAACCAAACTAATTCGTCTATCGAAACTAAATAATATATTTGCTGAAATATCTATACCAAACACTTATGATTCAAACGAAAGACGTAAAATAGAATTCTCACATTAGTTGTTGCGCATTTCAAATGTCTCTTAAAAAACATTTTATTCATCTTAAAATTCGTACTACTAATCAATTAAATGTGTTTATTCGTGCTTCAAAGAGGAAAATTATACGCAAATACATAAATACACACTTTAAACACGAAGAGGATTCTAATAAAAACAATTTAATTGGTGTATAAGACATTCTTATCAAATTGAATATATTTTTTTTCTAAAATTATTTACTTCACTAACCTGGTTACTGGTTACATGATTTCGAACATTTGCAACAATTATTTGTTGTTGTTGTGAGTCACCCACAGGCAACTCTGGTTTTGGTCATAAAGTTTTTGTGCATATTGAAGTAGATTTATTTTGTTCGCAAAAGTATAATATATTATCGAAAGTCCAATGACCCGGTATTTATTTGCAAAGAGCCTAACCTCTGTCTGCAATCCACGGGTGCCAATAGATTTCACTTTGCTACAGTTTGAATTCAAATTAACTTACTAGTGCATGATAGGTAAGTCTATACACTTATTGTAGTACGTCGAATTTTTTGATCGGATATCATGCTGTGTATATCCTGAATTAGCCATTTTTTAAACAACTCGTTTTCTAATCGGTTTATTGTGATAATACACAGCCAGATCTAATAGGTTTATTGACTTGCGATTATCTCTTAACCTTTTTGTGGTTACGGACATTATTGTCTTTTTACCGTAAACGTCATCCTTTTCTAATAGGTTTTTACTCATTTTCTAATGAGTTTCATTCAATAGTATTATAGAATTGTCATTATCTAAGAGAGAGATTGTGTGATTCAATCATAGCCACCTACTGTGCGGTGTTGTTTTCTTTTTAATGGTACTGTACTTATTTTCTAACAGGTCTTATTATTTAGAAGGTATCATAGTACTAATAATTAATGAAATTGTCTCCAACTAATAAGGGTTTTAAATTGTTTTCATTTAATTTTTTTCCTTTTTCATTGCTTTGATCGTTGCACAATTTGGGGATTTTTTTTACCACCATGCTAGGCACAAGCCCGTGTTGTTGGTCGTTTATTAACAATAATGATTGATTATCGATGAATCTAGTCGGTTTATGGGAATATTTATTTTCTTACATTACCTTTCTCATTTTCAAATAGGTTATTATGGTTCTTTGAGGTAAAATTACTTATAAACATTTTAGTATGTGTTATCTGTTGCACCAACGTAATTGACACCATTTTCTTTAGATAAATTATCATTAGATAAAAAAATGTCCTCATTAACGATTAGGTTTATGGAGACATAATTAACTTTTAGCCTCTGGTTGTAACCTTGTTAAAGTCCATGGCCATCTTCTACTAATTGGTTATTTAGATAATACGTCCTACTGGTAGGTATTATTGTTTTTTATAACCACATCTAATAGATGTTTTTGAGGTACGAATGATAAGAGTACCTCTTAGCCTCAAATTTTAAAACTTAATAGTTTTCTATAGTTTTATTGACATAAGACCACCTCTCAGTTTCTTAGCGGATACATTTTACTTTCTACTAGTAGATATATGCTATAAAAATAGACATCTTGACAAGAAACAGCACATTATCGCAACCATTTAAATTAAATTCAAGTCCATTTTGGCAACTTTGCATGAGAGAAAAAAAAGTGGTATTTTTAAGCAAGATTGATTTTTTTTAAATCGAGTGCAGTTCACACGCGGTAAAAGCGAAAATTTACCAAAACAATCTCAACCAATAGGCCTTGAAAAGTGAGATCATAATCAAAGCAACTAATGAGCGCAGACCTAGCGTAATTTCCGTTTCATATCTCAACCAATAGGAGTCTTGAAAAGTGACATCGACTTCGCAGGTGCTGTAATGCGTCATTTCCGTTTCATCCAAATTCCAAATCACAACGGGGCTAAGGGAGTATCACTTAAAACAAAAACTGTAAAATAAACTAAAGGTATACAGACGATCGCAAAACACTTTAAAACGCTAAACACGCTAACACGAAACGTTAAACACTTTAAAACGCTTCTTAGTATGAACATTAAATAACAAATAAATCGAAAGTGAGGAAACAAAACTGGTAAAATATATTTTTTAAATTTATTATTTTCGTTAAATTTATTTTATTTTCTAATCTTATTTATTTTTATTTCTTATGATGTCTATTATCTGCTTGGTACAATTTGTTTCTATCTTAAAATAATAGTTATGCTGATACAAAGAAATTTGTAGCAATTTTAAAAAATGATAAAAAGTGGCAATACTGACAATCAAATTGACAATTAAATTTACATCAAATGTAAATTTGTAAAGTAACGTTTATTAGATAACGTAAATTAATAATTAAGGTGACGTTGTGGCAAATAGCTACACTCGGAATACGTTACATTTAAAATGAAAAATGCATAAATAATAGAATAATTGCATCGAGACACATGCATAAATCGTTCACACGTTTGAAATAATACTATTGCTTTCTAGTTGTGCATAACCGTCATTAGAACCAAGCAAGCTGTCTACCTTTCCTTTAGAAAGCTGTGTTAAAAGTAGAAACACTCTGAAATAACATTAGATAAATGAAAGAAATAACATGCAGTTATGTTAGGAAAAACGAAGTCGTTAAATTAAAACTAAATATTATTATTTAATAAAAAGATGAATAACTACGTCATGAATACCACGTGACAACCACAAGATTCACAACCAATAACCAGTAGAACTATGGCATCTCCAGTTGGGGAATGTTGTGTGGTTGAAGGGTGATGGAGGGGGAGGATATGGGGAATATGATGATTAGAAAGTACCTGGCATTCAGATCAGGTAATCAAATATGGTTTAAGTCTTTTGAAGCTACGTTTCGATTCTGAATTATGGTCTTAAACATGGACGATGCTCTGAGTATTTTCTAGTCTGGATCGTACCTTTTCCTCATGAAATTGAAAGACAAGCTCAGTTTTCATTCATTATCTAATTTCCACTGTGTAGCTTTTTAAAATGTATTATGTTCCATATTTTTGTATGGAATATTTTTTACATGTTGGAAATAATCGGTTACATATAGATACCAATCTTAATATATAAGTAAAACAAAGTCGGGTTAGTTACACCATTTATAACTCAAGAACAGCTGGACCGATTTTTATGATATTTTATTTGTTGGATTTGTCTCCACCCCGAACAGCAGAATAGCTATTAAAACATCGGAAAAATTCACGAAAAAATATATCTATGAAGAAAATTCTTTTCCTCGTACGTTTTGTATCGGACGAATTCTCATCTTTTGAAAGAGCTGTAGTAATATTGTGACAAATATAATATCAAATAGCGAGTGAATTGTTTTGCTTTTGTTCTTAAACATGGATTGCTGTCCCTCTTTCTTACACACTAAATGTCAACAGTCGAAAATGAGATAAACGGGTCTGCACCCCTCCAAAGGAAAAATTCAATAATTATAATAAATCTCCCTCACACGAATAAAGAAAATTAAACGCGATTCCCGTAAGTAAGTGGAAAAGTAAGAAAATCACAAAAAATATAAATCCGTAAACAATGCAATTTCTGATACTGACAAAAACAAAACAGACAGTTGCGCATCGATAATTGTTAAATTGTGTAATTTTTAACATAAAAACAATGAATTTAATTCAGCTAATATGTTAACACAATAGTTATTGATTTTGAGGCGGTACGAATAAATCAAAAAACACTATTTTTATAATAATATACCAGCAAATATCTGGCTTTACGATATCGCGTTGAAAAAATAAATAAACCACTTTATTTGATTAAAATGGTTCAATTTTTTTTCAGTCGAGTCTCATTATAGATTGTAGGGTACCTGTTTCCTACTCAATTTATTAGTCAATATAGCAAAAACGACGATTACAATCACCCACACCGGATTGTTCAGAATTTTTTTTAAACCAGAAATAACATTGTTTTGCATCCGACGGAAGTCAAACGTGACGCTTGACCCCTTGACCAGGAAGCGAACGCTTTACCCATAAACCTTGCGAACTCCAAAAATGTAGTTTGTACGAGTATCTAAAGATGCTAAAAAGGATTGTGTCGCCTTTTTTGTTTACAATATGCTTTTTGGTAGTAAACAAGTCTGTCGTATTCCACTGAACAGCTAAACTAGTAGAAGTATGTTGTGGATGTGTCTGTGTACCCGAAGTAATGCTCAATTTTTCTTCACCTCTGTTGAAATTTTCGTCATTTCTTTTTGGGGTGTTATTCCGTGTTTCGCTACCTCCTTTCGGCCACCGCCAACGTTTCGGAGAGCATTGCAGTGTCCATCATCAGAGCAGATCCGGCAGATGTTGAAATTGATTAAAAATTTTGAAATATCGAAATTCTGTCTTGAGTTGATGAACAATATTTCACTTTACTTTAGTACATTAATTCAAAAAGTAAAGTTTTGATTTAAATTTACAAATTTCTCTATCGAATTGATTTTTAAACAACCCGTCCAAATTTTTTGTATATCACAGGGATTTTGTTTGTTTCACTCGATTTTTTTTTAAATAAATGGTTTTTGCATTATTTATTATTGATTTTGACTACACCATAGCATTGACATGTTTTTTTTAAACTTCGGGATGCTACAATAATGTTTGTAGAAAGTAATACATTAAAATATTTAATTTTGTACTGTTAAGTTTCTGTACGTGTAAGAGTTTAATATTTTAATAAAAAAATACAAATAATAAGTTATTTATTTCAGCCGAACAGAGCGGTGGGTGCAATACTCTGTCAGCCATATAAAAGTATACATTACATAAAAAGGATTTACATACTATATGAAAAAGAAAAAATAAAATAATATAAAAAAAGATTTAAAAAGAAATATACATACACATATTTAGTACTCGTATATCTACTACGGGGGCTTCAGATGAATTCTCCATATTTGGTGAAGAGGCGCGCCCTGCCACTGGGCCACGGCCAGTACAATACACACTAAAGCAAAAAAATATATGGGTACATCCCATTGAGGCATTGCCGTATATAACAATGTAGTAGAGCAGTCAATTTCTTAAAAAAAAATAAAATGCTTTTTAATGCTTCGAAAGGCTTCATCGACTAGGAAATAAATATAACCAATCGATGTTTATCGTCATCTGTCAGTGACCAAATTTAAATTCAGTATATTGGAATATTTACAATAGAACGTTAAATCCCCATCTTGAAATCCTCTGAGCACAGTTTATTGTAAACCCTCATAGTTAAGTTCCGTTAAAAACACCTACAATATAGGGCGTAATAAAGGTTAGTAATTTATAATTTATAAACAAACCTTACAAAAACTGTTCTTGTTTATCGTTGTAATAGGTAATAATAACAAAATTACTTTAACGACTTATACTTTGATAAAATTTTTAATTTGATTGTAATTAGATACTCTGTTATATTATATTATCGAACTCATTTGTCCTCTCCGTGATAGTTTACTGAAGTATCTGACATTATTTGTTTAAACCTGAAATGTTCCATGGTATCAGTATAAGGGGGATTGGTATATTTATGGTATAAAGCATTTCGTCTTCGGAAATTGAATTCTTTAAGCAGAAATTCTGACGATAAAGTCAAAATGGAATCGTTTTGAATATTAATTTTAGTGCGGTGCAAGTCGGTAATATGTATTTTTGTTTAAAATCAACTTCGCTATGTATTCAACACATACATTGCACATATATTAAAAACTCACCATTATTATTATTTGTTATATACGTATATACATATAAAACTGATTTTTTTCTCTTTATTGTAAAATGCTATACTTTTTACTTACCAGCTTAATTTCTATGTACCATGTGTAAAAACTATTTTTTATGTTTTCTTTGTATTCTAAACACACCTGTATGCACTAAAACATAAAAATGTAAATGTATGTAAAAGCCCATAAGGGCGTTAATGATTAATAAATAAATAAGTATCTAACTTTTTTTTTTTAAATTTTAAACTTTATTTTTTTATTAAGTGAATACCTCACAACAGCTTCCGTTTTCTGAAGCTGAAGGTAAGTGGACAGAGGAAAGAGATGGGGGAGAGAAAACATGGCTAAAGCCATTTCAACATACGTTTTAATTCTGAATGGTGGTCTTACACCAGGGCGATATTGAGAGTTTCCGTGCCGCAAATATACTTTATATTAATTTAAATGCTTCAGTTGTGAAAACACAAATCAATCGAATATTGTTTATCTGCGCAGGCTGGGATTTAAACCCGCTACCTCCGGATCGCCAGTCGAAAGCCTTGCCCCTTGACCACGGAGTTCGTCAATTACAACGCATTTCAAATGTAATTTGAGTTACTAGCAATAAATAAAACAAAACATGCTGCATGAAATTGCATTTAACAAAACTTTTTTTTTTTTTACTTAATATAAAGTACTCATGGTGCGATTTCATTAGTTTGGGTGGATTATGTGTTTTCATTCAAATATCACACTTCTAGGGAAAATCTCTTCATTCTCCCACACAAAGCCAAGTTGGTACTGACAGACCAGCGATGGTTGATTAATGCTTTTTGCGTCGTTTAGAACAATGTAGCGGCGTCATCGTTCCTAAAATTGCCACCTTACATACTAATCTTGTTTACCGAGCCCGAGAGAAACCTTTTGCACGTTCGATGACTTAGAAACAGACAGAAAACAACACCGTTTTACAAAACCAAACAGGGCCTTTGTTGTGGTTCTGATTTGTGTGTAACCAAATTTACGATGGTATCGACGGCTTAGGGTGATCATTGGGAGTGTTTTTAATTCCAAAACGTTCTTTTTCCCAAGAATACACATTGTGATGTCCGTTTACTGTATTTATAACATTAATTATATAATTAATTTGGATAGCGGAATATATTCAACAGATTGTAATTAACACGTAATAACAATAAATTTCATATCTCGTGGTGAAGAAGACACGCCTGACTTTCACAATCTTATATAGTATATTCTTTATTATCGCTCTCTCACGCCATAGAATAAATAAATAAAATAAAAAAGGAAAAATTAGTACCTAACTCAAACTGCATTTACAACGCATCTCTAAAGATGATTCAAAATGATAGTAAATGTACAATTTTTATTATGTATCATTTAATTAATTATTATTCATCTAAAGCACATTTGCGTCGATTTGATGACGTAAGTACTTAATGTATATGATGCTTTGATACTTAGACATGGTGTCCGGAAACTGGTAGTGAAATATTTATGAAATTAAAGGTTTTTTTGTTTTAGGATACAGCGATGAATTAACATGATATCTACGCTGGCCGAAAAAGAGCTTAAGCACCATACAGCTGTCTAATAAGCTTTTTTTCTTTTCCAGTTGTATAACGCTTTAGCCATTTTTCCTTTCCAGCGTCGATAGGTCGATTGGTTGAAATTTTGTCAATGCTGGATAGGGATTTTTTCTTTATATTTATTTTCTTACAGGGACTTTCAGTATAATTATTTTTTTTTTGCTTTTGGGGTTTTAATGAGAAAATTAAAATATTGTTATTTGCACTGCCCCATCCGATAATACAGTGGTCTCCCAGTTATTGGCAAAGAGCCATGTGGATCTTGATTATTTATACCTTTTTGAATGAGGACATTCCTGATGATTTAAAAAAAAAACTTAGTTTTGTTTTATTTAAATAACTGTATTCAGTATAGTTTAAATTTTATTAAATTTTTACACCTAGACACGTGAAGTGGTTCTCAGATGCAAATCCATTTTTGCATTAAAAGGTGTACCTTATAATTTCAACGGTCTGTTATTTTTTTATAAGCTTCATACTGCAGTAGGTTCGGTTACGGAATGCATTCATTTAGTTCATCCATCGCTTAGGACCTTTTAATTTGCGATATTGGCGTATTTGTACGTTTTGTGCTGTACTGGGGTCTAAATTCCAGTGTGTCTGAATTATTTAACCTCGCGCTTGGGCTCTTAATACTTCTAGGTATTTGTGTACCTGTGCTAACTAATCAGTGTATGAATCGCAAGAGAATCATATAACAGATAAACTGTTTTGTTCCAGGAACCCAGGATGGTGGAAGAGGCGCAATGGTACCGAAAGGTCACTAACAATGATTGCTGTGGTGGCCACAACCGTGGCTTTGGCTCTCGCAGTAGGGCTAGCCGTGGTGCTGGTGAAATATGGAGGCACCAAAGGTAAGCACTATAAAAAAATTAAACTATTTTAGTTCCATGACAAAACAGAGAGGGCAAATCAGAACATCGAAGAAAAGGAAGGAAAATAATAAAAAAAAATACAAACAAACAAAACTAACGTAAATCAATTTAACTTAACAACCTATTCAACCTAATCTTATCTACATTAATCTAACTAAGTGTTAAGGGACATAAGACACTTGAATTACTTTAACCAGTGATTCCTGACACTATTTGGGGTAAAAAAATATAATTGAAATTTTGGTCTCAGGTGACTGATTTTATAGATAGCTTTTTTTTCTTCAAAATCAAACAAAAAAAAATCTTCTACATGTAATCACTGGTCACTCAGTCGTTCGTCAACCAACCCGTAACCCTCCCCTAACTGTCCAACATCTACTGATTTTGTATGTTTTTAGTTGAAAAAAAAAACATCAAAAAAGTGAACGGGACCAAAATTTCTATTGAATTTTTTACTCCAAATAATGTTAGGAATCACCGGTTAAACTTACCTACTATGCGACATGTTTACAGGTTGTCAAAATTCTTGGAAAATGAGTTCCAATTTTGAAAATAACAATTAAAATAATTTTATATAAAAAAATATACATTAATGGTGGGTTTCTTCATTTACCGAGAATGCTAAATGCAATGCTAATTGTAAAAGCAAACGGTCAAATTCATAGAAATTTTTAAATTTCGATCGTTCATCTGGTTCCGAAGACAGTCTCGATGCTTTCTTTTTTCAATAGCCTGGCAATTCTGTCTGTCACATTGTGAACGTAAAGCAGGAAAGCGCAGGCCTTTGACTCTTGTTCAATTCTGTCTTCGTTTGGTGCAGATTTGGTTCTTCTGATTTGCCTTGTCTGCCTTGCTGGGTAACCGTTAAGCTCCAGTGCATCGGTCAGTTTTGTAAGTTCTGCTCCGATTTTTGTTTCTTCACATATTCTGGTCGCTCGGGTCACCAATGTATGGATAAGTCCTTTCTTCTGCGCTGGGTGGTGATGGGAATCAGCATGTAGAACGTGAAAATTAACTTCAAATATACCGATTTGTATTATTTGAGTTTTATAAAACAAATGGCCTATGATGATTTAATAACAAAACTTGAATAGAATTTACACGGAACGTGAAAAACTTCGAATATTTGATGAATTGTTCAAAATTTTTAAACCAACCGTCATGAGTTATAATATTTACCGGTCGTTTGATAGGGTTCTTCTTATTCGTGCGGTCGGCTGGGGCGAGGTCCCTTGTTCTTTACCCATTAGATTTCAGCTCCTCATTTGTTATATTGTATACCTAATGTAGTACGGTCTTCTGCAATCTGCTCTGTGGTTTAAAACTTTCCACGTTCTCACATTGAAAAGTAAAAAGTCTCCATAAGGGCTGTGACAGCGGATGCGGTTTAGCTTTGTCCTCCTTAATCCTTTATACAAGCGTTTCTGACAACCTTGCAACAACCATCATCAAGGCAGATGTGATAAATCTGTTCCGATGACGCACGGAGTATAGGAACACACATTGAAATTAATTTTATAACAAGGTATTGTTTGCACAGGAAAACAAGCGATATATTCTAATGTACGTGTGTAATCGAACTAAATTTTAACTACTTACCATTAACGTCACTTATCATCTACGTAAGTGGTATGCGTCTATAATTCTGAACACACGATTTAAAAAAAAAATGGAAATACAATTATTAGTCAAAATTATAAGTAAATTAGCAAGAGTTTGAATGGAATCTGCTAAAAAGCGTTGAGTATTCACGGCGAGCCTCTATCAAAACCTTCTTCACTGAAATGAATACTAAGTAGGTACCTACCCCCCTTTCGCTCGACCTCTATGTCCTGCCAATATAATGCAAGTATTTTCAGAAAATGATTCTGATCTTAAAAAACACGACCGACTTGATTAACAGATTTTAATTACGTACGTAATGTTTCACTAAGAAAAATAATTTCTTATTATTTTTTTTAAATTTATAAACTAACGTTTAGAAAAGATTTTTATGCATAGCACAAAGGGTAACAATTATTACAAGCAATAATTGTCAGCCTGAAACACTCATTTACATTTAAAAATCTTCCGAGAAAAGATACTTGCCGCCAACGGGACTTGAACCCGTGTCCTTACGATTGCCGGTCGAATGCTCTGACCACTGAGCTATGGCGGCTTATCAAATACCCGCCAAATAATTCAATATATACTAGTGTTTCATTCAACAATTACTGCTTGTTATATTTTTTCCATAAAATAAAGTTGGTTGTTTTCAGGTGGAAAAAATATAACAAGCAGTAATTGTTGAATGAAACACTAGTATATTTTGAATTATTTGGCGGGTATTTGATAAGCCGCCATAGCTCAGTGGTCAGAGCATTCGACCGGCAATCGTAAGGACACGGGTTCAAGTCCCGTTGGCGGCAAGTATCTTTTCTCGGAAGATTTTTCAATGTAAATGAGTGTTTCAGGCTGACAATTATTGCTTGTAATAAAATAATTTCTGATTCATTGTTGAAATAATGTTAATATGTTAACAGATTTGTTGAAAAAATACTTACAACAATAATCAGTTTGAAGGAAATTTTGAAGGTGTATACCACGATGGCTATCATGTAACATATATTTTGTCATAGACATGTCAGGGTTCAAACAGTTTGAAGCTAATAAAACCATGAACCGGGGAGGGTAAGATATCTCTGTATTGCCCTGGTGTAAGACCACCATTCAGAATTGAAAAGTTGCGAAAAAGCGGTTGAAATGGCTTCAACCGCTTTTGCCAGATACTTCCCTACCTTCCTCTCCCTCACTATCTTAAGTCACACAACATACCTCAATTGGGAGTGCCATGGTCTCACTGGCTCCACACGGGAGCACTCTTATAAAAAAGCAGAGGAGGAAGATTAAAGTTAGACAGGACCTTGTTTTTACCGGTCACTAAAGACAGCTAAAGCAATTTCAAGCAACACTGTTGTGCTGAATTTTGGCCACTTACCAGTGCGACGCTGAAATTTTCCATTATGGAGCAATTACATTTTTCCTCGCCATGTTTGGAATCCATGACCTCTATGACAAGAACTGCTCATCCACGAAGGTCGTCCTTACGTTAAACCTAAAATAAAGTGGAACAGGCGTATAATATACAATGTTATTGTTGTCTTTTTATTGATGTTTTATCACATATTAAACAATATGTCATTATTATTCATTTACACTCGTGACAATTACAATTATTAGTAAATAGGACACAAATTCTCGGTCAGTGTTTGAATCACAAAATAACGGACATTATACTAAAATTTAAAGTAATTTACGAATATTATTTATATTTATCTAATCTAACCTTACTTTACACAACGTTTACACAAAATTAAATTAAAAATCTAAGGACATTTGGAGATTAAGTTAATGCGGCACGTGATCCAAACATTGCAAAACAATTTGTCAAAACGCTTTGACCTTAAACACGTCGTATTTTTTGGAAAACTTGACAGGCACTTTAAAACTTGACAATAAATTGGGTAAAGGTCATTCAAGTAAACATTTCTCATTGAAACAATGGCCACAATTTTCTCTCGATGTTTGATTTCTAAAAATACTGACACATGCAGTTGCATTTCATTAGTGTTTTATTTCGAACTGGTTACAAAGTTAACATGGTATCTGTTTCTAAATAAGCTTTGAACAATTATTGTGGGTATGGAGCTAAGAAGCTGGGGAATTGTAGAGAATTTACGCGTTTTTTTCTCCAGAAACTAATTATTTCCATATTTACTATGAAAAGGGCATTGGAATATAGGCACCAAATTTTTATTTGTTTGACCACATGAAAAGTGGCAAACCCAAGTTGAATGTTACGTCAAGATAGAAAAAAACATTTTTGAAGTGAAAAATCTTTAGCACCGTCGCGATTTGAAACTCGATGAAACGAAAAAGCGTCACTAAAAGAGTCAAACACATACAACTATCGAATTTAGCCTGCGAGAGAGTAAGATAGAATAATCGGTCCCATCTTTGTGCGGTGCTTCGTAGCCTCTCCACTGTTGATTAGCTTTCTGAAAGTTTCACTTCTACCGTATGCGAATTGATAATATATATATATATATAAAAATATGGAATTAGCAATACACAAGACAAAATAAAACGATTGATACACTCAGATTTCAATACAAACGACAAAATGGAATTATGTACAAACAAAACTAGGACAGGAACGATAAAATGGATCGGAGCATTTGGTAGAGCAGGACTTAAGACCTAACGCCATCATCATAACTCAAAAATGACGATTTGAGCGTAAAACAAGATATGAGATAGTAATTAATACAAAACTGAACTGGTTTAACAAATTAATTTTGTAAATATTGCACCACTACTTCTTTCATTATCGACACACGCCCAATCACTTCTTTCATTATCAACAACACCAAGCAACTGGCTTATCAAAATTTCCCTATTGCGAAATCCTATCCCTATAAAATACCTATCTGGGAAATAAATATTATGATCAGGGAGATATAGATTTCATCTTAAAAATGGTCAATATAAATGTTGTTATTCCATCGAGACATAAATAGACGTAAATACTTCCAATTGTTTTTGTTATATTGAATTTCTATTTACCTGAGGATTCATAGTCTGTGTTCACATTTTTACCTATATAATATATTTTACGCATTTTTTGTTACATTTTTTCATTTATTATATCTTAATGATGTTTTTAATTTTTAATTATTTACAATAACAGTGATACCAACATTTTATACAATTTGAATATAAAAGCTCATTAGGGCGTGTAATAGATAACTGATTAAAAAAAATTAACCATTGGAGCAATTTTTGCCATATATTCCCGCCATTTTAAATGTCTCCGCTTGCTTTTCGGGTAAAAAAGGCAATTATATCCTTGATTCGGCAATTTAAAAAAAATATATTTGTAGCTCCCACGTTAGTTATTTTGGTCTTAAAACGAAGTTGTTGAAATGCTTTATCTACGAGTATTATGACCATAGATGTCGCAAATGTGAACTTCGTAGACTCTTTTAATGTTAAAAATAAATTTAAAAAAAAATTTTTCACGCAGAATTTCTGGTCAGCTATTCTTTTTCTATAGATATGCACCTTTCATTATCAAGTTAACCACAGACAATATACAGAAATCGAAAATATTCTATGTTGACTCGAATAATTACCTCTCACGGCAGTTTCAAATTAAAAAACAAGCAGAATTCGCGGGGTTATAAACTTAACGATTTTTTTATAAATCCTACAAGCATGAGATAAGCGGTAAAATACAGGTTAATTCATTGGCTATATAGCACTATAATAAGTTTTTATGTCTCCATGTTAAAATTCGAAGGTATTATTTATTAATGTTGGCGAAAAATTTTTTAAAATGCGCTGTCGCTCCAGTGGTTAAAAGTAAATCATTTTGAAATAATAACTTACTGGTTAAAACATCTATGAGGTAGACATTCTAAAGTTTTCACATGACATTTCTATGAAACCATCAGAGTTGAACAAGATCAAATCGTAATTTTTATTGATGTTCTTTAGACTGCATCATAAATCAACAGTCACGATACAATTGTATTGATTACCTCAATAATATTATATTTTATTTGTATTATATTTACTATTTGGGTTAATGGTAGCAATTCTGAACCTGGGCGCTGTGCCTAATTGCTAAACTAGTTTACAAATATGGTATCTGTCACTTGTTGATGTGGCACGTTTTCCAGAAAACGAAAATGTTTTGGAATTGAAAACTTAGCCAATAATTTTTATTTCATACCTGTTTACACATTTTGAGGGCCAAAGTTCAGTTTCAAAATTCAGTTTATTGCACCTGTTCACAAGGTGAAACGAGTGCAATAAACTGTCGAAGAATGATAGCTTACATGTTTAAGTTGTTCTTCTTTTACTTAACTTATTTTGTTTAATTTCTCGTCACCTCCAGGCAGGAAATAATGTCGCCCAGTTGAACGGGCAGCGGTTTGTAACAACCAGACCTGTAATTAATTCTGTTAAACCGACTAATCCATTCATGCACAAAGTTTGTGTTTTGTTTGATCGTGGTACAACAAAAATGCTTAAATGTGCGATAAAAATACACTTGATGTGGACTTTTAAACATTTTTTCATTTACTCCACACCCCTGCCGTAGGTCACCACAAATGGTACGCTACGTTTGGTAATTAGGTGCATTGGGTGAGGTTTGTCTAGGTATTGGCGGCCAATGCGTTTGCCCACCTAATGCGTGGCGGGCCGGATGGGGAGAGATTGGGTGAGGGAGATCTAACCTAGACCTCTCGACCCATCGCCTTGCACCGCTTTGGAAGGATTTTTTTTACATGAGCTCCACACAGGAGGCCCTGAGGAAAATAATTTCCCTCAGGGCCTACGTTATTTTTTTTTTTTTTTTTTTTTTTTTTTTTTTTTTTTTTTTTTTTTTTTTTTTTTTTTTTTTTTTTTTTTTTTTTTTGTGTATTACAGACTGTGTCCATTTACAATACACATGTAACATTAACTACATATATATGATACAAATAATACAAGTTATAGATTAATAGCATTAACATGCCTCTTGAATTCTTCAAGACTACTATTAAAAATATCGATAGTCTTGGAGGCGTTGTTTAACAGCGCCATACCTCGTGTCATGCTATGCCGAGCCAGTACGTCCGTTCTGCCACGTGGGATACAAAGCAGATCATGGTGACGTCCCTGGCTGTAGTTATTCGGTACGAACAACTTATAGCATTCCAGAAGGTATGGGCTATCTATTAAATTATTAATAATTTTGTACGCCGTTACTGCAAGAGCCCCACTCCTCCTCGAGTGGAGACTTTGGTAGCGCGTTTCGGCAAGCAAATCTTCGTGATGCATGAATCGCGGATACTCTCCGTGCATTCTCAAATACATGTATCTCAAAAACTTTTTTTGAATCTGTTCTAGTTTTTCAATATATTTTTGTTGGTATGGGGCCCATACAGCAGAGGCGTATTCGATTTTAGACCTTATAATGCAGCTGTACAAAGTCATCATTGCCTCGGGATTGGAAAATTGTTTGCAGAGTCTTATGACAAATCCGAGAAGCTTGTAGCATGATGTCGTCAACTGCAATATATGGTCCGAAAACGTAAGTTTGGGATCAAAGACTACCCCAAGGTCCTTGATGGATTTTACTTTTGACAATATATCATTTTTGATGCAATAATCGAATTTGATAGGGTTTCTCGAACGTGTATACGACATAGCGACACATTTTTTTGTATTAAAAAATAATTTATTTTCATCAGCCCATGATGAAATTGAATCTAAATCAGTTTGCAATTTGACACAATCTTGACCATCACAAATTTTCTTAAGTAATTTTAGATCGTCATATTGGTTTTGTGTGTTGCATGTATAGGTACGTTTCATTATTTTATGTTATAAAATTTTGAAAATATTGTCTTTTTTATTCTTATCCATTTTTTATTTTGTGTCTGAATTTATTTTTGTTTTTCTCAATTTTTTAAGTGAAAGACTGTTGAATGCTTTTTAAGAATGGTATTTGTGATGTCTTTGTCCAAGGGTAGTGTTTACCGTCGGAGTTTTTATGTTTTCTTTGTACGCTTGTCTAACCGGTCTGTTAGTGATATTTTGTGTTTGTTGAAGTTTATTTTTTTTGTAAAAAAATGTAGTTTACTAGTGTTTTAACATATAATTGGCGTATATCTAGTACGTCACAACTATTGAATATTTGGTCTGTATCGTTCAGTCTATGTTTTTTAAGATCGTTTTCTGCGCGATTTCTATTTGATCGATAGCTGCATTTGTTGCTCCTCCCCAAGCAATTATTCCATATTCTATTATTGATTGACAAAGTGCAAAACATATTGTTTACATTTGTTTTATTTTATATATGTTTCTTATTTATAAATTAGTTAAATTAACTTTCTGGATATATGAGTATCTTAAGAATATCAAACAAGGTTTTTTTATTCCATTTACTGTTACATAGAAATCCCGCTAAACTGCTGGTTTATAACAGTTTGTTAAACGAACGGCGTTTTCGTACAAAACTTTATTTTGGATTTGAGTCCAAAATACTTATGTATCTTTTTCGAAGTAGAATATATCGAATGATACGAGGAACCTGATTTAAGCAACGCATCGAAAAAGAATAAAGGTTAAATGAAAAAAAGCATATTTAATGCTCATTTTTATTGCAGAATCACCACCCAGCATGGCCGAAGCTCTCAACAGCGCAGCGCCGTTCGTTGTTTCTAGACATGGAGAAGCTGCTTCTGAAGAATTGTGTTTGTCCAAGGGATGCATCAACACAGGTTAGTTACCACACAATACATCCATTTTTGTTATTACTAGCTAAGTGGCTAGGATGCCTACTACTGCTAACTGTGTACAAATCACAAGTGCGCCCCACGGTTGAATTGGCAGCCACCCCTGGACTGGAGCCTCAAAATATCTGAAAAACCCTCGACTCTGTGCAGAAACGGGCGGTCCGTTGATCTCTTCGGCACCGGTGCATAGCCAAACGCGCGCCCGGTTGACATTTGTAATATGAGTTGTTGTGTTCAAAAGCTCGGCTGTGGAATGATTTGCCGGCCTCTGTGTTTCCTCCTTCCAACAACATGGGTCTCTTCAAAACCGATGTTCATTCCTTCCTCTCCTAAAAAAGACACTCTAATCAGCATCTCATATGAAATGGGCCCAGAGGAAAATTATTTTGCTCAGGGCCACTTGTGAGGAGATAATGTTAAAAGAACACTGTTTACACTAGTTAGGGAGAGCTGAACTAATTTTTCTCTTATCCTTGTAATAGGATAGTAAAATATCAACAGTCTTACAATCACTCATTTCGCAATATCCTCAGTACCTAACACTTAATAGTTTAAGTAACACAAACCACGTTCCAGGTGAAGTTGAAGTGCAGAAAGCGTTAGTAATGGTAATTATGGCTTTACAAGCAAAAATTGACCGACTTATTTATAATATACTAGCGAGTTCCCGGCATGCGTTGCTATGCCACTTAATAAAGAAATTGTTTCTCCCTGCGTATCTTTTCCCATTCTTCCCGTTACCCTTCCGCCTCCCCTTCCTCTCCCGCGTTCCCAATCTGCCTTCTCCGCCTCCCCTCTTCCCTTTCCCACTTCCTCCTTCCCGCGAACCCCCCTCCCAAGTTCCCCTCCCCCCTCCCGCATATCATACATTCTGGGTCTGGGTTCATTCAGTTTTCAAACAGCTCGCGTGCCACCTATTGCAATTTGATGCAAATTTCATAATGCCAGAGCTCACTAGTATATATATATATATATATATATATATATATATATATATAAACCATCGCGGGCATGCACACATCAAATCCCCAAAGTTTCACCGCAATCGGATAAATAGACATTAGCAGCAGAAATTAGCCACGCATAGACATCTCATAAACAAACATATACGCATATTTTGATTATTATATATGTATGCATAGATAAATAAAAGATTGTGTATATATTTTATTTCACACAATCAACAAACCTAAACAACAATGTGGTTTGTTATTTTTTTTTTTTTTTTTTTACATGAGCTCCACAGAGGAGGCCCTGAGGAAAATAATTTCCCCCAGGGCCTATGTCATCTTTGAGGATGCTGTGTGGAGGGTTTTTTTTAAGGAAAGGAAGCAGAGGAGAGTTCTGGGAAGGAAAAGGGTTTAAGGGGTGGGTAGGAATCTGGGGTTCAGTATGTCCTGGTCATCCGCCTCCAAGACCTAGACAAACCTCACCCCATGAACCCAGACCCATTATTTAGAATATTGTTAAGCAAGCCTATGTAGTTTGTATGCCCCTTCAGCTGGAAACTACTCGTAAGAATTAACCCGTACTTTGTGAAGATATTTCCTTGAGAAATTACTTTCCTCGGGGCGTCAACGGGAAATCAGCGTAATTAATTAATACGTCTCTTTCAGCGGCTAGCATCCTGAACAACATGGACAGTTCCGTGGACCCCTGCGACGACTTCTACGAGTACGCATGTGGAGGCTTCCTGGCCAAAACCCGCATCCCCGAAGACAAGACCTCCGTCAACACCTTCTCCATCATCGGGGACGAGCTCTCGGAACAGATCAGAAGCCTGCTGGAAGAGGAACCGATACCAAATGAGCCCAAACCCTTCCGCCTGGCGCGCACCCTCTACTCCGCCTGCATGAATAAGAGTAAGAACGTTTATATTTTACTTTATAAATAATAAAAAATCGATTGCAGTTTACTCGCGGTAAAAGTGAAACTTTACCAAAACAATCTCACCAATACTTGAAAAGTGAGGTCATAATCAAGGCGACCAATGAGCGCAGACCTAGCGTAATTTACGTTTCATATCTCAACCAATAGGAGCCTTTAAATGTGACATCATAATCAAAGCGTTCAATGAGCGCAATTGATGCGTCGCAGGTGCAGTAATCGTCATTTCCGTTTCATCCACAATCCAAATCCAGCGGGGCTATGGAAATTTCACTTCAACAATTTGAAAGTTCAAGATAATCTATATATATCATTTTATTATTAATACTCCTGGTGCCAGTAAACATTTATTTCTGCGTCGCGTTTATTTCCATTTTTATTTGAGTCAATGCCCACTTATTTGACTTTTCATGGAAATGAAACCTTATCCATTAAAACGTGTTAACTGATTCATTAAATGTTTACAGAAAAAAAACGTTTAATCAGCATAATCAAAAAAATAATAACTAATTAAAGCGCTACCAACCAAATACCACACGATTTTTGTCGAGAAAACTGAATTTGTTTGCAAAATGTAATTCATTTATACCGGTCCAGGCCGTGGCCCAGTGGCAGGGCCCGCCCTTCACCGAACATGGAGAATTCACCTAAAGCCTCCGTGGTGTACAAGTGCTTAATATGTTTACTATTATATTTTATTTTAATTATTATTTTTAATTGTTAAACTAACGTTTAAGACAAGATTTTGGGATTTTGTGCACCTCCATGGAGGTGCACACTCGAGAGCCTTTTTATACAACACGTACATCTATAGGATTTAGCCTGCGAGAGAATATGATCGAATGAAACCTTACAGAACCTTACCTACGTACAGTACTTAGGAATGTCGCGCTCTGTCAAGCTGCGCGCATTAGCCGCTTTGATTATGAGCTTACCTCTCAAGGCTCCTGTTGAGATTATGTGGGTGAAGGTTTCACTTCTATCGCTTGTGAACTGCACTCGATTTTTGAAGTGAAAACTTCTTTAGCACCGTTGTGATTTGAAACTCGACGAAACGAAATCGATCCACTAAAATCTGACAAACACGTACATCTGTAGGATTTAGCTTGCGAGAGAATGAAATAGAAAAATCTGTCTCCTCGTTGTGCGGTGCTTTGTAGTCTCCCCACTCTTGTCTACTTTAGTTTTCTCAAGGTTTCACTTCTACCGCGTGTGAATTGCACACTTGTAATTTCTTTTTTAATTTGTATTAAATTTGAAATAGTTGCCGCGACTAAAGTATCTCATCGACGGATGTCTAACCGAAAACCGTGTTTATGAAATTCAATTGGGATAAAGATCTACGATCTCCGGCGGATGTGAGACTCAGATTTGGGTGAAGTGGGCCAAGGGGCTAAGTAGAACATTTGTACGGAAGGCAGTTCATGCGGTATTCTTTATTCTATGCCTAGCAGACAAACATACGCTGCGAATCAGGTATACAAGCGTTCAGTTAACGTTATTTAGATTGGAAATAGGAACTGACACATAGGGATGTCGAAAATGAAAAAAAATCGATATATCGATGTACCGATATTTATTAAAATATCAATATCGACGTCGATATATCGAGGAAAAAATATCGATGTATCGATATATCGGTCAAATTTTCAAAAGATTTTGCGTTTTTAAAATAATAGTGTATTCAGCTCAATATTATCAATAGGTAGTAATTTTTATACACAATGTGCATTATTTTAATGTACAAAAATCTCAATAAAAATGAAGGTATTTTTATTAGGTAACAATTACAAAAATATCAAAACTAAAAAGCTGTCTTCTAACTTGTATGTAAACCGAGACGCATACAAAGTTTGTTTGCGTCTCAGTAACATTCTATTGGCGTATTAATCTGTCAAAAAGGACTTCGTGTTTGGAACAAGATATAGTTAATAATCGACAATTGGAAATCAACATATATGATATAGTATTGGTGATCACAAAATACTAATGCAAAGACAATAGATTTGTAAGCTATTAATAGTTAAAATTTCAAGCGCCAGATGTCATGAGTTCGTTCCTATACGGTTTTGGATTCTAGTGACTTTAGTTACATAAATTTTAAAAATTATCGTTTTTGATACAATTTTCGATATTGGATTTTTTGTATCGATATATTGAATATAAATATCGATATATTGAATTAAAAATATCGATACTTTTTCAACATGCCTATTGACACATGCTTATACGGAATCTGCAATCCGCTATGCTAACCTAACCCTTTTCCCCAGCCCTGATCGAGGAGCGCGGCGTGCAGCCGCTCCACGATATCCTGAAGAAGCTGGGCGGCTGGCCGCTGCTGGAGGGAGACGCGTGGGACGCGAGCACCTTCTCGTGGAAAGAGTCGGTCTACCGCTTCCGCCGCGCTGGTTACTCCGTAGACTATTTCCTCGACTTCTCCGTGGGAGTTGACGTGAAGAACTCCACCACCAGGCTCATCGATGTAAGTGGAAGGAGACAAAAATATTTTATTATGTTGCTGGTTTTACATGTTTGACGATGAATGACGCGGATTCTGATGCGATTTTTTTTTTTTGTAAAATTGTTGAAGGATTCTTAAGCAAACAGTAACTGTTGTCGCCTTAGTTCTTAATTGTCCAAATGACCATTTTAGTCTATATTCAATCTCCACTTTAAAATTACAAATAAAGTATTAAAAAATGATAGTTAACTAAGAATTATTTAAACTAATGCCACCTTTACCTTTACGGAAATAGCTTTATTTTAAACACCTATCATAATGTTGATTCCATTCTAACTGAGAATAAAGTCAACTCAACACCTCCTTGAAAAGTCATTAAAAGCTATGAAAAAAATCATTTTAAATTAGCCGATAACCCTAACCTAACGTAACCTATTTAACAATTTTTTATGTATTTTTTTATCACTCTAAATGCCTTATCTGAAATGATTCTGAGTTGGTTTCATTCCGAGTTGACCGGTCACCCTAATGTTACATTAAAATAATGAAAGAAAACCTTTTCCTCCTGTAAAATTTTCTAATGGTCGTTTGGAGGTGACGAGCTGTGAAGAATGTTCATTACTTAATTATTTGCAATTAATTGTCCTGTATTCAATAATATTTTAAGCCTTTGAGTTGATTTTCTCACAAAAACGGAGCTCTAGAAATGATCCAAACATTTTTATTAAATTAGAAATCTAATCAATTATTGGCAATTACAGTAAGTACAGCAGTTTTTTCTGTGAATGTTTTTGTAGTAATATTTCCACTAATCTAAAAATAAACATGTCAAATAACCACCGTCACACACAATACAATAATTATTTATAATGTATTTATTTTCATGTACATTTTCATCTACTATACACAGTTATTTTCATAACATGCGACAAAATCACAGCGTAGAATTATTATGATTTCCCAACTTACCTAAAATATTGCACATACTTTTGTATAATAAGTTATGTAGAGTAACGTGAGGTAACCATACACAATTTTTACATTATAATTTTTGTATTGAAACGTTATTCACATGTTTTAATAAATATGAATGATTATATTGAGGAATCCCTAACAACAACAAAAAATCTCATAGGATAGATGAAAAAGTTACATTTAAAAGATCACTTTTTTACATTAGCACCGCACAGGAGGCCCCGTCCGTGGGGAAAATAATTTCCCTCAGGGCCTATGTCATCTTAGGGGATGCTGTGTGTAGGGTCTTTTTATGGAAAAAAATTATTACAACAAAAAAAATTACGTGGGGTGGATATGAATCTGAGGGTCAGTATGACAGATGTATGAATCCATCCCTCCAACTGCGGTGCAAGGCAATCGAGAGAGTCCGGCTTTAGGGGTCAAAAGGTCTTCCGCAATCAGTCTCTCTCGATCCGACCCGCCACGTACCCGTACGTGGGCAAATGCATCCGCCGCCAAGACCCAGACAAACCTCACCTCATGAACCCAGAGACCCCTGCTAAATCACCAAACGTATCGAATCACCTTGGGGTGACGTTCGGCAGAGGTGTTGATTCTCGGAGCGGCGGTATCCGTACAGATAAACGTCGATCGCATATACGAGTATACGGGGTAAGCATACGCACTCTGCTTTCAATCTGCTAATGGGTGCAATATGACCTATCCGGATATTTTCTTACATACATATTATGCACGGGAATGTTACAGTAAAATTTAATTAGGAGATGAAATGTGCATAAGCTTCAAAATCCTTTTTATGTTAAAGGGTAAGGGTTTCTATGAAGACACATGATACTCTTTACGCACGATCTGCTCACAAAGCGCTGCAACATCGAAGAGTGAGCGCAGGTGAAGCGCGCACGAATGTGTCGCGAACATCGCCGCTTATTTTTACCCATCGCTTACGGTTACCCCACGTGACTCTACATTTATTTTTTGTTCAATTTTCATAATAATTGACAGCAAATGTTTTATAACAATAATCTATTATTTACTACATTACCTATTGATAATAATTATTGTCTTGCAAAATTACTTTTACAGGACAAAAGACATATTTATTGCTCAAGTACCCATATAATAAAAGTACTGATTGCTTAACTTTGCAAGACATTTCTTGCAACTGGTGCGATATTATATTTATGACAAAAAACTCTTTGTTTGCGAACGATTTCTTATTTCGTGACACAACTCGCTGCAAATTCTCTTAGCTATCACAAATAATCTATCAGCCGATTTAATAAATATTTATATATTTTTTTGTTCAAAATTATGGATGTATTGATAGAGGATTTGCGAATTGGATTACGAAAGGAGTTACGAATCAACTTATAAATATTTTATTATATTTTATGACGTTTTATGGTGTTTCAAATGTCAACCCAGCATTGATTTCAATGGTATCTACACATTTTCCATTCGACTGGCATTAAACCACAACGTGCATCCATTATATTGTTATTTTAACTCAATACTATATAGGGTGTTAAGGGACTACTTGACTTACCAATGATTCCTCACATTATTTGGAGTAAAAAGTGTAAATTAAATTTTGATCTCCGGTGACTTATTTGGATGTTTTTTTTGAAGTGAAAACATCTTTAGCATCGTTGTGATTTGAAACACGATGAAACAAAAAAAGCGAAAAAAACACATCCATCAACAGGATTTAGTCTGCGAGAGAATGAGATAGAATAATCGGTCTCCTTTTTGTGCGGTGCTTCGTAGTCTCCCCACTCTTGTCTACTTTAGTTTCATTTTTTTTCTACAAAACCAAATAAAAAAAATCTAACATATGTTGTCATCACGGGTCACTCAGCCGAGTAACTGCGCAACCCATCACTTCGACCCTGCGTATCCAATAACTATTGATGTTTTAAATATAAGTAAAAACATCGAAAAAGTCTCCGCAGACCAGATACATTTTTTACTTCAAATAATGTTTGGAATCTCTGATTAAAGTAAGTCAAGTATGTCCCTTAACACCTTGTATAGACTGCCTCGATGTTTTTCAGTCATTAATTAAACATTTCTATCACCTCGCGTTGTTGTTATTCTAGCTTGACCTAGTCCCCAAAGACTACCATTTTCTCTTAATGCAATTTCTAAAGTCAATGTTGTTTTGAATTGTCAACAATGTTGTATTATTATTCGTGTATCAATAGTGTGTCATGTTGTTTTATGTTTGAGTTTTCTCTTAGCGAATAGCTAATATTTTAGCACAATGTATTGTATTACATCAGCTTTTATTTGTTCACTTATTTCCCTTTAGCCTTCGTGGTGCTCCATCTCTTCTGTGTTATATGCCATAAATTTATTTATTACGGTAAAATAACATTTTCCATCATCATATTTCTCAACGTTTTCTTTATTAAGCTCACAAATTCTTAATATCTGTCAGTACATACTATCATTCTTCAGATACTCATAGACACTCGTAGTGTCGCCCTGGTAAAAGATCTGCATTTAGAATTTGAAAGTTACTTGAAATTACTTAAACCGTGTTCAGTGACTATATTTAAATAGTTACTTTCCGACCTTCCTCTTCCCACCTCCTTCCCCTACCGGATCCCTTCATAGCTCACCTCAATTGCAAGACATAGGCCCATGACACTGGCTCTGGATAATTATGACTCTTTAGAAAGTAAAAAAAACTTAATAAAATGTTATTCACCACATTTAGTCAGCCGCTCTGAGACATAGATTAATTGTTTAATATGTTTCCTTTAATATTTGAATCTTTTTCATCAAAATGCTGTCAATATAATAAAATTTCATAATTTCACTAAGCTAAAGCCTCATTGACTCTCATTCGCGATTTGCCATCATTATTTTCATGTCTCATTTTCCATAAACATGTTATTTTACTTTGCGTCTTTTCGAAATTGACATCACCAATTCAAAGCATCCAGCTACGAGACCTATTTTTCTTAAACACAATTTACTGTAATTTTTCTGAATGTCTCATTTTCCATAAACCTGTTATTTTACTTTGTATACTTTCGTGTTTGACTTCACCAATTCAAGCCACCCAGCCACGAGACCCAAACGTCTCAAACGCGATTTACTGTAATTTTTCTGAATGTATCAGTTTCCATAAATATATTTTTTTGCTTTGTATACTTTCGTGTTTGATTTCACCAATCAAGCCCCCCAGCCACGAGACCCATTTGCCTCAAGCGCAATTAACTATAATTTTTTGGAATGTATCATTTTCCATAAACATGTTATTTTACTTTGCATACTTTCGTGTTTAACTTCACCACTTCAAGCCACAGATACCGAATTGTCTCTAACACGATTTATTGTAATTTTTCTGAATGTAACATTTTCATAATCATTTTAATTTTTTCACTTAAACGATGTACTTGATCGAAGACTTAAACACTGTATTTTTGACCTCACCAATTTCAAGCGTCGAAACTTAATTTCAAGCGTAATTAACAACAATTTTGTCGAATGTACCATTTTCCATACACTTATTATTTTCCTTTGTGTTTGCTTTCACTAAATTCAAATTTTCAAACGTGATTTACTGTCTTTTTGCTGAATGTACGAGTATAATGTTTCATACACTGATTTTCCATCAATGTGTACGTGTTTTGTTCCCCAGCTGGACCAAGCCTCGCTGGGACTGAGCCGGGAATATCTCAACAAGGGTCTGTCCGACAAGCTGGTGAAGGCCTACTATGACTACATGGTGGACATCTCCGTACTGCTGGGAGCCAACAGGGAACGAGCCGTCTCAGAGCTCACCGAATCCATCAACTTTGAAATTAAATTGGCCAATGTAAGTAGGGTCCTTCTTTAATAAAAGTGAAGAAAATGAACGAATAACTTAAACTAACTTATATTTCTTTTATACTTCAGATTTTATGTCCGGATTAAATCTTCCCCACAGGAAAAACTAAACCCTTTCACTCACTTTTCCACAAATGATCGTCTGGCCAATTCACGCTATGCAATTGCACTGTATAAGTATAATAAATACAAAATAATACAAGAACAACATGTCAACCTACCAGAGACCAAATGGGAAAATAATTCACCGACTCCAGATATTTTCATATTAGAGGGTTCAGCTCAGTGGAACTCCTAATTGGACCTACAAATCTTACTGATCCCTCAATATAAATATTTATAAAATCTTTTGTAGTCTTACATGTTTAAAAAATGACTGATTTTTGCAATTTTATATATAAATTCTTTGATAAATCTAATACGCCTAAATTTTGAATGAGAGAGCTAGGTATAATGCCAGTAGCCGAAATAACAAATGGTAATATAATATGGTCAATAATATTATTATTTAATCTATTTAAACAGTTTATTATAAACAAGTTCTGCAATGTAATTATAATTACGCGTGACAGCTGTTTCGCCCTCTGGAGGGATTATAAAACTGTGGTTATACATTATACACCTTACAGACAACGCATTTATATCATTTCCCGATTGGTGCTTATGATGAAAAAAAAAAGATTTTATTTTTATTACCTCCCCTTTTTTTAATTTCTGAGTAAAATAACTGAAAATACTAATATTTATTATTCTTTTAAAGTTTCCCCATTGCTATTTAAATTTGACTGAAGATCGTTAGTCTGGTCATGATATACTTAATTATACTATAAATTAATACTGATTTTATTGATTAAATAATAATATTATTTAATATATAAAATAAATTAAAATTATAATGGGTTTCTACAAAATAAAACTGATAACAATAAATAACCTAATTTAACCCAGTCGAAACAAACCAAATTTATTTTTATTATGTTCTGTTTTGTCACGGTTCTGTTTTATCAGGTTTCCAAAATAACAGTATACCAAAACTCCGAGTAAATTAAACTGGTAGATGTTAAATGTTATCGACATACTATTTTTTATCACAGTTCTATTGATTTCTAAGAAACAACCGCAAAACAAATAAAATTAGTCAAATTACCCACCACATGAAAGTAGATATTATCAATGTGGAGATATTGTTCATCGGATGCGAGAAAATTAAAATTAATAGGTATGAATAATTAACGACTTGTTCAATCTTCCTTCGTTTGAAATGTGTTGTTTACTTACCACAATTTTATTTTAATTAAAGTTTTGTTATTGAGTTCTCAGCACTGATGAGACATTTTTGCCTTATTTTTTTCAAACTCGTAGAATATTTTTAGCACGTGTAGCAAGCATTTTTAATTCACTTTTATTGGAATAACTTTTAAAGTATTTCCTCATGGAGAAATATTGTTATTAGTAGAGTTGATAAACGGTATACCGCCCGACGCTCACTTACGGCCACCAGACATGGATGCTAAATGAACGTACACGCTCTAGAGTCCAAGCTGCCGAAATGAGGTACCTGAGAGAAGTGGCAGGGGTTACGAAATGGGATCATATAAGAAACACGACGATCCGAGATGATATAAACATTGATGATGATGATGATGAGTAAAGTTGATGATAATATTGTTGTTATTGTTGAAATATGAGATCGACTAAAATGACAGAAAATATACATGTCACAATCGGCGGGTGGATTAAGGTACTGTGTCCAGCTAAGACGAGAGATCCTGGGTTTGAGTTCCAGTAGCGACCTTTACCTTTTTATATTTTTGTATCTTGTTTTGTTTCGTGTAGATTTATAAGTATTATCTGACAGCGACAAACAGCAACGCTAACATTAAATAAACACCACACAACCGCATGACGTAATTCATCATCTTCTATGATGTATCAATAATTTTTTCGAAGTAAAACTTCTTTACGCACGCTTGACTTGGGGAGTAAGCTGGTGAATGCGTGACGAGAGTGTTACGAAAAGCGAGGTGAACGGTAGTTGAGAAGGAGATATAAGTTATTGGAGATAGTCAGAGAGAGAGTTACGTTTCGTATATTATAGTAGGAGCAAGAGAGAGAGGTGCGAGCACACATTTTCTTTCTCTCTTTCTCTCATAGCCAGTTACGTTTCGTATATCTAAGACCCAGTGCAGGCCTATTGTCTGTATCACACTGTAGGAGCTAGAGAGAGCAGTGCGCGCGCATATCATTTTTCTCTCTTCCTATCATATAGATGGAGCTAAACAATTGTTCGTGTGGTCTAAAGCACATTGTTTTTTTTCTTCTTCTAGATTTCCCTGCCGCAAGAGAAGAGGCGTAATGCTACCGCACTGTACAACCCCATGACCGTTGCAGAACTACAACAGAAGTTCCCCAGGTAATATAATTAATTTTTTCTTTCAAATCTATTAACTACCACCATACAGCACCTTATGCAAAGTTTTCAGGAAAGTTCAACTTTTTCTATAATTTATTCATCATGTTTTAAAAATATTGATTTTAACCCCTCAAATAATTTTTTTTCGCTTTTCAGAATAAATCAAATAGGTCTAACTGTCCCGTACTATCATGGTAGAAGTATGATCTAAAACGTTTTATATTCAAATCCAAAAGCTAACCACAAAATAATTATAATTTCCTTTTTAAATGAAACCAATGTTTCAGATCACAATTTGAAAAAATGTATGAAACTTTGGGAATTTTTGAAGTAAAACTTCTTTGCACACGCTTGACTTGGGGAGTAAGCTGTTTCGTAATTTCGTAACGCTCTCGTGAATGCGTGACGAGAGCGTTACGAAAAGCGAGGTGAACGGTAGTTGAGAGGGAGATATAAGTTAGTGAAGATAGAAAGAGAGAGAGTTACGTTTCGTATATTACAGTAGGGGCAAGAGAGAGAGGTGCGAGCATACATTTTCTTTCTCTCTTTCTCTCATAGCCAGTTACGTTTCGTGTATCTAAGACACAGTGCAGGCCCATTGTCTGTATCACACTATAGGAGCAAAAGAGAGCAGGGTGTGCGCACATTTTCTTTCTGTCTTCCTATCATATAGATGGAGCTAATGAAGTTTTACTTCAGTTGTGTGGTCTAAAGCACACTTGTTTTTTTATTAATTATTTTTACATGAAAAGACAAAAAACTGAGTTGACATTAACAGTTAAGTATAGATACCCATTTGCCCAATAAAATTTACTTGAATTTTAATTTTTTTTCATTATCAGTAATTTTAGTTGGAAAAAGGGTAAGGTGAGTCATTTTCAAACATTTTTTTTTGCATTAAAAAAATGTATATTTTGAAATGTATGTATTTATTTCAAATTATAAATCACCTAGCAAAAACAGTTTTTAACTTTCTGTATCCATTTATTTGGATTTTATTGTATTTGGATCTTCCGGAAAATAGGCCCAAGGTCTGATGGGTTTAAGCTCCAAGGAACGTTTTATTACGTTTTCGGAGTTTGATATTATTTGTTCGTTATTCAATTCGTAGTTAACTACCTACAGTAGGTTACAGGAAACTCACTTTTTGGTACTCTTTTTTGTATTGCCTTCCTCTTGTTTCTAGAAGCTTGTTGAGTGCCTAAACGCATTCATATTAATTTAATCCCGTTGTGCCGATCTAATTGCTGAAAGTTGAATGAGCGCTTCCGAAAACCAGATCACACTCATATGAGTATAATAGGGAATGCAGACCCCAGGCTAAACTTTCTAACCACTTTGACACGGTTATCGCCATGATCCAAGAATTCACAACAATATAAATGGGTATATGTCTAAATAGTAGGATAGCTTTGAATTCGCAATTTCGAACAGTTTCTACCGCCCGCGCCCCCAAGCAAATAGGTTCTCTTGAGTTTTTAGTCTTCAAAAGCGCGTTGAATTTTTTAACGTTTCCCGGTGGACGATCGCGACCTATCGTTCGTATATTTACAGAAGTTGCGACGATTCTAGACTTCCGGAAACAAATTTATGGGTTACAGAAAATAATATTTATTACAATGGTTTTAAAAACGTTTATGTAAAGGTAACATTGTCATATGTAATATATTATTTAGGTAGGTTTATGAAAGTTAAATACTGGGTGTAAAATTTTAACCATAGAAATATAATCTTATTTTTACCTACATTACAGATAATCATACGTCTTAGAGACGTACTGAAGCTTTAAAATGAATATTTCACATATTATCACAATTACACAGTTTAAAGATAGTTGAATAATTAGTTCAGGGTTTTGTACTTGCAAAATAATTATAAAAAGTATATTGTAATTAAAAAAATAACAAAACTTTATAAACCTCTTACAAATCAATTACAAAATATTAAGTCTTTTTTAAAATGAAAAATATTGCTTCATTTATGTCATAATTGTATTTTTTTCTATGTTATGAAAATTTAAATGCTAATCAGTCGTTACACATAAAAAAATATATATTTTTTTTTATTTCGCTAAATCAACTTCATTCGAACAAGTCTGAAAGTTACTCAAAAGGTAACCATACGTCTCTCGGACGTATAAAATATGTATTTCTCCGTAATTAGTGTACTTACCTCCGTAATTAGCCTCCGTCCTGCGCAAGCTCTGCTCGGCTAATGAACTAATTGAGATAGACAGCGCGCTACGTTGCGAAATTAAAAAAAAGACGTCAATTCTTGTGTATCGCTTACGTCTCTCAGACGTAGATTATAATCTTTCTATAATAATTATCTTTCTAGGGTAAATTAAATAAAATATACCTACATAAAATAAACGATAATTCAAAAAGTTTCTGTAATAAAGGTGTTCAAGCCTTTGTTGAAAATGGGCATGCAAAATAAAGGGTTTATTGATTTTTTTTTTAAATCTCCGATGTCACACAGGGTTATGAGGGTATCAAACAATATACAATATTAGAATAAATGGGGTTAACATGTCAGCTCCAACTTTTTCATTAACAACAATTATTTATTTAATTTTTCTAGCATCCCATGGAGGGAGTACATCAACACGCTGCTCGCCCCTCACGTTGCTGTCGGTGATGATGAGGTTGTCATTGTCAATGTTCCGTCTTTCATCACGCACCTTGAGGTAAAAAAATTATTATTACGAAACTCATAACATTACCTATAAAATATTAACTGGGGTACGAGATTGAACTGATGTTCGAACCCACGACGGATCTTGCTTTTTATTTAACCCTACCAACGGGTAGCCCCACCCGTACAATAAAACGATTCGAATAGTCCACAATATTCTAGAACATTCCACAACATTCGAGAGTGTTCTGGAATGTTCCCTATTCCTGAATATTCCACAACATTCCAGAATGTTCCGGGATGTTCTGGAATCCTCTAGAACACTCTCAAATGTTTTGGACTGTTCTAGAAATTTCTAGAGGGCGAAACTTTCAGCCATTATATCTTCAAAAGCACGCCCTCAGGGGGATAGAGGACTACCACACCATGTAACTCCCTCGATCATAGAGGGACTCGTTACTGAGTTTTAGCGGGACGCACACTTTTATACACTTTCTTTTATAATAAACTAGCTGTTAATAAAGATTGCCATTATATTAACTATGCCATTTAATAAAGAAATTGTCTCTGCCGGCGTGTCCTTTCCCATTCGTCCGTTCCCCTTCCGCCTCCCCTACTTTTGTCCCCTTCAATCCCGGTACATTCAGTTTTCAAACAGCTCGCGTGCAATATATTGCAAATTTCATAATGCCAGAGCTCACCAGTAGTTCTTTTTACAAACTTTGTCTTGACGATAAAGAACACAAAAAAAAAGAATTATCCAATTTGGTGCGGTCGTTCGGAAGTTATGGGAGTACATACATTTCGGCAATTCATTTGTATTTATATAGATAGATAGATATTGATTATAAAAAAATCGCTGACAAAAAAATACACAGGCAAACATGGAAATTCGTGCTTTATGGACGATTGATTCACTTAAGAATTTTTAGTTTTATTAAAACTTTGAGATTATTATTGTGGTTGAGAGAACAAAATATGTAAGTGTTAATTATGAGCGTGCAGTTTGAGCGGCTATCATGTTCATATGGAAAATTCTTATTGCGTCTTTATAGGTATTCCTTTACAGTTATTGTTACAATTCATCCAACGTTTCACTGCGCGGTGGAAAGAAATCACAAAACTTGCTGCTATTGTATTTTCCGTGCGGAATGCCTTGAATGAAATGGAGAATAATGGAAAACATTGTAACCTAAGCGCAAATAAAGCATTACGCATGCCATAACACAGCAAATACTTGCAATAAAGGATCGAACTTATGTAGGTAATATGGGTTTTTAGCAGTGAACGGAAAATGTGGAATACGAGGAGCATACGTGGTTACGTTATCAAAAAAGTTTTCACAGCAAATTTTTCGTTCTCTGTACATTGGAGGACCCACCACTTACCCGCCCTGGTATAGGTAACAGATGGTTACCCCTTCAAGGCTCTTGCAAGGACTCTAATTTTTTTGGTGAAAACGACTCTACATTTGATAACGAAACTAGACCTCCAATGTCCCTGCATACGTTGTTAGTAAGCAGTATGCAAGTGCTTAGCGGGAAATACAGATACAATAGGTGTTAGTATGATAAAATATAGGCAAGACAATGAGACAGGTTGGTGAAAGTTCACGAGGTGGCAAGCGCTGGGTGATTGTATCCAGCGTATCCTACAAGCACCTGTTTGGGAAGAAGACACAGTAGATAAGTAATAAGGGAATGGCAAACGGTTGGGAGTCCTCTTCAATCGATTGGCAGTCCCAGCAAGAATGCGCATGACATTCGGTCTAGTCGTGAACCACACTCAGCTTCCGCGCCCCTTAGCCGGTTCCTCGGTGATGCCTCAAAGAAAAGTAAATGGGAGATTGGGGGGAAATACCCGACGACCCTAAGGAATTCAGCGTCGAGTAGCCGGAGGCAAGGCGAAGGAGAGCCGAGGTCGCCCCCCCCCAAACCTAAAGCCTGCACATGTTGCTGGGGGTGGCGCAATTAATTTTAGAGGACACCGTGCCTTCGTCGACCGACTCCTGTTGATGCAAGGACGAGGTCTAACGCACCCCCAGAAGGGGAAAAAGAAACATAACAAAATAAATAGATGCAGTTCAGTTCAGCCTTCTGAACGAAGCGAAGTAGCATTGTGAGACTAAAAACAAAAAGAGAACAAAGAAACCAAAACAAAATTAAAAAAAAAACAAAGTCGAGTATGTTAGTTGAATCAATAGTGTTCCTTGGAATATGAAGCTGGAAAAAAAAGAAGATCACAAAAAATTGATGAAAAATAATGAAAACAATAAACAGGTATCTCGATAGAACATCGTGTAGCTCAGCTTAGTGAAATCTAAAATAAACCATGTGAAAAGAAATAAAATAAGCAAAAAAAGAGGTAAGTCACAGAAAAAATAAAAGAAAAAGGAACAAAATGTATACAATAGAATAAGAAAAAAGGTACCTAAGATAGAGATGATATTATAACAAAAAAAAATATATAAACAGATATAAAGCATAAGACATAAAATTCTAGCAGTAGATGTAATAAAGTAAAGAGAATGTCCGTGGATTCAAGAGCAGATACACCTGGTACCTACATGATTTTACAGCTAGTCAGCGACTCTAAGATCAGGCCATCTCTCTACCCAGACTTTCGTAAATTTCCTCAAACACTCAAAGTTCACCTTATTCGAAACGAGATCCGCGTTCCAAGCTGGTCTCGTAGTAACTTGCAAGCCATCGAGCATTTCCTCTCGGGCATCCGTCAAAATCTCGCAGTGCCACAGAATGTGCTCAGCTGTTTGATCAGTATTACCGCAAGCGCAGTTAGGATGGGGTGATAGAGAGAGACTATGAAGTCTCCCTCTGAACTCCCCATGACCGGACAGAAGTTGGGTCATATGATGATCCTTAGTGATGTACGCCCCTTCCATTCTGAGTTTAACTGACGGGAAGAAGGAGAAAGTCCACCTTCCCGTATTTGACCTATCCCAACGTTCCTGCCATTCTCTCAAAGTTCTTTCTCGCATCTCTCTAAGAAGTCCCGGGAGGGAAACCGCTCCACCTGGTATTAGCTCAATACCATGATGGGTGGCAGTTCTTCCTCTCGTTAGAAGCTTCTTTGTTAACACCTCCCTAATTTCAAGATCGATAGGCAAAACGCCGGCCAAAACTGGCAAAGCGTCCGAAGCAACTGTTCTGTACGCACCAGAAAGCGCCAGCAAGGGGACTCGCTGGCCTCTCTTGAGCGCCGAGAGTATGAGTGCATTCTCCAGGCGGTGATCCCACACAGAGGCCGCATACGAGACTTGCGCCACGTAAGCCCCCCTGTATAGGAGACGGAGCGCTGGAGAGCGCAGTCCCCACTCAGCAGTAGAGATTCTTCTCAATTTCAAAAAGAGGGCCTGGGCCTTACTTGATACGTTTTTAACATGGGTCAAGAATGAGGACGTTCGATCCAAAGTGACGCCTAAGTATTTAGTGTTCTCAACGAATCGGATGTTGGTATCTCCCATTTTGATGGTGGGATTTCTACTTCTATTGAGGTTACCCTTCATCAGGAGTCCCATGGTCTTGTGGGGAGCGAAGGTCAGCCGATTTCTCTTTCCCCATTCTAAAGTCACACTTAAAACCTCTTCAGCTTTACTCTCAACTTCCTTTCTGCTGTTCCCCGAGACCAGATACAATTTGTCATCAGCGTAATCCACCGAGATACATCCTTCAGGCAAGGGCAGCCTGGAGGAATCGTCAAACAAAATGTTCCAAAACTCAGGTCCAAGGATTGAACCCTGAGGACAACCCATGTCAACTATTCGTTCAATCAGGTAGTCTCCAAAAGAAAGGATGACCGTTCTGTCGCAGAGGTAATCAGCGCAGATCTTGAACAGATTTTGTGGACATTTCCTATTTTTGAGCTTGACTAGTATCATCGGCCACCACGCATGATCGAAGGCACCAGTGATATCGAGGAAAATTCCAATTACGTACCTCTTTTGGCAAGCCTTCACCCAGTCAAGCGCATACGTGATGGCGTGCTCAGTGGACATACCGGGGACAAAACCAAACTGCCGCTCGCAGGGTGGGGATAACGTTTGACGTAAACGCTGCCTAATCAGTTTCTCCAGAATCTTCCCCAGGACAGGTAGCAGGGTGATTGGACGGTACGCCTTCACGTCCGACCTTGGTTTATCGTTCCCCTTTGGTATAATCCTAAGCACGCCCCTCTTCCATTCAGAAGGGAAAGTACCTCTTCTCATGCATGTATCCATCACTTGGAAGAGCTCCTCCTTGGCGTGGATCCATACTTGCTTCGCTATTATTCCATTGAGCCTATCATACCCTGGTGCCTTCTTAAGACCCAAACCCTTGATTATCAGCTCGATTTCTGCTTTAGTTACTGGTGTCACCCTTACCTCCTGGGCGAGGTTTCTCGGTAGGAGCCGTGACAGATTTCTAATCTGTTTGTGGTGGTCGCTTTCCCCAATTACTGAATCTACAGGAACTAACTTACCCAGAAGTGTATTGAGAGTGGATGCCACGTCCACACTTTCAACGTTCCTTCCGTCCTTTTCGGTTATTACGCTAGTTAAATACCGGTCAGAGCCTTTTCCCGTTTTTTCAATGGCGCTGTGGATATCCCACGGGTTGGCGTTACCCACTTCTTGTACCCAATTATGCCATGCAGCTCGTTTCGCTGAGAGGACGGCCTGTTTGAAAGCTCTACGGGAGCCACTGAGTCGTGACTGGAGGGCGTGTGTCTCCTCCTGCGTACACCCGCCACGTCTGGATACGCCCAGGGCTCGATAGGCTCTCTTGTAGGCCCCTTTCAGTGAAGTCAGCTCATTCGACCACCACGGCGTCCTAATAACCGTCTTTGGGTTTGATCTTCCCAAGGACCGCTCGGCAGCTGATACCACGGCTGCATTAAAAAAGTTCCCCAAATTACCCGGATCTCTTGCTGCTACATCATGAAATCCCCTTAAAGTATCATGTAGAGCTTCCCCAAAGTTATCCCAGTTCGCCCTGGTGGTTTTGAAGTTCCAGGAGGATCTTGGGGCTTCCGTCTTTTTGACACCCACCGTGAAGGTTATTAGCCTGTGATCGGAGGCAATAGCGCATTCGTGAACCTTCCATTTAGATATCTTGGCCGCAACTGATCCAGAGCAAAGAGTAAGATCAATGTTGCTCTCACCATGTTTATTAGAGAAAGTAGAAATGTTCCCTGGCTCGTTAATCAGAGATAGACCTTGCGCCGCAATAAGGTCTTCGACGGCGTCTGAGCGTTCCGTCCGGTTACTAGAAGTATCAAACCACAATGGTGAGCGAGCGTTAAAGTCTCCTCCTATAACTACGTTACGTCCTTTAAGCGCGTTTAGTGCGCGCGTCAGGCTCAAGATATGAGGTCCCACTGGGTTCCCGTACTTAAAATAGACTGAGATCAATATGATCTCAGTGTTTCCGAAATTTAGAGAGACACAGGTTTGGTACTCGTTTGACAGTCCCACCAGAAGGAGGGGGCTGATCAACGAAGTGTTGACCAGAACACCCGCCCCCGGTGCTGTGCCAATTTCGAGTACCGCACCCGGATAGCTTATTGGCGTTCTACCTAACCGAGTGTATTGCTCCTGAATGAGTAATATGTCAATGTTTTGGTCAGTCATGACCCGCAACGCCTCGAGCGTGGCCAGTCGGGACCTCTGCAGGTTGATCTGACCTATAGAGAGAAAAGCGTTAGAACCCATAGTCAGTCATGCGAATCTGCGTTTCCAAAGCAGCTTTATGGGCTGGGCACGTTCTGTCTCCTGTTGGGTGATTCGCTGGTTTTTTAAAACGCGTGCAAGTGGCACAGACAGCGGCCTGTGCTTTCTTGGGGCAAACATCAATGTCATGGCCGGTTTCAGCACAGTGACGGCAGGTGGTCGATTCTTGCGTGCACGATTTGCTTATGTGGCCGTACTGTTGGCACTTGAAGCACCTAGTAGCTCCCAAATAGTCGCGAGTGCGGCAAGCGTTCCACCCAAGAAAGCATAAACCATTGTCAATCAGCACTTTTCTTGCCTCGGGGTGGCAAGTTAGGATCATGTGCATCGTACCCTGGTCCCTCTTGCCAAAGAGGGACACTCTCCGCATTGTCCTGAGATGATCCTCCTTAGTGAGAGAGCACTTACCTGCGAGATTGTTTTCAAAAATCTCCTCAAAAAGTGATGGATCCTGTGAAGCCTCTCCCTTCGGGACGTCATATAGGACTATTTTTGGAAGGCGTCCTTGCGGGTTAATCATTTTGATCCCCTTGGCAGTGAGCTTGTCTTCTACCTTTTTAATATTTGTGATGCCTACTGGGGTGGTGGTTTGAATGGCAAACCCTCCTCCCTTGATTTTCCTTGTTCGTACAACCTGAAAACCATCCTTCTTGGGATTCAGGACCGTTGTTAGTTTTTTCTGCAGGTCTTCGGATGTGCAGCCCTCGGGAATCGTTGGGTAAAAGAGGACCGTCGGTTGGAGAATGGGGGTAGGTCTCTCCATACCATTCATAAGGATCGACTTCGACGGGGGGGCACCTGAAGCTGCACTCGCGTAGGTTTTTTTTTTCGGGTTATTTGCCAGTGGCCCTGGTTGGTTGGCGCTATTCGCTATTATCTTGTCCAGTTTTTCTTCGAAGCCTTGTTGGGTTTCAGCTATCTGTGCTAGTGTCTGCGCCCGGGAAGTAGCAGCTGCGTGGGAAATAGCAAAGTTGGAGAGACTTTTTTTGATATGTTCGATTGAATCCAAAATAATTGATCGGTCCTCTTTGTTCATTTTATTTTTGCCAGCAGTGATCGTTTGAGATATCAAAGTCAGGTGAGACCAAATATGATCGAGAGTATCACTAGATTGCGCAGCAGCCTCGTTTGCGATAAAATTTGGTAGTGAATCTTCTTCCCTCAATCTCTTCCTATTTGCCTGATTCGGGGATTTTCTCAATGGTACTTCAGAGGAGAATTGAGTGGCAGCTCTAGGATCATCCTTTTTGGTTAATGAGCGGTAGGCCGAGGATGATTCAGCCATCCTGCTTCCATGTACGCTGCTATAAGGCGAAGCTGATCTGTCACTGGCTACAATAGGTTGTAAAGGCTCTTGCTGAGTGGAGTCCTCGTCGTCGGAGTCCGACGACATTTTTCCCCACTTAATTTACAAAAAAAAAAGAAAAAGAAGACGACTCTTTTTTCGTTAGCTTGATGCAGTACAAAATTTAGAGTATGTTAACAGTTTGAAATTTACAAATATTCCCACGGATTGTATTTACAGATAGGATTGATGAAAAACCCCGCGGTGAATCGTCTTTTGTTGATTTATCATAAATTATTTTAAAATCCTACCGTCACTTGAAATTTATATATTCTAATAACTTTTTTGTTCCGCTACCGATTCGAAGTGTCTTTTCACTGAACGGTTGGATTTTTCAAAACGCGTTTAATGATGTATATATATCCCGGAACGGTAACAAATTCACGTACTAAAAAGTATATTTAAAAAAAATAGTGTCCCACAAGGTTTAAACTTGACCCTTTTAAAGCTTTTTGTCTAAAATTATGGCCTTTATAGGTGTTTTAACTGAGTTAACACTTGTATTACTATTCACTATATCTATGTTAAGAATCTACACTTCTGTAACTTCACTGAAACGTCACTTTCGCCTATAAAACTAAACTTCAGTCACTTCACGTCGCTTTGAAACTAAATATTGTTATTATACAAAAGTTGATAAAGTATCACTTTTAAAGCTAAAAACTAGACAGGAAAAGGTTTTTTGTGACGGGGATGTTGTCCCCGTACACGATAGAACTAATATTTAATTGATTATACTATGATTTTTATCTTTTTAACACAGAAGAGATTTTAATAATAAACGTCAAATAGACGTTAAATTTTTTAGAAAGTTGATTATAAATCACTTATTTTTCACTGATAATTTACACAAAATGGTTTAATGGGGCAGGGGAGAGGTCCCCTAAGCGGTGTACCCGAAATAATTGGTTGATGATCGATTTTTACCGGTTTTCTATTAAATTAACTGTGGAGATTGTTGCGTCGCTGCGACCAAAATGGAGGCTTGAACTGAACTGAACAACTGAACTGTTCTCTGTACAAGGTACGATTTTAAAATTTCCTAAGCAGTGTTTCTTACGACATTTAAAAAACATTTTTTTTACATTAGTTCCACACACTTCGACAGCCGGCGTGGTCTACCGGTAAGGCTCTTGACTCGCAATCCGAAGGTCGCGGGATCGAATCCCGGCGTGGCAAATAAATTTTATTTCATTGATTTGTGTTATTTCACAATTAATTCATTTAAAATAATATATAGTATATTTGCGGCACGTCTCAGAGTGAAAGATACTCCTAGTATCACCCTGGTGTAAGACCACCATTTAGAATTGAAACGTTGCTTGAAATGGCTTTATCCGTGTTTGATGACCTGGGTACCTAGCATGGTCGATAGACGTAGGTTTTATCGAAAATGTCGGTAACTTGTCATCGCTCCCGAGCACGACTGCAGACCGCTAACGAACAAATAACAGTTTAGGTCAAATAAATTATGAACCCTTAGTCGTTGTGAACTTTTATTTGTTCGTTAGCGGTCTGCAGTCGTGCTCGGGAGCGATGACAAGTTATCGATATTTTCGATAAAACCTATATCGATCGACCATGCTAGATACCCAGGCCCCCTAGCATGGTCGATCGATATAGGTTTTATCGAAAATCTCGGTAACTTGCGATCGCTCCTGAGCACGACTGCAGGCCGCTAACGAATAAACAACAGTTTACGTCAAATATATTAGTAACCCCTAGTCATTGTGAACTATTGTTTGTTCGTTAGCGGTCTGCAGTCGTGCTCGGAGCGATGGCAAGTTACCGACATTTTCGATAAAACCTATATCGATCGACCATGCTAGATACCCAGGCCCCCTAGCATGGTCGATCGATATAGGTTTTATCGAAAATCTCGGTAACTTGCGATCGCTCCTGAGCACGACTGCAGGCCGCTAACGAATAAACAACAGTTTACGTCAAATATATTAGTAACCCCTAGTCATTGTGAACTATTGTTTGTTCGTTAGCGGTCTGCAGTCGTGCTCGGAGCGATGGCAAGTTACCGACATTTTCGATAAAACCTATATCGATCGACCATGCTAGGACCCCAGATCTGAATAGCCAGGTACTTCTCCACCTTCCTCTTCCCCATCTCCTTCCCCTCCCCACTACCTTCAGCCTCACAACTTGCCCCAATTGGGGACGCCATAGTCTCACTGGCTCCAGACGGGAGCAGTTGGGACTCTTGTGCCGTGTTCATATAAAAATTAAAAAAAAAACGTAGGAGGTCCCGAGGAAAATAATTCCCCTCAGGGTCTATGTCATCTTTGGGGATGCTGTGTAGAGGATCTTTTTAGGATAGGAAGTTCTGGAAAGGAAGCGGTATTAGGGATGGGTAGAAATCTGGGGTCAGTGTGTCTAGGAGTGACGGAATGAGTGAATCCATCCCTCTCACTACGGTGCAAGGCTATGTTCCAAGCGAGTCAAAGAGACTCCCTCAACCATTCTCTCCCGATCCGGCCTGCCATGCTGCTGGTGATATTAATGAAAGGTATAGGAATATAACTTAACATCTCAATATTTATATACACATGTGTCGACCGTCGCGTCGTTCCCAGAAAACGCATTGTCATAATAGGCAAGCAGTATACGAGTATATAGCAGTTCGTATATTTAAAAAAAAAAAACTATCAAAGACGCCAAACCTTTCGTCCATAATGGAATACTGGTACCTACCCTGATTGAGTACCTACCCTGAGATCCCTGAGAATGAGATCCCTGAGGAATGGTAAAACCATGTATGACTGTGTGAGAAATGTAAATAAGCGTAATGAGTATAGGAACGCTCCGATGGTTTGGGCATGTAGAGCGAATGAACGAGGAAAGGAGTGTAAGGAGAATATATGACGCAAATGTGAATAGTAGAATAAGTCGGGGACGCCCGAGAAAGACATGGCACGACCAAGTGAATCAGATTCTTGAGTCGGGCCATGTCAAGAGTCAGAATAATAGAAGAGCATGTATGAGACGATGTGTGAATGTGAACGAGGCAAGGAGTGTGTGCCAAGAACTAGTACTCTGCCTGCCCCGGCAGGGAAACGGCGTGATGGTTAGTTTAGTATATTATAATAACGCTCATTGTACATTTTCAGTAATACTTATGTTCTCTATTTTATGCAGGTGCTTGCAGGTTTTTACAGATGCAATGCCGCCTCATGGAGTCTCATGAATGAGTTTTTCTTTTGCCCTGTTTAATTTATCTTTGTCTTACTAACCTATTTTTTGCATTTTGTTTTTCCTGTTAAGTACTTGCATACTGCTTACTAACAACGTATGCAAGGGCGCTGGAGGTCTAGATTCGTTCAAAATAAATAAATGTAGCTTCGTTTAACAAAAAAATTAGAATCTGGCGAGAGCCTTGAAGGAGTAACCATCAGTTACTTATACCAGGGCGGGTAAGAGGTGGATAACCTCCACTGTACATTTTCAGTACCTATATTTGTTGCTTTGAGAATGACTGAGCAAAATAGCAAACATTGGTTCAGTGAAATCCGCATTTCATTTTAATTAGTCATAAGACATTTAATCATATTTCAGGCTCTAATGATTGAACAATACCTTCGTAACTTTCTAAAGTGACAATGAGTATTTGCAATTCTCGCCGCCTGTAACAATAAGCATTGTGTGCAAATAATGTGTGTTTATTTTAGGAGCTGCTGTCGAAGACCCCGAAGCGGGTGCAGGCCAACTACGTGATGTGGCGCGTGGCCGGCGCCTCCGTGTCCTACCTCAGCGAGGAGTTGCGCCGGAGGCAGCTGGAGTTCGCCACTTCATTGTCCGGCAAGTCTGAGAGAGAGAGCAGGTGGAAGGAGTGCGTGGACACCGTCGGAGGAAGGTGAGATATTGACACCCATCAGGCTGTTACATTCTTCAGTCACACAACTGGCATCAGCACAGTGTGCACATTTCTTAAGCATGACGTCATACTGCATTACTTATGATTCTTCATCAATACCTTGTACAGTCATATATCAAAATATTCGCCTACAGAATGGGAAACAAGAAGTAAGGTTAGTCGGGGAAGTGCATCTACGGGGTATGTGGGTCTATTTAGTTTTATGAGAAAACTCGCAATTATTTTACTATGTAGGTATTTGACTTTTGAGGGGCCCACCACTCTCCCAATAGCGGTATAAGGAAACACACAGTTTCCTCCTTCAACCCACACGTCTTGTTTTTTTTAACGACTCTAGACTAGAGATGGGTTAGTTCTGCATTTTTCCGGAGGCCTCCGAGACTTGCTTCCTTTTAAAAGTACTTGAGTTCTTGGAGCAGGTCCCGGGAGCCACTCCCGACTCGCGAATGGCCCGAGCGCGCAAAAGAATTCCAACGCACAACCTGCTTCCGACTCGCAAATGGCTTGAACCGAGACGCTCGGGTTCCACCCTAGCCGGATCTCGGAGCCGGAGCTCGCAAAAGAACTCGAACGCCCGACCTACTCCGCCTGCTCCCGAATGGCTCGAATCGAGACGCTCGAGTTCCACCCTAGCCGGACCTCGGAGCCGGAGCCAGCACGCAAAAGAACTCAAACGCGCCACCTACTCCCAACTTCCACATGTGGCTCGGACCGTGATGCACGGGTTTGACGAGTGCGAACTAGTACTGTATTAAAATATAACTAGCCGTTGGAAACAATAGTTATATTATTTCAACGTTCAACGCTGTTGAAAATAATTAGCGCCAACAGTTGAAATATAATACCTACATGCGAATATTATTCAATGCAGTCAACGATTCAACTGCCTAATAAATAAAAAGGGTTAAGAGTTTGTACTTCGTGAACAACATTACTCGATATTTTAAATGGTCTTTTGGTTATGTACGTACCTACTGCACGTTTTTTTTTATTTTCCCATCCAATACGGCCGATACTCAGCGCCATGCAAACAAACAAATTTATCAACGACAAGCAAAAAAATAACCTATTGATAATTTTCAATGTTTTGTACCTATTGTTTTCAACGGTGTTGGAATGATTAAGGTCAAAAGGGTAAAGAGATCACACTTCGTGAACAATATTATACCCAATTACACAAGGTCTTTTGGTAATGTACATACCTACTGCACGTTTTATTTTATTTTCCCATCCAATACGGCCGATACGTAGCGCCATGGAACGATCAAATTTATCAACGACAAGCAAAAAAATAACCTATTGATAAATGTCAATGTTTTGTACCTATTGTTTTCAACGGTGTTGGAATGATTAAGATCAAAAGGGTCAAGAGATCACACTTCGTGAACGATATTATACCCAATTACACAAGGTCTTTTGGTAATGTACATACCTACTGCACGTTTTTTTTTATTTTCCCGTCCAATACGGCCGATACGTAGCGCCAAGCAACAAGCGAATTTATCAGTGACAAGCAAAATATATCTTCAACAGGATAATATTTTCAACGCCGAAACCAACGTCTTCCAACAGTTTAAACTCTCAACGTTATTATAGGATTATTATTACGTGTGTGTCGCGTGGGGCATAGAGATAATAATAATTAATAATACATCAATGATTCGGGGAACCACCCGTTAAAAGGGATTCCTTAATACGATTTTTATATATTTTTTGTTAGTATCGTGCCGATCTCCTATTATAGTTGCGTCAACGTCGACGTTATTTTCAACAGTTGAAAATTGCCAACGATAACGACGTTGGCGTTGGATAGAATTATCGTCAACGCCCAGTACTAGTGCGAACTGCCACCGCGCCGCGCCGCGCCGCCACCCGACTGTGGCTCGGTCCGCCGAGTTCTGGCTACAAGCTACAAGTACCGTACCGGGTTCTTTGGGAGTAGTCGATTTGAAAAGGCAGTAGGAGTAGGAGCCGCTTCGCGCGAATGATCTAGATCCTTCAATGTCCCCGAGTACGAAGCAGCATGCAAGTACTTACGGAGCGAGTTTATTATTATAGATTCCGCATTCTGGAAATAGAAAAAAATACAAGATATAAAATAAAAAAAAGAGATTTTAAATCAATTTTTTAATTACACAAAGATAACCACTGGAGCGCCAAGACATTTACAACAAAAAACGATTTGAGTGTCAGCAATTTCTGTGCGTCCGGTTTGTTAATTTCCCGCCCTTATTAAAAAAATCATGCCTCTGAATTTTAATAAGGAGTCATAAACTCCTTACAGTGTTATAGAGCCAATGAAAAGAACACACTGAAATATAATATATGTTACTTAAAACACATAAAACAAACTTACGGCATTTTAAGATATTCGAATAACGGAGCAAATAATGACACACTTTATCAATTTTTTTTTTGGTTTTGATCAGATACAAGTTCTGAAGCAGTAAGAACCCTTCGCATTTGCGTGTTTCTAATTATAGATAAACTGGAAGAGCTAATGTTCATTTCCCTCTAACATTTATATGGGGAAATGTAAAAATTATTCTGCTTTGTAAAAAAAAGATATTATAGACAGGTGTACTTGCCCCATTTCACCGGGCTTGTGGGTCTAGGTGATAGCTTTTACTAAAATAATTATAGATAAGTATTATATTCTACAATGCTCTTATGATTCCCGTGGTGTTAATTACCTGCAAGCTGTTGTATTTATTCATTTATTATCCATTTATTTATCGAAAGTAAATTCAATTCTCTACTTATTGGTGATTGAATCCAATTCGTCATTTATTTCTATGCTGCACTTCCCCGCCTGATCTTACATAAAAAAAATGCTTTTTTACAGTTTGTCCCTGGCCATCGGTTCCCTGTACGTCCGAAAATACTTCCACGAAGACTCCAAGAAGGCTGCTCTCGATATGGTGGCAGGAATTAGGTGCGTAAATCCATATTATATTGACAAAGTCATTGTTTTGATCATCTTTTAACTCTTCTAAAAACACGCAAACATAGTGAGGTAATGTATTATGTAAATTTAATGATTGTAATACTGATTCAATTAAAATGCTAGAGTACCTATCTTTTAAACCTACAGGTCGAACTAATTGCTAGATTTGTGACCTCCTACGTACATTCAATAAGTTTTGTTAAATCCAGGACCGAATTCAAGGACATCTTGAGGAAGGTGGACTGGATGGACGACAAAACGAGGGACGCCGCCATAGACAAGGCTGACAGTATGACAACCCACATTGCCTACCCCCCTGAACTTCTCGACGCCAACAAGCTGACCGAATTCTATGAAGGTGTAAGTTGAAAGTCAACAACTCCATTTCTACGTCATTTTAATAATTTAAATTATGGCCGCCAAATTTTGAAGTCAGTGTTGTCTAATACTTAATTAAACCTTACTGTTTAAAACAGTCTAATCACTCCAATGCTTGCGGTAAAACAATGCACAACTCAGCAGTAGGAATAATGAGTATCAACAGCATGGCTCTGACTATTACTATTCTAATTACCTACACCTAGCTTATTCGTGCTAAAAGCTGATTATGTAGACTATATATATTTTTGAATCTAGCTATAATTTTGTGGTTATCCATTATAGAAAAATGAAACAATACAACTTTGTATAAACCATTTATATAATGCGTAAATCCGGCCGGTTTCGGAACAAACGTTCCTTCTTCAGGAAAGCTTATAATAATTTGACAGTTTCGAACAATGTTTTATTATGGTAGGGGTGGAGCCGTTGCTAGTTTGTAGATTGGGTGGGTAGGTATTAATGTAGAGTGGGTCGTATTTACGCATTATATAAGTGGTTTATACAAAGTTGTATTGTTTCATTTTTCTACGTAGACTATATTTTACTGTGCAATGTTTTCGTTTTCCCTTGTGTTTTTACATGCTATACCTATTTCTATTACTGGTCGATCATCGCTTTGTGTTACTATAAAAATATAATTAATAATTTATTTGATGTTTCCTTTTCAGTTGGATATGTCAGCGGACATGTTCATCGAGTCAGTTCTGAACCTGACCTACTTCGGCACTGAGTACTCGTTCAAGCAGCTGAGGAAACCTGTGAACAAATCAGACTGGATTTCCCACGGACGTCCCGCCATTGTGAACGCTTTCTACTCGTCGACGGAAAACAGTATTCGTGAGTTTTCCTTCTATACAGATTATTATAGCTACAGATCTACTGTAGTGGTGAGACCCTAGAATTACTAAAGAGACACAAATACAACTGGTATATGACTCAATCATTCACGATTTTTATGTCTATGTAACGATCAAACCTTGCGGAAATAAATTCACTGTTGCCACCTTATTTAATTTGAGAGGCAGACGTGGGTACCGCCATTCATTGGATAACCAACACATCTGTCTTAGATCATCCCAAGTGGTTCGCTTAGGTTCGTTTTGGTGACTTCAATCGACCACCACAACACGGGCATGTGCCTAGCATGGTGCTCGAAAAAAACCCAATTTATGAAAAAAAAAAATTTTTCAATGAACAAAGAAAACTTTAAAAAAAAAACTTTTCAGGAGTACTCGTGGATTGAGGTCATTGGCGGATACGTCTACTACTGCATGGTGGAATGGAACGGGAGAGACTGGTTGAGGGAAACCCTTCGACCTTTCCAGCTCTCGCCTAACACACTAATGGGATTGGAATGGATTCATACGTCCGCCACCCTCACACACCGATACCAGCCCCTCTTACATGTTCTTTCCCAAAACATTCTTTCCTTTATTTCCTTAAAAAGACTCTCCACACAACTTCAACAAAGATGATGTTTGATGTTTCTCGGGGCAACCCGAAAAATAATATTCTTCGGTACCTCCTTTGTGGAGATAATTTAAAAAAATACAAGGTTCAAGGTTTCGGTTCACACTGGCTTCGTACCTATACATAATTGCTGCAGCAATTATAAAGTGTTTGTGTAATTTCAGAATTCCCAGCCGGTATCTTGCAAGGAGCCTTCTTCTCATCTGAGCGACCTCGCTATATGAATTACGGAGCCATTGGATTCGTCATTGGTCACGAGATTACCCACGGATTTGATGACCAGGTAATATTAAAAAATAATTAATTAATTAAACGCAAAATCCACATTTATATTTCAACTTTTTGTAATACATTAATTTGAATATCACTTTTGTTTTCTTGATTGAGTGAAAGAATGCAGCGGAAATTTGGAAGCGGAAATTAACCCACTTCCCGACATCCAATCAAACTAAAAGTCGGCAGATAGATTTTTTGTTGATGGCAATATATTCTGTCCACTTTTGGTGACAATCACTCACACACAAACGGAGATATACGCATTTTTCGAAATTCAAATAAATTACAGAATATGAAATAATTCCGTTTTAAAAATCGGAATTTAGCATAGTCGGTAAGCCGGTTGATTCCGATCGCTGGAAAGGAAGGATCAAACCGCAGTCAAACCATTGACAAAAATTAAGTTTTAAAAAAGGCGCCTGATAAGTCTCAGCGAAAGAGAGACAGACATCAAGCGAACAGAGGTTCGAATCCTACGAAATAAATTTTTTTTTAAAATAAACAGGCCACTTTAAAATAAACATGCAAAAGAAAAGAAAGCGACATCGAGCGCCTTTCTAGTTTCACTTCTACCGCTTGTGAATTACACACTCTGATTTTTTTTTAAAGTAGGCAATTCACCTTAAAAAGAGTGAAACTTCTTTCGCAATATATCTAATAACAGGTTTTTTTCAGGGAAGACAATTCGATAAGGAAGGAAACCTTGTAGATTGGTGGGATTCTAAAACCAAGGAGCGTTACCTCGAAAAGGCGAAATGCATCATTGAACAGTATTCCAACTACACCGCTAAAGAAGTATCTCTGAATGTAAGTAAAAGCCTTATTATTCTTTTATATTAAATTACGCAATAAAATTAAGATAAAGTCCCTTAGATTCTTAGATAATACCAAAAGAGCTAGATCTACCAACTTACTTCATTGAACCCTTCGTTTTTAAGCACTTAAAAAATATATGTGTTATTTTTTAAGATAATTTTTATTCAGATGCCGAATTCGAAAAGTAATTTTATGAAATTCCCTCGTTAGAAAATAATCGCTAAGTGTTCTCCGAAAATTATAAATAACACACCTGGCTGTGTTTTTTAACCCTTAGAGCCCGCGCAGACAGCTAAGCGTTCAGCGTTCAGCGTTCACTGGCGTTCACCTAGCTAACAGTCCCGTTGCGTTCTACGCGAGTTCTGACTCACACAGCACACGGTCAAATATTCTGCGTTCCATTTTCCCAAAAAGCTTGTACGTGAAACATGTATTTTGATGGTTCGTCTTCATAAGACGAAGCATTGCTTTTGTTGACTTTGGAGTCTAAAAAGAAAAGAAGTCACTGGGAGCATCCGATTAACACCGAACGAAATGAAAAAGGAGAGTTCAGTATTCTTTTTCCTGAGATGAAGAACGTTTTTTTATTTAATAATAATAATAACGTTATATTTGTATAGCGCAATTTTGTGTCATTTCACTTCGAGTGTTTTACTTCCGAACGTCAATAAGTAGCTTTAATGAATTGCATAATTATACGTATAAAAAATTAATAAATATAATTATATTTTTATAATTATATAGTCTGTGTAACTAAGATTATATAAAAACTGCCTTTCCAATTCACATCTAAATCAATTAATTTTTCGGTGTCAGTCATCTTGCGAGAGAGGCGTTCCACGAGTTCTTTGTAATTCTGACAATAGAACGCAAGAACGCAAGCGTTCACACTGACCGGCGCGGTCTGACCGCCGCTGTGTCTGCGCGACGCGATAGTGGTCAACTACTTACAAAGAACGCAGAACGCGAAACGCGAAACGCGGAACGCGGAACGCGGAACGCTTGCTGTCTGCGCGGGCTCTTAAGGCCTTGGGCCTTTTTTGTCGGAATGTCTAAATGTTTCCGCTTTGCAATAAAATCCGAAATAATGGAATATTTCTGAATGTATCCGAAAATTTAAAAATGTTTTGGAATTCAAATTTTATAATTCAAAATAAACATATAATTTTTTAAACATAAATATTTGATATCAAACGTAAAAACTTACACAATAAACGACAATAAATAAAAACAAACACATATTATATTAGGCTAAAGTATTGTAAACATGATCGTCGGCTCACTTTTTATCGTTTCATGTAAAAATATTTAATAAAAAATTCCCAAGCTTTCATTTTTTTCAAATTAAAGCATGATGTTTTATTCTAACACCGTTTAGATCATATTTCTAACCATGATAGTAAGGGAGACAACGATTTCTATAAGATCTATTTGAGTTGTTCCGAAAAGCGAACATATTAGGCTGAGAGGTTAATATGCTTTAGGGGTAATTAACTAAGATGTGTAAAGATACACGGGCAAAAGGTGGATATGATAAGGTTTGCTGACGATATTGCTATGGTTGCTGAAAGCGAAGAAGAACTGCAAGAGGCCTTAACAACCATGCAAAGCATTCTTCAAAACAATTACAACATGAAGATAAATAAAGACAAAACAAAGCTGCTGACTGTAGGCCGAACGCAACATCAGATGAGAGTAGAGATGTCAGGAGTTCCACTAAATAACACCAAGGAGTTTGTCTACCTCGGGAGCAAAATAACATGGGACGGTATGTCTAAGAGCGAGGTCGACAGCCGTATACACCAGGCTAGGCTTGCATTCAATAAAAGGTCGAAAATAATAGAATCGAATAATATAGACCTAAAACTGAGAATACTCCTCATCAAGACCTATGTATGGAGTATCTTGATGTACGGCTGCGAAACATGGTGCCTATCCGAAAGAGATAAACGGAGACTAAAAGGCTTTTGAGATGTGGTCCTATAGAAGACTATTAGGAATTTCCTGGAGAGACCACATCACAAATGAGGAGGTTCTCCAAAGAATCGAAGGAGGAAGGCACCTGCTCAGGACCTTGTCCGAAAGGCGCGCAAGATGGATCGGCCATGTAATAAGACAAGAAGGCCTCTTGCATGCCATAATGGAGGGTATGACCGAGGGGAAAAACGCTAGGGGACGCCCACGCCGAGAGTACCTGGAGGACCTGCTGGTGGACGTGCGCTGCTCATCATATGCAGACTTCAAAAGAGCCGCACAAGACAGGGAAGAGTGGAAGAAACGTATAGATGAAATTGCTGCAAACCAATCCCACGATTGAAACCAGAGAGAGAGAACTAAGATGTCGAGACATTTGTTGTCTATTTTAAATAAATAGTGTTTTATGAAAAAAAATCATAACAGTTGCTTACGATAATCGTTTATCTATCATTCTTATTTACGTAATATTGTATCTCCCTTGTAAATTAACTTCAGTAATTTCTTGTCATCGTTTTGAGCGCTTATAACCAACGGTAGCATACTTTTGAAGTATTCCAAAACGACACCAATAATATCTAAAGTAATAATTTGGACTGTGATAAGCTCTAAAAAACCGCCATTACTGTTTTTGATTTTCTTGCCCAACCGGAAATTTATGTCTTTAGGTTACTAGGTAGTTATTAGTGTGTTTAATTAAATGTTTTTGGTTTCCAGCTGAACGGAGTTAACACCCAGGGAGAGAATATCGCTGACAATGGCGGCATCAAGGAGGCCTACTTGGCTTACCTGAAATGGGCTGCTGACAATGGACCCGAACCTAAGCTTCCTGGACTCAGTTTTACACCTCAACAGGTCAATATGCTGAACTATTATTTTTTGGGTACTAGCTGATGTTCACAGAGTTTTTCGAAATCAGATGTACCTACACAGTAATTTTCCACTTATTTTGAACGTCAAGTGTGCAAAGTTTCATCAAGAAGTAGGTAGGTACCAGTGGCGGTCCATCAGTTTTCAGTGAGCTAGAGTGCTAAGATGAAAACTACGGGTTTATTTGAAATCTTTTGAAGGCTGTCACCTTCCTCTTACTTTGAACGTCAAGTGTGCAAAATGTCATCAATGTCGAAATAAAACTGTAGATTTGTATTTAAAAAATATTTATCAAAAAAAAAAATTATTTACATCAATCGGGAACTCTAAGAACTCTAGATATTTATTTTTAAAAAAACTCGCTGTAGACACTCTTCCTTAGGAAGACAGTAGAGATTGCCTTATTCGTATTCGTACACCGTCTCTTGCATATGTACTTTGCTAACTCTTGACACCTTTATGCAAACATGTTGGTCGAAGTGGTAAGTGTAATGTGATATTTGTTGTTTCAGCTGTTCTGGATGAGCGCCGCCAACACGTGGTGCTCTTCGTACCGCCCTGAATCCCTGAAGTTGCGCATCACCACCGGCTTCCACTCGCCCGGCCGGTTCCGAGTCATCGGTCCGCTGTCCAACATGGACGAGTTCTCCAAGGACTTCAACTGCCCCGTCGGCTCTAACATGAACCCCCACCGAAAGTGCAAGGTCTGGTAATCGAGTCCGATCGACCCGGAATCACGAAAACCCTCTTACTAAATTGGACTAAAACGGGAGAGTAACGAAAACCGAAGACATCTGAACGTTCAACATCCCGCTGCAGTATCCCGCTGCCTGTCCTCTCAAAAATAAAATATTGAATGCGGTTCCATTTTTCACAAATCTTACCCATTCTCAGAACTTGGCCATTTCTGATTTATCATGACTTAGGATAATAATTGTTAATATAATTACTTAGAAGCATATTTTTGGCTTTTTAGACTAGTAGCAAGTTACCCTGAATGTTCATCATTTGGTTTTCTGGGTATTTGCGGTTATTTCGCTAATCGTTGTGGCTCTCTCAAGACTAATTGCAGCGCCCTCCGCAGAAGGATGGGGTCCGAAGGGGTCAATAGCAAAATTTTAATAAATTGCGGCAACGAATCTTAATTTTTTTCTTATTTTACAAAAAATTTAATTCAGTTTGCAAACACGAACAATATTTAACATTTTACTTAGTGAGGTTTTTTTATAATATCGGAACAAACCCACAAACCGTCTGGAACCGAGGTTTACTGAAATCGAGATATTAAACCTGATTTTGTACTTAAATAATTTTTTGAGAAAATATACAGGCAAATCATTTTAAAGGGGCCACGTTTGAACATTTGTGCAAACCAGCTTTTCATTCAAAAAAGCTTTTCAAACTAGTTTAGAACACCCGCATGCAGTCCCCATAAACCCCGAAAATACCCCAAAGATACTAGGTGCCTAGCCAAGTTTATGAAGAGAGCATAATTATTATAAAATGAAATTATTTTTGATCCATCGAGTACACCAGTGCAAAAACAAGGGTCTCTTTAAAATGAATTTTCTGTACCTTTCTGGATTTCGGATAGTTCCATGTCAATTATGATCCGACTATGCCAATTTGACAAAATGTTGTTACATTTTTACACAGGCTTGTGCGACTATGCTCTCCATTTTGATTTTGTTCCATTACAATTCAATATCTATAATCTCATAGTGCGTAGGTATATATCTTAATGGCATAAAACAGATTATTTAATTGTGATTTCACAAAGTATTTTTATTATTTTGTTATAAAGAAAATGGCAGACTTTGTTAAGATTTTATATTTGCATTTTACTAAAACTGCAAAGGTTTCGTTACTGCCACCTGTAAAAGATAATTTATATAATATTAATGTTGTTGAGTAGGGTGTCCTATAGCATATAGTTACTTACTAACTTGCAACTGATGCTTGTTTGTTTTATTCGCATTCTGGGTGACAATAATAACCACAAGTATAAAAAATTATATGAACTAAATGAATAACAGGTCCTAGTCCTCAATTGTGACTGAAATGGAATGAAGAATTAATAAAAGAACATGGTTTAGAACTGGGGAATAAAAACGTATATACATATATTATGTACGAGTAACACTGGCGCCCAACGTGGGGCATAAAACAACCAGCCCCAGCCATGGCTCAGCCGAGAATGTAGGCGGTTTATTCGACGGTGATTTTAGTACGATTTTCGTAATATGTTTGTTTTGTTTTTGATTGACTTTGTTACCATCGCTAAGTCAAATATTGTGTCATTGTTTTTGTTTATTATTAAATAAGATACATAAATATAATATTATTAAAGTTTCTCCAGAATGTAATAGTAGCTATTGTACAAATCAGTGAAATCACAACTATTGTACAGTTTAGGAGTGACGTGCAAACTATTGGTAATGAAATATTATATTGTTAGTGTCACATAATAAACAAATTATACGAAAAATGTGTGTATTATTTTCTATGCTCACCTTTGCTTTACCGGACCCACTTCATTTATGCTTAATATTGGCGACTGGACAACTCAGAATCATGCAACATCATCATCTTCTTTGAAAAGTCATTAAAAGTGATGAAAAAAAATTGGAGTGTGTAACTCACACGCAGTAATAGTTTTGGTAGAAGTGAAACTAGAAAGGCGCTAGATGTCGCTTTCTTTTCTTTTGCCTGTTTATTTTAAAGTGGTTTAAAAATTGGATATTGATTCCACAAAAATAAAATTTTTCGGATTTCGTAGGATCGAACCTCCGTTCGCTTGATGTCTATCTCTCTGGCCGCTGAGACTTGTCAGTCGCCTTGCCCACTACGCTATCGAAGGCCTGCGCCAAAGCGCAAATTTACCGCACCATATCATAAAAGAGTATTTTTGTAAAACTGAGTTGTGACGCATTTCCGTTTCATCCGAATTTCAAAACACTAACGGTGATAAAGAAGTTTCACTTCAAAAAATGGGTTACATTAGGTCAGCTTATGGGCTATTTTTAATGACTTTCGAAGAGGTGTTGAAGTTGCAAGATTCTGAGTTGTCATGGAAACATAATATTATGAATATGTAATACGTAAACAATGCTAAAATAGATTTTCTTCTACCTACCTAAAATCGGTGAGGCATAATTTTGCGTTTTGAGACCTTTTTTTTTTTACATGAGCTCCACACAGGAGTCATGTCATCTTTGAGGATGCTGTGTGGGGGGTTTTTTTTAAGGAAAAGGGAAGGAGAGGAGAGTTCTGGGAAGGAAAAGGGTTTAAGGGGTGGGTAGGAATCTGGGGTTCAGTATGTCCCAGTCATCCGCCTCCAAGACCTAGACAAACCTCACCCCATGAACCCGGGCACCCCTGCTAAATCACCAAACGTAGCGAACCATTTGCGGTGACCTATGGCAGAGGTGTTGGTTATCCAATAAAGGTTCCCGGGGCGGCGGTACCCATTCCCGCCTCCCAAATTGAAAAGACCTATGTAACCACATCTGAAAATCAATCTTCAAAAACATTTTAAAGTGAAGCACCACGAAGTATTGCAAAATCAAGTGATTTAGATTTTGAAAACGTTTAAATTTATTTAAATACTGCGAGTAGAACACATCTTGAAGACCTTTGAAATAATCGAGTATTTTTGAGAAGACTTTTATTTTCTGTTTCTAAAACAGTTAAGATCAAATTTCTAACCATGGAAGGGAGCAGGGCCGTATTTATACTTTTCATTAGCATAGGCCACTTCATTTGCGCCGCCCCTTCCTCCTTCTTAGAAGTTGCTACCTATCATGATTATTTACTAGTAGGCTGCCTGCAGGTGACACACAATTTTAAAAATAAATGTTCAAATATAGGTTAAGTAGGTAAAAATAAACCAAAGAATTATTCACAAAGTAAAAGTAACATGAAACAAGAATTACAATTTTTTACGGGATTTTTTTATATGACTTGATCATCTAAAATAGCTTCGTAGTTTATAGTATTCAGTCTGCTTCTATGAATAGAAGAACCAAAGAGTAAAGTTTTTCTTGCGATAATGAAGACATTTGGTATTTCTTCAATCGCTAACTCCTTTCTCCAGAACATTTTGTGGCTGGAGTGCAAAGTGCGACGCGGAGAGCTATATTCATATTTGGGTAAATGTTGCACAGAGATTGTTTCCTCAAATACTTTCCTTGAAAAGATTCAGTAATAATGTAGATTCAGGTTTCTCTGCCGTCTTATTAGAGGAATGTGACCTTGAAAGTGTAAACATTCCTGAACTAAATATTCTTCTAAATCATTGCATAATATTGAAAAAAAGACAGAACTTTTTATGGGACTCTTTGTGTTGAAAGTTCACCCTTTTTTAAATGATATTTTCCTTTGAAGTTTATGTACGCATTATGCATTCTCTCTAATTCAGCTCTCAGTCAGGTGTTTGTTTCAATATCCTAATTCGATCTTTCGTCTACGCATTTTTTTCTCTTAGGGTCATCTTACTCTTAAAGTCGCCCTGTTGTATGAAATAATCATAGTTTTCTTGCTCTGGTATAATAAACTCGAGAAGAGATCCATAAAAATCAGACACCGTCAGTACATCAACAGATGAGCTCTGAATCTCAGCATTCTCTTTATTTAGTCTTTCCAAAATAGCATTCCAAAATACGATTAGTAACTAAATAAAGGTAGCCCACCGTCTAAGCATTTTTTGTGAAATATTCGCACCATAAGCGCACGACGCAATCCGCGGTCCTGCACGGGCGTCTGAAGGTTTCTTTGGGGGGAAATAGGTGTAGAGGCTTAATTTTCTTCTTCATAAGTCGATAGAACTATTCAAAAATATATTCTGGAAATTTCAAACCAATATACCACGCCGTTTAAAAGTTATGTGCGTTTGAGTGAGTGTTCCTCGGAAGAACTACCACTATTTTACTGCCACTCTTATTTTCAAACGCATTTTCTATAAATCACTTTTTTCGAATTTCTGTAACTTCTAGCTACAGTTTTTGATCAATAGTTTTCAAACTCAGCACGTAGTTTCATCATTTAAATCCTAAACAATATCTTAATTTTTACTATTTTTTTATGGTACATAAAACGTACAAAATAATGGTAAAAAATCATACAAAATTTTCACATTTCTCAAAAAAAATATTAATTTTCGATTTTTTTGTAAGGAGGATTTTCAAATAGAAGGAACACTTATAAAAAAAGGGAAATTCTTTTGAAAAATTGAGTTCGAATGAAAATTGTGATCTCCTGGAGTTACACAAATTGTCCAGCCGGATGGCGACTTACAATGCGCGGCAGCTGATATCTCCGTTATTTTTTTGAGGAAAATTTTAGAATATACTGTTAAATGTATGTGTAAAATGACCCCAAAGTATAAATAAAACATATATACATTCCTTATGTCTCAAAAAATTTCATAAAAATCCCTAAAAATACGCCGTCCCACACCTATTTCTCCCCTTAAACGCTCGTTCGCCACGTGCAGTAAAGATAGACCACTGCCAAAGCATTTTTGTGAAATATTCGCACTACAATCACCCATCCCGTATTGGACGGTTGGGCATTGAACGATACAAATCCGCGGTCCCGTACGGGACCACTGGGCGTCTAAAGGTTTATAGTCAGAAAACTCTATCTATCCGCAGTGTCTTTTTTATAATCATACACAAACTTAACGGCTTACCAAAGCGAGCGAGCGCCGCCCCCTGAACTCTGCTGCCTCTAGGCCGCGGCCTATATGGACTATTGACAAATTCAGGACTGGAAGGGAGACACGTCGATTTCTATGAGACCTTTATGATTTTTCCCGAAAACTGAACAAACAGACTTGACGGGTTTGCACGCGTTTTAATACATGCGTGAGCAAAAATAATTAATATTAATTATTAGTATTTGAATACTTCTGACACCTTTCGGATGTAATATGATATAAGTAGGTAAAGACAAAACAAAACAAAAAATTTCATTTGATACCAGGCTACATAGTGTACTGAGCAGTTCAGTTTCAGCCACTGTAGGCGGCGCTTGCCAACACAGTTACTTTCAAAAAGCGATATTGTTTAGTATTACTGCTAAACCATTCGTTGTTTACTGGTGTATGCCTAAAGTTATAGCCAGTATAGTAAAATGTGCCAAACTTCAGTGGGATTAGTTTTGTTTGTGGCTTTTATGGGAGGATGTCTTGGGGAACTCTCTCCTCGTGTTATCGTAGGCCAAGGGATTTTGAAAGGGATTTACTTGGAGTCGACGCTGGGAAGACAGTTCGCGGCATTCATGTCTGTACCATTCGCGCAACCACCCACCGGAGCGCTGAGATTCAAGGTGAGTGGAACCGGTTATTGATAAAAAAAGTGTTTGTGATTAAAGCACTGTTTTTAATGCGGAAAGATTGTATGGTAATAATATTATTACTCTCTCATTGGCGATGTTCGCGTGTTTCAATTATGGACGAATGCAAAATCAGTAATTTAATTTTAACTTTTTTTAACTAGGTACGTTAAAAAATATAGAGGAATGGTTTGAATAAATTCATAATAACATACGATTACCGGATAACTCAGGATAGTGACAAATTAACACTCTTTTTAAAAGTGATGAAAAAACAAAGATAAAAAGGATATTGGCTAAATATAATAAAAAAATATAAAAAAATATTACTTTTAACTGCTATAAAAGTACCAAATATGTTTACTTTATATCTTAAAGTCTGCTATTTGATAAATCGTTCATTCCTTCTTTTTCTCTCATTTCTTAGTTTCTATATCTCTAAGTCTACTATTGTATAAATCTTGCATTCTTTCTTACATATCCTTTAATTACTTATTACAATAATTTTTGTTTCTAACTTACATGATTCTTTCATTTATAATGATTTTTGAATTTATAGTATATTTTTTAAATTCTTCATGATTTTTATTTTAAAATTTAAACATGATTTTTTAACCTACTTATTATTTACAATAGCCTTTATTACTAACTTACACGATATTTTAATTTACTAATTGAGCTAGAGCTCCCTCACCAAACACAAGAGCATTGTCTCTTTATGGTGAGGAAAGACATTTTATTATTTCTTTGTTAAAACCTTATATAACTAAAAAAAAAATTATAGATTACGTCAGGTTGCCACTTTTCAAAAGTATGTTGATTTATCACTGTCCTGAGTTGCCATAGAACTCTATAAATTTATATACTTAATCGTTTTCGGAATCCTGTTATGATCGGAATACCTACCTCAGGAGATAAAAATAAAATAAATCATTAGGTTATTTTCGGTAGGTAGAGCGTACTTTAATTATACATAAAATTATGACTTTTAATTTATTTGACTTCTAATAAAAAAAAATCTTATTGTTTCAGTCTACCACTTTAATTCTCAAGTTATTTTTGTGCCTCCTACCGATTTTTAACACTTTTATTTAGGTACTGTTTAAAAATTTCTGAAAGCAATTCATTGAAAATATTAAAAATAAAATACATCAAGAATTATATGTTTCAAATCGCCATTGACGTTCATTCTGGCATTTTTTTTCTGCTGTGATAATGGCGCAAACGAAATAAAATATGATTTTGTAATATAAATTCGGCTTTCATAAGATTTTCCATTAGAGAGACATGATTATTATAAATATGTCTACTGTACTGTGAAGTGTACCCTTTCCGTATAAATTATGCGCTCGTGATAAGCGTCTAGTTCAGGGGAGCCCAACCCAAATTGTTTGGTGGGCCAAAAAAAAATTACTGAGTCTAGGTGGGTCACACCTATAAAAAAATGGGAGGGGTACCGTTAGGTCCATCAGTGAATACAGGTATATGTGAATATTACCGCAAATTTTTAGCGGAATTTAATGTCCAAAAATGCAATTATTGTAGAACAAAGAACGACATTTGATTTTGGACGAATTTATAAAAAAAATAATAATATCAGCCATGCGCCGGACACTTTTCAAGCAATAGGTCAAAACCCCCATCGAGAGTCCAAGATCTTTTAACAAGAAAGTTCTAATTTCACAAAATGTAATATAAATGTGATAAATTAACGAAAGCATTTTTTTGAGGAGAAACTTATTTAGCCCCGTTAGTGATTTGAAATTTGGGTGAAACGGAAATGCGTCACAAAAATTTATTATTTGACGGTCCTCGGTTCTAATATAATGCGGTAAATTCACGACCATGCACGGTATGAAGCGCCCGTCTCTCACCACCCAGAGAGACATCCAGCGAACGGAGGTTCGAAACTTACCAAATCCAAAAAAAAAAACATATTTATTTTTGTAAAATCATTATCCAATCTTCAAACCACTTTAAAATAAACATTGTAAATAAACTAAATAAACTAAAATAAAATAAACATTGTAAAATCATTATCCAATCTTCAAACCACTTTAAAATAAACAGGCAAAAGAAAATAAAGTGACATCTGGCGGCTTTCTAGTTTCACTTCCACTGCGTATGAATTACGCATTCTGATTGTTTTTCTTTTTTTCTATGAATATCAAAATTTAAAATATGGTAAGCTGAAAACTTCATTTTGGGCCGCAAAAAAATCTTAAATTGGGCCGCGTGCGGCACATGGGCCGCAGGATTAGCATTCCTCTGGTCTAGTTATTTGTCTATCTAAAAATCAACGTTCCGGATCGAAGATCCTGCTAATCACTCAACCTTGCTATCACGGGTCGGTATTCCAGTATTTAGTCCGCAGTGCAAGCATTCTTTACTGGGAACACGATATCTGTGTACCATTCTACTACATTATTTATAATAAATAGTGTCGGAACTTTACGTATCAACTCCCTTACTGTACCTTTAGGGACTTAAATCATTAAAAAATGAGAAGGGACCAAGCAGATAAAATATATCTCCATACAATTTTCAATGGCTTTATTGATTGTTCGCCCCTTTTGGCTGAGATTAATTTTAGAGTCCCAGGCGTTAGAACTAGAGAAAAATCACTTTTTCATCTTCAAAAATGTTCTACTAATCTCAGACAAAATGCTTTTATATTCAGAGTATGCTATATATGAGATAAGAAATTTAATTATATGAATAGAATATCATAGGTCAATGGATATGACCAAAGATATTGAAATAAAAAAAGATATTCTATGATGTCCGCCCGACTGTCGGCGGACTACTATCTAATGGGAATAGTTTGATTACGGAAAGAATTCGGTCATTTAGTTTATCGTTCGTTAAATTTATTCGTTAATTGGTTAACAATATCGGCGACACCAGGAAGCACAGTCCCACCTAGTAAAAACTGCGGATAACACATCTCTTATATTTCAATATAAGAGATGTGCTATCTTACTGTTTTATTTTAGCACTCTTTTTATGTATCTTTGTAAAGCTGTTTGTTTTCCAAATAAAGATATTATTATTATTTAATATTTTTGACGTAGACATATTCTCGTGTAATTTAAGAACCTTAAAAAAATATCATACTAACGTCAAATAATTTTGAAAACCCTTTTGCAAGTTATCATTTTATTGCTGTGCATCCTTTTCAGTAGTTGCCATTCGATTTACTGTAATGTGTTCACTTTCAGTTGTAGGCAAATTATTATTATTGCTGTTGCGTAGTGAACATTTTTTTAAATTTGTGTGTTGAAATTTATTAAGCAGGTTATTAGTTTATACCTATTTGTGTTCTTAAATCTTTTTTATTCTTTATTTAACATTTACAAGGTTGTGTTTTTGTTAACTTGTTAGCTCACGGGTATAGGACCCTTGGTTTTTTTATTATAATTTTAAGTTATGTGAAAATCTATTATTGGATTTCATGTGTCTTATTATTTTTATTGTCATAAATGTAAATAATCTATTGATTTTCCCAAAAATAAATAAAATAAAAAATAACTGCAAAATATCAAAAATATAAGATTATTTGCACATACCAGATTTGAACTCCAGGTTCGCTTATTCATTAATTATTATTATTTTTTTTAAATTCATAGTTACCTATAAACAAATACAATCCTTATACATCTTTCATTGCGTAAATTAATCAATTATTTTTGTGATTAAAACATGTTTATGTTTTCTTGTTATTTAATTTTCTCAGGTAATGGATTCAGGGGCAAGGAGGTAACCGTTCCGTGTCGGAGGTTGTCATTTTCACACTAATTAACCATAATTATTTGTACAGACTAACCGCTTAATGAGATATTTGCCAAATGTTGGAAGTATGTACTTCATTCCAATGGTTTATTTAATGATGTTATCAATGCTAACAATGCTATCAAAATGGGAGATTAGTAAAGCAAGCTTATGAAAAATAATTAATATTGTGTGCGTTCTTACACAGGTGAAATTGTCACCATCTCTTTTTTCAGCCCGATTCACGTATAGAGACCAAAGACAAAACAACATGGTGTTGTTTGCAGTGATGCCAACTAAAATCGTAGTCATGAAAATAGCGATCGTGAAAAGCGAAAATTTTTGTCTTTGGTCTCTATATGGGAATCGGGCTGAAAAAATAGATGGCGTAAAAAGGCTAATACACTGGATTTTGAAGAGAAAACATCTTTACCACCGTTGTGAGTTGAAACTCGGTGAAAAGAAAAATAGCGACACTAAAAAGAGACAAGTACATCTGTAGGATTTCGCCTGCTAGAGAATGAGATAGAATAATCAGTCTCGTCTTTGTGGTTCGTAGCCTTCCCACGCTTGTCTACTAGGGTTTTCTGAAGGTTTCACTTCTACCGCGTGTGTTCTGCACACATTTTTTTCTTGGCATTCCGCAACTTGTAAGCTAATATAAGCAAGACGAAGTTTCCACAAGGTTTTTTTTTCAATAGCCCCACACAGGAGGCTCCGAGGAAAATAACTTTCCTCAGGGCCTATGTCATCTCTGGGGATGCTGTGCTGTTAGGGAAAAGAGGAGAGGAAGATGGGAGAAAAAAGGTGTGAGGGGTAGGTAGGAATCTGAGGGTCAGTGCGTCCAGGAGTGACGGGCGTATGAATCTATTCCACTGTGGTGCAAAGTAATGTTCCGAGAGAGTCCAGCTGCTGAAGTCAAAAGATCTTCCTCAACCAGTCTCTCCCGACCTGGCCTCCCACGCAGTTGGTGGGCAGACAAACCCGCCGCCAAGATCCGCACAAATCTCACCCCGGGCAATGAACCCGGGCACCCCTGCTAAGTGACCAAACGTAGCGAACCACTTGGGGTGACCTGTGGCAGAGGTCTTGGTTATCCAATAAATGGTTCCCGATACTCCAAATAATGTCAGAAATCACTGGTTAAAGTACCTAAGTCGGCTTACATTAATTACGAGAGTTCAAAGGGGGGGGGGGGGGTCCACCAAAATCTCACGTTACTTGAAAAGAATATACGAAGTGGCAGTGGAGGGGTCTAGATTGGAAGAAAAACTGCTCACGTAATTAATATATGCCCCCTAAGTCTACGAACAGAAACAAAGCTGGTTTCGGTTTTCTGATTAGGCGGCGCATGGGCGGCCGACTGGCGCAGGCGTGCCGACAAGAATGTTTGTATATCAACGTATTAGGCCGAACATAGTGAAGGCAGGTTCAGATTTATGTCCGCGCAAGGCGGCGCCGATAAGCTTTACCGGAATGAATTCTTAATTCCTGCTCGCCGGTGATGCCGGTCAGTGAAACTCAATGTTGCCAAGTGCTTGGTTTTTGGAATGTTTTCATGGATTTTGGATCCTTTCACGAGTAGGTGTCTTCTATGGTCACCTACATGGTTATTCCAAAAAACCATGTCGAACATGTCATTAATTAACAAAAGTGTGTACTGTTGAGTAGGATACGATTTTTAGCATGAATCACACGGGGAAATCCTGAAATCAGGAATGTAGTACAAACTTCAGTTTAGAATTTTTTATCCTTAAAACATTTTCATTTTTGGGCATGGCAATACTGGTGAAGCTTGTTTTGAAGGGAATGTGATATCAAAATGAGCGACCTATTAATTGCCACTGTTTTCAACAAATCGCCCATCTGGGATAAAATAAATACATTACATAGCAACAGAAATGTTGTTGACAAGTGCTCAACAAAGAAATCAATAGGATACCATTTTAAAATAACCTTAAATGTCACAAGCGAATTCCTTACAGACATGTTCATAACATATTATCATGTCCTCCTGGGTTTTTTTTTCATACATAAAGATACCAATTTCCAAATACCAATTGGTTTATTATTTCATTTCAAGAAAGGATTCTCGAAGAGAAAAAAATCCTGGTCTGTCGAACTCGAATTTCGTAAAAACTGACAGCTGCTGTCAGGCTACCGCGCAGGTAGCGCAGGCTTTATCTGCGTTCTGTTTGTCCACACCTCGAAGTTGACTGCCGCTGGTGGAACCGGGCACTGTTGAGTTAATTGAGTTACACTGAGCGCCGTTAATCTGAAAACCGAAACCCGCTTTGTTTTTGTTCGTACCCTAACACCTCTTATAAATGCCTACATATATTTTATTTTTTAATTAAATTTTTGTGTCCGGTGACTTTTTTGATACTACAAATAATGTCAGAAATCACTGGTTGTAAGTCAAGTATATCCCTTAACACCCTCTATAAATATCTACATAAATTTTATTTTTTAGTTTTATTTAATTCTATTACAATTGTTGTTGTGCCATGCCTGTCTCACTAGGAACTCCAATGTTAAGCACTAAGCAGTTTATAACAAAAATACAAATACCAATACAATATTTATTTCCATGATGTACAGTCGTAGATACCTAATATTTTGTAAAATGTATGCTAACACCCCGTTTTGAATAAACATGTAATTATTAGTACTTGCGCAACATTTTTAGGTACTTTAGGTGCTGAGGAACAGATTTTTAGACATTTAGTTGCGTGCACATGGTTTTTAATAAGGGAAGGCAGCATGGGCGTAACCAGGTTTTGATTTAGGCTGGGGCACAAAATACAGATCTAGAGTAGGTATCGAAAAAAGTTGGCTTCTACAACATATTCATGCTTTAGGCTCTATGAATACAAACAATATAAACGGGAGAAGGAAAAACCATCCTGTGAAGTGTAGTAAATTTGAAACCGCGACTCGGTCGACAATCCCAGAGGTCATGCATCGGCCAGAGGTCATGCATGGGGCAAACGCCCCACATTGTCCTACCATGCCTCCACCTATGGAAGGCAGTATGAAAAATAGCTAATGAATTCATATATAATATCTTACTAGTATTATAAATGCAAAAGTTTGTATGGATGTGTGTGTTTGGTACTCTTTCACGCATAAACTACCGAATGGATTTTAATGAAACTTTACAATAGTATAGCTCATACGCCAGAATAACATATACTTAGGCTATAATTTATAAAGCTAGGATGGGAACGCGGGAGGGAAACGGGGACGCACGGGAAAGGTGATTCAGGGAGAAACAAAGACTTTCTTTGAATATGGCACTGCAATGCACGCCGGGAACCAGCTAGTTATAGATATACGTAATAAGTCGCTGGCTTTAGCCGGCGTTAGTTGCGATTTAAGCCACATTAAAAAGATATCACTAATTGCCATCTCCTTCCCCTCCCAACTACCTTCAATTTCACAACTCACAACATACCCCAATTAGGGATGCCGTAGTCACACTGGCTCCAAACAGTAAGTTGGATGAAACAAAAATAAATATTTATGTTGTTTTAATCAAAGGCACCTTTGGAGGCGAAGGGGTGGGTGGGCGAGCGTGATGCCTCAGTGGACGCCCCAATATGCATTCAGAACAATCCTTACACGAGGGAGAAGGAAATCTCTGGAGCTGAAGACTGCCTTTACCTCAATGTCTACACTCCCAAGGTAAGTTGTAAAACAAGTTTAATATGTTATACGCGTTGTCAGAAAACTCGTAGTAAAAGTGGAAAACTGATGAATCTGCATCACATGGGAACACAAAAAATAGTTTTTTTCTATCTGAATTATAGGGTTAGAAACAACTTTTGGGACCGGGACTACGTTTGACCCATCTTAACCCGGCGTCAGTACAGTTGGGTCAATTTGACCCGCGCCATTTTAAAATTAGCTTATTTCTTAGAATTTTTGTGCGACGTTGCCACACTTCTCAGTAGCTGGAGCTAACAATCTCCCCTCCCCGCTGGCTCTCGCTGTTCAGTGTTGTAGCAGCCGCGACGGTGGATAGACGTGGCTAAACCCGAAAAAGGTAAATATGACCCAACCATACATTTCGTGTCGTAATTTCGCGCCAATTAATAACTAAACATTACATTCGACAATTGGTTCACCAGCTATGGTGATATATAAACTTAGAAATAAATTAGTAAACCACTTGATTCAAGAACACAAACTAACATCTGTAGGCACTGTTCGCAAAAATAAAAGACAAATACCCGAAAAATTTACGAAAACAAGGGAAAAAGAAATAAACTCGTCGACTTTTGGTTTTCAGAAAGATATCACGATCGTTTCATATATTCCGAAAAAAAAAGTGGTTTTACTTATGTCGAGCTTGCATCATGATGACAGTATTGATACATCTAACGGTGACAATAAAAAATCTGAGATAAATACATTTTATAATGTGACAAAAGGTGAAGTATATTATATATATACTCCACCTTTTTGTGGAGTGTATATTATTCGTAGTCCTACTATAGATCTCATTCATATTTATGATATTAGTTCACATTTTGAGAAAAAACATAATGTTTTATTTAAATTTTATAACTTTAAGACAGAGGTTGTCTATTTTTTTAAAAATTTTACTATACTTTTATAAAAATGTCGTTAAAAGATTGTTTTATATGAAGTCTTTTTATTTTACCCAAAATCTCGTAAACAAAATAGTTTTAAATCAAATTATTGAAATATGTTACTAAATTTCTTTTAAATATTGACATCAAAGCCAGTTTTTAATTCGGGTCTCCTAGACCCAACCCTACTATCGTTGTTACATATTTTAACTGTACTGACGCCGGGTTAAAAGACACTATAGCTGATGATAAAGGGAATATACTCGCACCAGCCAGAAATGTGTATAATATTCTATGTGGTTTATATTTATTTTGTGAATAATTTTATAAGAAAGAAAAGGGTTAATCAAAGGAAAATGTCACAGATAATCTTAGCCACAATATATTTTTTTAAGTTGTTTCTTCTGTATATCAAATCGACTTCAAATCTGATGTGTTTAACCAGTTTCCCACTAGTACAAGGAGTTTCAGAAAACCTTAAACCGAATTCCGTTAGTCTTTAATATATAAAACAAAGTCGGATTAGTTACACTATTTATAACTCGAGAACGGCTGGGCTGATTTTGATGATCTTTGATTTGTTGGATTTGTCTCCGCCCCGGATAGCAGAAGAACTATTAAAACATTGCCAAAATTTACGAAAAAGAAAGTTATGAAGAAAATTAATATTTTCATACATTTGTATGGAACGAATTTTCATATTTTGAAAGAACTGCAGGAATTTTGTGATAAGTACCTACAATATTGAGTAGTGAGTGAATTCCAAAAATTAAAACGTCAAATGTCAATTCGCTGACTGTTTTGCTTTTGTTCTTTAAACAAAAATTAAATCCCTCACACGTATAAAGAAAATGAAAAGCATTTGTTTTTTACATAGCTCCACCCAGGAGGCCCTGATGAAAATTATTTTCCTCAGGACCTATGTCTCTTAGGGAATGCTGTGTGGAGGGTCTTTTTAAGGAAGGGAAGGATAAAAAGTTCTGGGAAGGAAAAAGGTATGAGGGGTGGTAGGAATCTGTGGTCAATGTATCTGGGAGTGACGGACGTATGAATCCATCCTTCCAATTGCGGTGCAAGGCGATGGGTCGAGAGAGTCCAGCTGGAAAGGTCAAAAGGCCTCCCTCAACCAGTCTTACTCGATCCCAACTCGATCTTACCCGCCACGCAGCAGGTGGGCAGACGCAACCGCCGCCAAGACCCGGACAAACGTCACCCCGTGAACCCGGGCACCCCTGCTAAATCACCAAACGTAGCGAACCACTTGGGATGACCTATGGGTGACGTATGACAGAGGTGTTGTTTATCCAAAAAATGGTTCCCGGGGCGGTGGCACCCATACCCGCCTCCCAAATTCCCGTAAGTTAGTGGAAAAGTAAGAAAATCACAAAAAATATAAACCCGTACACAACGCCATCTCTGATACTGACAAAAACAAAATACGGACAGTTCCGCATTGATGATGCTTCATTGTGTGATTTTGAATTTAACTGAATTTGAGGCGGTACGAAGTTCGTCGGGTCAGCTAGTATTGTATAAAATGTTTATGTGAACTTCACACTATAGCCAATAAGTACCTAGCAATGAAAAGAGGATGTGTTTGGAATCATTTCCAGCAGATTTAAATTTCTTTGAATCAAAATTTCTATTCACTTACAGTAATTATGTCAAATAAGAGTAGAAAACATAGGAGGGCGCCACTGTTGATCAAATGGCAATACTAAACACATAACTCATGGTGTTAAAGTAAAGCTGTGTAACCTACATTTTTTGTAAAAAATCAAAAACACATAAAAGTGGGAAAAATTAGAATTGCATATAGGTATATTATACCTTTGCAATTTTTGTTAATAGAATGAGGAATAAAGATATTATAGTAAAATAAAAAGCACAGTTAGAAATTGCTCACATTTATTTAATACTAGCTTAAGTACCCAGCGTTACCCGGGTTTAGATCATGTCTCTAATTTTAGATCTGAATATATTTAACTCATTCAGACCTAAAAAAAGTGTAACTACTCACCATTAGTGATTCTTCCTTTTTACCTACTGTTAAATTCAAATGTATGTTATATCAAATGAAAGCATATCACTTTATAAAACACCATTTAATCAAATTTATGAGATACCTTAACAGCAGAGCTTCTTCGAATTATTTTTTTTTCTGAACAAAAAAAATGTTTTTTAAATGTGACTTACAGTGTTTTATACATTCAGTGTCATTGCGATTTGAAAGAATATTTGACAGTTAAATAGGTGTTGCCAGCCTACAAATTTTGTAGTTCAATTTTTAATATTTTCTACTCTTATTTGACGGACTCTACGTGGGAGATTTTTGAAGTAAAACTTCTTCATGCACGCTTGACTTGGGGAGTAAGCTGGTAAATGCATGACGAGAGCGTTACGAAAATTGTGATCGGGCGAGGCGAACGGAAGTTGAGTGGGAGATATAAGTTAGTGAAGTTTTACTTCAGTCGTGTGGTCTAAAGTATACTAGTTTTTATAAAGGAATTGATTAAATTTTATGCATTTTTTAACTGCTTTTAACTTTTGATTTCCATTATATTTTATAATGTTATATATCGTCGCATTAATTCGTAGAATGCTTAACCACCAAATGTCAAATTTTACAGGAGGCACAAAAAACCTCATAGTGAAAAAAAAATAAAGACAGGTCATTGTTTTTATTTATGTTCCGAACATATAATATATTTCGAAATTTATTTTCAATCATTTAACTTTTGTAAGTTAAGGCTTTCTATTTCAAATCGGAGTTAGGAAGTTTACATAAAAACCGAGAATGGAGATACGTATTTTACAAAGATACCTACGTACTTTTCTGCGAACAGTTTTATGAACAACTAGCTGAAGACTTGGGAGATAGGAATTTTACATTAAAAAAATAAAACACAACGATACAGAACTGCGAAATTTATTTTTTGAATTACTCGGTAACATTCTAATTGACTTTTATATTTAGTCTCAGTATGTAAGAATAACAGAATAAATATAATATTACTTAGTGCACAAAGCATAACAGCACAATACTAATAGGTACTACGAATAATTTTGAAGTGAAATAATAAGACCTGAAATGTTAAATAAAATAAAGTATGTGGAGTTAGGAGTTTCGAAGTATTCGCGAGTAAAAATGGCCCCATGGTTTCCAAATTTGTGTTTATCTGAAAAGATTTTTTTTTTTTAATTTGCGAGTTTTACTAGTCGATGCGGGACTAATTTTAACACCAGATGGCATTAAAAACGTATTTTCGAAAAATTTGGAGTTACGCAGTCTACGAATTAATACGACGATATAACGTTTTAAATTTCCAGGAGCCGTTGGAGAAAGGAAGTCTCCTGCCAGTGATGGTGTTCTTCCACGGGGGGGGATGGATGTGCGGTTCTGGGAACAAAATGTTTTATGGGCCGGAGCGCCTTATGGACAGGGATGTCGTATATGTCGGTGTCAATTACCGTCTAGGTTTGTGAAATATTGATTACTGAGTGATTACTTAGCCCAATGATTACTGGTAGATTATTACCGATTACTAATGATAACTTCTTGATATATTAATTATATACATTGTTAATAGCAAGTCTGAGATACCAACATAATAGTAACAAAATGGCGTAGTATAAGTTCACGAAGTGTCATTTTATTCATTCTTTAAACGGCTGTATCTCCCTCAATTTTGCCAAGCGCACCTTAATTTCTTTTTTATTCAACTTTTCCACACTTTTCTCATCTAGAAAGTGCATTTTTATTAAAATCCCCCACATTGGCGGGATCTGCATTTCACCCGATTATCCACTCAACTAATTGATTATTTTACTAATTGATTACTTTACCGGTTGATTACTTCGCCGATTGATTTCTTTACGGTTTTATTACTTTATTGATTGATTACTTTACCGGTTGATTACTTCACTGTTTGATTTCTTTACTGTTTGATTTCTTTACTGTTTTATTATTTTACTGATTGATTACTTGATCGTTTACGCAGTTTACTGGTTTATTATGTTAATTACTTATTAGCGGTTTTAATTCATTTCTGATTGATTACAAACTGATTACCGATTTATAACTTTACTTATCACTTAACTATTTAGTGATTATTTTTATGATTACTTTGCCAATCAATGAATTATGAATTATTGATTACTCAACTAGTTCATTACTTTACTGACTTATTGCTTTACCGGTTGATTACTTCGTAGATTGATTTATTTACTGTTTGACTACTTTACTGATTGATTGCTTTACTGGTTGATTACTTCACCGATTGATTTCTTTACTGTTTTATTACTTTACTGTGTGATTACTAGATCGTTTACGTAATTTACTGGTTTATTATGTTAATCACTTATTACCGGTTTTAATTAATTTGATTACAGACTAAATACAGATTTATTACTTTGCTCATTGATTACTTTACTAGTCGATTACTTCACCGATTGGTTTCTTTACTGTTTTATTACTGTACTGGTTGATTACTTGATCGTTTATGTAATTTACTGGTTTATTATGTTAATTACTTACCTATTACCAGTTTTAATTCATTTCTGTTGATTACAGACTGATTGCCGATTTATTAATTTACTTCTCACTTTACTATTTTGTGATTATTTTGATGACTACTTTGCTAATCAATGAATTATCAATTATTGATAGTTCATTACTTTTCTCACTGATTTCTTTATCGTTTGATTACTTTACGGATTGAATACGTTAATGACTTTTTAATTGTAATTGGTTGCTGATTGATTACTTTATTTAGCGTAATTATTGGTGATTTTTCACAAACTGTTATTGTTTACTGAATGTTACTGATTTATTACCGATTGGTGACTGGTTGGTTAATTTGGTGCTTGATTACTTTACTTATTAATTGATTGATTGATTACTTTGCCGACTGGTTACGTTGATTGATTTTCGATTGATTATTGATTGGTTGATTGCTAACTGAAGCATTGCTGATCAATTCTCGATTGATTGGCATCATATATTATGATGTTTCAGGAACCTTGTCCTTCTTCGCAACCATGGATGAAGTCGCACCTGGCAACTACGCATTGAAAGATCAAAACATGGCGTTGAAATGGATACAGAGAAATATAAAAGAGTTTGGAGGAGATCCCAATTCCGTCACAATCTTTGGGGAAAGTGCTGGAGGGGCAAGTGTTCACTATCACATGCTTTCACCAAAGAGCAAAGGTACAGTTCATAATATGTAATGAAAGCATACCCACCTATTCCCTCTATTTTCTACGTAACGCCCTTTACAACAAACTCCTTCTCCGAAGGAACATATTCTCTATATTAGCTACCTATCCATTTGATTGTGGGATTCACCGTCAATCAAGTATTAAAATAACCCTTGGAAAATATTTCTGGATTTCACCCTTCAAGGGTGTTCTAGACCATCATTTCAAATTATGGAGAGAAGGAAGATGAATTCATATACAGTAAAATCCGGATATAACGACCCTCAAGGGACCGGCGCTACTTAGTCGCACTAACCGAACGATGCACAAAACGGACGGATAATTTAAGCATGTTTTTATTATGATACATATTAATGTTATTGTAATTATGTATGAATTTTATTTAAATGGGCAATCTTGGAAATTATATGGAAGATTGGATTTATATACATTCTTAAACTGGGTTGGTACATAAAGTTGTTTTAAATAAATAATTCCTGCCAAAAAAATCCAGATATTTTCAACAGTTATTTTGACATTGTAGATACTCTCAGTATCGCCCTGACGCAACTACCATGCACCATTCAGAACCTAAAAATTGCTTAAAATGGTTTTAGGCATGTATAAAAGCTTGTGTCGCTCTCCATAGAGGGAAAAAAATTATTGCTTATTTTTAAACGCCCGGGGTCTCAAAAGTTTCGTATGATCTGTAGCTATTCGAAAACGGAAAAATAAATGAAATTATGGTTCACTATAATAAATAAATAAAATGGTCCGCTAAAATGTCCGGAAGTTTTGAAAAAATAGATTTCGTGATCTGGAAAAAAAATAAAACAAAGGGTCCATATTTTATATTTTGTGCCAAACTTAATTTTCATTCCATAACTGCAGTACAAAGAACGAAAAAAACTTATTTTTTTAAATTATATGTGATGTGTTGGTTAAAAATATAAAAGGGGAAAATAACACTTTTTCTGAATAAAATCAGAATTCTTGTTGACTTACTTGTATTCATAGATATCAGTTTTTTTATCATTTTAGTCAGCTTCACGATTTTTTTAATAACAAACATTAAAAGGTTATTATTGAAAAAAAATTGTAAGACGCAACTTTTGAGACCCCGGGCGATTCTGAATTCAAAAGCTGAAATAATTGACACACCCTAATGTATAATAACTAGATTTGAATAGCCGGATACATCCCAATTCTTCAGCCGCCCAAAACACCCTAGGGGTCGTCCATTAATCACGTGATGTTTTTAGCAACTTTTAACCCCCCCTGGTGATATGCGGTGAGGTTTTAGACTAACCCCACCCCCCCTAAAAATCACGTGTATTTTTTTTAGTACAAAGTATTTTGAAATTTTCAGAATATTATCACGAAAAATAAATCCACGTGACATCTCATTATAACCCCCCCCCCCCCCTTCGTGATTTTTTCCGACCCCCCCCCCCCCCCTTTCGATCCTCACGTGATTAATGGACGACCCCCTAACAAATTCTGGATGATTTAATCCCATTTATTCTGGGCAGTTCATTGCATATTTATTTTAAAAGTTAATGAATAGATAATACATACCTTCAATCAGAAATGCCTTCCATTTAAATAACACGGGACTAACCACAACACGGCCATGTTTCTAGCATGGTGGTCGAAAAATTATCATTAAAAGTAATAAACAATAAACTGAATAAAGAAAAATTAAAAAAAAACTTGAATGGAAATCAATTTCGCCACTGACGTAGGCATAATATTATCTTTTGACTATATACTCGTATCGAGACAATCAACATTGTGTACTCTCTTGCACTTCCTTCGCCATTACATTTGATTTAGATTTCGTACCAAAAACCGAATTAATGCTTTGAAATTTATGACATACTTTTGGACAATGAAACATCCTCACAACTTCTTTATCTTTGGTCTAGGTGTTTTAAATATTATATTATACTAGCTAGTAGCTGGCATGCGTTGCTATGCCATTTAATAAAGAAATTGTTTCTCCCTGCATGTCCTTTCCCATTCCTCCCATTCCTCTTCTGCCTCTCCATCCTCTCCCGCTATCCCACTCCGCCTCCTCCACCTTCCCTCTTCCCACTCCACTCCCCCCCTTCCCCCATCCCGAGTTCCCCTCCTCTCTCTCAGGTTCCCCTTCCCCCTCACAGGTTCCCCTCCCTCTTTCCAGCAAACCTTCTACCCGAGTTCCCCTCCCCCCTCTCGCATTCCATACAATCAGTCCCGGTACATTCAGTTTTCAAATAGCTCGCTTGCCACCTATTGCAATTTTTTTATACAAATTTCATAATTCCAGAACTCACCAGTAGTTTTATACAAACCTTGTCCTGACAATAACGAACACAAAAAAAAAGAATTATTCAATTTGGTGCAGTCGTTCGGAAGTTATGCGCGTACATACATTTCTGCGATTCATTTTTATTTTCGACGAGTATATATATAATATAGATTGCCAAAAACCTTGAAATTAATCAATAAAAATAAATATTTCAGGTTTGTTCCATAAAGCTATATCCCACTCTGGCACAGCTTTCTGCCCTTGGGCGAACCCCGCCCCCGGCACCATGCTGAAGCAAGCCAACAAGCTGGCCCTAGAGATGAACTGTCCCACTAGAGACAGCCTGACCATGGTGGAATGTCTGAGGACTAAAACAGCAGAGGAGCTCATTGCTGCAGATAAACATTTATATGTGAGTAATTTGATTCACACCAAAAAAAGAGTTTTTTAAATCCTGTATGTAACACTAGAGGCATATATAAAACATTCTTTATTTTGTTATTTTCCAGTTTATTAGTCAGATATCTCCAGATACTAAGTTTTGAGATAATTAGGAAAGCATTATTCATATGCTCAACATCAATCAAATTTTATTTATACGCCTGTGTTTTACATTTTAAATATGCTATACAATAACATCGGGAGCCATAGTGGTCCGGTACATTAGTATGTCATTTTGAAATATCCTAGCAGTGAACCATCAACATCAACATTTTGTTTAATTCACTTTAAGTTAATCTGTATTATTATTGATTTGGTGGTGTTTATGAGTAATCTGAGTTATAACTATTATGAAAAACAAATAATTAAAATATTTAATAATTTAAGTAATCCCTTCAGAAGTGGGCAGTTGATTGACTTTGGTCCCATGGTTAAATTGAATTAAATCGATTAAAAAAAAATTAGAAAAATGGGATTGGAAGTACGTACACCTACAAAATTAACTTTTCAGTTACTGAAGGACAAAAATCTTAACTTTATAGCAAAATATTTGTGCTGATGAGGCAAAAACTATTATGGGCATCACATAGCGAAAACACGTTCAATGTTTGGATTACAAGGTCTAAGCAATTGCATAGGGCTTGAAATATCAATTTGACTGTTGAAAAATAATATTTGGGAAAAATAGTGCAAACACTTATGCAAAGCGCTAGTATTAGCGTGCTCCCTCACGGGCCAATAAGGGATCGACATAAACCGCATTCAGTGAGAAAGCGTGATAACGAGAATCCTCCGTTTCTATCGGCGCCAGTACACGAAGGCATGAGATTTTTGAAGTTTTGCTTACTTCCATTTATTTATTTATTTCTATATATTACAGTTTTTACCTTATTATTAACATTTTTACATAATATATTTTGAGAACATTTTTACATATATATATATTACATTTTAATACGTTGGGTGCAGACGGTATTTTTGTGTACTGTGGAGATTCCATCACAGTACATACTTAGAAGCTAAAACTGTCTTTATTAAGAATTTAATTTTTCTATTGTTTTGATACTTTCATAAACCTTCCTATACATACTTGAACTTGTAGAAATAAACTTGATGTATGATACTTCAAGTTTATTTCTAACAGTAATTGTTGATTTTTTGCCTGTCTGCCCCTTGTGCCCGCCCAGAAAAAAATCCTAACAGTAATTGTTGATTTTTTTGCGCGTCCGCCCCTTGTGCCCCCCCCCCCCAGAAAAAAATTCTAACAGTAATTGTTCATTTTTTTGCCCGTCCGTCCCTTGTGCCCCTCCCCCAGAAAAAAATCCTAACAGTAATTGTTCATTTTTTGCCCGTCCGCCCCTTGTGCCCCTGCACCAGAAAAAAATCCTAACAGTAATTGTTGATTTTTTTGCCCGTCCGCCCCCTGTGCCCCCTCCAGAAAAAAATCCTGGATCCGCCCTTGGTTGGGTGTAAGGTAGGTTTGAGAAAGTGAAACTATTGGTTTGTTTTAACCATTACCCGCAATCTCACTGCACCCAGTTTATGTCACTTGAGAGGAGTTAATATTAGTAAGAAGTAACTATCCACACATTCTATTTTGTTATTTTAGTGTTTTTAATTGTGTCAGGACTGGGATTACGACCCAATGATTCCCTTCAAGCCGACCGTGGAGCCCGAGCATGAAGAAGCTTTTTTAACAGAAGACCCGAGAGTTCTTGCAGTTGAAGGGCGATTTCACCAGGTGCCCTGGATGCTCGGGTTAAACGCAAGAGATGGAGGCCTAAGATCTGCCAGTAAGTTATTTGAAAAATCTTTGAGGGAAAATAAGTACATTTATGATAATAAATACAAGTTGATTTTTGTTTCTGGCAATCAACTGCCTTAAGATTTAGAAAAAATCCACAATATGTAATGTTGTTTCCTATTGTGTGAACTGAATAAAAATTGCAAATGGATGTTACTGCTATGTATCTTCAGTGTTTTGTATTTTGTTTCAGATATATTTGGAAACCCGGAGTTGCTAAAAGAACTGTCGCAGAATTTTGACAAATTGGCACCAATAACGTTTGATTATCAAAATGCAGAAAATGCAGATGACATAACAAAAAAATTAAAAAACTTTTACTTTGAAGATTCGGCCATCATCAGCAATGATTCCATTCTTCCACTGACCGATGTAAGTTGATAGGGAGTATAGATAAACAATCAATACAATAAATTACTAGACATCGGATAATATCATAGTTGTTGGTTTGTTGCAGCCTTTTTTGGTCATTAGTGTGTATTCGAGCCCTCATCATAAATGTATATTTCAGCCTTTAGATTCTTCAAAATAATAAACTATTATTATATAATATTCACTTAAGAAATGGTTGATACATTTATTTTCTTTCTGAGGAAACAGGTTATTTTTTAAACTAGTTCGTTTTGGAAATTAAGTGCATATTTTGGAAATGACAGTGCAAATATGTTATCCTATGTCTATTCTTTTCTGTCCATTATATGTAATAAGTAGTAACGTGCAAAAATAATAAGTTAGTTAATGTCATCAATTTCCAAATCATTTATTTTTTCTTTCAGATTTACACTGATTCATATTTCTTATCTGGAATTGATGAAGCGCTCAGACTACACTTCCCAAATTCAGAGAAACCAATATATTTCTATCACTTTGATTATCGAGGACGCGATAGCTTCTCTACAGTATTTGGTGAACCTTGGAGAGATTATGGTAAAACATTATCTTCTAATAATCCCTAAAGAATACATATTTATTTATAAAAGGAATTGTTTTTAATTATAATTAAATGTTTTTCAGGAGCGTGTCATGTTGATGAGTTGATCTATCTTTTCCCATTGGGGTTATTTCCAAAGACACTGAATGAAAAAGATGCTTCTATATCTGATGCAATGCTTACACTGTGGACTAACTTTGCAACAACTGGGTAAGTTTCTTAGATAACCGTAAGGCCATATATACTTCGAGATATTAGATACCAAACTAAAGTGTGTACATACATATAACAGCCTTTATTTTGGAACAAATTACAGTCCCTGAAGTACCCTGAATCTCTGAATTCAATGTGAAATCACTATCAAATAAGTTTCAATTTTATGCAACCCAATTTTAAATGAAAGCGAAGTGTACAAATTGATTTATTTATTGTAATTTTCCAGGAACCCAAACGAACCACGATCAAGTGAAGATATGCACTTGCCTCAATGGACACCAGTTACCTCTCCCGATGAATTGGAATACATCGACATAAGCAATAAAATAAGCATGGGCTCGAGGCTTATGCAAGAAAGGAGAAATTTATGGAAAGATTTACCTCTATGGCAAAAAAGTCATTCTGATGCCTACAAAAGACAATCTGTAAAAACAGAACTGTAAACATTGTTGCCTGTTTATAAAAATTAATAATTACATCGAATTTAACTCAAATACGTATTTTTTGTATGAGTTGTACATTTTTTATTGAAAAACTTTAATATTATTAAATACGTTTTCGGGGAAAATAAAATGCGATTATGTTTACATAAAGCAAACCATCACAATAACAGCTATTATTTTGCAGTCGGTATTGACTGACACAAGGAGCAACACAATTGTACCCTTAAGAGCCTTTCGCAGACGCCGAGTATTTTAGTCAAGTGAGAGTATGCTACGTAGTAACTAAACTTGATAGTAAACTGAATTTCAATAAACATATCGACCATATAGTCACTAACGCATCTTCTATGCTTGGTTTCATAATCCGCTCCTGTAAACAATTTAAAGACCCTACTACTTTCAAAACACTGTATTTCTCATATGTTCGTAGTATCCTTGAATACGCATCTCAGGTGTGGAACCCAGGCTACGCAGTGCACAAAAATAGAATTGAAAGCGTTCAAAATAGATTTTTAAGGTACCTCAATTTCCGCTCTTTTCGATCTCATGTTAGTAATGAAGACTCTGCAAAGTTCTTCAAAATACAAACGTTAACTTGTCGAAGAAATATAGCAGATTCGCTAATGTTATTTAAAATTACACATAACTTAATCGATTGTCCTGATCTTCTTCAACGCCTATCATTCCATGTTCCAAATCGCAACAGCAGGCAGTCGCTTACCTTTAATCTCCCTATTTGCAGGACCAACTCCAAACAGAACCCATTTATCTACAGATCCACACACTCATTTAACTTAAATTATTACCACATTGGCATTTTTAACTCAACTTTACGTGACATGAAACGAAAACTCACCAAGCAACATGACTCAAACTAGAAATTTCAATCCCTACATATGTTCCCGTCCTTTGCCTCTTAATCCTATTCCTATGTTCCTCCTCCCCCCCCCCCTCCTCTTTTATATTTTGTAACTAAAAAATGAAACTACGAAAATACCCTTACAATGTTACACTTTATTATTTATTATTAACTATCATCAGTGGAAAGTTCATAATTGGCATAATTAACACCTTATTAATGTATTATATTGTAATCTTTGATTTGCTGTCAACTTTCTCTAAAATAAATAAAATAAACGCGTCTGAACACCACAATTTTAGTAGAGTGGGTTAGTCAGCTCTTTAGTAGATTCAATTCATTTCGTTCTATTTTTCAGGTGAGTAAGAACCCTCACCACGCGTCCCTGCACACTGACATGTGCGAACTAACCGTTTTAGCAGAGCACATTTGTAGATACGCGGAAATGTCGTGGCATTGAGCGAAGATGCTACTATAGAATTATTTATTTACGTTGCTAACAATCTCTTTTCGTGTCCATAGTTTATTTATTTTCATCTCACTAATTTATTTTTCCACCTCTTCTAAAATAAGCATTAAAATCAGCTTAGTTAGCATAATATTTACTTTAATATGCAGTGGCCTATTTCACTCACGAATGTACTCTACTTGATTGTAATGCAAACGGTTTTCGGTGAGTCAAGTAGCAAGTATACTCGCTACTTGACTTACTACTTGTTAAATGCGAACAAGACATTAGCAGAATGGAGGGTGTGTGTGTGCAAGTAAAAAAAATATATGTCATACAAAAAGTATTTATTGATATGAAAGGTAAATTAACACAAACTTAATATCTATATTTAACAATATTAAGACAAAATATACATACACAATATCATCGGTTTACAAATAAAATCGATTATGTACATTCTAGGATTAAACTGAATACATAATGCATATATTTATTTAATAACGCCCTTTGTAGAGACTTTTACATAATAATAGTAAAAATTATACAGTATTTATTATACACAACTGAACAGCCTCAGTAAAAACATTTTGTATTTGTTTAGTGATATGTAAATTGAAGAGTCCACTGACTCAGTATAATTATTTCCCTCCATTAGTATTCTGGGCAAAGAGGAATACATACAGTAGTCAGTCCCAGAATTTATGAATAAATAAATATACAATAGCAGAAAGCGCTGACAAGAAATACTATACAAACTATTATCTTACGCGGCGAGTCGTGTCTTGGAACGCTTTATTTCTAATAATTTTTTTTTAATGTGAATACTGCACAAGAGTCCCAACTGCTCACGTCTGGAGGCAGTGAGATTATGGCATCCCCAACTGGGATATGTTGTGAGGCTGACGGTAGAGGGGAGAGAAAGAGATGGGGAAGGTGGGGAAGTACCAGGCTATTCAGATCCGGTCACCAAATACGGATAAAGCCATTTCAAGCAATGTTTCAATTCTGAATGGTGGTCTTACACCAGGGCAACACTGAAAGTATCTTCCACTCTAGAAAGTGCCGCAAAAATACTGGTAATTTTTAAATAAATAATTGTGAAATAACAGAAATTAATTAAATAAAAAATTATTTGTGCGCTCTGGGATTTGCTTTGCTAGTCGTGATCCTTACGAGGCCATCAACTATTATAACAATTCTGTAAGAAACACAAAGTGCACTTAGTGGATTTTACTTGGCATCATAATGGTTGAAATAAATAGTGTCTTTTCACATCTGAACCCTATTGTATGAATACTTCCGTCAAAAGAGTTTTACCCAGTTATCTATTGATTTTATTTGCAATCCAAAATTATCCTCAATGACTTGACAATACGTTATTGATCAACGATGCACAACCGGAGCCCATTTCGTGCAGCCCACTTGGCTAAATAAAATAAATAAAAATAGCTATTGCTTTTACCCAAAGATATTAAAATACAAGAGATATGTTATGATGGCCGCCTGACCGTCGGCGGACTAGTACCTAATGGGCATAGTTTGAATATGGAAAAAATTAGTTTTTTTTTACATTCTCCACACAGGAAGCCCTGAGGAAAATAATTTCTCTCAGGGCCTATGTCATCTGAGATGCTGTGTGGAGGGTCTTTATGAGGAGAGGAAGGAATGAACATTGGTCTTGAAGAGACCCAAGTTGTAGGAAGGAGGAAACACAAAGGCCGACAAATCGTTCCACAGCCGAGGTGTTGAACACAAGAACGAGTCGAAGAAGCGACCCGTTCTCATGTGACAAATGTCAACCGTGTACATATGTTGGGCACACTTTTGGCATGTTTCCCGACTATGCACCGGTGCCGAAGTGATCAACGACACTAGTTCCTTGGAGCATCTTCCATTGTAATACCGGTAGAACAAGGATAGCATTCCCACTCGACGCCTGTGCTCTAAAGATTGCAATCCGTCTGTTAAGATGGGAGAATCTATCAAACCCGTCTCTGGGACCGCCCGTTTTTGCAGAGTCGAGGGTATTTTTTAGGTATTTTGGAGCTCCAGACCAGAGGTGGAAGACAAATTCAACCGTGGGGTGCACTTGAGAGCACTCTTGAGTGCAGTAATATTGGTTAACAATATCGACGATGCCAGGAAACACAGTCCCACCCAGTAAAAACTCCGGATAGCACATCTCTTATATTTCAAAATCTTTGTTTTTACCTAAGCCTAGAAAATTTTTGGTCTGTGGCGCTTTCGCATATTTTTAATGGGTTTGTTTTACAGTGTTACTCAACAAACTGTCGTTTCTGAAAAAAAAAAGAAGTAACAGAAGTGTGTATTGATATTTCTTATGTAATAGCCGTCATTCAGTTTTCCGTGTACTAAGATCAAAATAAATAAAAGTATTGAAAATGTTAACAAATAAAAAAGATTCTTTTTTATAAAAATTCAAAAGGTTATCGCAATAAAATTTATCTCTCTTTAAAATTTTGATTCCTATGCCCAAAATGACCAGCTTTTTTTTAAACATATTTATAACGTGTTCTTTTATTTGAGGTTAATAAAAATCGATGACATTTATTTTTATATTTTTTTACATTATCTCCACACAGGAAAATAATTCCCCTCAGCGCCTGAGTCATCTTTAGGGATGCTTTTTAGGGGATGGTATTTTAGGAAAGGAAGGCGAGGAAGTTCTGGGAAGAAAACAGGTATCAGTTGTGGATAGGAATCTGGGGTCAGTCTGTCCAGGAATAAAGGACGTATGAATCTTTCCCTCCCACTGCGGTGCAAGCTGATGTTCCGAGAAAGTCCCCCTGGACAGGTCAAACTGTCTTCCTTAACCAATCTCTCCCGATCCGGCCTGCCGCGCAGATGGTGGACAGATGCATCCGGACAAACTTCACCCCACGAACCAGGGCAACCCTTACAGGTCATCAAAGGTGGTGAACTATTTTCGGTGACCTCTGGATTGGTGTTGGTTATCAAATAAATGGTTCCCAGGGCGGCGGTATCCATACTCGCAAATTGGTTTGACCTTGGAGATTGAAAGCCATATAATGGCGCTTTTCATGCATTCAATGATTACTGTATTAAAAGGTTTCCATTTTACAAAATACAAAATGGTTACCTAACCAAATTTTGTTTGAAAATCGGAACACTTTTTTAAATCTATACTAGCAACGCAAAGCAAACGATTGCAAAGTTACCCATGTCAATCTGTACTGCCGTTATAAGAAAAACACAGTATCATCGTTGAGATTATCAGGGAAGATGTTGTGTTATTACTTATGACGGCAGTACCCTACCCCCAAGGCCCGCGAACAAATTGAATATTGATAAATTGGGTCTGGCTAATAATTATACATCATTGGTCTACAAAATTGTACTTAACCCCTCCGCAACGTAAGCAGATATAAGCGTTAAAAATAGGACAGCAGTCAAGTACAATAAGCGTGTTTATACGTCAGCGCGTGTGTTTCCATAGAAATCGTTATAACTCCGTTATTGTTTTAGTTACATCCATAAAGTCAAAGGTCGATAGTAGATCAAGCTGCACATTTCTATCAAGTTGTCTATGGAAATACATAACAGGAATCAGCTGTCAATCGTGTAGTTGACAAAAATATTTACCCGCGCAAATTTGCTACCGGCAGCTCGACCGCGCTCCACATTTTAAATTTTTATTAAATATTTTTATATGAAATGATAAAAAAGTGAGGTGACAAAAGTGTTTATTACACATATATACAATAGAATAAGTATTGTTGTTTGCATAATCTGTGATTTTAGTACCGTTTTCACATAAAAACATCACGTGAGTCATTTTTACCTATTTTTAATGTTTGCGTTCTAAATTTTAATATTTACAAATGCAAATATTTATTTGTAATATAATAATTTGAAAGCCTATTTTGTCACCTTTCTAAAACAGTTTTCACTATTCGGCTACGTTCAGAAATGTTTCATTTATAGAGCTTTAATTGTGAAGCGGTTATAACTAAAAGTTTTCGTAAAATGTCATTTCGTTTAAGACACCAAAAGCTAATATTCTCGAAAATTCGGAGGGGTTAAACTAGTTGAAGTAAAATGTTAACAAGTATTTAGATCCAATAATTTGACCCCAAAATTAAAATAATATTTCACAACATCAACACACATAAACCCCTTGTGTTACAAAACTCAATCCCGTAGTGGTAATAAACAACAATATTAATCAATGATTTGAAAATAAATATAATTAAAGCAACAAAAACAAACAGAAAAGAAAGTTAAATAGTTTAGGCCTAGTTGTTCGAAACCCCGTAACATTTGAAATTGTCATCAAATCAGCAATTTAGGCCAGTTTTAATTTTTAATAGTAATCTTAGCAGGAACTAAAATTATAAATGGCGCTGATTGCCGATTTGCCTTTATGACAATGCCAAATGTGACGGTAGTTCAAATAGAATGCTTATTTGAAATATAAACAATATTCATCATACTACTAACTATTATTATATATATAATAAAACTATTAAGGCACTTTTCCAGTTTTAATGAGTTGTATAGACAAATTGAATCAAATATGATTCGATAACCTAATCATCATATATAGATATTATAATATATAATGTAATAATAATCTGCACTGTGAAATAAATTACTTTATTTTATTATTTATTTATTAAGTACATTGGGAATGCAGTGAAAAGGTTAAGGTTCTGATTAGAAATCTGGCCTTCACTAAAAAAACTTTATTTTAATTTTACACAATTGTTTACCATATATAAATGGTTGTGAATCAGTTGTATAAAATTTATAACAGGTTTATTAGTAAGTATATTGAGTATATAAAATGCTTTAACTTTTTACTTTAATTGTTTGAAGGACACAATCAGTAAGTTAACTAATCACTCGATTGATTAAAAAATTTGAAAATGAAGATCTAGAAAATAATTAACAATAAATATGCCAATAAACATCAACAGTGGAAAACTAGAAAAAAACTGACTTTAATTTCAAGGTTTTCATTTGATTCGCCAACAGTGGCAGTTTGTGACCTATCTCATTGAGTTCAATCGGAGATTAAAGAAGGGAGAAAAAATGCCCTCCCCCTCCAATATCCTGTGTTGGTCTTTTCCGTAATTATTTATATTTTTTCCTAGGAAATAAAGTATTTTCGTGATATCACTGCACCAGAGATTAAAGACCTGGCAACAAGATTTTAAAGAATCTGTGGGGCATATAATGTTGTAGGTTTTAAAAATTGTTGTATGAAAATCACAATTTACACAAGAAACTACTTATTTTTCTATATAAAAAGTAACATCTTCAGAAATTAACTTATTTTAATAACAACTTCAAACATGATAATCAAAGAAAAAAAATCTGAGTGTAATTCACACGCGGTAGAAGTGAAACTAGAAAGTTGCTAGATGTCGCTTTCTTTTCTTTTGCCTGAGTATTTTAAAGTGGTTTGAAGATTGGATATTGATTTCACAAAAATATATTTTTTTTTTTGGATTTCAAATCACTAACAGCGCTAAAGAATTTTCACTTCAAAAATCTATTGAGCTTGCAAAATACTACTCTGTACAAATTTGGTGTTAAATCTCATAGTCACTACTAACCCGGACAGCTAACAGATTCCTTAGAAATGCATGTTCGCACTGCTGTAGCAGCAGTAGCATGTTTTGACTATTTCTTAAAACAGAAAGTCCTGTAGTCACTGAAGCCATTGTGGATTCACTCTCGGGCAGTATTAAAACGGAAGGGAGGATTATGGACGGAAATTAAGTAGCATGCTGTTTAAAATGTGGTAAATTATAATAATTAAAGAATAAAACTTTAATACAAGTTTGTCTTATTATCTTATCATTTTATGAGAGTTTGCTGCACAAATGCATTTTAGGGAAAACTGCCACTGTTCGCTAATAATAGCAATTTTAACATATCGACTAGTTTCATTCGTTCCACCAGAAGCACTCTTTTAATATTAGTCAGTACCACTTAAATATATGACTTATGCCTATGACTGAATGTATAAACAAATTATATAGCTGCCAAAGTATTTACTAATCCAAAACTTGTATAAATACAAAAAATGTGGAACCATGGAACCCAAAAGCTACCTATTTATTGTTGAAACTAAAATAATATTATCTACTATCTCAAGGAATTGAATATCGATTGGTTCTCCCGAAAGATATTCAAATACAAAAGAGATATGCTATGATGTCCGCGCAACTGTCGGCGGACTACGACCTAATCAGGGTACTTTGCATACAAAAAGGATTTGTTCATTTCATTGATTTTTTGAAAGTGTGCATTGGTATTGATTAACAATATAGTTTGAATACGGAAAGAATTCGTTCATTTAGTTTAACGTTTGTTTGGTTTATTCGTTAATTTTTCGTTCATTTAGTTTATTTTTTAATTGGTAAACAATATCGGCGACACCCGAAAGCGTAGTCCCACTTAGTAAAAACTGCAGTTAGCACATCTATTATATTTCAATATCTTTGGTTCTCCCAAATACATGAAAAGAGCTAAATGAAACCAATTAGCGTGTTTACCAAGGTACTTTGGTGATACTCCTAGTTACAATATAATGACAAAATTAAAATGCAAGCATTTATGAGTATAACATTTTGTATTCTTGACACGCCTCGAGGATTAAAGTGTCCAGAATTGATTCAGTCAATTCATTTTTAACATCAATTTCATTTTCTTCTATATTTACCCAATCAATTTCTTCCCTGTACAGTTCCTTAATTAGGAGCTCGTTGACATAGTCTTGCCTTTTGTGTGCCCAATTGACTAGAAGATTATCTTTTTGCACACTGTTCTCTAATCCCAAAATATCTTTGACTTTTTTCTCAACGCGGAGGCAGACATCATTTTTGTTGAATGATTTAAATTTGTTTTCCTTATTGAATTCCCATAATTTACACGGTTTTACAACGATTTCAGAGAATTCTTTCTCAAAAGTCTCTTGGCAGATATCAAATAGATACTCCTTGTTCTTTATTTCTAATGTAGATACTTTGTCACTTTTTGAAAAGTTCTTGTAAGTGATGGTCTCAGAGTTGCCTTTGGAGAATTGGTTCCAGAGCCAGTTGCAGTAAGATTCAATGGTGTGGATGGCTTTGGGGGTCACCTTGAGAGTGACGGTCCTGGGACTTGGGCTCAGCTTGGTGTCCTCCGAAGGGGGAATATATGGCGGTGGTGGCTTGTCTGGTATCTCTCTCACTAAACAGTAAGGCAATTGAGACTGCTGCTCTAGAGCTTTGATCTGAAATTAAACATTTGCTTCTTGTTATATCATGTCATGTATAAACAGGTAATAAGTGCGCACATAGAAATGTTGACAAAATTTGTCACAGAATACATCAATATGTCACTTCCGAATTCATATCTTAATCTAACCTAATAAAGGAGAATATTTATGTAGTATCTTTTATACAAATACAAATGGACAGAATTTACTCTAGGTAATTAATATTATACGTAATGTCAGTTAATGTAAGGTACAACACTTTTATTTAACCCATCCCATCCGAAGATATTTTTACTGAAACTGACAAAAGGAACTGAATTAATTTTTGGGCAAACTAGTCCTGAATTTATCGATGGGGTAAATATGGCATAACTTTTAGTTTTTGTAATTATTTGACACAAATTGTGGAGGCTCGGAGGGATGGGTTACTTAAATGTTTGTATGTAATCTAAGGTTACATTTTTTCAAAATCGATTTATATAAAGAAGAATGTCTTTATGAAAATTTTTATACAAATTTACAGTTTTATTCCAATATTGATAATATTTTAAAGACTCGAACATCAAAACAAAAGAAAGGTCACGGACTACACGAGATTTCGAAAAACCCAGCATAAAGTCGGGGTAACATCGAGGACTTCAGTTATACATTATAAAAAAATTACCTAAATAAATATATTTAAACATAAAATAAACCATGTTTTCAATAAAATAATACTAACTTCTAATTCAATAGCGAGTTGCTTCTTCCTTAATTCTTCTGCTTCATCAATGCGGCAAATGGACAATGATACTGCCGCAGGGGAGTATTCTCCAGTCGGTGAGTCTGTAATGTTAGGTTTGGGTGTAAAAACTAGTACATAATAAATATATGTATTGGAAAAACATTCAAATGAAAAGTACTTAAATTTTTTTTTTAAGAATTCCAAATATTCTGCATGGATTGAGTGTTATCAAACTGAAGTTAGCCATAACTGGAAGATGTAACTCACCTCGAGGACTCTGGTCTGGGCTGGGCGTAATGGTTTCTTGGCCTAGCAAGATGTCATTAAAAGAATGAGATTTAGCATCAGTCCCTCCTTCATTTTTGTGTTTTTCTTTTTGATAGCCCTCCTCTACACAGTCGCCTTGGGCATCTATTTCTGCTGAAGGTGGAAGAGCTAAATCCTTCTCCTCAATTGTCATTAGTTCATCATCACAACTCTTTTGGTCCTTATGAATTTCACCATTTTCAATATCCATTCTAGATTTGTCAAGAACAGTATCGATTTTGGAATCTGTTTGGACTTTTTCAGTTAAAGTTTCTTTGATTATTGGAAACTCAGGAATGATGTCTTCATCAAACGATTTATTTGCAGTCAATCCAACAAAGTCTGTATTTGCATTTGATTTATCAAATATCTCCATTTGAGATATATTTTCAGCAGGTTTAATGTTATCACATTTGTTTAAAACTACCACACTTCTAATAGGAAGCGATAGGTTTTGTTTTGCTTTGTCTTCAGAATATTTGTGCTTGAAATATGATTCGTCAGCTTTGATATATTCTGGTTGATCATCAAGTAGTTTACTTTTGACTTCGGCAATTGAATCAATGTCTTCTTTATAGGGGATTAAATCTGAATTGAATGAAGTAGGCAGAATTTTTGAATCAGCTCCTAATTTTGTTTGTCTAACCTTGGGTGATGTTTCTTTATGTTCACTTCTATCTTCCAGGGTGAAATCATCACTGTATTGAATGTTCTCCACATTTTCACACTGTTCGTTTATTTTGGAAATGTCCAATTGTGTGAGTTCCTCTACAAGACTGTGTGCTGTAGATTTTGAGGAATCACTTTGGTCACTGGAATCTATGCTTAAATTTTCCTTGATGGTGAATGTATCAGATAAGACATTATTATCCTGAGACTTCATTTCTATTTCCTCATTGAGTTTATTCACTTCAAATACTTCGTCAATGACGGTCAGTTTGTCGGGGTGATTTGCAGTCAGTAACTGAATCTTTGGATGATATGAATTTGAGTGAATCAAATTGTTTAAAATATTGGTATTGTTGTTACCTTGCTCATTGGAAGATTTCAACAATGAGCTGGAATAGTTGTTGCAATCTTCCGTGTTAAAGTTACACTGTGAGCTTGTGTTTATAGATTGGGCGGAAATGTGTGAGATTTTAACAAGTTCTCTGGTACTTTCATCTGCTTTATTTGCCTTGGCCAAAGAAAAGTTGTCAATATTCTGTGGTAAATTACATTGAAGAGTTTTTAGAAGATCCCGTAGAGCAAATTGTTTAGCTTCTTCAAAGAAGTAATCAAGCGAATCTTTTGACATGTGATAATCCTCTTTATCATCATACTTTTTGTGACTGTCTCCTGTTATTTTTTCCCAAAGTTTATTCAGACTATAACCACTCAAAACAAAGTTGTAATCAGCTTTTATAGCATCGGAAGACACATCATTAGGGTTATGTTGATCGCCAATTAACTTATTGTCGACAGTCACATTGAGCCTTGCTGTACTTTTAACCTCATTTTGACTAGTTTCTACAGCAGCGTCTAACTCTTCATTGGGAATCTGGACAATACTATCACACGCCTCCGTCATATTTACAATTTCTACTGGACCTTCAGGAGCATTAAAGCTATGCGAATCTATAGCACTAGTAATATATGGTATATTATCCTTATTTGTACATGCTGTCTTTTTTAAATCGGCATTAACATCTACATTTCTTATAAGTATTTGAGGGTTTTGAAGTCTTTGTTCCATAGCTTTAATTTCTGCTGCATCCAACTGAACATCATAATGCATGTGTAAGAGTTCACTCAGCTTTCTCTTTTGTTTACTTAAGTCAACTTTCTTCTTCTCCAAGCTCTGTTGAACATGGCCGTAAGGAGAATTGCTAGCATTGGCTTCACTACTGAACGAGATGTTAATTCCTTTAACAGGAGAATTTTGAGTTCCACCTTTAGATTGTAAAATCAAAGTAGAATTTTTTAAGGAAGATGATTTCTTCTTGAAATCTAGAGCACTCCCTTCGCAGGAAAACATTCTTTTGAGATTTTTAAGTTGCCGTTTCAGCGTAGCTTTTCTTTCTTGTGATTGTTCTTCCTGAAACTTCTTAATGTGCTTTATTTCATTTCTTTCTTGTTGTGACTTCAACAGCAAACCACGCTGCTTCTTCTTCAGAAGAGGAACGAGTTCGTGATTTTGTTTTTTTTGCATTTGTAAGCAAAGTAATTCAAGTCTAGTTGCATCAAGAAGGGTCTTCTCTCTAACTTTCAACAGGGTATTGAGATATTCAGAGCGCACTTTTTCATCTTCTATATACTGTGAAATCTGAAATGGAAATTAATGAAACTTAAAAACTTATTGTTTAGTAACAAATCATCACATCACGTTCATACAAAAATTACACATAAAAAGAAAGTGAGTTGAGTTGTTTTAGGTTCGTCGATTGAGTTGGGGTTTGGTTTTCTTTAGGGTGAGGAATTTTGACTTTAATAATTTTGTGCAGGTTTGATCAACTAATCATGTATGATAAGTTCGATTCCAGTCTGTGGGGAGCCTTCTACTCTAATAATTTGGTTGGTTTCGCACAAAGTATTATGTCAACTCTCCAATTCAAAATACATGTTTTTAGGGAAAAAAACACTTACCAAGCAAACACAGAATTTATTCAAATGATTCGACAAGCTCACATCGTCACACAGAGAAATATCTCTCAGCTTCTTAGAATTGAAAGTAGTGTCGGATGAAACATCATGTAGTGACACAATGTCATTCTGGTCGGAGATATTTTCTGTCAGCGATTGGTTACCAGAAAACTGGTCGAGGATATTAGTGATGGTATTATTGTGATTAAGAAACTCAGTTTGAGAGCAAGCTCTTGAGTCAGTGTGGATCGCATCTAAAGCGGTGTTCATTACAACATGACTTTTGAATATATCATTATGGATCTCCGAGCCGGCATTCATCCCTTCGAATGACTTCATCACATCACGCATCTGGGACTGATTGTATACATTGGAAGATCTATGAGATTTGTTGAGAGAGTTAAAAGTGGTGATCCCCTGCAGTTTGTGTTCAAGATGCAGTTTGGTTAGATGGTCATTCTCATTTATTGACTGAGAAATATTAGCATTGGAAGAAACTTTTACGGAAGAGATATTGTTCAAATTCTCTTCGAGCTGATGCCAGGTATTATTGATGCTATCATTCCCAGATTGAATATATGTAAACTGTGATGAATTCGGATTTTGTCTCATTGTTGATAGGGTCTGAAAATTGAATTAATAATATTATTTTTTAACAAATAAAATTACAGATATAATATATAGACAGTGATCAGAATTTGGTAGGGACTGGATAGAAAATTTTATATTATGTATGTGATATGCTTTATGAGAGTAATGGCGAAGGTAAAATAATTGAAATCAAGTTTGAATGGCGTTTGCGAGATCCTGCTCAATAAGAGAAATCTCAATCAAACTTAAAAGAAAAATCTATAAAAGAATAAAGCACACATTACCTCTTCCACAACTTGCACCTGACGGAGAGATTCGTTGAATGAATCCAGAAGAGTTAACTCATTCTTGAACTGTCTGTGATAATGTTTTGGTGTTAAGATTGTGCTCTCTTCAAAATTGTCCTTATCCACATCAATCTTTCTTGGCCATACTAAATTAATATCGGGTGCATTCAAAGTATTTCTTGAGGACCAATAGTCATCATTTTTATGGTTTCGTACACATTCTTGGTTAGTATGATCAGAGTTTGTCACCAATCTTTTATTTCTTTTAATATCCTTTTTGTGAGAATCGCTGGACATGATCTGATCAACCTTATCAACTTGTTCATTAAATGTGATTGAAACAGTCAAGTTTTGAATTTCTTGTAAAGAAGACTTTAGTTCTGATATAATAGTAGACTTCTGCAAAACTTCCTTGGTCACCCGGGGATGGGGATCTGGTGATAATATCCTTGGAGTTTTGAATGCAGCATATTCATGTGTTGAATTATTAATAGTAGTATCCAAGTGTTTCACCAGAGTGGATTCAGAAAAGAATGGCTTGTTGCGAGTATCATCTGAAAATGTGTGAGTAGTCGGCATGACATAGACAGAGTCGAGGTTTTGATTATAAATGGTGAAGAATGAAGGGTTCGCCAGGCATTCTTTCCTCAGCTTTTCCAAAGGGGACATATTAAACTGGGCAGTTATATCATCTTTAGGATTAGTTTTCATTTGCGGTGCATCTATTGACTTAGATAACTTTTTCTTTACAGCTGCTATAAAATTATATGGATAGTTTACAGACATATCGGGGATTTTCAAAGTATCCTCTGACTTTGAAATATCTTCTTTAATTTGATCGACATTCTTTTTAGATTTTGAAACTTTGTCTTTCTGAATGTCCGTTGGAAGTTTGTCATTTGGAATTTGATCACTTTCTTTATTTTTAATTTTCAATGGTTCAATATGTTTTCTTGTTCTGTAACCTCTATAAGAGGACTGTATCTTAATAGCTGCTGATTTGAGAATGGGGGAGTTACCATTAGGTGATGGGAGAGTATCCCTGTTTGAATCACTAAGAGGTATTTCTTGACTAGATGGAACCTCATTGACTGGATTCATAATGGGTACTTTTGCAGTTTCACACAGAGCATCCACACCCAGATTTGCATTACCAGAGGAAATAATTTTAATATCATTATTTCTTGGTAATGAGTCTAAACGTGGAAAATCATGCTTTTCAGGAACAATTTTGGAAGTATCTATAATTCTGTGATAAGCCTTATTGATGCCGGTGTCCACAATATCATCTTTCTTCAAAGAAGACGGTGGACATGTGGAATTCTTGCTTGGATTCTTGGGCTTCTGGGTTTTTCTTTTCAAATTTCGTTTGAGTAATAATTTAGACTTGATTTGTAACTCTTGTAAACTCTGCTTCTTTTTTTCGTTCATATTCTTTTTCAAATCTTCATCGCTTTTGAGTTTTTGTTTCCATTTTTTCTTCTGTTCAATAATGTAATCATGATTTGATTTTTCGTTGGTGGGCTCTTCTAAAAACATAAAAGAAAAGTATAAAAAAAATATATCCCTACAAATGTATTTCACCTTCATTCGCCCAAAATATTAATTAATAAGTAGATTCTCGCAGGTACATAACAAATTTGGCAAAAGTGGTTGTAAGTAGATATAATTTAAAAAGGCTGTAAGATGACCGATCTAGTGACTGAAATTTTAACACAATTAATATATATGAGATTAATGACAAATCGACAACATTCTCCAAAAAATTACAATATTTTAGTTTTAATTGCAATTCTCAAGTCTGTCTCAATAGGATAGGAGAGAGGAACCCCAACCTTAAAAGAAACTAAGAGATTTTAGGCTGGCGCACCAAAAAGGTGATTCTACGTAATGTGCTGCTATACCTAGTTGTGTTCAACTGGGTTGACAAAAATGGAGTTAACCACTGGAGCGATCATATGAAATAAATAAATTTGCCTTGATTGCTCGAGATTTCCCAGAAGATCATTTTTTAAATTTTTCGCCAACATTATAAAAATCATACCTTCGAATTTTAACATGAAGTCATAAAAACTTATTATAGTGCTATTATAGCCAATGAATTAACTTATATTTTACCGTTTATCTCGTATTTGTAGGAGATATAAAAAAATCATTAAGTTTATAACCACGCGAATCCTGCATGTTTTTCACTTTGAAACTGCCGTGAGGGGTACTTATTCGAGTCAACATAGAATATTTTTTGATTTCTGTATGTTGTTTGTGGTATACTTGATAATGAAAGGTGCATATGCAACTGTGGAAATAGGACTTAATTTTAACCGTTTGATCAAAAGAATATTTAATTATTTTTAATATCATTCTAAAATAGTCTACGAAGTTCGGATTTGTGACACCTATGGTAATAATAGATAAAGCATTTCAATAGCTTTGTTTTAAAATAAATGACTGGCCAATAAAATGTTTAAAATAATTACAATAAATGTTTTATGAATAGTAGGAAAATGTGATAAAATTTTGGACCGCTATCAATCGCAGAAAAATAAAAGTGGTCCATTTTTCGACCATAATCGCTCCAGTGGTTAAAGGAAAATGAGAGTTATTCAGAGTTCACACGAGGACAATACAGAAGACAGGACCAAAATGGCCTGTCCCAGCTTCGTGAACAGCCTTGACCGTGCAGGACAGGACAGAGGAATGCAATACAACAATTCAACCGTTGTTCAAATGCATGCAGTCTTGGAGGTAAACTAGTATTCTGCGGATGTAGCCTGCCCTTCTATCTCTAGGACAATGTTTTGGTCCATCCTACAAACTTCTGTTCACACAACAATATGTCCAGAGCTGGAACAAGACAGTATTTTTCTGTACCCGAATGTACTGCACATTTAGCTTAAGGACAGTTAATAAGAGGTTTACTTAGGATTTAATAGAGGACGAAACAAAAAAATTGCAGTATCCAGACGGGACAATTGAGCAACAGTAAGAGAAGCTAAGGTGATTTTAAAGGTAAATCAGAAAGTGTTGAATATAGGATGGTGAGAACGTAAATTACAAAAAGTGCAGTATCCAAACGCTGTCAGTGTACCAAAAGCCACATACATCCATGCTGACCTAAATAGTTAAATTTTCCCCTTGCAAGCAAATAAAGAGATGGCAATGCTACAATCAGAAAATACATGCAAGGCAAAATATGAGGAAGCAATCATATATTTAACATGTGCAGCACCTTTGAAGCACTGGCAGAGCTTAAATAATAACATTCATTTTATATTTAGAAGATACGTTATAAGTTTACAAGGAAATGCTTGTGTTGCAAAAATTACCTGAAAAACAAAACCCTTCAGGTTATTTACTTTATTGCATCCAGTTTATGCAAAAACGACATGGAACGACCTCCATGGTCGAGGGGTAAGGCTCTTGACTCGCAATCCGAAGGTCGCGAGGTCGAATCCCGGTGTGCACAAATAAATTCGAACAATTGGTGTTATTTCACAATTAATTAATTAAAAAAATATATAGTAATTTACAGCACATTTCTGATTATGCTCTAAGTTTTGCCCTGGTGTAAGACCATTATTTAGAATTGAAACGTTGCTTGAAATGGTTTTGATGTGAACAGATCTGAATAGCCAGGTACTTTCCCACCTTCCTCTCCTCCAACTCCTTCCGGGGAACATAGAACGACAAGGCCTAGTTGCACCATCATTTTATCTGATTTCAGAGAAATGCGGGTGTGTACGTGAATGCCATCATTTTGAGAAAACGTATTGTCATCGACAATGAGTCGATACGACCGGTCAGTGGTTGAGTGGGCATAGCGCTTGGGTCCCACCCGAGTGTCGCGTGTTCGATTCTTCGGCTGGCTAAGTCCTCCATCATAACACAACCAACATTTTCGGCTTTCTGTGGTGGTAGTAGGAGATTTTCAAACATTGCAGAGTTATTCGTAACCCGGGAATGTTTGTCTTTCTTTTTTAATAAATAAAAAAAATTTGCCAAGTTTTAGTTCAATCGGATGTCAGGAAGTGGGTTAATTTCCATTCAAGATCTGCATTCATTCATTCACGAATAGATATATTTAAAAGGGGCTGGAGAAGGAAATTTTTTTAGTTATTAATTACCTATTAACTTTTTACCAGCGGCTGATGCACATGCATGTGATTTGGAAAGTCAAGCCCACGGCGCAGCTGATGCATACGTGTGTGATCGACCGGCACTTAAGATTCAAATCAAAATTTTGCATAAAAAAGTCAATGGTACTCAACCCGGGTTTATAGTGTAATTTATTCCATTGAAATTTGTTGAAATATTCAAGAAGAGTCTTTACTTCCTCCAGCTAGGTACATGGATAAATAAAGTCCTCAATTCTCAGTGGTCGGCAGGCGATCTCCCGACTCTCGCTTCAGTTTTGTTAATTTTATTTTATTTTTTATCCGTATGTAATCACAATCATATTTTTTGAGGTGAAAACTTCTTTAGCACCGTTGTGATTTGAAACTCGATGAAATGAAAAATAGCGACACTAAAAAGAGGCAAACACATACGTCTATAGGATTTAGCCTGCGGGAAAATGAGATAGTATAATCGGTCACCTCTTTGTGCGGTGCTTCGTAGCCTTCCCACTCTTGTCTATTTTAGTTTTCTGAAGATTTCACTTCTACCGCATGTGAATTGCACATTCTGAATTTTCTTCTTCTTATATTATGTTCTTGTTATTATAATAAAAAATTCAAGATTTCAAAACAAGAAAAGTGTTAAAAGATAAATAAAAATGTCAAAATGAGCAGTGCACATTAGATGCACGAAAGAATTTTTCAAGTGGTGTATGGGCTGATCTGGTATTAGAAAACCATGTCCAATAGTTAAATTTTAACTGTCAGTTAAAGTAACGGGAATGTTAAATAGGACCGCACGCTGTTTCAAGTGTATTTTCGCTAAAGTAATAGTTGTCAGTGTGGCCAGTCTAAAAAGCAGAAAATTCCTCGCAATTATGTGAGAAAATGCGTTGAAATATTTTTTGGTGCAGCAACACCGTAAACTAAATCTTAAAATAAGAATAACTGTCAAAATATCCCGTTTCGTTTCGTAGGATCAGACAGCTTTGTTCCGATAAAAAAAGTATTTGTCTGAATATTTACAAATAAATGACGACCTATTATAATACATATGACATACAATATGAATGAAATTTACTTTCCAGTAGTTGTGATATCTCCGTGAACTTGAAGTGTCACATATTTTACGAGATCTTCAATTCAATTTATTTATGGTACCGAAAATTTTTTAAAAACATAAATTTTATATCTTTTTTAAAATCCGTTTATAAGATTATTACATTAAACGTGAGTAGTAGGTGTACAACGCGCTACTCTCCTGATTACACAGTTGCGATGTGTGATGGAAAAATATTTTTAAAGTTTTTAATTGAAAAAAAAACGGTAAATTTTTGAGATCGCTGGCAATGGTTAATACGCACTTTTTAAAAAAAAAAATCTTTTGATTCACCTTAATTACATTAAAAGACAACTATTTGCATTGGGGGAAGTGGAAAATATTTCATTCTAAATTTCAATTACGTAGAATTAAAATTAGCTTTCATTCTGTGAAACGAGACCGTCGATTTTCAAACATTATTTTGTTATGTTGGTATTCTTGTTACTGTACGAAAAGATGCTAGAGCAAAGCGTAGCAAGACTTCATGGGAATTCTAGGTTTGTGTAACATGGTTTGTGATACAAAAGAAAGTGCCCCTTTATAACGCCTACTCGCGTCAAGGCAAGAAAAACATCCCAGTTTTCAAGTAGTTTAGCGGCTACGCTAGGTTTGTGTAACTTGGTATGTGATTCTGGCGTACAATCTCACAAGACGAAAGCTAATTTTAATTTTACGTAATCGAAATTTAGAATGAAATATTTTCCACTTCCCCAATGCAAATAGTTGCCTTTTAATGTAATTAAGGTGAATCAAAAGGTTTTAAAAAAAAAGTGCATATTAACCGTTGCCAGCAATCTCCAAAAATTAATAAAAAACCTTCAAACAGAATAATGACATCAAAATTTTTACTCCAAATGAATTGCAGGATAAAATATTCCGGGTATGTGCTGTTACACCCTATATATGTAATATATTATATTGTGTAGGTAGGTATATGAAAGAGCCAAGAGGATGAAAAAAACTTATATCGCATACTGATACCAAAATAACATTTTTTCATAATCGCAACAAGAGAAGTTTAAACACACAGGTGAAGATTTTAGAGTGAAATATACGAAAATAAGGTGTTATTAATATAATTTGAAGTTACATGTCAATTTATGAGAGTGTTCTGGTTGGCTTCATATTCACTCCTAGCTTGATAAAATACATTTAGGCAAAAAAAATTATAAAACAAATCCATTTATAACCTCAAAATTCAAAGCGGACACACAACTCACATTGCCTTGTAAAGAATGTGTTCATAAACAATATCTGTACTGTTTATTAATTATGTGACTTTCTACAGAAACTGGTAATTAACCGTAATGGCATACAACATTATTACATGTATGTCTATAATAATCACAAACATGAATTTTAATGACGACTATTACAACAGTATATTATTTTACTTTTACCCTTCTAGTGATAAAAGAGAATGTTGCTGACTTGGTTTTGGTTGAATTAAATCTTACTTTATTATCTTTAATTTGGTAGTGATGTTGGCCAGTCAATTTATATTTGTTAAGAATTTTCCTTCTATTTTTCGACTCAATAGATACGTCCACAAACTGTTTGTTGTGACAATTTGAACTCGAATCTATTGTGGCCATGTTTCCAAACAATCCCATACAAGCCTTCTCACTATCCATTTTTCTATAAATCCAAACGGTTATTAGGTGAACTACTTATAACAGATACAAACTGTCACAAAATACAGCTGCATAAACAGAGCTAAATGATTCTCAACCATTTCTCTAGATCCAAATATTTATTGGAAAGAGGAAAACAAACTTTTTACCCATACTTTTGCTTTACAAGCACTTTATTTACTAATACAACGTCATAAAATAACAGCAAAACGGTCTACACATCAGTTACAGTTAGTAATACAAACGCAAACAGCAAAATACATAGTTAAACGGGAGAACTAAGCGCCAGTAGTTAACATTCGCTAATTATATACATACCGATTAGCTTCGCATACTTTTTCACAGGGCTAGCTCCGGAGCGGGAGGACCTTGTGGAGAGAACTTCCCAAGTAGAAGACTTAATCTTCCTTTTGTTCAAATTATTCTTAGAAACTTCGCTGGCGTCGCAGAAGCCGATGTAGGACGCTGGTTGGTAGACGACCGTCTTCCGCACGACGGGCCGGCGGTCACTGTTCTCAATGTTCATCTTCCTAAACTAAACTAATTACTAAACGTTTAAATTATGAAAACAACAAAATATGAAAAGTTCGGTACGCCATCGCGTTGACAGTAGAAATACGTTTACAAAACCTGTGTCGCGTCCATAGAATAATAATATTGATGTCTATGGAAAATTCATAGCCAATAATAAAAAAATGTGTTATTCGAATGGGGCATTTATGAACAGAAGTATATTGATGAGAATTTAACTGGTGAACCGATATTGATGATTCTTTTTTTATTTGAAAGCTAATGCTTCCTGTGTGATCCCATTTTAATTTTGTCCAGTTCCGACAATTGAATCCATGAGAACACCATATAAGTCTTAAATTTGCGTAAGTATGTGCGTGACAAATGGACGAATAACTCAATATCACGCCAACCGATATCGATGATTCTTTTTTTATTGGAAAGGATGTACTTCAAGGGTAGTGTGATGAGAGTTTGGTTAGGTTTTCATTATCGGATCCATGACAAAGTAACGGAATTCTTCATTCTTAGGAGCAAATTAATGAAAATAGACTGAATGCTGTAGAAATGAGAACCCTGAGGCGTATGTGTGGTAAAACCATGTACGATCATGTGAGAAATGTGGAGATCTGCGAAGAATGCAAGGCTGATGTAAGCGTGATGAGTAAGATTAAGAAAGTGACGCTCAGATGATTTGGGTATGTAGACCGAATGAACGAGGAAAGGAGTGTAAGGAGAATATATGACGCAAATGTGAATGGAAGAAGAAGTCGGGGACGCCCGAGGACGACATGGCACGACCAAGTGAATCAGATACTTGAGTCGGGCCATGTGAAGAGTCGGAATAATAGAATAGCATGTATGAGACGATGTATGAATGTGAACGAGGCAAGGAGTGTGTGCCAACATCGAGTTGTTTGGCGGTCCGTCCTCTCTGCCTACCCCCGCGGGAAACGGCGTGATGGTTAGTTAGTTAAATTAACGAAACTCGGCCGAATTTCTTAATTTGACCCTAACGCCGTTATGGTCAAATTATGCCTGTCTCATATGAGCAGCACGTTTAGTAGGCCTACCCATATTCAGACAAATTAGTTATTGTACTTCAGATTCACTAAAAATAAAAAAATAAACAAAAATTTTAACAAAACAAAAAAACGACTTCAAAAAATGCTCTAAAAAGTAAAAAAATTATTTCGTATTCTTCTACAACTTCATAATCAACTTACTTTTTCTACTCATCAATATGTAGGTACGATTGTTATTTTTGGAGTCGGTGTCAGCAAAGATACCCCGGCCCGGCGTGTTCACTTCCCCTCACGCCGCGGTCCCGATCTCGCCTCTCGCCTCGTCAAGTTGCTTGTGCGACACAAGCACATCTCACCTATAACTATGTATGTAGTTACAAACCTACATTGACTGACACCGACTCCAAAAATAACAATCCTACCAGCAATTTTTCATTTATGTATTACATTCTTAATTATGAAGCTTTTTTAAACACGAAAAAAGGGCACCTTCCTCATGTTTTTCATTTTTGTAACCCCCCCCCCCCTCAAAAAAAGGTGAGTATGTACAGTAGGTGCCTGCTAACGGACACACCTCTGTTTGTGATGGAAGTAGGAAGAATTTAAGGATGGGTTGTTTCACTGAATTCGAACAATTCGTAAAATTTCAAAAAGTTTTTTAAAAAAGTTTTGTAAAGGTTCTTTTCAAGTTCTGCTATTACATCATAATTGACTAGTTACTGAAATGACAACAGAACTTAGATAGAGCTTTCACAGAAAACTTATTGAATTGTTCAAATTCTGTGAATAAAACTGACCCCATTTTGATTGGTTTTAATTTTTAACTCGACCATTTTGCATTTCGCCTGTCCATAAATTTGTTTGTACGTTCCGTTCCGTTTCAAGATGGTGGCCGTTTTAAAGGTTCAGTAAAGATTATTTTTCAAATATGAGATCGTCGTTTTTATACGGACTTTCTTATTCGCATTTTTTTAAATATGGTACCACCTACCTGCCTAAAGAAAGTTTGAAAAATATCATTTAGATAGTTACGTTTCTTGGGATACATTTTGTATAATATATATTTATCTTATTTGAAATTATAAATTTTATATTATTTGAAATAAAAAAAATAATAGTATTTGAAATAAATAATTAAAAAATGTTAACATAAAAAAATATACTTAAAATGGTTTGTAATTAGAATTAGTAATTAGGTTGATAGGTTGTACCTACGTACAAGTCCTATGATTTCAGAGGAATTTAGGTTTTAAATAAATCTTTACATAGTATGAAGTCGCTCAAAATGTATACGTGCCCATAGATCTTTTAAACTACGTAACGGATTTTCATGCGGTTTTCACTAGTAGATAGAGTGATTCAAGAGGAAGGTTTATATATATAATACATGCTTATTATAATAGAGAAAAGCCGAGAAATTAAAATATTCAATTCAGGCAGCGGGCAGCGGGCAGCGGGCAGCTGGCAAGTGGGTGGTGTGGATTTTATAAAGGTTGGGTAATGGCGTTGTGTTTCGTTAGCCACAGCAACGTGTGGCTGGGTCTGCTAGTTATTAAATAATACGGGAAAACTTTTTGGGATGTGCGATCTGTTCACAGAACTATTAGTGTAAGCCTCGAGTGTTTGTCTTTCTTTTATTTTTCTCCAATTCAAAGTTTAGGTACCTACCTATTGATGAAATATTGATATCTCAAATCGCCACGACAGATTACGTGTTTCTTTTCGCGACAATGCGATATATGTAAATAGTACGTGCAAGGACTGAGAGAAAAGAACTATTATTCATCTAATAAAATACATTAACTGAAAGGTTCACAAGTGATTCTTAAAACGGTTTACGAGCAATTTATACGCTTTTTTGTTCTCTTGCCACCATCGTCCAGGATCTCTTCAACACCACTCTGGTGGGCGGTTTGGGTATAATCCACTTTGGGAATCACTGAGTTAGAGGAATGAGAACATATATATGAACATTAATAAACAATTGGTCTGTTATTTTGTCATCCTCATTATATTACTAAGACGGTTTATATTCCAAATAAATAAATAAAAATAAAAATATTTTTTTACATTAACTCCACACAGGAGGTCTTGAGGAAAATGTTTTCCTCCAGGGCCTTTGTCGTTAAATTAAATTAAATTGTCATCTTTGGGGATGGTGTGCGGAGGGTCGTTTAAAAGGAAGAAATGAGAGGAAGTTCTGGAAAGGAAAAGGGTATGACAGGGTGGGTGGGAATCTTGAGGTCAGTCAGGTCAGTATATCCAGGAGTAACCTCTGAATCCATCCCCCCCACAGCATCGCAAGGTGTTGGGGTCAAGAGAGTCCGACTGCAGATGTCAAAGGGTCTCTCGATCCGATCCACAAGGCTGCTGGTGATCAGTAATATCTTTTTTATTTTATATGAATACCGCACAAGAGTCCCAACTGCTCCCGTCTGGAGCCAGTGGGACTATGGCATCCCCAATTGGGGTATGTTGTGAGACTGAAGGTAGTGGGGAGGGGAAGGAGAGAGGGAAGAGGAAAGTGGGGAAGTACCTGGCTTTTCAGATGTGGTCACCAAACATGGCTAAAGCCATTTCAAGCAACGCTTCTGTAATATATTAATTATGGTTAAATCCGCATAGTTGGCGGTAAGAACTGCTTAATAGCTTTGAGTGATTATTGCTTATAGAATTAACGACAGTTGTCTCGGACTCTTTTGTTTTGGGAGATTGAAAATGGAGACTAGGTGAACTATTGTGAATTTCATGATTTAAAGATAAGTGCTTCTAAGTCAATGGTGTATTTATTAACCAAGTGAAGACATTACAAACTGGCGCAGCAAAATAAGGAATTCAGTTAATAAACCGAATTTTAGAAGAACCTAAGGAAAATTCCAGAATTCAGAAGATCAGTAAAATGCTGAACGGGAAAATGGAAGGACTGTTAAATAAACCAAATAAATTAACACTTATGTTTTAACTTCACAACATATTTATTTATTAATAGAAAGATACTTGAATTATTACATGAAACCGTTACAACTTTCTGTTCGCCATTTTATCAAACCAAAACCTTTGCTTTTCAGTGTTGCCAACTATCTCACAAAAAACTAGAAAATCACTTTTCTCAACAAGGACGAGGCAATCCGGGGTTTTCATTAAGAATCTTGCCGTCTTGGAGCTGGTTTGACTACTTGGGATACTTGAGCTACTTCGGACAAGGTCAGGAGGGGCAGGAAGTGCAGCCAAACGGTCATACGTATCCAAGGTGCCTGGAGTTCGCAGCAAGAGAAGACGGGAGCAGTGCAGCCGGGCTCGCGATTTACGAAACAAAGTTTTTTGGTGCAGCCGGGGGAACAAACAGGACGGAGCTAGAGGGCTGCACAGAGAGAGAGGGTGACGGGAAGAAAGGGAATAAGGGCTGAAGACACGGCGGAACCCGGAGTTAAGTAATTTGTTTTAGTTCAGGGAATTCGTCATGAGCTCGAAGGGAATAGAGTCTTATTGTCACAAGACAATGGACTGAAGGATTTTCTGGTTGAGATGGGAACAATGCCTACTGTTTAATGATGATAAGTGGAGCGAGGAGAGAAAACGTGCATTCTTGCTAACCTCCCTGTCCACCGACACCCTCAAGCTGGTCACGAACGTTTTGTTTCCGAAATTGCCTGTTAATTGTACTTATGGGGAAATTTTAGAATTACTTGGTGTTCTATGTAAACCAATTCTGAGTATTTTTGAATGTAGAGATAAATTTTATAGAGAGAAACAATCAGAATCTGAGTCAATAAGGGATTTTGCATCTAGATTGAAAAATTTGTGTACCGATTGTAATTTTCAAGGTAGGCTTGATGCCAATATAAAAGATATGAGGGAGCGGGCCGGATCGGCAGAGACGGGACGAGAAATAAAAGGCGTCAAGTCGAAGTAGTGAGTCAGTCGTTTATTGGGCTACGTAGCGATGTCGGTAAAACGGTAACATGATGTATGCAGGGTGCCGTGATGAGATGCTGCTGGCGCTCGGAGGTGATGGAGATGGTGTGGTGAAGGTCAACGAGTTGCTCAACACCTTGGCGGTGGAGATTACCTATCTTCCAGGCCGTTGCTCGACGCTTTGAGTCGCGGAGATGAACGGTGAGTGGCTCGGTGAGCTTAGCCACCAGCAGGTAGTCCTGGCGAGGTGGAGCGTGTTTCCATGGCAGCGAAGTACGGTGCGCTTCGGGGTGCCATGAAATGGTGAGCTGATCCCTGGACTGAAGGTGGCGTCAAACCTTGTAAGTCGCGGGCTGTAGCTGTTCTGCGTAGCTGAAGACACGATGGGCCTTGTAGCTGAGACGTGAAGGAGTCCTCGCGGAAGCTGCCCTGGATGTGTAGAGATGCCATGCAGGAGCACTTGTGCGGAGATCGTTACATGCTGAGATGTTGACCGACTGGTGGTCTGATACTGACTGAGCGAGCGCCGAGTTTAGTCGCTTTATATATACCAGCGCGACCGGTGGAGTAATGTTCCATTCGCCGGCAATGTGTACACTAGAAGGTACTCGAACATACCCGGTGCTGAATATTCAGGCGGCTTATAAACTCCAGACCTTTCTAGGCGGTGGCGATATTATCATTCATCGAGACGGCCGCGGCAGGCGAGCAAAGTACATCGCGGCCGGCATAAGTAGGTACCTAGGCAAGTGCCGGCGCCGCGCGAATATTAGATGTTTCTCGTGTCTTCTTTTGATGGCGAAGTTGATAATAATGTGTCGCCACAGATATCTTTATTACCGGGGTTTACAATATACAAATTAAGCTAAACATTTCTTAGAGTGTGATAATGATAAGGTAGATTTAACTCAAAATGGGAAAAACGGTGAGTAACTCACTAGACACTAATTTTGGGGTACCACAGGGAAACACACTGGGACCTCTTCTATTTATAATTTATATCAATGAGTTATGCGAGCTAACAGTAGGCGGAAAAATTATTACTTTCGCAGATGATACAGTAGCTATATTTGAAGGAGAGGATTGGACCCAAACTCATAAACGTGCTGAAAGTGGAATAAATGCGATAAAACAGTGGCTTGACAAAAATCTACTAACAATAAATTCGGCAAAAACTAAATACATAAGATTCAGCCCAACTATAAAAGGACAACCTAGTACATCATACACAATAAAAACACATAAGACTATTTGTAATTCCGTTAATATTGATTCAAACTGCAATTGTGAAGCTTTGGAAAGTGTAGAAAACATCAAATATCTAGGTGTTATTATAGACAATCATCTGAAATGGAAATATCACATTGAAAACCTTTCAATAAGGGTAAGAAAATTGATTCACATATTATTTGCTTAACGGAACATAATTAAACAACAAGACCTAAGAAAAATATATTTGGGATTGTACAACCCCATCTTAACGTATGGTTGCATTGGTTGGGGAGCGTCGGGTAGAACAATTTTAGATCCGCTTGTGAAGGCCCAGAAATCCATAATTAAAGTAATTTTGCGTAAACCCTATAGGTATTCTAGCGATCAGCTCTACAAAAATTTTTATGTAGGTACTTGATATTCGTCAAAACTATATAAAAAGGATTATTATCCACGTACATAAAAATCTAGATAATATTAAAAAAATTGATCATAAATATATCACAAGAAGTCACACCAGAAAGGATCTTGTGGTCCCAGGGAGCAATACGGCAAAGTATCAAAAAACATGTACATATCTTGGACCAAAAATATACAATAAAATTCCCCTAGAATTAAATATTAAAGCTTGCAAAATGTCCCACGTCAGTTCAATAATAACAAAATGGTTGATTGGCTTAGGTAGGGTGGAATCTGAAAAACTATTAAATAATGTCACTTAAAATTTTACATGGCCTATTAACGGCACATTTAGTAAAAATTTAGTATGAATATTATTTAAATAATAATATAAAAACATTTTTGTTTTCTTTTTTTGTTACAGAATAAATTTTCTGGCATTTTTATTAATGTATATTTAATTTAAAAAATTAAAATGAACATTTTGTTAATTTTTTTTTTTTGCATTCTCACCAGTATTTGGTTCCTTAGAACGGGCAATCTGCCTAGCTAGAAACTAATATCGACCCACAAGACATAATAACACTTGTACACATTTTATAGTTATTTTTCAATGTTATTATTATGTTATTTTTGCCATACAAATGTATCAAATGTAATGTTATAAATAAATAAATGTTGGTAAAAGCGAAGAATCGGTATACGTGGCGTCGGGTTCAAAAGAACGGGAAAATATTAAAATTCAATATATAATAATCCTAAAGCATTGTCGGATTCTAGCAGGTCGAGCAGTTCGAGTAAAAATAGTGGTAGCAAGTTGAGTAGGTTAAATCGTAATCATAAGAATGTTGTTGCAAAATGAAAGGAAGTGTCATGTTTTTCGTGTGGGGAAAATCATTTAAAAAAATGCAAATTTAAAACGCAAAATGAAGGCATTGTGGTAAAATTGGTCACATTAGCAAAAAATGTTTTAAATTACAAAACACGATTTGATACAATGTGGACTTACAATAGAACAATAGATTTCATGAAAATGTTTGATATCGGGTTTTCAAATGTAGGTAAGATTAATGTTGTGCACAAGGACGAAATAGTTGAAACTGATAGGGAAGATTTCATAAAAAAATGCCGGAGTGATTTTCCAAACGTGTTTAATGGAACCATAGGTTTATTTAAAGGTTTCAAAGCAAATATCAGAGTAAAAGAAAGTTACGTTCCCAAGTATGTAAATGCCAGACGTATTCCGTACAACATTAGGGAAAAAGTTGAGGTAGAGCTGAATAAAATGGTACAGGAAGGAATTATCGAACCCATAAAATGGAGCAATACAGCTAGCCCGATGGTAATTGTTAAAAAGCAAAATGGAAAAATCAGAATTTGCGCGGATTTTAAGGGGACCTTGAACCCAATGTTGGAAAATACGTCATACCCAATACCTAGAATAGAAGATTTATTATCTACATTGAGCAAAGGGAAAATTTTTTCAAAATTAGATTTGAAAGACGCTTTCGCCCAACTAAGATTAAACGAAAAATCACAAAAATATTGTGTCTTATCAACGCATATCGGTTTGTTTAAATATAAAGTTTTTCCATATGGGTTAGCTTCTAGTCCAAGTCCTAGTAATGTCTGGGGTAAAAGGGGTCATTACATATTTTGATTTTCGGAGAAGACCTGGCCGAGCATAACAGGAACTTAAGAGCGGCCTTGGAAAGATTGAATGACGCAGGTTTGACAATTAATTGTGACAAAAGTTTGTTCCATCAAGAAGCCATTGAATATTTGGGGTTCAGGGTAGACGCGCAAGGAGTCAAGCCACTCGCCAGTAAAATTGATGCTGTAGTGAAAATGCCAGAGCCGACAAACGTAAGTGAGGTGCTTGCCTTCATAGGTTCTTTAAACTTTTACAGAATGTTCGTTAAAAAAATGTCAACAATTCTAGCGCCGCTATACGAATTATTGAAGAAAAACACGGCGTTAGTTTGTGTCGGAGGAATGTAAACAAGCTTTTCGGTCGTTAAAACTAATTTTGATTTCGGATAAAGTGCTCTGCCATTACGATAACAGTAGACCGGTAAAGTTAATTTGGAACGCGAGTGATAAGGGAATTTCCGCGATCTTAGTACATTTGTTTGATGAAAATATAGAGAGACCAATTGCTTATGCTAGCAGAACGCTTACACGTGCAGAGGGAAAATATTGCATTCTGGATAAGGAAAGTTTAGCCATTGTGTTCGGGGTTAAAAATTGTTTTCAATACCTATACGGTATAAAGTTCACGCTTGAATGCGATAATAAGGCACTTGTGCATATTTTTGAACCGGATAAAGACATTCCCACGTTAGCTAACAGCAGACTACAGCGGTTTGCACTAATATTATCAACATTTGATTACGAGATTGCATACGTGAAATCAAAGGAAAATCGTGCGGACGTATTTTCTAGACTACCAATTGAAGAAAGTACGGAGTTTGGGAAGAGGAATGTCAGGAATTTGAAAATATTTAACATCAACGTGGAAGAAGAAAATATTAATTTTATAGTGGATCATTGCGAGTTAAGTGTTGATCTGTTAAAAAAATCAGTTAGTGAAGACGCTTGTCTAAAAGTAGTGATGGATTACGTACAGGGAAATAAGTGGCCGGATAAAAAACATTTACAAGGTAATTGTTAATGGTTCCATTTAAAAGATAAGTTAAGTGTTTATGACAGCTGCATGTTTTATCAAAATGGATTGGTCATTCCTGAAAGTTTGAGACAGAACATTTTTTCGTTTTTACATGAGTCTCATTCAGGAATAACAAAATCAAAAAGTTTAGGGAAGAACTATTTTTTCTGGTTGGGTTTTAACAGCCATATTGAAGAGGCGATAAAAAATTGTGAGATTTGCTCAGAAAATGCATCAACGCCTAAGAGATTAGAAATTAGCAGCTGGCCGATTGATACGGAGATATGGAAAAGGTTGCATCTAGACTTTTTTGGGCCTATTGGAAATAAATATTTTTTTATTATTATAGACCCCACTTCGAAATGGCTAGAGTGTTTATGTGTTACGAGATTAGATTCAAATCATTAGGGAATTGAAAATTTTATTTTCACATTTTGGAATAGGCCACTTGCATCATATTTAAAAAAAAAAATTCCGGTTTAGGCAAATATTCTAAAACATTGTGTATTTTCTTTTTTTTAATCGTATTTTTGAAACTCTGGCGATTTTTGGAAAATTTCAATCCGAAAAATCAGACCATTTTTTATAAACCGGAAAGACGGGACATAATTTTATAGGTGCGAAAAAACGATAATTACGTAACCGAAAAACAATTAAAAAAAAGAACGTTTTTCACACGAAAGGCACAGGAAAATAACGAGGCATACCAAAAATATTAAATCTCATAAATATTTTTTTCCTTGATCCATCTTATTCATGATAAAACATTATAATGTTCAACGTCTGTATTACTAAATCAAATGTAAAATACTTGTACTTGTAAATTATAATAATAATAAGAATATTATAAATTTGATTTTGTTAAAATCCGCACCATTTTCATTATACCTCTAAAACACGTACGGGCAACGTAAAATGTACGGGGTTCTCTTCATAACACCTGTCAAAAAATCAAATCAAATGATACGTTCGCAGAGAACAAACAATAAATCTAGTGTCAAATATAGTGTAAATGTCAAATTCAAAAATTCGCCTGAAATCAAAGTGATGCCATATAAAAAAAATAAATCAGTTTGGATTTTTACAAAATTAATAGGAACATTTTCGGAGACGGGACATTTTCATGTAGTGGAATCTTAAAATTTCAAATAATGGATTTATTTATTTAAAAATAAAAATAAACTGTACATTTCTAAAAAAATTTACTAACATTTTCGTAATCTTGATAAAAAAATCTATCCACACGATTTTTTCCAAGTCGTTATGAAGTCCATGCAAGTGGCTTATTGTAGAGGTGTTGGTTTCTGATAATGGACCAGCGTTTAGGTCAAGAGAATTTGAGAACTTTTGTTCAGAGTACAAAATTAAACACCTAACTAGTGCAGTCAAGAAACCAAATAGTAACGGTCAAGCTGAAATTAGTGTCAAATTTGTGAATTTCATTTGATTTTCAAGATAAGCTATTAAATTTTCTTGTCGACTACAGGAATGCTCCACACCAGAGTACGGGAATATCTCCGAGCGAAACTTTGTTAGGCCATCGTATCAGGTCTAGGTTTGACACGCTGTTTCCGTCTAAAAGGAATGACACCAGAGCATATAAAAATGTGCCATTCGAAGTGGCCGACAATATGAAGAGAGCCCAGAGCAGGCAGATTTCATATAGCAAAGGGAGAAAACTTAAGAAGTCCTTAGAAATCGGTACTAAAGTTATGGCAAAGGATTTCAGGTCTGATCAAAATAAATGGCGTTGGGGAGAAATTATTAAAAAAATAGGAACCAGAGTTTACCTAGTTAAAATGAGAAATTCGGATCAGGTTTGGAAAAGACATGCTGATCAGCTAATTGCGAAGAGTGTCAGGTGGGAAGATGAGGCCACACTTTCTGAAAATCAGGGCCAAGGTGGCGGTCTCTCCGGAATTTCTTGTCAGTCTCTAAGAGATTCTGTTTCTTTCAGGAACCTGATGAACCCTTGGAGAGGACGATTGAGGTCAGTGTATCCAGGAGTGACCTCTGAATACATCCCCCCCACAGCATCGCAAGGTGTTGGGGTCAAGAGAGACCGACTGTAGATGTCAAAGGGTCTCTCGATCCCACCCACAAGGCTGCTGGTGATCAGTCATATATTTTTTTTTACTTTTTTTTTTACATGAATACCGCACAAGAGTCCCAACTGCTCCCGTCTGGAGCCAGTGGGACTATGGCATCCCCAATAGGGTATTTTCACAAACGAGGCATACCGCTAAAAACATGTGGAAGATTTAAAGATTATTTTTCTGATTTTTCTGGGGGGCGGGAGGGAGGGAGGGGGGGGGGAGGGGGGGGAGGGGGGGTGTTGTATCCCCTAAAACGATAAGTAGTAAATAAATATGCAATTAAAATTGTTACTTAAATTGTAACTAATGTTGTTAAAATAATAAACATATATATACTATATTTCCAAGTTATAAGTACAATCATCGAAACTGTAAATAAATTCGTTTGATATCCATAGAAACTTATTGGAAAATAATGCACAAAAAATTATATTTTCATGATTTGGATTTCGGATGAAACGGATATGCGGATGCGACACCTGCGACGCATCAACTGCGCTCATTTATTATGATGTCACTTTTAAAGGCTCTTAATGGTTGAGATATGAAACGGAAATTACGCTAGGTCTGCGCTCATTGGTGGCTTTGATTATAGCCTCACTTTTCAAGTATGGGTGGAGATTGTTTTGGTAAAGTTTTGCTTCCACCGCGTGGTAAACTGCACTCAATTTTTTTTTCTTTTATAGAACGAAATCTGTTATTTTTTTTCCTACCTCAAATATTTAATCCCCTTTTAAATATAATTATTGTGCATTTGTTGTCTAGAAAATAAAAAAAGTTTGTAGATATATTTATGACTTTAATGAATTAAGTTTTAATTTTTATGGTATCTTTGAAGATTGAGACTTTTTTATAGCTGTCTTCAATTTCTGGAACTTTGAGTATTTTGAACAATCTTACTGTAGATTGTTCCTTCAAAATTACATTAATAATAAATATTTGTGCAACTTTTACAGAGATTTAAATTTTTTCATATGCCCTTCCGTATCCAATAATTCTACACTGAATTAATGAAAAATCAACCAAATGTTTAAAGATAATTTTCACGTTCTGTGAAAGTTCTGTGATTATATCAGTTTTATGAAGCATATTTTTTTCGATTATTTTTCCAATTCATGGAATGTTAATTTATTATTGCCATACTTAACTTAAATTTAAATAACTTAGTAAAACATGTGATAACTTACTAATTTCGGTTGTCCGTAATGTGTGTTAGGCCTGCGTGAAATCTGGTTCAATGAACTCAAATATGATAATCCTGTTTCCTATTCCCGAACATTCCTTAATTTTCCAGAATGTTCTTGAATGTTGTGGAATGCTCCCAAATACTCTGGCTGGGGTACCCTGCTACGCTCAGGGTGTTGATGAGATTGAACTGACGTTCGAACCCACGACGGATCTTGCTTTATATATCCCTACCAATGGGTAGCCCTACCCATGCAAAAAAGGCTTCAAATATTCCAGAATAATGTTTCAGAACATTCCGAAACATTAGTGAGTGTTCTGGAATGTTCCACAATGGGATGTTCCGGGTTATTCCCGAACGTTCCATCCTATTCCAGAACATTCCACAAAATTCCAGAATGTTTCGGGATGTTCTGGAACATGGTGGAATGCTCAAGAAAACTCCCAGCCCTCATATCTTCAAAAACACGACCTTTAGGTGAAAACAGGAACCTTCTTCACGGATGGGGGATAGAGGGCTACCGTACCATAATATAACGCCCATGATAGTACCAGGACTCCTCTCTGAGTTTTAACGGCAGGCCCATTGTACACTTTTTTTAATAATGCATGTTGAAGATGAAGACTCTTCAACCTTCTAGAACCTTCTAGACTCATCGACATACCATATCACTCCTTCCAGAACTTTCTAGAGCTTTATCTTCTAAAACTTTTCGGAACCTTCTAGACTCACCGACAAGTTCCGCCACTCTTTTCTGAAAGCTTCTAGAACGGTCTCCTTCCACAATTTTCTAAAGCATTTGCGAACCATCCAGAACCTTCTAGACTTACCGACACACTCCGCCACTCCTTTCTGAACTTTCTAGAGTTTTATCAAACCTTCCAGAACTTTCCGGAAACTCCTAGACACACCGACGCACTCGGCCACTCATTCCACCATTCAACTTTCCGGAAGACTGTTCTTGAAATTTTTAGAGGGCGAAACTTCCAGCCCTTATGTCTTCAAAAGCACGCCCTTTAGGAAAAAAAACCCTCATCCTGGAGGGGGGATAAAAATCTACCACACCATATATCTCCCTTGATCGTACCGGCATTCATTTATTTGGACTTTCTTTTATAATACGAGTATACATTGATTATTTTCAAAATTGGAACTTATGGCGCGAAGAATTTTGACACGCTATAAAGAAGGTACCGAGCTACAATGAAATATTTTTAAAAGAAAATTAACTTTAATGGCATTTTCAGAATTGGAACTTTTTTTGTCGAGAATTCAGATTATCCCGTGATTATTGTAAATGCATTTAACATTTAGAGTGGTTTGAAAGGAGTAATACTTTGCTTAAAAATCAATCTGCTAAACTACAAATAATGTCAGATACGTTTTTAGATTTTCACGGCCAAAAGTATTTTCGTTATTTGTTTTTGGGGTGTTATGCCGTGTTGCGCTACCTCCTCCTTTAGCCAACGTTTCGGACAACGTTGCAGTGTCCATCATCAGGACAGATCCGGCAGATCCGGTAGATGTGTGGTGTGTAACTGACAGGAAATTGCTAAAAATATGCCAATTGCCTTAATAATGCCGACCCGACGTTGATCCCCGGCAGTTGGTTCTCGAAAATTATAATTATTATAAGATCACAATTTTTGGGCAATATTTACCAATTTCACACCTAAAATCCGCTTCAAAAATACCCTTTAATGGGCAACCGACGAGTTCATCGAAAATCAATTCATCGAAAGCAAATTCATCGAAAACGAGTTCATCGAAAACCAATTCATCGAAAACCAATTCATCTAAAACCAATTCATCGATTCTCCAATTCATCGAAAAAAAAGGTTAGGTTAGGTTAGGCTAGGTTAGGTTAGGTTAGTCTCCTTGTCCAAAGTTTTATTATCAATTTTTTTATAAATAAATTTATTGTCAATTTTTATTGACCAATGCTTTTTTAACTTCCCGGTCCGCTCAGCATTTCTCTCAAATATCTACAAAATATTTTTATTCGATAAATTGGTTTTCGATGAATTGGTTTTCGATGAACTCGTTTTCGGTAAACTCGTTTTCGATGAACGCGTTTTCGATGAATTTGCTTTCGATGAATTGATTTTCGATGAACTCGCCGTGAACCCCTAATGAGTTGGTATGAATACCAAACTCATTTATTTACAGTGACGATATTTTGTACTTATATTCCGGCGTATCATATGACAGTTTATCCGCCGACAATTGGTCCCCCGGCGTGCTTATATACAATATGCAGTCGCTTTAGGGAAAATACGTTATACCTAATTACACAAAATATAACTAAGTATCCCCGAAGGGATGTGTAGAGGGGATGTACCGTCGAATAACAAAAGTACAATACATATTTTCATTCAAATGCATCAAGATGATGCACAATTTGGGAGGCGGGTATGGGTACCGCCGCCCCGGGAACCATTTATTGGACAACCAACACCCTTGCCACAGGTCACCCTAAGTGGTTCGCTACGTTTGGTGACTTAGCAGGGGTGCCCGGGTTCATGGGATGAGGTTTGTCTAGGTCTTGGTGGCGGATACGTTTGCCCAAACACTGCGTGGCGGGCTGGATCGGAGGAGACTGATTGAGGGAGGCCTTTTGACCTCTCCGGCCGGATTCTCCTGACCCTTCGCCTTGCACCGCAGTGTGAGGAATAGATTCATACGTCCGTCACTCCTGGCCACACTGACCCCCAGATTCCCATCCACCCCTCATATCTTTTTTCCTTTGCATATCTTCTTCTTCCTTTCCCTTAAAAAAAACCCTCCACACAGCATCCTCAAAGATGACAAAGGCCCATAGGGAAATTGTTTTCCTCGGTGCCTCTTGTGTGGAGCTAATGTAAAAAAAAAGAAAAAAAGTAAAATCTACTTCTCTGTTTATGTCTACCAGCGCATAAGTACAAAAAAATCTAAACTGTGTATAAATTCCTTTGATATTCATACCAAGTTATTATTGGGTGCTTTTGAAATCGAATTGTATTTCTTTTACGTTTGAAATTGGTAAATAATGTTAAAAAAAAATTATGGTTAATATCTTTTCGGGGGAGCAATAGTCGGAGATCAACTGTCATGTCACCATATAATATACAGACAAGCAGTTCTATCCTTCATGCATTTGATTATACATATGTTTTATACCTTCGTTATATTTTGTGCAAATAGACATATCGTATATTCCCTAAACCGACTGCACTCTGTATATAAGTTTGCCGGAGGGCAACACTGTTGGGGGATCAACTGTCATGGAATCCTTAATAAAATTAAGTGTATACCGACCGCGGTATAGATACATAATTGTAACCAAACTCTAAAAACACGCGAACGCGGGAATGGCGTGGAAGGCGCGAACTTATTTCTGCAGGTGGATGGCGTGAGACCAACATTTAAAATCGGCTAATAATTATTGTAATGTTGGAATTAGAAAAAAAACACTTTTACCGCTTTAAGAAATTTTGTCGTAGACCTTTTCTATTTACGATTTAAAAGTATATTCTGGGCATACATTTTTCTATAACATTAATAATAATAATTTAAACATTATACCTATGCGTTAGTTAGTATTCTGGGTGGATTCGAGTCACTTCTCTGCCAAACCTCTACGATGCCAGAATCTTGCTACTTTTAATAGTAGTTTGTCGTGAAATCATGAAAACCAATAATGATTGGTTAAAGGTAGAGAGTTTCTTCAGGGGTAAGCAACTGTTGATCACCCTCAATGTTTTAAAAATAATTAATATCAATTTTGGAGCTCTGGTTATGGAAACTTAGAGGAAATTTATATCAACAGGTAGGTATTATTTTTAAGTTTTTGTGTAATCTATTCTAAATGATTTAGTACCTTTTTGTAAGTCCATCCAGAGATTAACAGAAAATTGCATTAAGGTGATCCAATAGTCCATGAAAAAATTGAAATCGGAATCCACGCCTCTTTTTGGGACGGATTTAAAAAAACTTAACAAGACTCGACAAAAAGCTTTTGGAAAGGTTGGAAAAGGTATTTGATAGTTGTTTTTACAGATTGATTTCGTAAAGGTCTGTAAAAAACATTAACTCCTTTTTTTGAGATCACGGAACCAAGCGACGCAGAGTCTAGGGACGTCTATTCCCCACTGTAGACGGGGCAGAATTGATACAAAATGGGTGTAACAAGAGGACAACTCGTTACGTCGATGGCATGAGGTTCACTTTAAAAATTCAAATTCGTCGAGTGCCGGCCGTCTTGATTGATGTCAAAAATAACAACGCGAAAATAAATATTTTATTTTAGTCCAGGCATAAATATCATTTTTTTGCGATTATTGTAAAAAAAACTGATTTTGCCAAATTATACAATAAAACCATATTCGAAAAGGGGTTCATAAGTAGGAAAATTTGCATTTGAAAGTGTTTTTTTATAGACCTAATACTTTATTTTTTCTAGGCTTATAAAAAAAGACTTATTTAAAAAGAGGCTAAGATGTGTTCTACTCGCAGTATTTATTTGATGCATCTATGATGCTTCTGAGCGATCAAATTTTCAAAACAAAAACACATGATTTTGCATGGTTTTGCATTATTTCACACGGCTTCATGCTTCATCTTAATCAGATTCTACTGAGTCAGTAGTATTGATATGTTTTCATGGCGAATAAGTTTTCTAAACTTGTCCTCCAGCTGATGCCTTCGATCGAATTCGAATTGTTATTAAATTGAATTAAGATCAAACACATGAATTAAGAAAAAATATATATTTGATTTTGTGAAACTGTAACGACACATTTTCCTACCCACCCCTCATACCTTTTTCCGTCTCAGAACTTGCTCTTTTTCCTTTCCCTAAAAGATCCTCCACACAGCATCCCCAAAGATGACATAGGCCCAAGGGAAATTGTTTTCCTCCGGGCCTCATATGTGCTTTCTGCAAAAAATATCAGAGTGTGCAATTCACACGCAGTAGGAGTGAAACCTTCAGAAAACTAACGTAGATAAGAGTGGGGAGACTACGAAGCATTTTTTGTCTGTAAAGGATGATTTTTTCCATAATTTAGTCGTAGAATTCCATTTGACCTTTTTCTGTATATTTGGTCATCCTTATTAGTACTTGTGGTTTCTTCTTCGGAGTCGCTAGATATCGTTTTCTTTTGCCTGTTCATTTTGGAGTGGTTTGAAGGTCGGATATTAATCTCACAAAAATAAAAATGTTTTTTTTGGACTTCTTAAGATTCGACCCCTAGTCGGCCGAATGCCTGTAAAGATTCGTAAGGCGCTTTATACCACTACACTAAGGGGGCCTTCATGGGACCGCGGATTTATTGTATTATATTGGAACCGAGTACCCGTGAATAAGATGAATATTTTATTGCGACTTCATTCTCTCGCAGGTTAAATCCTGTGGATGTACATACACAGTGTCGCTCGCTTCCGTTTCATTGAGTTTCAAATCAGAACGGTGCTAAAGAAGTTTTCACTTTAAAAAAATAGATATACATTTATACGTTTACATATAGACATTCTAAAACCGAACAAAGCAAACACATTTGTTTTGTATGTATTGGGTTCTTGATGAAAATTAGTTAAAAACACAAATTTCAATTGATAGTTTCGTACCCCTGGCAGGTAGTTTCCTCGGTTGCCCCATTTGTTGGTAGTCGAGCATTAGTCGGTGGCAGCGGCCGCGATGCGTCGAGAGAAATGCCCCGAAAGCAGCCAAAGCAGTACAAAGCCAGCAAGTGAACGCTACGGACGGTCCGCCGGCTTCGAGACACCAACGCATGACAGGTGCTAAGCACGCAACCTGCTCCACAACACCCTAGCGCTCTAGCGAACAAGTTGCGCGAATCAGAAAGCTATCTTTTGTAGTGCCAAACGATTGTTGTACAGTGCACAGGATGTCAGCCCTTACAGCGGCACCCACCCCTGTCCCGGGGTTGTAACAGGTACCCGCACCCTATTGACAATGGAACACTGAACAAGTTTCTAATCTACGAACCTTAAATGAAAACAGTGACAAAAGTTCTCGTTTCTCAAACATTTTCACAAGAAACTTATATTTTATGATGGTGTTTAGAAAGATGGTAAATAGAGTAGTTTTTAACTTCAGTGCTGCGAGAAGAAGCAGAGCCGATACAATGTTGTTGATGATCGTCTTCGCCTTGCTAACGGCGCATCAAGTGGAAGGTACGAGTATGACCGTCTTATTTGCTTTATATTTTCTTATGCGCTATTAACGGTAAATATAAATGATATCGAATTAAAACAACACGTGGAATCGCTCAAACACACGAAACAGGCTTTGCTTTTGTTATGAATGTGAAATAAACAAAATTATTGGTATATATTTCTTATCGTTCTAAAATTGCACAATCAAAATTTAAAAAAATTAACCTGTTCATAATATATTGATTGTTTTCATTTTAACATTATCTTGTATTGTGTCAGAACCGAAAAACTAAATTTAGTTCCAAGAAAACTATTTGTGAAGTAGTTATCTACCTTGATATCTACGTAGTTAGACAATTATTGAATAAATACCTTTTTAAAAAAGCACAGTAAGCAAAATAATGATGCATCTAAAAAAAATAAGAATATTTTTTCAAGGATTAGTCGTAGAGTTAGTAGATTAATCAATAACTTTCATTACACATATTTAAAAAAAAATACAAAATATTTATGTAGACTTTCGTAAAAGTGTGCAAATTATTGTGTAAATTATTTTTATATAATTGTTTTTCATTGTAATTTATTTATTGAATAATACTTATTACATACACGACGTTCTTATACTTATAATAATACTTATATTTATAAGAACGTTGTTCTTGCACATAAAATAATACTTATTACGTACAGAATGTTCTTACACAAATAATAATACTTATTACATACAGAACGTTCTTATACATACATAGGTTTATTAATACTTATTATAACTTCCTTACACATATAGTAATACTTATTAACTTATTACGTTCAGAATACTTAACTTATTACGACTATCATAATACGGGCATTTGCTTAGCTTGGTAGTCGAAAAACCATGTAAAACAAACCTGTAACAAACAAAATGAATAAATAAAATTAAAAAAAAAAAGAACGCTCTTATACATATAATAATACTTATTATATACAGAACGTTCTTATAGGACATATAACAATAATTATCACATACAGAACGTTCTTTTTTTCAAAACTAAATATTGAAATGGGTACTAGCACCATTACAGTTTTAACAGTGATATAGAAGTGAAGTATTTTTATTATTATTTTATTTTTATTATTATGAAAGAATTAATAAATTGAAAGCTCTAGATTTGGGAGTTGTGATGGGGGGTAATATTATTATCTTTTAATGAACTATTTATTCCATCTCATCAAAATGGCTGTTCAACTGTCGTCAGTAGCATTCATTTCAATATTGGAATTCAAATAGTAATATAAAACTATTAGGACGGGTTGTTTAAAAACCAAATCAAATATTTGAAGCTAGTTTTCTTTGTAAGTTCTATGCAAGTTCTGTTATTATATCATTATAATAGGCCAGTTGCTTCATAAAACTGAAATAATCACAGAACTTGATTAGAAATTATACAGTTCGTGAAAATTAACTTAAAATATTTGATGAATCCATCAAATTTTTTGAAAAAACCCATCGTTAATAAAAGCAACTGTAAATCCGAACGTAATTAATTAGTAATGATTTTAAATATACTTTCAATGGAAGTATCTAGTTAGTTAGTAGCAACTTATGCTTTTAGATACTTGAGAAATATAATATAATATTATTTGTTTATTTTATTCACGTTCCCGTTCCGACTTCCCACACGTATTGATGATTCTGGGTCAACACAACTTTTTGAAGCATTCTTGTAATATTGCTACAGATGCCTGGCTTCCAATGCTCGAAATTATGATCTTAAGTGTAACGCGGGAATCAGTAAAAAGAAATTGTTTTTTTAGGTACCTTAGTAGTCACAAAAATAATTTCGGAAATGATAACGATCTCACGAATTGAACCAAAATACAACTTTCTTGTGTGAATCCCTTTTGATAACTATCTAACTAATTCTCAAGCCAGTTCTAGTAGGCAGAGAGATACATACACATTTCTAGGTTCCATCATCCTTTTTCCATCTGCTGCGTGGCGAGCAGGATCAAGAGAGACTGTTTGAGAGAGGCCTTTTAATAGCCTCACACCGCAGTTGGAGGGATGCATTCGTACGTCCGTCACTCCTGAATACACTGTTTTACAGATTCCTAACCACCCCTCATACGTTTTTCCTTCCCAAACTTCCTATCCTTCATTTACTCCACTCAGCATTCCCAAAGATGACGTAGGAACTAATGGAAATTATTTTCTTCAGGGCCTGGGTGGAGCTAATGTAAAAAAAAACAAATTAATGTATTTTTTGACTCTCGACGAACACAGCTAGTATTTGCACCGTTGATATTACGCGTTGCGAAAATTTAGAAATTCACAAGTTTTTAAGGGTAACTTCAAGTTTATTTTTTTTCTTATGTGATTAATTTCGTATTTAATACTCTAAAGCACTTAAAAAAACTCATAACTCCCGAGAAAAGACTAAATATTAGTCTAAAATAATAATTTTACTTAATATTGAGTTACGTAAAATTGTGAGGCTGGAACGAAAAAAATTAAATAATCAAATGAAATTAGGTTTTCTTCTATATTAGCGTTCACAAATATTTGCATTGAAGCTTGAATTTTTTTCACTAGTAATATTAAATTTCATTTTGCAAAGTATTGATAAACGATATTATATAAATGAGGTTCATTATATGTGAGAATGACTAGCAAATAACTGAATTTTTAATTCCTTCCAATGCTTTAAATTTTGACGGATTTACCTAGCAGTTCAATTCAGATAAAAACACTCTATTTAGAAAGTCTGAGTTTTGCAGAGGAAGCCATATTAAAAACACTGCATGTTGCATCAATAACAATTGTTATTTTATCTTCCACTGCCTATTTTAATTATTGATTAAATTCCGTTTGTTTGATTTCTGTAATCAGTCATCAAAAAATGTAATTTTACTTTTAAAAAATAACATTATTTGCTTTTGAAATAAACCCTACATTTATAATACGAGTAAACGGTGATTTTTCGTGGGTCATTCATTGAAGAATATCGCAAAAAACCCCTGCAGGATCTATAAAGGGTGTAATATCGAAAGCCGAAATTTGAAATGCTGTGAAGGACAAATGTATCCAAATCCAAAAATGAGTTAAATATACATTTTTATAAATGTGAATACCGCACAAAAGTCCCAACTGCTCCCGTCTGGAGCCAGTGGGACTATAGCATCCCCAGTTGGGGTATGTTGTGAGGCTAAAGACAATGGGAAGGGGAAGTATATGGGGATGAGATATGTGGGGGAGAACCTCGCTATTCAGATCTGGTCACCAAACACGCTTTAAGCTATTTCAAGCAAAGTTTCAATTCTGATTGGTGGTCTTACACCAGGGCGATATTTTGAGTGTCTTCCTCTCCGGAACGTGCCGCAAATATACCCTATATGATTTTTAATTGTGAAAAATTGATTTGAACCCGCGACCTCCGAATCACTAGCCGAGCCGACGAAGGAGGCCGTCATATATGTAATTTTTTCTGTTTTTTTTCTCTTTCAGTCTGCGTCTTTGAAATATTTCTAGGAAAGTAAGTGTGCCCTTTACGACGTACAAATTGAGAGGTTTTTTTTCTAAAAAGTAAAAAATTAATTAAATTCTGTTATTAAACAAATTTTCAAAACATTTTAAGTATTCTGAAAGATCTATTCAATGTAATTTTATAATTAAAATTATAATTGTACATAGGTCTTCAAAAACAGGAGATATGATTTATCGAAAAAGTAAAAAAAAAAATCTTTTCGCTCTTCTGAACAATTAACGTGTTGTCCTTTATAATAAATAGCATTTCAAATTTCCGTTATTGATGTAATAATATGCACATATTATAATATATTCAGCAACTGCGAATTGTGATTAATTATTTCCTATAATATTGTAAATTTATCAATTAACCCGTGAAAGTTTAGCAAATGAAATATCATTATCAAAATGGAATCGAACCATATTGTATTGAAATACAAATTTGTAGCTTTTACTTTCATGTGAAATGCTCATTGAATGAAAATTTCATCACATTTCTAATTTCGTTTCTGAGATAATCACTCTTAATTATTTGAAGAACAGAATGCTACCTACATAATCAATAAAAACAACTGCCAAATACAAACTAATCATGACTGGGGGAAAATATCAACGGATAATATAAATACAGAGTGGAAGATATTCTCGGTATCGCCCTGGTGTAAGACAACCATTCAGAATTGAAACGTTGCTTGAAATGGCTTTAGCCGTGTTTGGTGACCAGATATGAATAACCAGGTACTTTCCCGCCTTCCTCTTCTCTATCTATTTCCCCTCTCAACTATCTTCAGCCTCACAACATACCCCAATTGGGAAAGCCATAGTCTCACTGGCTCCAGACCGGAGCAGCTGAGACTCTTGTGAGGTATCCACATAAAAAAGGTCATATCTAACGGCCGCTGTTCCCAACTTTTCGATTGATCAATCTGAGTCTCCGATCAGCTAAGTGATTTATTTAGTAACGCTCGATTCGCCCGCTGATCGGAGAATTGCGTTGGGAAGAGCGTATTTGTGCATTTGAGGAGTGTTGAGCAAATATTTTGATCAGTAGGATTGGGAACAACGGTCGTTAATATTGTACACTTGTCGATCACAGTTGAAAAGTTGATGGATCAGACAGTAGGAAATTTAAAAATTTCATACTAATGCACCGAACCGTCATGCCTCCCGGAGTTATTTTGTAGCGTATTGAGTATGTAAATCACAGACACTTGTAAATAATATTTGATTTATGGTGAGCATTTGAATATTGCTTTCCTCATTAGCTTAAAATTTAATATTTCAAGGTGAATGATTAAACAATTGGACGGTCGATGTGCCTAATATGTTGCTTGACGTTCAATATTAAAGGGCCAGTCATTTCAGAATTTGAACAATTCATCTAATTTTAAAGATAATCTTCAAGTTCTGTTTTTATATAATTATTGTTCAATTGTTTCACGTAACTGAAATAATAACAGAACTTGAATAGAACTTTCACAGAACTTCAAAATTAATATTACAATTTGATAAGTTGTTCAAATTTTGTGAAACAACTGCCCTCCATTGTGTTATACTGCAAAACTTTGTTTTAAATCGTAGGTATTGTTAATACGAAACACTTTCGGTACTGAAGTAAATATGTAACATAGAGAGCCGTATAATTATCATTTCAAAAATTTACTGCAATTTAAAGGTCCTTTAATTGGTACATATCTACTCGGATTGGCCAAAGATTTAAATGTTTTGAAGTGAAACTTCTACAGCCGCGCTATTTTTGGATTTCGGATGAAACGGAAATGACGATTACTGCGTTGCGCTCATTGACCGCTTTGATTACGATGACACTTTTAAAGGCTCCTATTGGTTGAGATAAAAACGTAAAACGGTCGCTTTGATTACGACCTCACCTTTCAAGTATTGGATGAGATTGTTTTGGTAAAGTTTCGCTTCTACCGCGTGTAAACTGCACTCATTTTTTTATTGAACACACTATTGTCTTATTTTTTGACGATTTTTTGAAAATTTTGAAGCTCTGAAGCAGTAATGGTAAATATAACACGGTTTGTGAAGCTGGTCGCGTTGATCTAGAAATTCCTTACATTATAAGCCGTGCACAATTTCATGACGGTAAACGGTCTCAAGAATTTCTGCTGTTCCTGAATATATATTCTGTTTGGTACCAACGTATTTTTGACACAGGGCGTAGGTAATAAAGAGTACATTATTAATATTTTCCCTTCAGAAAACTAAAGTATACAAGAGGGGGAGACTACGAAGCAACGCACAAAGAGGAGACCGATTAGTCTATCCCATTCTCTCGCAGTCTAAATCCTACAGATGTATGTGTTTGTTTCTTTTTAATATCGCTATTTTTCGTTTCATCGAGTTTCAAATCACAAGGGTGCTAAAGAAGTTTTCACTTCCAAAACATTTACATATTCCTGGAAAATAACGAAAATCATAAGAATATCTGCATGTCACGGGTATTTTTGCCTCTATTATGAAAAATGGAATAAATACCAAAAAAATCAGAGTGCGCAATTCACACGCGGTAGAATTGAAACCTTCAGAAAACTAAAGTAGACAAAAGTGGGGAGGCTACGAAGCACCACACAAAGAGGACACCTATTGGCTACGAAGCACTGCACAAAGAGGAGACCGATTATACTATCTCATTCTCTTGCAGGCTACATTCCTAAATATGCATGTGTTTATCTCTTTTTGGTGTCGCTTTTTTGTTTCATCGAGTTTCAAATCACAACGGTGCAAAACAAGATTTCACTTCAAAATAATCCTTGAAAATAATGAAAATCAAAGAATATGCGTATGCCACTGGTATTTTTGCGACTATTATGAAAATGTTAGATTGACTATTATGACGGTTTGACAGTTGGGCGAAATGGCAGAATTGGTAAACGCACGTCCCGGACAGACGAGAGGTTCTGGGTTCGAGTCCCAGTTACGACCATTATCTTTTTCTGTTTTTCTGTAACTTGTTCTCTTTCATATTTTCGTTTAGATTATTATTACTATTTTCCTCTTAATGATATATTACGTATTATAAAAAGAGAGTTTTTCTTATAAAAATTGAATATTCATTTAGACTTTTATAAAAAGTCAATAGTTCCATGTAAATAAAATCGGATACATTTATCCGTGACGCTATCTAGGTTACAAACCAATTCTTAGAATGATTGTTTCCAACAAAAAAATGTTATTTGGAACGTTAGAATGAAAAACACTGAGGAACAGCAACATTACAGTTGAAAGCTTCTGATTGTTCTGAAAGACCCGGCTGACCAGTAAATAGGTCAAGGCTTCGAGTCGCAACAATGGTTGCTCCAGTGCAGTGGCAGTAGCGGTGGTCCACCCGCATCGCCATCGCCCATTGCCCTACGTCCCGAAACACTTCACTTTCACTGAATTTATTTCTTTATTTGAACGCCTCCGCGGGTAAACAATGCTCGAAACGCCAATCCCCGGACAAATAATTGGCCGCCAGAGTATGTCTTTGGAAGAACCGTTGATAAAGCGGTGATAGTAGAACAAGTTGCGGCGGCAAACTAACGGGAACTAGCCAGGGGTCGACTCGCGTTATATTATTATTGTAATAATAATATAATTTAACATTTTCTTTACTGAACAACTAATTTTAGCAATCGCAGGAACATGCTAGGACTTTTAATCTGATTTTTCAGAACATAAAGATTTTTTAATTATCTTTTTTGTAGTGAAACTTCTTTAGCGCCACTTTGAAATTCGAATGAAACGGAAAAGAGTCACAACTCAGTTCTACACAAATACTTAATTCTAAAATAATGCGCTAAATTCGCACCTCGGCGCGTGCCTGCCATAGCGCAGTGAGCAAGACGCCTGACAAGTCTCAGCATCAGACAGACGTCAGGCGAACGCAGGTTCGAATCCTACGAAATCCAAAAAACAAAACATTTTTATTTTTGTGAAAACATTATCCAATCTTGAAACCACTTTAAAAGAAACAGGCAAAAGTAAAGAAAGCGACATCTAGCGACTTTCTAGTTTACTTCTACCGCGCGTGAATTACGCACTCTGATTTTTTTTAAATTGTTTTTTACTTTTCATATTGAGAAATCAACATCGAGATTTGAAATTGAGTATGTAGTATTTTTTTCAGTTTTTCAAATATAGGAATAAAAAAAGAATCTTATGTGCCAAAATAAATTAAAAAAAACGCGAATAAAAGGGACCAGCCATAACTGGTTTCCGCAAACTTTTTTTTTTGCCAGAAATACTTCTCACGCACAAAATATTAACACTCAACTCTTCCGAGCCGAGGACCGATTGTGCTCAATCATAATTTTATATTACAATTTCTTTAAGAAGAAATTCATAGGTTCCAACAATTTATAAGTCATAATAACACCAGTTTACTATAGCTACATTCTTGTGATATTCCGAAAACTCGACGTAAAAAATAGTGAACACTATTGACATAGATATTAATATTCTGATTTAAACGCCTACTTATCTGAGCATTCGCAGAATTTATATTGCACCGCTTCTCTATGGTCTGTAGGGTGACCGGACAAATCAACAATCACTCCTTTGAAAAGTCATTAAAAAAACTTGGTAAAATAGGTTAGGTTATTCGCTATTTTTTGTTGAAATGCAACTGTGTTGGGCCGTCATGGAACCGGTTTGTAGGTCCTTCGTGAACCGCGAGTTACCCACCAATGGAATACCTGTCGCGACTGAATGAACGCAAGCTTGTTTCGTTTTACTCAGCTCGGCGTTGGCCTGGAATGTTCCCAATGGAATATGGGTTATGTAAATTACTCACGCCTAAAGGGATATCTCCTCACTGCATGGCTCATGGTTCGTGGCCTCTCCCAGAGAAGTCGTCTCTTTGCATTGTTCACGTCTGATAGCATCTTTTTCATTAAGTTCATAGCCGGCGCAGAACAAGAAAGTAGAAAGATGTCGGCTACCAAATACATTAGGTATTAAGAGTTAGATTTGTTATGTTATTATATAGGTAAAATAAATTATTCACGCCTAAAGGGATATCTTCTCATTACGTGTCTCATGACTTCATTTCCCGGAGAAGTCTCTTGGCATTGTTCTCGTCTGATCATATCTTGTTCATTAAGTTCATGGCCGATGCAGAGTAAGAAAGTAGAAAGATGTCGGCTGCCATTCATTATTGTGAGATTATTTGTACAATGACACCGCTGTGCATAATGAGTTATCATGCTTATAATTTTGTGTCTTTCCGTACATCTACCTATCGAAGATTGAACACCATCCTGACTATTTTCACATTTTATGTGGACACTGCCAACAATCGTCAAAATAATTGCATCGTTCTCGAAGTTTCTTCAACCAGGACGTTCTTAGTCTACCGTTACTTTGTTGTCCTTCATTTTTGGAATATGTATCTACTTTGCAAAGATCACTTTTTCAAATGGCTTATAGCATTAGTATAACTTAAAAATATCTGCAGCAATTGGCTTAGAAGGCTTTTTATATTATCCAATAAGTGTTATTGTCAGTTCCCATTCACCTAAATTCAATAGCAGTTCAATTCAAGTTGTTCAATCAATGTTGGAATCAAAAATTAATTGAAAATGTGGGTAGGTATATCCGGCTAATCAACCAAAAACTTTTTAGGACATAAGCACGTACATTAAAGCCACTTTATTTTAACACGTTGCTCTACCAGTTTCAGGAGTGCTGCTTAAGAGAATATTAAAACTAACTTGATACAAAATATATAAATATTTAAGTGTTGAAGTGGGAGATGAACAAAGGAGAAGAGGTTTACGGGCGAAACATAGCAGTTTGCTGAAAATACGTTAATAATAGGACATCAAGATAAATTTACGTAGTTATTACGATACTAGAATTATTATTATGTAGCGATTTTCCTAATTTCAAGTACTTCTAAGTTATCTAATTTTTTCGTGTATTATTAGGGTTAAGAAATTTAACTCATGTGTCCTTGGTCGTAAGGGTGGTGGGTTGTGATTGGTGGAAATGAGATGATCGGTAAACTCTGAAAATCGTAATTTTAATATTTAAGTGTTTAATATTTATGTCTAGTTGTTTTACCTTTATGGAACGATGGAGAGTCATTGTAACATAGTTTGTAAATGCCTGAGTAGCTAAATTTATGGTATGCATCTTAGGTGTTTTTTTAGTACCTATTTTACCTTTGTTATTATTAGTACAGAACATTATATTAAACACGAGTGATCAGGCAATTTTTTTGTGTTAACTGCAGAAAAATTAGGTGTGTTACGACGTTGGAAGGGATTTCCAAGATGATTTTATTATTAGTTTCAGATTTGAGACATTGGTCAAAAGATACAAAATAGTTTTGTAACTTTGTACATAGATCATTTCTTCAAGTAAGTATGAAAAGAGAATATACGGCCACGTACAGCGCATTTCTTAAACAGACTGCACATACAAGTACATCGTATTTTGAGATTCGGCCGTAGAGCCCACCCCATGCTCCTTTGAGAAACCGAAATTAAGAAAAAAATATTGTAGGGCGGATTTCCACTGAAAACGCCTGCATCGGTTTTTTATTATTTTTTTTACTTGAATGCCACACAAGAGTCCCAACTGCTCCCGTCTGGAGCCAGTGGGACTATGGCATCCCCAATTGGGGTATGTTGTGCGGCTGAAGGTAGTGGGGATGGGAAGAGGAATGTGGGGAAGTACCTGGCTATTCAGATCTGGTCACCAAACACGGCTTAAGCCATTTCAAGCAACGTTTCAATTCTGAATGGTGGTCTTACACCAGGGCGATACTGAGAGTATCTTCCACTCTGGACTTTGGTTTTATGACCGTATATCCTATTTGCATACTTAGTTGAAGAAATAATCTTTTACGGGATCAACTGTTTGAGGGATTAATTGGCAGAGGATTATCTGTACGGGGGTCAACTGTCCGGGGATCAACTGTCGCACGATAAAAATATCGCACGCATAATCATAATTTTCCTTACATTTTATAGTGTTTCCTCTTGTTAAATAATTTTATTTATGAAGCGACGGAAACACAGTAATATACGATTTATTATGGTCATTGCCGTAGCCATTAAACCTAGATTTTATAATAATTAATACATCGTGTATTTATTACAAGTTAGATTAGATGTTTTATCGGAAGACATAATTATACTTGAATTGAGTTCGTGGATTTGCAAATGCTGTGTGTTTTCTCCGACAAGTTACAACTATCAACTATGTCTAAGCAGTCAACGAGCAAATATCCAAAAGCTAATTACTATGTGCCTAGTCGTAATTATGCTTTTCGCGAATCGTAGCAACAAGAATTACAATAAACTTTTTCAGCGTAACGAGAAACTGTCGGTTTTGGGCAACAGATTAGATTTAAACATCTTCAAATTATAGACTTGACTTGGCTTGTTCCTGTGTCATTTACATGTTTTTGCATGCGAAAGTTGAAGAACTTTTTGTAACTTAACTTGTAAATAAAACCTTTTCAGAATATAAGGAAATGTGCCAACAATATTTATCGATAAGTTCAGAAAACATTCCATTCCTTACTTACTTAACATCGTAGATGAGGGAGTGAATCTCCACACAACATATTTATGTTTCAGAATTGTTACATAGTCTGAAATTCTGAAACATAAAATTAATTATTATTCTGACTTGACGTTACCCGGCTCACGCATTTGATTCGTAGTGCCACAACTTTCTCGGACATCTCCGACCTCTTACACCATTTCGCGTAATATATTCTCATCCTTACACTCCTTTAATCGTTCGCTCTACATGCCCAAACCATCTAAATATCCTTTTTTCATCCTCATTGATTCTGCTTCACTTGCTTTATTTCCAGAGCTCTTTCTTGAAACACAATAAAAAATTTCAAGGTTTTACCAAGCCTGATTTTATGGTGTATCATGAAAAACAAGAACAACATTTTGTAACATCTAAGTAAAATAATAGAGTTGACTAGGAATTTCTGAAATAGAATTTATAGTTAATAATTATTACCTTTTACAACAATACGGTAAGACGTCTAAATGAAGGAAGAATATTTTATCTACCCAACATTACTCGACGTGCCTACTGAGTTTATTAATAAAAAACGAAAAATTTTGTTCTAAGTTTCTGCACTTCAATCATCATTTACGCTGCTCGTAAAACGCTCATAACTTCATTCCAAATACCTGGATTGATTGGATGAATGTTCCTCCAAGCAATAATAATCAAATTAATAACAACAATAATAATTAGTGATTAGTTTTAACAACAATAATTAGTGATTTTGCGTGCATTAAGTGATAAATAATTGTGTTTAGAATGCAGACTAAAATAATTAATTTATCCCGCATTGATGTATATGCACGTATTCTTGATGCATTTCTGGCCAAGTTTGCAAATGTGTCCATTAACTACCTGGTAACTTATGCGAATATTGTATAGGTACATAATCACATCTTTTCCGGAGCCATAATTTTGAATTTTTTAAGTGTTTCTTAGTACACTTAACGAATTTTACGACGGAGGAGTATTCGCATACATCGCCGAAGGACAGAATTTTGAATATTTTTCATGATACGGCGCCGACCGCAAAGTAAATGGCTCGAAAGAGAAATGCTGCCCTAAAATGCGATCCACTGAACACGCGATCGAACCTGTTATGCCTCGACTTTTGTCATAATTACCAACATTGGTCTGAAATGCATTTTTTAAGTTATTCAACCTCTTTAAGTTATAACAACCATATACGATGGAACCAACCTCTTCAATTTAATGAGATAAGCCTTAACTAAAACTAACCATCTAACCATTTCAGGCAAAGATAATGAAATACCCCACAACTCGGTGTTGACTTCTTGCTTTATTCACATTCAAACATCGCCCAAAACAAAGTTTTCTTTTTGAAGTGAAAACTTCTTTAGCACCGTTGTGAATTGAAACTCGATGAAACCAAAAATAGTAACACTAAAAAGAGACATGACTATAGCCTCCCCACTCTTGTCTTCTCTAGTTTTTTTGAGGAGGCGTCTACTAATATCTACAGGAATTCCAAAAACTGAACAAATCGGACTAATATCTACGAGAACCAAAGTGTGTACGGATATCTACAGCTCAAACTGATGACTAATATCTATGAGAACCAAAGTGTGGACGAATATCTACAGCACTGGCAGAGGTTGGATTTGCAATTATGTATAGCATATTGGTATGCAGTTTAAAAAACTTAATTTATATATGTATGTATGTAAAAAATCCCTAATATCGGACTATTGGACACATTTAGCTGATTATTAAGGATTTGGGTTTTTGTTTTAACAGCTTTCTTTATTTCGAGTGCTTCTAAATTATTTAGTCTGTTACCATGACCATTTCTATGTCAGTTAGGTTAGGTTAGGTTAGATTAGATTAGATTAGGTTGTGGTGCCGTTTATTTCGAAATAAATAAATATCTTTGTATTATGACCTCCATGTTTGTTCAATAAATTATTGTCCTCGTAAACAGCAAAATACGTAATATTATGCGAAAACTTCATGTACGTACTTTAAACGTTTAAGCCTTTAATTAATTAGTAATTACGTAATTGAAGTAATTTATGTTTTTCCGTACAACCTATTGCTCAGCTGCCCTCTGTAGATATTAGTCCAACCTACGCTCCATAGATATTAGTCACCACTGGGACCATCATAGATATTCGTCCGACCTTAGCTCTGTAGATATTAGTCCTCACTCTGAAGTTCGTAGATATTAGTCCAACATATGAGCTGTAGATATTCGTCCGACTTACAGGCTGTAGATATTAGTATCTGGCGTCTTTTTTGAAGGTCTCAATTCTACCGCGTGCGACTTGCACACTCTGTACTTTTTACCGATTCTTTTACTTTGAGTTAAGTTTTTGATTTACTATACAGGGCCGTTATGACATGATATCTTCCCATAATATCTGAAAATTCGTCTTCCATTCACCTGCGCTTCATCACAATATATTCTTTTTTTTTAAATTTTTAACTTAATGAGTAAAACCTCAAATTGTAATATTTAAATAAATGAAGACAATATAAGCGAAACTCAATCGAAAATCTGGAAACAGAAAAATCAGAAAAACATATTGACACCTCTGGGACTCAAACCCAGGACCTCTTGCTTTCCGGGCAATCGCGCTAACCGCTGCGCCACGGTGTCGATGTGAAATTCGGTCATGTTTAACTGTACCGTACTTCGACTAAGAACCACCTACATTATCTTCATTTTCTTTAACGCATATATTATTGGCAACTATCTTTATGTATGATTGCAAGATTCAAACCCGAACTAAATGCTCTCTAGATAGTGTTTGGATAAATCTTTATCCATTTTATTTAATATGCGACATCTATCGACTTTTCTGCAAGTCTAGGATAAATATTTTATTTTTAATTTTTAACTTAACGAGTAAAACCTCAAATTGTAATATTTAAATAAATGAAGACAATATAAGCGAAACTCAATCGAAAATCTGGAAACAGAAAAATCAGAAAAACATATTGACACCTCGGGGACTCGAACCCACGACCTCTTGCTTTCCGGGCAAACGCGCTAACCGCTGCGCCACGGTGTCGATATGAAATTCGGTCATGTTTAACTGTACCATACTTCGACTAAGAACCACCTACATTATCTTCATTTTCTTTAACGCATATATTATTGGCAACTATCTTTATGTATGATTGCAAGATTCAAACCCGAACTAAATGCTCTCTAGATAGTGTCTGGATAAATCTTTATCCATTTTATTTAATATGCGACATCTATCGACTTGTCTGCAAGTCTAGGATGAATATTTTATTTTTAATTTTTAACTTAATGAGTAAAACCTCAAATTGTAATATTTAAATAAATGAAGACAATATAAGCGAAACTCAATCGAAAAGGTGTCAATATGTTTTTCTGATTTTTTTGTTTCCAGATTTTCGATTGAGTTTCGCTTTTATTGTCTTCATTTATTTAAACAATATATTCTCCTGGTACTCCTTTCGGCGAGTTTGTATTCTTTCGGGAATCTCCTATTTCTTATTTTGATCACTGTTAATCATCACAAACCATTGTGCAGGGATCTCATTTCGACTGCAAACAGTTTAATTTAGATTTTCCTCTGCCATTTCCCTGCCTAACTTTCGTACACCAGGGTCCGTTCCGTTGGGGAACGTTCACAAGAATAATTGCGAATATGAATAATAACACAACAAATGTTCGAATTAGAATTTTTATGGTAACCGTGTTTTTAATGTTATGCACTACTATAAACCCGATTCCCAAATTTGTATATCCCGTAATATCTACTACCTAATAGGCATAACAAAAAAATCAGAGTGTGCAATTCACGCGCGGTAGAAGTGAAACCTTCAGAAAACTAAAGAAGACAAGAGTGGGGAGGCGAAGACGAGGCACCGCACAAAGAGGAGACCGATTATACGATCTCATTCTCTCACAGGCTGTAGATGTATGTGTTTGTCTGTTTTTAGTGTCGCTATTTTTCGTTTCATCGAGTTTCAAATCACAACGCTAAAGATCGCTAAATCAAGATGCTAAAGAAGTTTCCACTTCAAAAACTTTGTTACAAATTTTCGTTATTTGTTTTTGGGGTGTTATGCCGTGTTGCTCATTCTTTAGCCAACGTTTAGCCTGACATGGTACAGTATCCATCATCAGGGCAGTTGTGTGATGATGGACACTGTAACGCTGTCCGAAACGTTGGCAAAAGAAGGAGGTTTCGCAACACGGCATAACATCCCTAAAACAAAAACGAAAATACTTTTGGCCATGAAAATCTAAAATTATACATTTGTTACAAATGTTTAAAATCTAAATAAACCTACAATTACGCGAAATCATTTTCGATCAGGTTAAAACAAATCGGAATTCATGCTAAAACACAAACAATGGTAACAAAATATCCATAAATCGAAGTTTTGGAATTCTTATTAATTTATTGCTAAAAACAACATTTTGGTTATAACCAGCGCCACTAGCGGGTAATATAATTGCGATCAGTATGTTGTAAAGAGGTGTTATTTAATAATTTTTTTCATGGCTTTTTTCGCATCACGAAGACGATCAATCATTCTGTGAGGTATTTTAACCTGCATACTATTGGAAACTTGTAAATGTAAATATGCTGTTCTTGTATTGCATTACGTCTTGTGTTTTTCACATGAAAAAAAACCATAACAGCGCATTAATAATGGATGAAGATGATGTTTATAGTGTTTGATAATATGTTCATAATTATGATCTTATTGACCGGCAGAGGAGAATGTTAAACTTACCTGCAAACATGGTCTCCTGACATTTCTATCGCTACATTGCTAATATCAATATTTCTGCAGGAACGTGAAATATGTATTTACCTGTTCTTGATAACTAGTCTAGATATGCATACGCAAGCTACATAACGACATCTACACATGCACTGCAACATTGCAGATAAAATATAACCTATAAATAATTTAACTCCCTCGGTGTTGCAACGCTTGCAATTTTTTTTACTGCAAGAAATTGTACATAATTATTATTTTCAGCTGTAATAATTTAGGCGTCACATTATATTTTGAAAACAAAATATGAACATTTAATTTATTTAATCCCTTTTTTTTTAAAAGGAAGACAAATATTCCCGGGTTACGAATAACCCAACAATACGTTTTTAGATTTTCACGACCAAAAGTATTTTCGTTATTTGCTTTTAGGGTGCTACGCCATGTTATTCTAGCTCCTTCTTTAAGCTACATTTCGGACAGCATTGCAGTGTATATCATCAGGGCCGATCCGGCAGATGTCGTTTCTAAAGAAGGAGGTAGCGCAACACGGCGTAACACCGAAAAAAAGAACGAAAAAAAACCCACCCCAAATGTTTGAAAATCTCCTACTACCACCATCACACTAAGCGGAAAATGTTGCTTGTGTCGTGATGGAGAACTTGGCCAGCCGAAGAATAGACCACGCGACACCTGGGTGGGACCTTTCCCTTATTACTTTATTTAATTCGTGATACTCAATACTTATAAATACAAACTAAATCAATAAATCGCAAAATAGTTAAAATCCATTTTAACAAATGATGTTTGTGACGTATTTGCGCTGACCTACAAATTCGCTGCAAAACAAATTGTAATAAAAATGTCGTTTGTTTTCATTGATAGTTCCGTTCGCAAGTTTTTAGTGGGGCAGTCAGAAGTATAATTTAAAATTTAAAAGTTTATCTTAGAGGGCGTACAAGAGTTAATGCGTATAATTTGAATAAGGGTTGATAAGGGTGCGTTTGGGCAGAGCCTCAAACATCAACCTCACAAGACTCGAGACGGTTATCTCGCGGCGCGGCGTTGAAAGATTTTTAAACTGCTGTAATCAGAAACGTCTTCCTAAACCTGACTCACCTTAGCAACTCTACTAACAGGTTCGGACGACTGAAGGCTGCCGAGCTGGCTCGTTCCGTAACGGTAACCGTTGGAGATCCGCTATGAACCAAATATTATAAATGCTTATGCTTTAATATTAATTCACGATACGTTTTTGTATTTTCAACTCTGGGTCCTGCTATTCCACGTATGGTCGAATATGCTCTCGGCGGATTGTTTATGATGACTTATGAGTTACGTGAATTATGCATTGTATATGCATGTAGGTAAGAACTGAGAGGTTACTTTCTTTTCTAATACGCGCTTTATAATGTAATGTGCTTTTAATGTTCGTCGCTAATGTTCCATGTCACATGTTTTTACCTGTTTTTTAATGAACTTTTCTTGTTCTAAGAATGTCATGATCTTGCAAATTAAATTGCCCGCCCTTCTCTACTTATAACCGTCAATGAGAAACTCAAGCAATAATAACGAGAGCAATGATTTTTTAGATACTAATTGCTGCCTAAAAAAAAAAATTTAAAGATATTTTCCTCGTTTTGCACTACATTATTACCTTCTCTTTGCAATGATACATACTTAATAAACAGTGTATCGGACATCTTCCCGGAAGACATGGTTCGATCAAGTGAATCATATACTTTAGGCGGGTCAGTATGTATGAATGTGGAGTAAGCAATTACGAACGTGATGGGAGAGATCCGGGTGGAGTTCATCGCCTTCCCCTAGGGCCCGGTGGAAAATAACATTTAAATTACATTGTACTGGTGCTTAGTCTTATGTGGATAAAAGTAATTAAGGTTAAGCAGTAATAGTTAAATAATTTGTTTGTATTCTTGTGGTAATGTCGTTTTAAAAAAAAAAACTGCGAAATTTGATGATTGCTTCTCCGTCATCACTACTTATCCCCACCACAGATTCACTGAATTCGATAACTTGCTGGTGTTCCTACTCAGGGCAGTTCCGCTCCAAATGCTTACACAATAATCCCTGCCATTTGAAACATTTCTAAGAAGTAAAACAGTCTCAGAAGATTGTGTTCCTCGCTCCGCGGCACATGATAATATAATATCAGGCAAAAGAAAACAAGTGCGATGATTGGATGTAATTGACTGTTTATATAACATTTCTCCGCAATGCATCCAAGGATATTGTCTGTACCCGGTAAGAACGGGAAACTGCCATCAGATAGTAGCTACTTTGCACGAGAAAGGTGCGCGTGGGATTTTTCTAGAAGAATAGCTGTTAATCAAGAGTTTTACCCGATACAAGGAGATACGCTTTGTAAGATGCGAAAAAACTGATTCTCTTCGCCCTTCTATCTCTACGTAGAAAGGGAATATTAACAGAATAAGAATTATTATAGAAGAGGCTTATCCAATTCCATAGTATTTCAATTACGTTTTCTGTATCAATAAAACGTAGCCTACAATCCGTTGGCTCACGTTACGGTAATTTAAAACATCTTCCTTACAACCGTATCAAATTACAATTGTTTTCGGTGTATATAAACTCATGCTAGCGTTACAGCTCCCCGTAGATACTCAATTAGGGCACTCAATGGGAGCCAACATGACCACAAATTTCCACTTACGAATACTGTTTCGTAATTTAACTGTAAACATAATGTTTATTAAACTTTATAATCTGAGAAAAGATAGGTTATTGAAGGGTGTCAAAAGATTTCAGTATTTATAAATGATGCGTTTAGAGGTGATAGAGGGGAAAATAATTTCAATACTTCCCTCTAGAAGTATAACCATTCAAGATAATCAATTTTAACGATATTTAAAATGATTTTAGTTTAGTGACTTTATCTTTCGCTAATTCTTTCAACCAACAACATTTTCCAACATTGGGGATGCTATATTTCCAATGCCACTAAGCATAGCCAGAATACTATGTACAGGATAGACATATTTTAATTAACAACGTCTGATTGCACAAATGTTTTCAACTATTTTACATTTTCGCCTATTTATAGAACGTAATTCCATGTTTTTATAAACCATAAATTAACAACAAAACAATTCTTTGAACCAGTGACTGTGTAAGAACAAATCACCCTTAACCCTTTGGGAGTGAAAAAAACATTCCGTAAAACGTTTTTTTTTATTACATACCTACCTGAAGTGATTGAAAAAATTTGTTCCCCTTTACTGATTAATATATGCATTGATTTACTTAACCTCTTTGAATTTCATTTATCTACAAGAGTTATTCGTTCCAAAATCCTGTTTAAATGTTAGGTACAGTACCAGGGTAAATGGTCGATCGACATAGGTTTTATCGAAAATGTCGGTAACTTGTCATCGCTCCCGAGCACGACTGCAGACGTCTTACGAACAAATAACAGTTCAGGTCAAATAAATTAGGGAACCCTTAGTCATTGTGAACGTTTATTTGTTCGTTAGCGGTCTGCAGTCGTGCTCGGAAGCGATGACAAGTTACCGATATTTTCGATAAAACCTATGTCGATCGACCATGCTAGGTACCCAGGACTGTGCATTTCACGCACTCTTTGAACTTAGATTACTTGGATCTATTTAACTGCACGAAGGTAAGCTAACAAGGCAATACCATCATATCTTTACAATCAATATTAATTTTACCTATGTCTACACTAACTTGTTTTTCTTACTTTTATATCCTTCTAGAACCTGTTTTCATTTTATAATTTTATTTCTGATGTCGTTGTATCATCTAATGCCACATTTCAGTGTTATATTTTAAATTATGTTAAGAATTTTTTTTTATATTTAAATGTGACATTCAGTTATCGTGTATGGAATGTTTCTACCGTTGGCAATAAATACATAAAATCATCTCACAACATTCGTAGATATTGGAAACAGTCAAGTGGCGGCTGGTGATTTTTGAGTGATGTAGGGTCCTGAGTTTGAAAAATTCGACATTATTCATGTTGTTGCAGCTAGAAAAATAAAACTAGCCGCAACAACATCACTAATGTAATTTCTTTAATAATAGCACTCTAGCACACTCAAAAATCACGAGCCACTGATTTGGAGTGCTATTATTCCAAAGTTTCCGATAAATCTTGTCTAACTATCACATAACAAAATGTGTTATTTTCTAAGTAAAACACATATTTGACTGGTTATACAAATGTTATGAACCGAGTGACACCTTTTCCACCAACATTTGAATCGTAGTACGAGAGATATTAGTGAGTTAAGTGGGACATTGCAGAAGCTTATTGAACCAGGACGTGGCACCTATTGCTATTGTATTGCTCACATCTATTATTCACCAGCTTCAGGATGTTTTCACGAATTCGAAGTGGAAAGTTTCTAACGGAACCTGGAACTGCGAAAATCCGAAAATGGTGATGTCCCGTGAATCATCGGAGCGATGACTTGGTTCAGCCACTTTCTCCGCAGTTATGCTTCTGGGTAATAACGATTCATCTGAACAACAATAATAATAATCATTATTAGTCACTTGTAGCAAAATCTCCGACAGAACGTTTCAGATAATAATAGGTAATAATGACTTTCAAAGTTCCGTGGAATTCGAAATCTAATCAATATTCCGATGCTAACATTATCCTGTCATTCATCTATTAATTTTATAGAGTTTCTGATCGCAATCTTATCATGGGTGTACTATTCGAACCATTCGAGTGGAATAAAGATTTATAAGTATGGAAATATAATACCTACATAGTTATGCGTTCTGAGCTCATTAATTTGCCTTGCAAACCACGCCTGGATTGATGATGGAAATACTGTTTAATTGTAGAAGGCGTGGGCTTTTCCCTAAAATGTATGAGTTTTCCATAAAATCATCATAATTTAATGATGCCAACAAAACATTTCCTTTTTTTATTTTTAGAAAGTATTTTACAGCAATAAATTGATAAGTTTTGTAGTTGTTGGTGTTTTTGATTGTATTCCTATAATAACTTACCTGCTTATTTTAAGAATACTTTTTCTTATTCTACACGTAATAACTTTTGGATAACTTTTATTTACCTACTGAATGTTAAGTATTTAATTATAGTGTTTTTAATAAAAGAATTATTGAAAATAATTGGCTGAAAATTACAGCTAACATTGAGGGGTTGCCCTATGGCCTACACAAACATATTTTTTTTATTTATTTATTAAGTTCCACTGCGATGTTCCCGATTCCTTATACCCGAACATTCCACAACATACTCCACCACTCCTTCTAGAACTTTCTAGAGCTCTATCAAACCTTCTAGAACTTTCCGAAAGACTTTTCCAGAAATTTCAAGAGGGCAAAACTTCCATCCCTTATATCTACAAAAGCACGCCCTTTAGATAAAAACGGAAACCGTCATCCTGGAGGGGGGATAGAGATCTACAACACCATAAAACGCTATTGACCCACGTTTTTTAAACTTTCTTTATAATATATATTAATTATTATTTATTTATTTATTAAATATTTACGTATTGAATTATTAATTATATTGAAAACAACAATTAAAGGATTTTTAAAAATGCAACGTAAAATACAATGCTCTTGTTAAGTTATTATCACACCAACTTTAAAGAACCCATAAATTTATATACGAGTAATGAAAATTGAAAAATTCAAAACGAAATTGCGGAAATTTGAAATGCTGCAAAAGACTAACTGTTAATTGTTCAGGAAGGAAAAGAAAGGTTTTTTTTATAAATCTTTGTAGACCTATGATTATTATGATTTTTATTATAAAATTACATTGGATAGATCTTTTAGCATATTTAACTTTTTATGTAAATTTCTTAATAACAGAAATTTATTTATTTTTAATTTTTCAGAGAAAAATCCTCTTAAAATTACATTTTAACTCATTTCGGATTTCTTGCTCTTTACAGCATTTCAAATCGTCCCAAATTAATTCTAAACTAATTTGGCTTTGAACGTGTCAAAATTTAAATCGAAAATATTGCCCAGGCTATCTATGTATTGCCCAGGCTATCTATGTATTTTCTCCATAACAGAATTGAACATGAAGTTAATGTAGTCAAATAATATATTCCATATAGTATGCTTCGGAGTTACTTCCAAGGATATCAAATTTATAGCATCAAGGCTGTCAAATTTTGAATTAACAGTTATTATACAATAAAAGGAGATCGCATATTTTTCGCCTTTCAGATAAATTCGATTAATTGAATTTTCTTCGTAAATTTACAAAATTGATTTCCTATATAGGAATACCAATTTATAAAATTGTTTTCAAGCAGATTTCGTTCAGCCCGGTTCACCCGCATACTTCTCCCGGTCACATCGTATCCTTCTCATATTTGTAAATGATTATAATCATTAACCTACATATGAAGGTTACAACGGCTATTGTCCTTATTATGTGTTCGATTATCGAGAGTAATATTTCAGTTGACACAGAAAATATCGAAGACGACGAGTTTTTAGTGGAACATACAAACACGATAATATCAATTATTACCACGCTCTGCCGGGTTATGAATTAATTACAATAATCGGAAGATATTTCGCGATCAAATGGTAATAAAACACATATCATGTAATAAATCATTAATATCTTCAGATTATGCGGTTACTAGTCCTATTTTCTTTCTAACAAAAATTTGAGTTACTGTACTCAACACAGCTGTAGCGGGGTTGTCATTTCCTTTGTCAACCTCAAATTGCATTTACCGTCAAATTAGACAAAACCGACAGTTTCTCCTTAAAATATTCTGTAAAAAATAAAAATTTACAACCAGTCCAACAGGTTATGGGTGTAAATCAGTTGCGTAGCTACCATGGGTGGTATCCGGGGCGGATGTCCCCCCCCCCTCCCCCGCCATATTAAAGTTGACAAAACGCTAATTTCGACTTCATGAAATTGGACCATCCTGGGGAGGGGGGGGGGGGTGGAATTTCAGATTTATCCACAAATAAAAGCTATAAAAAGACCTAGACACAAAATTCGGGGCATTCCACGAGGAACATATGACAGAAAATAACAGACCGTGTTCATGTACAATACTTTGGTGATAATATCCTTCGTGAATTTTTTCCCACGGTCAAGTGTCACCCCCCTGTAGGGTGGCACCCGGGGCGGGACGCCCCCCCTCGCTACGCTACTGGTGTAAATACTTACAGATGCTATAAAAATCGTGATTTTTCTTTAAACGGATCTTTTAAAATTTCTAACTAAAAATATTTTACTAATAGTGGTTTAATTATATAGTGGTTTCAACAAAGTGATTTGATTTTCATTATATTATAAATTATAATGATGCCACAAAGTAAAAATGGTGGAAATGGTGGGGGGATGGAATGGGAAGGGTGGGGGGATGGGTGAACCCTTTTTATTGGAAACAATCATTCTAAGAATTAGTTTGTATCCTGGATAGCGTCTCGGATAAAAGTATCCGAATTTATTTAAGAATTTTTTATAAGAAAAACTATATTTTTTTAACAATTATAATAAGCAATAATTATCAGCCTGAAACACTCATCCACATTGAAAAATCTTCCGAGAAAAGATACATGACGCCAACGGGACTTGAACCCGTGCCCTTCTGATTGCCGGTCAGCTGCTCTCCCAATTGAGCTATGGCGGCTTATCTTATACCCGCCAAATGATTCAATATATACTAGTGTTTCATTCAACAATTACTGGTTATTATATTTTTTCCACCTGAAAACAACCAACTTTATTTTTGCGAGAGAGACACTGTTAACTTGTCAAATATTAATTATTATTTTTAATTATTAATTGTTAAACTAACGTTTAAGACAAGATTTTTATGCATAGCACAAAGGGTAACAATTATTATAAGCAATAATTATCAGCCTGAAACTTCATTTGTCTCGACGCCACCTAGCGACGGATTTAACACTAACAGTGTCTCTCTCGCAAAAATAAAGTTGGTTGTTTTCAGGTGGAAAAAATATAATAACCAGTAATTGTTGAATGAAACACTAGTATATATTGAATCATTTGGCGGGTATAAGATAAGCCGCCATAGCTCAATTGGGAGAGCAGCTGACCGGCAATCAGAAGGCCACGGGTTCAAGTCCCGTTGGCGTCAGGTATCTTTTCTCGGAAGATTTTTCAATGTGGATGAGTGTTTCAGGCTGATAATTATTGCTTATAATAATTGTTACCCTTTGTGCTATGCATAAAAATCTTGTCTTAAACGTTAGTTTAACAATTAAAAATAATAATTATATTTTTTTAACTTTTGAAGGTTATTCCCATCAACGTAATATATCATTGAAGAAGAAGATAACAATAATAATCTAAACGAAAATATGAAAGAGAACAATACACAGAAAACAGAAAAAAGACAATGGTCGCAACTGGGACACGAACCCAAACCTCTCGTCTAACCGGGACGTGCGTGTTAACCAATTTCCATTTTTTTCCAACGTCCCTGTTAGAAGAGAGATCTGTGTTCGAGTAAGAGTTGCGACCATTGTCTTTTTTCTGTGTCTTGTTCTCTTTCACATTTTCGTTTAGATTATTGTTATCTTCTTAATAATAATCTCCAAAAGTTATAAAAAGAGAGTTTTTCTTATAAAAAATTGAATATTCATTTAGACTTTTACAGCCTTACTAAAAAAAAAACACAGCACGCCCGATAACCCGCGTTGCAGCAGCAACATGAATAAAACAAAAATACACTAAAACAAGATAACATTACTAATAAGGTTTGTTCGGCAACAATGTAATTTTTCATAGTGTAAGTACTAAATTGTGTGTTTTCCTTCATAACCGCCAGGTGGCGGTGCGGGCGCCTGCGCATTCGTCGTTCGGGCTGAAAGCGCGGAAAAAAAATCACTCCTCGGATGTGTGTGTAATATTATTACTTACTCAAATGTGATCGTAATTTCTAATAATATGACTAATTCACCATTATATTCGTATAATTGATATATTAACCGAGTTTTTGTGGTTTTTAATAAGTTTTAGTCAAGTTATAATAAAAATAATCATACTTTGAAAATTGCAATGTCAAAAAGTATTTTATATAAAACATGAAAATACAAATTTACATTTAAACGTTTTTATTTTATGAGAATTTCATAAAAGTGGTGTTTTTTTTAAATATTAATATCTAATACATGTTTTCCTAAACGTATCAAAATAATTAACGTCTTTAAAAATGCAAGAAATATGTTATAAAAGTCAGTATCATTTTTTAGGTTAGTTTTTTGGCAATAAAAAAAACTTTGAAATTTTTTATTACTATTTTATTGTATGCACGAGGAAAAAGTGAGGTGACAGTTTCGTTCCAAATTCATTATATAAAAGGTCTGTATTTTTTAAATTTTGTTTTTTTATAAATTTCTGTACACTTTCATCAAATATGTTTTGGTAAAATAAAAATTCCATTTTTTTTTCACGTTTGAATCTTAATATATGGCAGTTTTTTAAAACTAAAGCGTATGTCAATTACACAAATCTAAAAGATAATTTTATCTAGTTTTCATAAATGGTATTTGTTTTTACGACACCTTCAAAAATAATAAATATATACAACATTCAAAATACTTAGGAAAAAATCCTAATTTCGTTCAAACATCATTACTAAAACAGAGATAAACTACCCTCTCAGACTGTGTAAACCAAGTGTATTTTTTCCATGAACAATTTTTTAATTAGTAATGTTTTCACATCCGCGGCCGTTTGTCAATTGAATAAAATTTTCACTGGGTTTTTTAGTAAGGCTGTTAGACTTTAATAAAAAGTCAATAGTTCCACATTAATAAATTCGGATACTTTTATCCGAGACGCTATCCAGGATACAAACCAATTCTTAGAATGATTGTTTCCAATAAAAAGGGTAGTTTCCCATAATACGGAAAAATAATTACTTGAAGATAATATTGTTAATTCTCAAATTTGAAATATGAGATTGACTATTATGACGGCTTGACAGAAGGTAGCAATAGCGAAATTGGTTAACGCGCACGTCCCGGTTAGACGAGAGGTCTGGGTTCGAGTCCCAGTTGCGACCATTGTCTTTTTTCTGTTTTCTGTGTCTTGTTCTCTTTCATATTTTCGTTTAGATTATTATTGTTATCTTCTTCTTCAATAAACTAAACACGGCTAGCGCCATTTCAAGGAACATATCGATTCTGAATGATAAATAATGATAAAACCGACCACTCTGAACAACACATTAAATAAATAAAATTAATTCACGCTGACCCGCTACCTCTACAAGAGTCGGCAAGAGGATTTCAAGATGAGAGAGGTCTTCTACAATACCAGTAATATTTAAAAAAAAATGTTGTTATGATTACATTTTAAAGAATTTTTTTATTAATTTCAGGAGCGTGCAAGTACCCCGGATCCCCGGCGCACTCAACGGTCACATTCTCCGATCCCGCGATGGGGGCCTCCGCGGTAGCCACCTACAGCTGCGAGCGGGGCTTCGAGCTGCTGGGGCCCTCGCGCCGCGTGTGCGACGAACTCGGCTTATGGGTACCCGAGGGCATACCCTTCTGCGGTAAGTCCTCACACACCTCACCCCGATATTCTATGTAAAGGATGTCCAATGGTCGATCTCGAGAAGTTTCAAAGTCCATCGCTGGCGCTATTTAAATTTGTATTATTACTTTAGTTTTATACATTAGCGGTTTCCGCTCTGTTTTACGAAATACAAAACAAACTTAAATATTTTGAATCAGCCGCAAAATATTTTTACATGTTATCGGTTTTACCGTGCAATTTATCGCTTGCGGTAGAATTCCAGAATATAAGCGATTCTGTGATATTAACCAGAACATTTTCCATTCTTTTCGTGGAGAGGCCGGTCATATGACTCGATAGCCAACCAAATTTATTCAATGTAGGTCCTTGGGACTTTTAAAATACAATTTAGAATGTATACCTTTTGAAATTTCAATGCAAAATAAAGCATATGGTAAGGAAACAATATAATGTAAAGTAACAATAACAAAAAGTTTAATGAATAAATCGATTAAAGAACATAACTAACGATTAGACAAGCTTTGAATATTCACAGAAACTGCTATATAGTTCATGATACCTAAATAATAATGAAACATATTGTTTAGTTTAGCATAAAAGGTATAATGATAAGTATTAGACATATATTTTTTTAATTTTATTATACTTGTTTGCAGTTTTAATGAACATTTTTTTTCTTCATCACTTTAAATTTTCGCGGGTATCTATATTCAAAACAACATTGGTTTAAAGGAATAATAGCCATAACCTTGAAATATTTCTTATAAGTCAGAATGAAGTTTGAAAGGTGTAGAATAATACAAAATTTGTCTTGGTGGCCGCTTGTCTGGAGCATTATTTGTCTGGAGAAGTTGAATAACACCCCTTCTGAAACACGAATCTCACCATCGAGCAATGCACTCTCTCCGCACTGCCCGTGTCAGTGGGTCAAGTATATTCAGTACCTACATCGATAAATCGTCTAATTGAACCTGATTGAGCCGCGAACAGGAAATGCGTGTGTCTTGGAGTACCCACAGTTAACAAGTACCTAGTTCCTACAGTGTTCACTGCACGCTGATGTGTGTGCACTGAGTGCAGTGTGCACCGTGCAGTTTACTGTATGCTGTGCGCACTGTGGACTGGGCACTGTAGGCGGCAGGCCTGAGAGGCCTTTCAGGCATGACACATTTGGATACGAACAATATTGGAACGGTACATCGGTTTATACACTCATTTTTTCCAAAATTGTCGACTGATTTGGTCTCCCTAAACCATACAACTTGTTGTCTTTTGTTATCATCATATTTAGCATTGACCCTTTTACTTATCCCTTGGAAAGTTCTGACCATAATCTCAAGGATGCTCTATTGATCTTCTAACAAGTCTTAGGTATCCAAACTTAGTAGATTAATCTAAAACATATTGATTTCATTTGGAAGTCTGTGTATTTTTATTTCGATACAGTATGCAGTTTTTGTTTAAAATATGAGCATTGCAAAGTGGTGTTTTGGTATTGATTCTTGTAAGGATTTAAAAGATAAAAAATTTCCATAGTTGCATAATGACAATTTCTTCTAACAAAATCAGATTTACGTTAGAAATAAAATTACTGCTTGCGCAATGAAGAACTGAAGACGTACAAAAGAATTTACTGAGAATCGATTTCTGGTTCTGACGGTATAAATGCAAGTGCAAAACCACGCAGCCACTTTGCCAATCGTTTCTCTTTTGCTGCTACATAGTAACGCGTATCTCAAGTTTTTGTCCCCTCTTATTATAGGCAAAAAGAAATATGCTAATTGTTGCAATACAGATGCTACAGTTTATAAAAAAGGGGTTCTCGCCAAAACTCTCTCCGCCAGTTGTTAACATGCGCATAATTCATATTGTTCCGGAAAGAGCAGATCCAATAAGTTGTTTTCTTTATTGTTATCCGAGGTTTATTGAGCGTTGTCAGGGCCATTATCAGCTGCAGACAGTTCTCACGAGAGCTCGGATTGAGCGAATACAATTCACGTTTTTTCCTAATTGTTCGGTATCAGTACTAGCATTACTTCTCACAGGCCCGCGAGACAGTCCCAGCAAGAAACCGCCGGTGAACGATGGGATATACAGCATAAATACCTATTTTCTCTTTTTCTCAGTCATTTATGTAAATGCGATAATAATCCTCAATAATGAATAACTTGTAACACGAGTCAGCCCCCACAGGGCTTAGCGATATCTCCAAATGATATGCCGCGCAACAAACGGCTGTCAATAGAGCATTTTGAATTTACGACCAGACGCCTCTGTCTCACGAGAATTGTGCGATACTCAGCTAGAAAGTAAAGAACGGTGTAAACTTTAAACGTTGGGAATCTACTCTAGAAGACATGAGTATTCATCAACCACAAGTGGCTATTATCACTATCTGCAATGCGAGACACGCACTTAATAGTGGCACATATTCATGTTTCTCAGAAAAATACCACAACAAAGGAACGGTCTTTGAAATATTTGAAAGAAAACTATTCAAATTATTGCAGCTTCCTGATTTGGAACATTCGAAAGGGTTCGAATTGAATTGTAACCCAATCGTAAATTGAAAGTACGTAAATATCGCACTGCCTCCAGCAATAGATATCGCAACATTTAACACCTCTTCATTAGAAGCGTTGTGTTTTGACCAACTGTTTCATTACAAAAGACGTTCACACGGTACAAGGTGGTTAGAGCTACTCATCAATTCAATGGGAGAAGTTTGCATCGCGTATTACTTACAAACCACCTCACTCGGAATAAGATCACCGATTATCTCGTTGTTCTGCCTTTTATATCGGTGGCCATATAAATATGTGTTGACTACATACACAAATGTATTATGTCTAGGTTGACATATACCAGCTAACTGGCTTATTCTCTTACTGCGACTATCAGAGCGCGTGCTCTGACGTTTGACGCTTTGCGTAATACACAATAATTTAAAATAATGCTATTTGTAAAACTCATAAAAAATGGCGGATCTAGTTGGGATGCGTGTGAGATACATCGTGCTTAGGCCAATAAGCTGATTGTATGAAATAAAACAATCAAGTTTACGTTTATTTTACTGCACTAACGCAATACGTAATTGTGTCGTTTTTATGACCAAAAATTTTTATGTGGCCTTCCTAACAATTGAAATTATTTTACTCACGGCCTTTCACGTGGAGTTGTAACACCAAAACCAAATTATTAGCAACTTATTTTAAAGCGCAATTGAAGTGAATCTTTCAAAGAGAAGAGAAGGACCAAGCAGTGGAACTCATTTGAAAAATGAATTATTACAGAATCCAGAAAATCTCAAGACTACTAGAAGGCACCTAGAGTTTTCCAGCGTAGTTAAAAGATGTTAAAATATTCCTTTTTTTGTCGATCGCTGATGTAACTTCAGTGGTAAGTGGCAAATTGGCTGCAAGTGTAGAATAGTGCGAAGAGTGCGCCAGTGCGATGCTCGGAACGACCCGTACTTACAACACTTTCCCTGGAGCTAACGAACTTTCACGGGCAGGCGAGCCAGAGTGTACTTCCCAAGCAAGATTAAATATGTTTTCTCAATTAATTCGATATCCGTCACGAGAAATCTTTTCGTCGAAGATGATTAGAAAGTCGGGCCGGTTGCGTTCCCCTCTGGGGTCGTACAGAACTTATTTTATTTTAAAGAGAAAAACGCATTAATATTGTGGACTCTGCCCCGGGACACACTGCTACACGTTCATGATAATTCCGACCCTTAACGGTATTTGATTCACATGACATGCCATGTCTTCCTGAGATATTTGTGACTTATTTTGATACATTTTTCCAAAAATTGAAGCTTCCCTTTCTTGGTTGATAAGTAGTTTTACTGCACATACGTTCAAAGGAACTCATTTCTATCACATTCTACATACTTTCAAGTGTTTGCTCAGAATTATTTTCAATGGTTCATGTTTGCTTCTTTTAAGTTCAGTAAATTCAGCTCTTCATCAAATCAGTTTATTTCTTTACCCCGATATCATTATTATTGCTGGTAATCAACAGCAATTCGCATCGCATCTTTAAAAGTTCGATCCAATTTCAACAATTTTCACTTCATAAATTTCGTAACACTGGAAATTGACTGGGAAACACTTGAGAAGATAACAATCTAACGAACAGTGAAAACACACGTAAATGAATTGTCTTTAAAAAATACGCTTGGAGTTTTATTACCTTTTACATTTGAACTATTTAAAAAAATTATTTCGCAATTATTATCTATGTGGAGTTCTATGGAGTTAGACTGCCCAGTAATATAATGCGTTGAAATGGTTTTAAGAGGTAGGTACAGAATTGATTTTCTATAATGACATTTCACAACTCCCTAAGCTACAATATTGAAAGTCGTCTGTGGTGACATCTTTCCAAGTCAGATTGGGATTCTCACATTTGGAAAACGTGTTGTACGGAAAGATAACTAAAGGGCAGAGAACAAAAATTTTAAGCTTCTAGCTGGCTATTCAGATATTGTCTTCAAATATTTCTGAAGCCATTTTAAAAAAAAAAAAATTTTATTAGGTTTGTCAACAGTGATTTACATCAAAGCTTTTACAGATAAAATTACACTGAACATGGTTGATGCTATCACTAATTAAAGACAAACACAGCATTGATAATATAATACTTACATATACATTACATTCATTCACACAAACACATACTATACATTACAAAATAATAATTAACAAGTTTTACAAGGAACAAGTTTTTAGAACAATGAGTTTATAGGTTCATAAGTTTATAGAACAACGTAATAGGGAGCTTTAAAGCTTGTTAAGATTTGATTTGAAGTTGGCCAATGTTGACATTGTCAAATTAATCGAATGTTTTTTATAAGCCTCATTGAAATTACGGCACATTCTCTATAAAGCTGAGTCATACCCCAGCTTAGTTCGATATTTTTTAATATTTAACGGAACATAATTTACCAGTCGTGAACCAATTCTAGGAATATTGAACCTGATTTGATGAAGTAGAAAAGGACAGTTTATTAAACCATTTACAATTTTGAATAGAAAATTTAGATCTGTATTTAGTCTTCTCTGTTCAAGGGTGCGTATATTGTAGAATTTTAGTCTATCAGTGTAGTGAGGAAGTGATCGAGCTCGCCTATCGGAATATGCCAGTAGGTACATAAAATGTTTTTGAACCTGCTCTATTCGCTGAATATGAACTTTGTAGGTTGGACTCCGTACAGCACTTGCGTACTCCAACACGTTGCGGGTGAAGGAATTGTACAGCGTTATTTTTGATGTGGGATTTTAAAAATGTTTACTGTTTCGTTTGATAAATCCTAGTATTTTCATAGATCTAGAAATGATATTGTCGATATAAGGTGTGAAAGTAAGTTTTTTTATCAAATAATACGCCTAGGTCCCGAATGGTTGCGACTTCCTGGAGTTTAGTACCGTCGATAAAATATTGAGCCGGAATAGAATTGTGTTTACGCGTAAAGGTTATGTGAACACATTTTAAAGGAGCCATATTAAGCAACAAGCCAATTCTGATATTTAATCTCTCACTGGGAACAACGTGTAGAGATTCTTCAACCCTGGAACAAAATAACGATGCACATATTCAAACAATATTAGTGATTTCGAAAGATTCCACAAAAGGCCACTTGCATCACATTTTTTTTAAAATTTTCCGGTTTAGTAAATATTCTAAGACATTCCGTTTTTCTATCGTATTTTTGAACCCTGGCGATTTTTTCAAAATTTCAATCCGAAAAATTAGACCATTTTTTATAAACCGGAAAGACGGGACATAATTTTATAGGTGCGAAAAAACGATAATTATAGCCGAAAATCAATAAAAAAAAGAACGTTTTACACAAAAAAGGGCACAGGAGAATAACGAGGCGTACCAAAAATATTACGTCTCATAAATATTTTTTTCCTTGATTCATCTTATTGATCATAAATCATTTTAATGTTCAACGTCTTTATTACTAAATCCAGTGTAATGTACTTGTACTTGTAAATTATAATAATAATAAGAATATTATAAAATTTGATTTTGTTAAAATCAGCACCACTACCATTATACCACTAAAACACGTACGGATAGCGTAAAATGTACGGGGTTCTCTTCATAACGTCTGTCAAAAAGTCAAACCAAATGATAAGTTCGCATAGAACAAACAATTAATCTAGTGAACGTTAAATGTCAAATTCAAAAATTCGCCTGAAATCAAAGTGATGCCGTATAAAAAAAATAAATCAGTGTGGAATTTTACAAAATTAATAGGAACATTTTCGGAGACGGGACATTTTCATGTAGTGACGTCACGAGCCCAAATAATGGATATATTTATTTAAAAAAAAAACTGTACATTTCTAAAAAAAATTACAAACATATTCGTAATCTTGGTAAAAAAATCTATCCACACGATTTTTTCCAAGTCGTTATGAAATCCATGCAAGTGGCCTATTCTTTTATTAAATTTCTGTCTGTAATTACATGTAAGAACGTATCACTTGCTTACATTTGAAATATATTTACAAGTCCAGGTGCACATACTCGTAGAAGGGTGAAAATGATCTAAAATTTACTAAAACTACAACGCAAAAGCTTTAAAGATCAAATTCGTAAAAATACAATACCACACTTTTTGAAGTGAAAACTTCTTGAGCGCCGTTGTGATTTGAAATTCGATGAAACGAAAAATAGCGTCACTAAGAAGAGGCAAATACGTAGGTACATCTATACGATTTAGCCAGCGAGAAAATGTAGTAGTATAATAGGTCTTCTCTTTGTGCGGTGCGTCGTAACCTCCCCACTATTGTCTACTTTAATTTTCTGAAGGTTTCTATTCTACCGCTTGTGAATTGCACACTCTGATTTTTTCAAATAATGAACTTAAAGTTTTATTTTTGACTTTGACTAATGTAACATTATTCTGATTGAAAGTACTTGTTGAAAGTTCTAATGCTAGGTTTGGAGACTAGTTCCGATAATGGTTGATATGCTTACCTTTCTCTAATTTCCCGTAATGATACCAAGACACAAGACAGGACAGTAGTTCCTAATGATGCTAGTGGTGAAACGACAGCAATGAACACGGAAGCCCAGACTTCACCAATGCCAATTTGCTAATAATGTACAAATTACTTTTTAAATTGAATAATTTGTTTGAAAAGGAACCAAGATCAGAAATCCAAACCATCGGAGGTGACGAAAGAAGTCACTGATTCGGTAATTGGTATTATTGAAAAATTTTGCTACAGACGTTTCGCAAGCATCCGATTATGCGAAATCGTCTCTGGCAGGTAAACAACAGTCATTTTCGTATTTTGAATATTCATTTTATGTCATAATCGATTAGTCGCAGGGATTGCTTAATATTTACGATTCCCACAGTCAGAAACAGAACAAGAGACAGATCTATTTCTCTTATTATCTTTTTTTAGTACTATTGAATGCGAGGCATCTATTCATAATAATTCATTTGCGTAATCATATTTTATGAAGTGTGACAATAATTAGTTGAACCAGTTAACTATTTCACAACTCTCTGCAGACTCCTGGTATCTACGGTTAAACCAATCTATTCATGATGGTTAGTCACCACCAAAATAGACACATGTGTAATAATGTGAATCGTATGGATTTGTTTTAGTAAATAGTAAGGTTAAGTAGTCAGTAAGTTAACTGGAAATATAGTCGTAATTCCAACTGCCTATAGATCTAATGAAACTATGGGGTCCCATTTATTGAATGTTGTGAGGCTGAATAAAGTCTCGGTAAGGGAAGAGGATGATTTGAAAGTAACCAACTTTTCAGATTTGGTCACTAAACAGAGTTTAGTAAACACATTTAAAACCAGTTAAAGCAACGCAATGTTTCAATTCTGAATTAACGGCTTTTAACAGAGGTTAAATGATGAAATCGACTAGATCTGCTTTAAGCTTCACGAGAATTGCAATAGGCAAGTCTCCGAGGCAAGCTTAAAACATCAAAATGGATAAATATGATCACATTTTTCATTTATTTATACTGATTTTTTTAAAGTCTTTGTTCAGTGATATGCCAAATAGTATCTAGCATTTCTTCTTGTCGATCTAATATTTTCCCTTGAGTTCTTTAATCCCCGATTGGTCATGGTAACATGGCAATTTTTAATTACATCTGTTACGTTATTATCTTCTCGTGAGAGAGAAATATTTAAGCACAGTGGCGTTAAATATAAACAACATTCTGGGCAACTGATCTGACGCCTAATACATTCAAAGAAGTTTTAGGCGTCAGATCAATTGCCCAGAAAACCCTTATATCATTTATTTATAAATTTAACAAATGCACAGTTCATGCCGCGGAACCAAAAAAACACTGCAATGTGAGCAGATGCAGACGCTTTTTGGGAGGCGGTTATGGGTATTGTCCCCCAGGAACCATTTATTGGATACCAAACACCCCTGCCATAGGTCACCCCAAGTGGTTTACTACATTTGATAACTTAGCAGGGGTGCTTGGTTTCACGGGGTGAGGTTTGTTCAGGTCTTGGCGGCCAATGAATTTGCCCTCCTACCACATGTCGGGCCGGATCGGAAGAGATTGAGATAGACTTAAACAAGACCTCTCCAGCCGAACTCTCTCGACCCATCGCCTTTTACCGTAATGGGAGGGATGGATCATACGTCTCAATCCTAAACACATTGACACCCAGATTCCTATCCACCCCTCATAACGTTTTCCTTCCCAGAACTTCTTCTCCTTCCCTTCTAAAAGACCCCCCACTCAGCATTCCCAAAGATAATATGGCCCTGGGGGGATTTTTTCCTCAGGGCCTCCGGTGTGAAGCTAATGTAAAAAAATCTTTTCTTTAAACTTACTAAGGTAATCATGGGTATTGCTAATCATAAAGTTTACCAAGTATAAAGAGATTTGAAATTTAAACGAAATAACGCCACAATGTGAATTTGCGATTCTTGAAGAAGTATAAAATATTATTTTGGAACATTATTTAAACATTCCTTAGATAATAAGGGCATTACATACAAAATGTATTGATAATTTTCAAAGCAAATCAGCTGAAGGGCGGTTTATAAGATTTCCCAGGCCTCTGTAAATTTATTTTTACGCCACTGATCGCAAATATCGCTTTTTTTCAGCAGGCAACTCAAAGACTGGCAGAGTTCTGTTTTCGCATAGCGGAACTGAAGTTCATCGCTCAGTTCAGTTTAGTTTCAGCTCTGCCACCTGCTGAGCCTCGCAACTGTTAAAGGGGCATTAGTGGGCACGCTATTAGAGCATTTTTTTATCTCATCCATCTCCAATAATTTGATAAGGGAATGCCAAATCAACACTTGACCTCGCGCAAATTTCGCACTCACAATATTCATCAAATAAGTTCGACCATTGCTTTGAGTGTTGTTACGATACATAATTATCTTTTAAAAATAAAAGCACAAAAAACTTTCTCTCAAGATTCCGCACCACAAGGTATGTCTCGAGTTTGAGATTCGAAGGCTTTTCGCAATCTTCTACCCGTACTCTAACAACCCCTATTCTATTTCATAGCATAAGTTACCCACATTACAAAAAAACACACACATAAACGTAAAACACATAACACCTTAAACCTTAAACGAAACGAATCTGTTAGCGCACTATGGAAAGCAGTAAAAAAATCAAACGGTGTTCTGAATTTTGCTCGTTCATCAGGAGTCGTGGAATTTAGAAATATCACCATCATTGTTTTGAACTAAGAATTCCCCGCATACTATTTGATCCACAATATTTGTCAATGATTTTTGTTAAATTTATTTTTTGTTCTTCTCCTTCTTTGTGGGCCGTATCAGGTCCCCCCGACGCGCGACGTTGGCAATCACTCTTGAAAATGTCTTTCTGTCTTGCGCTGCACGGAATAGCTCCTCCACACTTCTAATGCCGGTCCACTCTCGTATATTTCGCAGCCAAGGCATTTGTCTCCTACCAGGCCCTCGGCGACCCTCTATCTTGCCTTTCAATATTAAATGGAGCAAGTGATGTTTTCTATGTTTTTTTTTTATCAAGTTTAATTTGTAGATTCCTTTGTAATTATTAGTTTTTCTTTTATCGTATTCAATGTTATATTTATAAAAACAGCAGTTAGTTTATAAAAAAGTTGAGCTAAGTAATTTTTTTAGGCGTGATGATAATGCCTTCAGAAGGCGAAACAGCTGTCACACGTACTAATAATTACTTAACAGCACTTGTTAATCTACAAATGCTTTTTTATAAATTAAATAGTAATGTTATTAAGCACGCAAAAGAAAAACTTTAAATTGTTCAATTGTAGAAATCTCAGCTTAAATGTGTAAAATTATTCGGTTTAATAAAATAATAAAATATATACGTAATGTTAAAATCTAATTTGACATCTCGCGACATTTATTATAATCCGGCATGCTATTAATTATTAACCGTGAATTTTTCATTTAAATCTCCTGTGAAACCGGGAAGTAAAGCTAACGCTGATTAGAACAATATGAAGTGTGCATGTTAAAAGTTGCATTCAAATTATAAGCAATAAATGAATTAATGATTTGATTCTAGCCACTAATAATAAACACTCCAGTGAAGCCAATAATCTCTGGGGTGGCTCGTTCAACCTCACGTGCCGCGGGGTATTTATTGTTCTGGAAGGCAACCACTTAATTGTCGGAATTGTATTTATTATCATGAACATTAGATTCGTAGAGAATGCACTAACTATTTCCCACATCTTTTTAATTGTTATCAGTGTTTTATTATCAGCATTTATATATTGCATGTGATTGCATAAAACATAGTAATATTTAATTGGTGAATTACTCATCAAAGTTATTCAAAATTAACATTGACTACTCGTTTATCTGCTTAGCCAAGTGTTCATGAAATGTGTTAAAAGAAAATTGTTTCAGCGATAAACTTTATTTTAGCAATTATTGTAAGATAAAATCTAAAAACGCTGCATAATTGGTACAGTATTCAAGAGTAATAATAAAGCTTTTCACTGCTCCCGGTATTTTTACATCTGTACCTATATATAAATTTAAAAATACAGGCATAATCGGTTACAGTATTCGAAAGAATTAAAATTAATAAAAAAATTTCGAGTTCAGTTTACACCCGGTAGAAGCGAAACTTTACCAAAACAATCTCAAACAATACTTGAAAAGTGAGGTCATAATCAAGGCGACCAATGAGCGCAGACCAACGTAATTTCCGTTTCATATCTCAATTAATAGGAGCCTTTAAAAGTGACATCATAATCAAAACGGTCAATGAGCGCAGTTGATGCCTCGCACGTGAAGTAATCGTCATTTCCGTTTCATCCGAAATCCATATCACAGTGGTGCTATAAAAGTTTCATTAAAAAATATTAAAGAATTAATTAGTATTAAAAAATATTTAATTAATTTAAATAAATTTTTCAGTTATCCTGGTAATATTTATTTGTGATGAAGCGGGTAATTTGGTGTCGCGTCTCAATTTTTGCGTTTATGGATATTTCAAAGCACCACATCGCATGATGAAATTGATGAGAATAAATTAAGATGAAAAATGCTACACAAAATTTATTATATACTACCCTGAATTTCGTGATACCAAAGATCATATTTAGAAAGTTTCTTAATGTTGATAAAAACATGTTTTTTTTATTTTATAGCTCAGATTATTTATTACACAGCGAATTGCTTTCAATGTGTGAAAACTTAAAAATAAATAAATTTTTCCCTACCCACCCACTCTACACTAATACCTACCCACCCAATCTACATTATTAACTAACAACGGCTCCACCCCTACCATAATAAAACATTGTTCTAAACTGTCAAATTAGTATAAGCTTTCCCTGACGAAGGAACGTTTGTTCCGAAACCGGTCGGATTTGCACATTTTATAAGTGGTTTATACAAAGTTGCATTGTTTCATTTTATTATAATGGATAACCACAAAGTAATAGCTACATTCAAAAATATAAATAAATTTTGTTTTTAACGACTGACTTAAGCTGACTTCACATCAAAATCACATTAAATCGGTATTTAAAAACAGGATATGTTAATTTATGATTGTTACACGGAAGCACGTGGTGATGTAGCCACGTGTTGCGGGAACATATTTGTTCGCGGCACACATGTGGATAATATTACCGATCACAAAAAGCATAACGGTTTTTATTACGGTTTTATAGATGCTAATTTGGTTATTTCTTTAAAGTGCTGCGTTTTAACATCCTCTGTTTAATGTGTCAGATGGTGGGTGTGGGTATGTGGTCCATCCAAAATGAAGAACTCACAATTTACCACCATGCAACTTTGGTAAATAATTGGTAGCAATAGCCGGTGATGATTTTTTTTTTTACCAGATAGTTTAAAAATTATTTATTTATGTTTTTTTTTTTAATTTCAATTCAATATTCATAAAATCACACAACATTTAATGATTAAACAAACACTTGTATTTAACCACGAATTTATTATTTTATATATACACACGTATATACATACGTATGTGTTATATTTTTATTCTGAGGTCCTTAATTATTATTATTAAATTAGCATTGCTCTAAATATTGTCATTTATATTATAAATGTAGATTACATCAAACTTTTATTATTTAATTGAATCCCGTTAACTGTTGGTTACTTGTGATAAGATGTGTATTGTTGTCTAGCTCCCTCTAACTGATTATCTATTGTACCGCTTTCAAATACTTTGTTTCTGTCTAACTATGTTCTTTTATCATATTCTTTCTCACTCTGTCGCTTAACTTATATATAACTGAGTTATTATTATATCCTGAGGAAGCTTGGTCGAAGCAAAACCGGTCGATATATAAATATATCGACCGGTTTCGCTTCGTCGATATACGGTCGGTTTGTTTGCTTTTTTGTAATTTTATGAATAGTTAGAAATATTTTCAGCCAAAATGTGCGCTAAAGTGTGCGTTTTTTCGTTATTTATTTGCGTAATTTCAAACACAAGCTATGGTGCTTTAAAATGCCTAACTAAGTGTAAGAAAATAAGTCATGACGTCATACCATTGTATTCAAAATATTGGAAAAAAATGTGTTTTCATTAAAACAACCTGTGCATAAAAAATCAGAGTGTGCAATTCACACGCGGTTGAAGTGAAACCTTCTGAAAACTATAGTAGAGAAGAGTGGGGAGGCTACGAAGCATCGCATAAAGATGAGACCGATTATGCGATCTCATTCTCTCGCAGGCTAAATCCTATAGATGTGTGAGTTTGTCTCTTTTTAGTGTCGCTATTTTTCGTTTCACCGAGTTTCATATCACAACGGTGCTAAACAAGTTTTCACTTCAAATTGCATGTAGGTTGGTAGTTAAAATACGAAGAATTGAAAAATTCTGAAAAATTCAACACTCTGTAAACATTTTTATTTTTCGAAATAAATTTTTTTCACACTCAACCATTTTTATGGAACAAGTTGTCCACTGATCACTTTATCTGAATTATTTTTCCATTGAAATAGTTAATTTTACACTTAAATTGTATGAGAAGTATTTTGTTTTTAAAAAAAATTGCACACGGTAGAAGCGAAAATATACGAAAACAATCTCAACCAATACTTGAAAAGTGAGGTCATCTCAATGAGCGCAGGAATAAGAGCCTTTAAAAGTGACATCATTATCATGCGTCACAGGTACACTAATCGTCATTTCTTTTTCATCCGAAATCCAAATCACAGCCGTGCTATATAGGGGGCATACATTAATTATGTACGTTAGCTCAAAAGAGGGGGAGGGGGTCCAGCAAAATCTGACGTTACTTGAAAAGAATATACGAAGTGCCAAAATTTATCTCACCAAAGGGGGGTGGGACTAGATTGGAATAAAAACAGCACACGTAATTAATGTATGCCCCCATAGAAGTTTCATTTAAAAAATACTCTATGCTACTAATTACTGATTGATATTACATTAGTGAACTAAATTAATAATTCGTCACCTGTCCACAACGTCCCTTCATGACACACTTTTTTTTTTAAATGCATTGTGAAACAACGTTTCTGCGATGCAAGTATTCCCTATTTATCACAAGTGTTAAATATCTGTCGGAACAATAAAAACACTGTTACTTCATTTTTAACATGTAAACGCAAACATAAAAATGCATCCAATTAAAACGAAAATTCAGATTGGTTAGATAACTGGTAGCATATTCCGACCATGAATTCGCACTACTCAAGCTGATTCTTTTCACAGACCCGTTTATATGAATAAATGAAAACGTTTTAGTGAAAAATGTTATCTATTGTTAGTTATGGATGCATTACCCAAGCGATTTAAAAAAAGAAAAAGAAAATATAGTAGGTACTTTAAATCCACAATGCTGTAAAGATGTAAATACATTTATGACGAATAATACACAGATTTTGAAAAAAATAGCATGGCCTTAACTACTGAAGAGTTTGAAAAAGCGATTGAAACATAATAAGTTTTTACCGAATTTAATGTTTTTCCAAATTGACTCCATTTACTGTAGATATTCAATAATAATGTAATCAATATATATTATAAAAGAAAGTCCAAAAAAACGTGCGGAACGCAAAAACTCAGAAAGGAGTGCCGGTACGATCAAGAGAGTTATATGGTATGGTAGATCTCTATCCCCCCTAGGGAATAAGGGTATTCGTTTTTACCTAAAGGGCTTGCTTTTGAAGATATAAGGGCTGAAAGTTATAAGAAGACTCTAGAAATTTCAAGAAGAGTCTAGAAGATTCCGGAAACTTCTAGAAAATTCAAAACTCTGGAATGTTCTGGAAGAAGTGGAGGAGTAAGTAAGCGATTCTAGAAGGTTACGGAAAGTTCAAGAAGGTTCGATAAAGCTGTAGAAAGTTCTGAAAGGAGTGGAGGAGTGTGTCGGTGTGTCTAGAAGGTTACGGAAAATTCTAGAAGATTTCAAAAAGCTGTAGGAAGTTCTAGAAGGTTCGATACAGCTGCACAAAGTTCTGGAAGGAGTGACGGAGTAAGTCGGTGAATCTAGAAGGTTCGATAAAGCTGTAGAAAGTTCTGAAAGGTGTGGCGTAGTATGTTGGTGAGTCTAGAAGGATCCGGAAAGTTCTAGAAGGCTTGATTAAGCTCTAGAAAGAAATAATGTCAGTGAGTTTAGATGGTTCCGGAAAGTTCTACAAGGTTCGATAAAGCTGTAGAAAGTTCAGAAAGGAGTAGGGGAGTATGTCTGTGAGTCTAGGAGGTTACGAAAAGTTCTAGAAGGCTTGATTAAGCTCTAGAAAGTTCTGGAAGGAGCAATGGAGTGTGTCGGTAAGTCTAGAAGATTCTAGATAGTTCTGGAAGTTTCCCTAATGCTCTAGGATGTTTTGGAAGGAGAAAGTTCTAGAAACTTTCAGAAATGAGTGGCAGACAGTGTCGGTGAGTCTAGAAGGCTCTGGAAAGTTCTAGAAGTTTGGATAATCTTAATCTTCAATATAAATTGTCAAAAAAAGTGTATAACGTGCATGCCGCTAAAATTCAAAGACGAGTCCCGGTACGATAACGGGAGTTATATTGTGTGGTAGCCCTCCCTATCCATGAAGAAAGTTCCCATTTTTACCTGAATGGCGTGCTTTGAAAAATATAAGGGCTGGAAGTTTCGCCCCCTTGAAATTTCTAGATCAGGTGAAAACATTCCAGAGTATTCTTGGGCATTCCACCACATTCCAGAACATCCCAGAACATTCTGGAATGTTCGGGAATAGGATGGAATATCCCCGATCATTGCGGAACAATCCAGAACACTCCTGAATGTTGCGGAATGATCTGTAAAATCATTCTGGAACATTTGAAGACTTTTTGGTATGGAATAGGGAATCGGCAACATCAATGTGAAACTTTCCAGAACACTCTCGAATATTGTCCCGAGCGAAGCCGGGTAACCCAGCTAGTTAATATTTATAAAAAAAACTGAAATTCCTCCGTTGGGATAATTTCAATAATTAATTTTATTTGAGTCTTGTTAATTTACCTTAGAATTTACAATTAAAGGTAAAAAAGAGTTCCTTTCTCTTCCACATTAAAACCTGGCGCTTTGCCCCTGACACTTAACTGAGCGAGAAATAGACAGTACAGTTAAGTAATCTCGCACGATCATTATCACATTAATTTGCAACTCCGATGAGAACTGTTTGTTTACTGATATAATGTGCTTTTTTTAGACCAACTTCGAAAAATTGTACACAGTCAAAGTTTGGACGTATAATTTATTTATTAGTTCATCTAGATTGAAGGAGATAGATGGAAGTAATAAATAGAGAATTGAAATATTAGATTTTGCAAGAATGCGAATTTTTTTGCGAAATTCGTAATTTTTAGGCGAACTTACCCAATTTCACGAGAAAAACGCAAAAATCGCAAATTTTTGGGCAAGAAACGCGATTATTCTTATTTTAAAATAAGAAAGATATGTTATACTTTTTTTTTATGGAAATAATAGATAATACATAATATAATCAACAAACAAGTCCTGCTAAGCCAATTGAATCGGCTTGTCAACAGGTGCTTATATTTTAGTTACATATTTATACATATTTAAAATTTAAAATTTACATCTTATATCTACAGATTCAACATTTTTTCATACATATCAAAATCAATGTAAATCTTTTTTTTCCTATAGCCAATTTTTCACCATATATTTAACCTTATTCATAGAATTACATTGCTTTATAGTGTCAGGTAATAAATTAAATATCGGTATGATGTATTCAAACGTTCTCTGTCCGTACTTATTGTTAAATTCGGAACTATTAACCCGTCGTAATTACTTATTACTTCGACAAGTATATTATATGTCTACAGCTTTGATAAGCTTGAATAGCATATAGTGGAACTATATGGCTAACTTGACGCAGAAAACACCACATCTTTCGCTGTCTCTCATTTTGGGTTAATTTCCACTTCCAAGATTCCGTTTCATTCAAAACAAACAAAAGTGAAATTCAAGGGAGTACAATAAACATTATGCTACAGGTGGCTACAGGTACCTTCAATATAAATTTATAATTTCAAGCACAGGTAATTAATTAGTACGGATATGGGAACCTACTAATTTCATTAAATATTCATATCATTAAATTTAACAGAATTATTATCTTTTGGCAAAACGCCGCCACTGACGCATGTAACATTATGTAGGAAGATAATTAATTTTATAATAATTAAAATTTTAATTTATTTACCCAAAATAAGTTTTGTTCCACGACTATCAGGCTGCGGATGTTTAAAATAAAATTACATGTAATTTTAAAGTTATTGCATAACAAATATAATATTAAGTACTTACAGATCCCGTTTATAATAATATTGTTCCGTTCATTATGCTAATGTGGAAATGGCAACCATTATTAATTTAGTACACTGCAGGAACCGCAAGTATTAATAATGTGCTATTAAATCATTTATGATTTAAGTATGACGGTGGGAATAAACTGTTGGCGATCAATTCGTTTCGACTTCGAGAGAGGAATATCAAGGAAACATTTGCGTAATAGTAATTTACTAGCTTTCGGTAGTTTTTGGGTGAAAGAGTAACAAACACACATACGTTCATACAAACTTTCACGTTTATAGTATTATATAAGATAAGATAGTATAAAAGTGCAATTTTATAATTTATTGGGTTTAGGATTGCGTCATAAATAATGTTTATATCAACTTCGTTATTACAAAGCTCACATATTAAAATATTTGTTCATTATTTATTCTGGGTCCTTACTTCAATATCTTTGGTTCTTAACAAAGATATTGAAATTGAAGTTTTTACAGATTTATTTATTTATTTATTTCAAAAACATACGGCACAACATGTGCCATTGACATAATTATATTTATATATATTATAATACAATAACATAAGAAAGTGACATACAAATGTAAAGTTAAATATAAAAACAAAAGGTAAAAGAAAGGAGTTAAGGTAATGAGTAGTAAATAGAATTATGATGTATAAAATGAAAGTATAAAGTAAAAGTGTAAACTATAAAATATAAAGAATAATGTAAAAGTAAAAAGTTAAGATAAAAAGTTGAAAGGCAGGAAATAACATAAACTATAAGTTACCTTTGTAAATAATATAAAGTACAAAAGTTATAAATATAAAAAAGTATGACAAGTAAACAGTAAGAAATGCTCTTAGGAGCCAAATATTGAAGATAACCAATTTAAAAAAAAATATATATAATAAATAAAAGGAAGGTATTACGGAGTATACAAAGCGATATGAAAAATAGGTACCTATGATATGTTTCTAAGCCATAGGTATTAGAGTGCATACTGGTAGGACATTATATTATGGTTACATGATTATACTTATTATTTATTATGTAGTACTAGCAGATAAATTTTGTCTAATGCATCTTTTGTATGATAATAAGATAAAAAAAGATTCAAGAGGCGCAAGAAATAAGTGATGTTTTATAATTAGCCCTACAATTATTACAATGTTTGGAGCAAAGCAGATTTTTTTTAAAAAACAAATATCTATTTCATACACTCCATCTTATAATGTAGACGACACATTTTGGTCAGAGGGCTAAAATAGACGATGTCTTTTTTATTTTATTTTTAATAATAAATGGAAAATTCTCGATTTTTATTTTGTTTTCCTTTAGATGCATATATTTTAGTGGCAATGTGTGCAGTTAAAGATTTCAACAGACAGTGAATTTTTTTATTAGTTTTTTCGCGGTTTACTTCTTCAAAGAATTATTGTACGAAATTAAGATATTTACAAAATTCACTAGTTTAGAGTTTTTCGAACATTTATCATCACCACGATTCATAGTACTATTGTATTATAAATACTGTTCATTGAAACCCAAACCTGCTTTCCGATAGATTAAATTAAAAAAAGCTGCTTCGCCCCTTTCATAACATTTGTCCAACGGTGGATTTGCGTAAGGGAATACTAACCTAGCTACCGGATAATGTTTATTTAGCGCGTAAGAGAGCACTTATGATCAAAAGCCACCGCATAATATCTATTTCACGTGCAAGAGATGACCTTATGATCATAAGCTACCTCATAATATCTATTTCGCGTGTAAGAGAGGCCCTTACGATCACGAGCCTTAACATCATAATATGGAAGAGAGCCCAATGCATAATATCTATTTCGCGTGTAAGAGTGGCTCTTATGATCATAAGAGCGTGCGGGATATACCTAATAGGCGCATGATATCTATTTCGCGCCCTTATGATCACAAACCACTGCATAATATCTTTTTCGCGTCTAAGAGAGTCCCCTATGATCATAAGCCACCGTATAATATACATTTAGTGTGGAAGAGAGACCCTTACGATCTTGAGCCACCGCATAATAATTACCTAACACCTCGTCGCCTTAGTTCGTATTTGTCCAACAGACCATTAGAAAATTACAGAAGGAGGTCTTCTTTCATTATTTCATTGAAACATGATCGGCGTTTAAGATAAACCTATTTCGTAAAGGTAAGGGGCTATTTAGTTTAAATAATTTTTGCAAGTCTAGGATGAATTTTTATTTTTAACTTTGTGAGTAAAACCTCAATTTGTAATATTTAACTAAGTAATATTAGCGAAACTCAATCTAAAATCTGGAAACAGAAAAATCAGAAAAAGATATTGAGTCCTAGAGCAAATATATTTTTTCGATTTTTCTGTTTCCAGATTTTTGATCGAGTTTCGCTAATATTGTCTTAATTTAATTAAACATAAATAATTCTTAGTTAAGTGATTGACTATCATTTTTTATACTTTATTTTTAATTTAAAGTGGAGATTGAACCAAAACTAAAATGGTCCATTGGACAAATAAGAACTGAGGCGACGACCTATCATGGATTGCATTAGTACTGTATTAAAATATAACTAGCCGTTGGAAACAATAGTTATATTATTTCAACGTCCAACGCTGTTGAAAATAATTAGCGCCAACAGTTGAAATATAATACCTACATGCGAATATTATTCAACGCAATCAACGATTCAACTGCCTAATAAATAAAAAGGGTTAAGAGTTTGTACTTCGTGAACAACATTACTCGATATTTTAAATGGTCTTTTGGTTATGTACGTACCTACTGCACGTTTTTTTTTTTTTTTTTTCCCATCCAATACGGCCGATACCCAGCGCCATGGAACAATCAAATTTATCAACGACAAGCAAAAAAATAACCTATTGATAATTGTCAATGTTTTGTACCTATTGTTTTCAACCATGTTGGAATGATTAAGTCAAAAGGGTCAAGAGATCACACTTCGTGAACGATATTATACCCAATTACACAAAGTCTTTTGGTAATGTACATACCTACTGCACGTTTTATTTTATTTTCCCATCCAATACGGCCGATACCCAGCGCCATGGAACAATCAAATTTATCAACGACAAGCAAAAAAATAACCTATTGATAATTGTCAATGTTTTGTACCTAAACAACCGTGTTGGAATGATTAAGTCAAAAGTTGTTGTTTTCAACCGTGTTGGAATGATTAAGTCAAAAGGGTCAAGAGATCACACTTCGTGAACGATATTATATCCAATTACACAAGGTCTTTTGGTAATCTACATACCTACTGCACGTTTTATTTTATTTTCCCATCCAATACGGCCGATACTCAGCGCCATGGAACAATCAAATTTATCAACGACAAGCAAAAAAATAACCTATTGATAATTGTCAATGTTTTGTACCTATTGTTTTTAACGCTGTTGGAATGATTAAATCAAAAGGGTCAAGAGATCACACTTCGTGAACGATATTATACCCAATTACACAAGGTCTTTTGGTAATGTACATACCAACTGCACGTTTTTTTTTTATTTTCCCGTCCAATACGGCCGATACGTAGCGCCAAGCAACAAGCGAATTTATCAGTGACAAGCAAAATATATCTTCAACAGGATAATATTTTCAACACCGAAACCAACGTCTTCCAACAGTTTCAACTTTCAACGTTATTATAGGATTATTATTACGTGTGTGTCGCGTGGGGCATAGAGATAATAATAATTAATAATACATCAATGATTCGGGGAACCACCCGTTAAAAGGGATTCCTTAATTCGATTTTGATATATTGTTTGTTAGTATCGTGTCGATCTCCTATTATAGTTGCGTCAACGTCGACGTTATTTTCAACAGGTATTTTCAACAGTTGAAAATTGCCAACGATAACGACGTTGGCGTTGGATAGAATTATCGTCAACGCCCAGTACTAGATTGCATATCGACCTATCTGACATTGATAAGACCAATAACTACTATCTGTTCCATATTTAGAAATTCAAGATCAAATATCCTTCATTATCATTGCATATTTAGCAATTATGTACATATTTGTATATACAGTATTTAACACGCCCCCTTATCGCAAGTCAACATTTCAGATTCAAGTGTAAAAATGCAGGATTATAAATTTGTACTAATGTGTAAATAGTAATTCGCATTAGACCTCGCGGCGTATGCGAGTAACGGTGAAGGGCGGAGTGATTGGTGCAGTGCAACCTGCCGGAGCTGGCTCGGAATGCCATCCCGACTCGCCCGGTATATTATTGTATCAATCAGACTATCGGTGCTGGCTTATCGGGCCACGAGAGAGCTAGGTACGGAGCAAGAGACTGCGGTTCAAATACCTGCCGTCCGTACCTGACCGTTGGGCCATGCTGCTTCGATTTCTTCCGCGGAAAGAAATCTTCCAGGTAGTAGGTACTAACTTCTAACGCCTAATATAGCGTTATTACGCAGGTTTCGCAAGCGTTTTAATTTATGCTCGTATAATGCCTGTGTCAGACGCGCTGCGATATATACGCGTTATAATACTTTTATTGTCGTGGCTTGGCCTATTTCTATTTCTCTCGCCATTCATTCCAGTTTTAACCAACACCCCTGCCATAAATTACCCCAATTGGTTTGCTCCGTTTGGGTGGTTTATTGTGTGAGATTTGTCTAGGTCTTGGCGGCGGATGCGTTTGTCCAACTACTGCGTGGCGGGACAGATCAGAAATCAGAAGAGACTGGTTAAGGGAGATCTTTTAATCTCTTTTGCTGGAATCTCTCTAATGTACGTTCTCATTCACACGTCCGTCACTCTTGACTCCAGATTCCTAACCAACCTTCATATCCTTTCCTTCTCAGAACTTCCTCCCCTTCCTTTACCTACAAAGATCCACCATACAGCATCCCCAAAGTTGACCTAGGCTCTCAGGGTTCAGGGCCTCGTGTGTGGAACTAATATAAAAACTAATATCGAAAATCTTTCTTGAACCGAACAAATATTTGATTTTTCACCCTTTTTCGCCTGGCATGGAAATAATGTAGGTATATTTATACATATTATTCTCTATTTATTTATTTTCTGTGGAAAAGCGAATCCGATTTTCAAATGTAGTACTGCATTTATTTACAGGATTGCCTCGTATTACTTTTGATATCGTGAAGAACGCTTATTTTGCTGGAAAATGTAATAAAACTCAAGAATATTTTGGTCAGTACATCTTTATTACGTACAGTATTATTTTTTTAAATATTGGAGAAAAAAAATCTCTAATTAATTTAAAACTTAAAAATTTAAAACATTTCTCTTATCATATAAGAAGCTCTCCTGGGATATACGATTGTTAAAATATAATTTTTAAAACATCATTTGCAAAAAAAAAGAAGTTAATTATTACGAAAATAGTGTCATCTGACGTACTCGACATTCCAATGGTTATCTGGTTAACTTAACTTACAGCTAAATGCGTTTTTAGACGAAAGCAATCGAAATCAATTAATTAATTATATATTTTTCAATCTACCGGTTTGAAAAATTATACAGATAAATCAATAAAAATGGCTCTGAAAACGGTAAACCTGGGCATAATATTTCACACGTCGCGGGCCGTGTGAAGCTACTAAGAAATTAACGCGTTAAATTTAATGTAGGTATAATGTATTGGTGCATACACCAAACTTATACGCATGTCTAATTAAATATTTAACAAGTATTTCTTCACACATCTCAAAATGTACGGACGCACCTCGACAATGCCATACGGACCGTAACCCGTAGAATGGAAAACTAGTTTTCAAAAAGCACTGAGAAGATATAAGTTATCCATATCTACCGATACAAATCATGTCGCAATTTACATAATTCCTCTCGGCTCCCATGCCGGTGAAACTGTTTAGGACAGGCCAACGAAATTGTTTAAGAAATAATTTTGATATTTAACGATGTACCAAACCAAAGGCCTTTGGGGAACCCAGGGGAGTTGACAAGAGATCTTACGTCACTTCGGTGAACCCTTCCCCCGTGGTGACTTAAGGTAACTCGAACAAAGAGGGACTGATTTTTGATGAGAAAACCCGGAAAATGGAAAAATGTGACCCTCACGGGACCAAGAAACAAGCTCAGAGGAAAGATGTGAAATGGAGATAATAATAAATAAATAATAATTATTATTTTTAATTGTTAAACTAACGTTTAAGACAAGATTTTTATGCATAGCACAAAGGGTAACAATTATTATAAGCAATAATTATCAGCCTGAAACACTCATCCACATTGAAAAATCTTCCGAGAAAAGATACATGACGCCAACGGGACTTGAACCCGTGCTCTCCCAATTGAGCTATGGCGGCTTATCTTATACCCGCCAAATGATTCAATATATACTAGAGTTTTTCAAGTCCCGTTGGCGTCATGTATCTTTTCTTGGAAGATTTTTCAATGTGGATGAGTGTTTCAGGCTGATAATTATTGCTTATAATAATTGTTACCCTTTGTGCTATAAATAAATAATATTTTATTATGTTTCTTCCGAAACACGCAAAGCACTCTTCAAATCAGTTTAACTTTTTGGTGTCAAAAAGTCACTGCAACGCTCCACCGAAAAATAACAGAATTCAATCATGGCTTTATCTAAAATTATAATACTACAATTCATTATGATATTATAATATTACTTTTTCAAGCAAGGTATTGTTTTTTAACCGGTTGTCTAAAGCAGCAAAAACACTCGGACGGTGAGACATGGCACCATGAAATTTGCACAGACTTTTTTAATGGTTGTGTCATTTATTTAATATAAACGGTATAAATATACCATTAACACTAATTACGTGTCACAAAATCATAGGAAAAATATTAGTAATAATAAAAAAGTGATTTTATGTATAACAGTTAATTATGACGTTACATTGGGAAGTGACACCAGAGATAAATTTGAATGCAAAAATCTATAATACAAATAAAATTAATATTGATTAAAAAATGTGATAGCATAGCCTTCTTGTACATACCTTCCGTGCAGTTAAATAGATCTGCATATCTATTAGTAACTTCATGCAATCTATATTTAATAATCTAATAATTAAATATCTTCATAATCTCTAATTTATAATTAGGGAGGCGGGAATGAGTACCGCCGCCCCGGGAACCTTTATTGGATAACCAACACCTCTGCCGTAGGTCACCCCAAGTGGTTCGCTACGTTTGGTGATTTAGCAGGGGTGCCCGGGTTCATGGGGTTAGGTTTGTCTAGGTTTTGTAGGTGGAAGACCAAGACACACTGAACCCCAGATTCCTACCCACCCCTTAAACCCCTTTCCTTCCCAGAACTCTCATCTCCTTCCTTTCGACGAGGAGAAAGGAGAGAATGAAGACGAAATAGGCCCTGAGGGAAATTATTTTCCTCAGGACCTGTGTGGAGCTCATGTAAAAAAAAAAACAAAAAGCGAGTGTTTCGTATACTCAGTCCTGGTACTGTTGCATTTAATTCATGAAACATACTCAGCACATGTATTAGGTGCTAGGTATTCATTATTATTTATCAGATATTAGGTATTACCCACAAACGATGTGCAAAGCAGGCTGTTATACCTATATTATATCATTTTCCTGAAATTATTTTTCTAAGAAATCAACTATGTAGAACTGAGATCTCTGAGGTTCAGTGTGTTAAAACTTTGAATGACCTTGTTAAAAATGTGTGGAAAGAGAGAGAAAGAGTAAGGCTGATGGAAGCTCAAAGGATGTGATTAAGAAAGGGACGCCTAAATGGTTTAGGTTGCATTATTATTATCTATGTATTTAGGATAATATTATTATCTATGTTTTTATTCATTATTATTATCTATGTATTTAGAACACTGACCTAGACGGTAATTATCAAGACATTACAAAACATTAGCTGGAGAATTCGCCTTTAACCTAACTACTTCTCACAGATTAACTTTAACAGCATCGCGAGAGTGGAAGATACTTTACCTTCAGCGCCCTTGAGGTGATTTTTCACAAAAACGGAGCTATACAAATCTTCCCAATATTATTATTATTATTATTAATTGGGGATGCCATAGTCTTGCTGGCTCCAGGTGGTTGGGTGTCGTTGGGCATGTACAATCATACACAAACATAATTATAATGTACATTTATATATTTAAATATTTGTAATATCTTTTTGCGTAGGAAATTTAAAATGAAAAAATAAATATTAGAAAATTATTTAACTTATAAAAATGATAGAAGTGCCCAATACCTAATCTAAGTTAATGGTAGAAGAAGTCAGGGACACCCGAGGAAGATATGGCACGATCATGTGAAACAATTTTTTAAATAAAAAATAAATAAAAGTTTGCAGTACACACGTCGGCTCCGTAGAAGTGAAACCTTCAGAAAAATAAGTAGACAAGATTGGGAAGGCCGCGAAGCACCACACAAAGAGGAGACCGACTAATTTATCTCATTCTCTCGTAGGCTAAATCCTACAGACGTATGTGTTTGCCTCTTTTTAGCATCACTTTTTCGTTTCATCGAGTTTCAATTACAACGTTGCTAAAAAAGTTTTCACTTCAATACTAGGTCATGTCAATATAATCAGAATAAACGAAAATAAAATATTTATTATTGAATTTTTCAGGGTGATATCAACATCATGGCAGCCGATTTCAAGCTTATGGTCCTTTCCCGTTTTGATAAAAGCCGTTTCCATAGAATTAACTTGAATACAATAATAATCTGATTGTAAAGCGCTCCCAATTAATATGTATAAGGTACTAGGTATGTCTCGACTACCATAATAATATATTACGTATTCAGGCATAACCGTGAACCAAGCAACTGAAGCCTGTTGGATGTGCCGTAAGAGCGGTAGTGTAGATGTCATTAACTCTTCCTAACGAATGCATTGCATAACTAAGTGTATACCTTATGAGATGATAATCGAATGCACCACAAAAATGTTAAACGCCTTTTCAACTTTATGTGAAAAAGTATCCAAACGGTTAAGCATTCTTTACGAAACGCATTAATCTTCTTGGACCCGCATTAATGCACAGTGCACACCCAAAGGAATTTCATTGCCATAATATTACTATTTATCTATTAAAAAGAGTTATTTTATTGAAGAATACTTTCATTAGAGTGTGATAAAGTTGACTGTAAGATAAGTCTGTGGAATTTCTTGGGCATTTACTGTGTATTATTATATAAGGGGCCATTCATAAATTTGTGAGACCCCCTCCCCCCTAGTGTGACATCACATATTTTGCAATTTTACATCTAAAAATAATCAAAAGAGTAGTTCAATTTTTTTTATGTGACGTCACAGAGCTGATGACCTCCCATACCCCTTGTCACACAATGTCACACTTCGCTACCCCCCTCCCTCCTCCCTAAATGTGTGACCTAATTTTTGGATGGCCCCTAATGACAATTTCGAGTTTGTTAAATTCAATTGCTAATCAGTTATTAGATAGGTCATAAAAAAACTATTTCTTCAAGCTTTACAAATACTGTTGGTATCATTTTTAATATAAAATTAAATAATTTTGTAAAAACCACTACATAATCAATATTATTAACATGTTTCGAAAACTAAGTTTTCTTCGTCAGGATAAGATTGGTTTTAAGAAAAATTGGTTTTCGAAACATGTTGATAATATTGATTATTATATAGTGGTTTTTACAGAGTTATTTGTTTGCTTTTAATTTGTTTGTGCCCCTTAGAAACCTTAGAAATGAACAAACACAAAAAAATCAAAAATTAATTTGGGAAACAAAATAACAGCACCCCGTAAGTCTCCTTTGTTGACCATGTTTTGTTGTTATTTTTACTCCTCCCACCAGTATCCACCCCTCCAAATCACCTTCCTACTTTCCAAACCTAATAATTTCTAATCATTTCTGTATATGTATATTTTTAAAGTCAGTTTTAAGAACGCTATTGAATGACACGGATTTGTCGAAACCGATAGAAAATAAATAAAATTAAGTAACAAATACATTTTATGTATTTGTAAATTAAATTTCAAATCAAAATCTTACGATAAGTCAATTTTTCTTCAATGTATGCTGAAGTTAGATTTTATTATTTTATATGAATTTTGCACACGAATCCTAACTGCTCAACTGTCCGCAGCCAGCCAGCTCCTTCTTTTGGAGCATGTTGTGAGGCAGAATAGAGTGGGAAGGTATACTTAGTATAGTCTGGATATTCTGGTCTGGTCACCAAACACGGCTAAAGCCATTGAGGCAACATTTCGATTCTGAATGGTGGTCTTACACCAGGCCGATACTGAGAGTTTATATATAGACTTTAATAAAGAGAAAATCTTTATTTGCTAGAGAAAACTGTTATTTTTACACATTTAATACTTACCAACAGATACAGATAGGTGTCCATTAATAAAATCACATGTTTAAATGCTTTTAGGAAATGAATGTTATATGTAGGTACACGATTTTTATTTCGACGCGATTTTTTTCACTTCGATTGGAATGTGGTAACTAATAGTATATGTGATGTCGATCGATCGTAAATAATTACCAAAAGAGAGTTAAAAAAATAATTGATCTTCCGTTTAATTATAAAAATAACGGCACAATGCACTTTTCCTGTCCTGAATGGATCACGGCAGATGTTATTTTGATAAGTAAAAGTATTTTTCAATCGCTTCTGTCATTAATTAACTAATTTCAATGATAACCGCGATCATTTATGAAGTGAGGCTATTTCACCAGTTTAGAAATCCACACTCAATTCTATTTTGAATATCACGTGATTCGCGATTATTTTTCTCAATAAACATTAATAATAATAATAATTATTCAAATAAAATTTCGATTGTGTTCGACGAAAGATTGATTTTCCCACTGTATTCCACGATTACGAAAATAATTACACTTTGTTGCAGAATTTTAAAATTGATTGTATCAGAAATATCCGCCATCAAAATTTGAGAATCATTACGGGTCAAAACAATGGATCGTAAAATATTGTATTGCGGTATGATGTAACAAACCATCATTCAAACTTTTCAAATGCATTTTGTATAGCTCGAGTTTTAAGCGATATTGGTGAGCGCAATATTTACACTGAATTCAAATCAGCTCACTCGTGCTTCTTCAATCAGAGCTTTTAAATTATTGTCTTTTCTGACACGAGAACTATTATTCCGCCTAGTACGTACTAACGCTGAGTAAAGAGTACGTACACATGAACTGAAAAAGCATGGTGCAGTTATGTACAGGGAGACAGCTGTCACTGTGAGGATTTACCGTTCACAGTTCCCGATGAACTGAAAGAATCTTACCCAGGTTCTAGTGGGTATTTATTGAACTAAGCGAGACAAAGAAGAATTACATTGATTAATGACGAGTGTGGAAGCAATAAAAGCGTTACACCAAATTGCCGTTAACTGTTGGTAGTTTGGTAGAGTCCGAAATCTCCGCTGCCACATTAAACCGACTGTTTTCAAATTATCGTTGAATTAACATTATTTTAAATACGGACGTTTTATTGCTTTTCGTGAAAGAGGTAGTGATTTGTAGCTTCAACTTAAAACATCTCTACTATGGAGTAAGTAAGTATCCCACTGCCAGCGCGAAATTAACTAGTGGGCATTAAGCCATGAATCTTTATTGATGTGGGTACATTTAAACTAGGAAATGGAATTAAACATTTTTAATGTTTTGTACTTAGGTACAATGAGCTACTCTTGTACTATGATACGTTCGATAAATATAATATCTAAGACACGATCTATCAATGCAAGAACGAAAAAATGCTTTACGAGTTTTTATTTTGGTACATAATGAAATATTATTTATAAAACAGAGAGAGAGAAAAAACCCAATGTTTATTGTAGATAAAGATTGCAATCCGTCTGTTAAGATGGGAGAATCGATCAAACGGACGACAAAGGTATTTTTCAGGTATTTTTGAGCCTCAGACCAGAGGTGGCTACTAAACTCAACCGTGGGGCGCACTTGTGATTTGTACAGGGTTAGCAGATGTATACTATTAAAGTATCTGCGTGCCCTGTACAGTACGCCCAGTTTTTGAGAGGCTAACTTTACTCTGGCTTCGATGGAGTTCCCATATCTGAGCTGGTTACTTAGAGTTACACAACTACAAAAGTAGTTGTGTAACTCTAAGTAACGTTAATACCTAAGTGAAGTTAATACCTCTTCGTTGATGATAGTACTGGATAAATTTTATCAACACCTATTCTAACTTGTTTTGTAGAAGTCGAAGGTTCACGTTCCAAAGCATTGTCCTCCAAATGTTCAGTTTCCACGTTAAAGTTATCATCGTCACTCAGGTCTGCGTCAGAACCATTCTCCAACAATCTCAAAATCACCTCCAAGCCTTCTTTATTCATAGGATTATAAATTTTTCCTAAAATTAACCAGACAAAATAAGTTTTCCAAATCATAAACAAAGATGTACAACATTTTGTATACATCGTGGAAAAGTGCCACAGAGACTGATTGAGCACAATTCTGCACATCATAATTCAAACACGTCCGTACGCTTATGTATTACACTATTTACTTCTTCAATTGGTACATTATATTTATTAATATTTTAAAATTGCACTTGCGTACTCCTTTTCTTCAATATTAGGTCCTTACATATGAAATTGGCGTTTAGCCGTACTGGCAACTTTGATCTCAAATATCTTCTTTTTGGTTAGGAATTCCAAATTCAAATTTATACACCTAAATACTCATGTATTTGTGTTTCGAAAATTATATATATTATATTTTAAAAAAATCGACTTTATGTTCCTCCCATACAAAACGCCAATTTCATATGTATGGACCTAATATTTATGAAAATTTTAGTAAAAACAATGAAAACAAAATGTTCTTACCAGCACTCCTGTCAAACGGTTCAGTCGCACTATTTGAAAGAACCAATATTTATAACTTTTACGCGTAGATGTCTCCACTAGTCATATTTTTAGGCAATAATAATGATGCTAGTCTAATAAAAAAGGGGAAACATTTAAAAAACAAAATTACACCTTATGTTATGCTTTGAAATTAGTGTGCATAATTATGCTCAAGGGGTCTGAAAGGGGTTGTTTTGGATAATTGGAACCATTCATAAAATTTCAAAGTCAATTTTAATTTCTGTTAAATTCCAGCGTGCGCAAGTAAATTTCATGTGATTCATAGTCTGTTTTTTAGGATTTATTCATTGAAAATAATATATTTATTACATACTTATATACGTCGTATGCTTGCGGTATGTTCCAGAATGGAAGATGCTCTCAGTATCTCTCTAGTGAAAAATCCCCATTCAGAATTGAAATATGCTTGAAATGGCTTTAACCGTGTTTGGTAATCAGATGTGATTGGCCAGGCACTTATCCTCCTTCTTCTTCCCGTCTCCTTCCCCTGCCAATTACATTCAGTCTCACAACATACACCAATAGAAGATTCCATAGTCCCACTGTTTCCAGACGTTTGAGAGCAGTTGGGATTCTTGAGTGGTACACGAATAATAGTAAAAAAATAATATTAAAAAAAAACTGGCCCGAAAACACCAATTGAAAAACTCAGCGTATATTAACATACTCTTTAAAACGAATCTCCAATGGGACGAGTATTAGTCATATAAAAAATATATAAATTATGTACAATGTTGCGCACAAAATTGGGATATTGAATTGTTTCACGAAACGATCAATTATTTTAATTTAATTTTGTAACCATAATTATTATGGTTACAAAATTGAGAGGTCATCCATCTCATCTCTCTATTCGCAGTGCCAAATAATAATGTAAATTCTTCCAATATTTTGATAAAATTAATGACAGACAACAACAGTGGTTATATAAGATTTTAAATGCTATCCGTCATTCTTGGAGAGAGAAAAAAAAACACCCAATAGGTACGTTCAGAATTATTCCTTTTCATATCTACATTTTATAATTAATTTTATATTTGCCTGCACTTATCTTTTCATTAACTGGATTTCAAAGTATTAAAAGATTATGGCACACAAACATTGGAAAAACAAACACCTTTGTGGTTTGCTGCGTTTGGTGACTTAGCAGGGGTGCCCAGGTTCATGGGGCGGCGGATGCGTCTACCCACCAACTGCCTGACCGGCCGGATCGGGAGAGAGTGGTTGAGAAAGAACTTTTTACCTCTTCAACCGGACTCTCTCGGAACATCTCCCCTTGCACCGCGGTTTGAGGGATAGATACGTGTGTCACTCCTGGACACACTGACCTCCAGATTCCTACCCACCACTCATACCTTTTTCTTCCCGGAACTTCCTCTACTTTCTCTCAAAAATACCCTCCACGCTTACCGTCAGTTTTACTGTTTCCCTCTTCGTTAATATAGTTGGCCTACATTTTGAAACAAATATTTTGCATTTACATAAATTGTCTAGAGCTGAATTACGTACTGTAAAATATTAAAAAATGAGCTACCTACCTAGATCACAGTTCAAATGATCTGATTATTACAATGACCCAATACCATAATAATCAGGTGTAAAAATTATTAAGCAACCTGAAAGTCAACCGAGGCTGAACGATTTTTTAAGGGATTACAAAAGTCATTAACTATTTGATCGTAAAAAATGTGCATAAATACCTTAGTGCGCTCCTCGCAGAAATAAAAGTAATTTTCATAAAAAACGTTATTTTCGCCGTGGTTTATGGAACGTTGAATTTGCTCAAGAAAATAGCAAAGTAAGTATATAACAATATTATTTAAAATATATTTTTATTATCTTTTAGGAAATTTGAGTGGCGATTATGACACCGACGCCCCAGGAACCATTTATTGGATAACCTACACCCCTGCCATAAAGTGTTTCGCTACGTTTGGTGACTTAGCAGGGTTGCCCGGGTTCATGGAGTGAGGTTTTTCTAGGTCTTGGGGGACAATGCATTTGCCGACCTGCGGATCGGAGAGACCATAGTTGAGGGAGACCTTACCCAGGCTTCTCTAGCCGAAGCCCATCGCCTTACACCGCAGAGGGACGAATGAATTCATATGTCCGTCATTCCTAGACACATTGATTCCCAAATTACTACCCACCCCACATTCCCTTTTCCTTCCCAGAACTTCCTCTCCTTTTTTCCCTTGAAAGACCCTCCACAGCATCCCCAAAGATGAAATAGGCCTTCAGATAAGCTTTTTTTCCTCAGGGCCGGCTGTGTGGAGGTAATGTAAAAAAAGGAAATAATGTATTATTTTTAGACATTTCTCATATCTGCGATTTTTCAGAAAAAAATAATATCACTCTTAGTAGATACAAATATCACCACATAACAAATTTTCGGTTAAAATATACAGAAATAATTATTTCAATTATAATTAACAATAATAAAAAATTCGAAGATTTGAATATCGCCGTTCTTGTACAAAATCACCACTTTGTAAAATAGCTTTGTCCTTTCGGAAAAGTGTGTCGTGGAAGGTGTCCATGTGTCCAAAGTAATCTCAAATTTTCCATAAATTTACTGGGATTTATCAAACATTAAAACCTTTTGGTGAGAGTATAAACAATTTCTCTGACCGGTCCAAAGGTCGAAAGATCTTTTGTAGGTATAGCACCTACCCATTTCTAGGAATGTTCGATTCAACCCATATAACACTGTACCAAATAGGCACCTTCCTACACATTAAAAAAAATATGTTTGCACAACTCTTTTTTTCCTTAGCAGGATGTATTAACTGATGTTAATCTTGTTCCCTTACATTATTTATGTGCTTCCTTTATAAAGTAATTTTATTCTCGGTTGTTGTGCAATTAATATTGTGTAAAAAATCATATATGTATCTATATAATACACAATACGATGAAACAATTAATTAAAATTTGTTTTTAACATACCTACTATTTTAATAGAACTATAATTATTTTTGTTCTGTTATCTGTGATGGTTATAGATATTATGTCTACGTTGTTTTATATCCCATTGTTAAATCTGCTAACGATTTTTCTGACCTGTAAAATTATTATGCTTTCAAATTGAAATGCTTTTTCTTAATGTGACCCCTAAATTGCCGAGAAGTCAAGTTCATATCGAAAGACTGTCTCTGTTCGAACAGGTTTGTTGGTTTATTACTAATGGGTGGTTTTATAATTCCTACAGCTGCACCACAGCAACCGCACGACTTCGGCTCAAAAATAAAAATAATAACAGTGTGGGCAACTAACACACGGTTGAAGCATAACCTTCAGAAAACTAAAATAGACAAGAGTGGGGAGGCTACGAAGTACCGCGCTAAAAGAGGAGACCGGTAGGCTATGAAGTACAGTACAAAGAGGAGATCGATTATACTCTCTTATTCTCTCGCGGACTAAACCCTATGGATGTATGTGTTTGTCTCTATTTAGTGTCGCTATTTTTCGTTTCATCGAGTTTCAAATCACAACGGTAAAATCGGTTTTCACTTCAATAAAACTGCTTTCTTTACCGCAATACTGCTGCAGTTCTTTCTTCTAGTAGTGTTAAAAATGAGACAAAGATTTACGAATGTCCTTTTTTTACATTAACTCCACACAGGAGGCCCTGAGGAAAATTATTTCCCTCAGGGCCTATGTCATCTTTGAAGATGCCTTGTGGAGGGTCTTTTTGAGGAAAGGAAGGAGTGAACACGGGTCTTGAAAAAAACAGAGGTCTGCTTCCCCCGAAGGACAAATGCAATCATAAATGAGACGCCGCGCCGCGCCGTTGCCGTGGGAATTACAAAGCGCCCAATAAGATTGGAATGACGTACACATTCTACGCACATAGGCATTCACTAAGTTTTTAATCAGGATAGGCAGTAGGGAAATTAAAAAATTAATTGATATTTAACAAAAATTATAATAGATCTAGAAAGTTTTCGCTAAGAATGCCTTAGCTGCTGATTTAGCCGATGTTGGTTTACAAAGAAAGTCCAAATAACCGCATTGTTTATTCATTTTACTAGTCAATTACTAGATTATAAAAGTATTAGGTTTAAAAAATTTATTATAATTTGTGTTTATAATTTATAATTTTTATAATCCTAGTGGCATTAATCAATCTTTCTGATTTGCAAAAAGAAAAACAAAGTTAATGGTGTGTACCGGAAAACTTTTTTTAAGAATTTGCTCTATTAACGACCTTATTAAATAAAGGACAACAAAGCTTTTTGTATAATTTATTGATTGCTGAATAATATTCAAAAACCCTTTAGCTCGCTGAGCTAAAATTACTTTACAAACTACGTACGGAAAAGGGATCGTAAAACTACGTACGTATAAATTTCATGACATTAGGGCTCACTATTAAATAATCGCTGCTGCTTTAAGGAAAGACATTTTCTTCTTTATAGTGAAGACTGTATCTTAAATTGAATCATTATTTCAATATTCAATCATTATTTTTTACTAGTGACTTGACGTATAATTGCGGATATCTGAAAACAAGTCACTGCAAGACACTGATCAGTGATCAATTAAATAGATAGTGCAATGAAACGTCCACTATAATAAGAAGACAATTAACTGACTTAAACTTCGTTGACATCTTCCATCGAGCAAATTGTACATTTTTCGATTTTTTTAAGTGAAACTTCTATAGCCGTTGTGATTTGGTATTCGGATGAAACGGAAATGACGCATACAACACCTGCGATTCAAACTCCTATCAAGGCTCCTATTGGTTGTTAATATTAGGTTGTTAAAAATCCAGAGCTCACCAAGAGGGGTGGCTCCAAATGTCCACATTCTTTATTGGTAGCATGTTTCACACATCTCTGAATCTGAGAAACCCTTTCGATATCTCTGATGGGCTTGATGTTGAATTGATAAGTAATTTAATAGTACACTATATAGGATTCTGGGGACAAGATCCAGCAAAAGCAGACGAAATTGTGGGCGAAAGCCACCTAAGCGGTTTCAGTATAGGTTAGCAAATTCCTAAATTGCTTCCTCCCGATATTTATGTATGTGCTGTTGCCTACATACTTGTGCCAAAATAGATAAGCGTTTATTAGAAATAATCGGCCCGCCAATTTTCCTCGACCCAAAGCGGCTTTCGTTATTGTGGTCGGGTCACCGATATGTTTGGTGCCTTTTCCGTACGCGTTGACACAATGATCCGGTTTTTGCTATTTGCGGACCGTTACAAGCAGGGCTGGCAAAACCGCAAACCAAGGACGTTAGTTATCCTTCGCGCACCTGATGACCTACTAACGGAACTTTCTTTAAAGGTGTCAAGTTATGAATGAAGTAAATTAACTCATTTTTAATATTTTTCTGCAGTGTCAGTTAATACGAATTCAGTGATCAGTCATCAGAGATATGTAAGTTTTATTTCTTCCTCGAGTGGGTGGAATAAGTCGGTCACATCCCATGAATACATACCAAGATTAAATTGAGTCTTTCAAGTGTTAGTAAAACTTTGAATAACCCAACTATTGCTATTACTTGGCAGTGGTTGGTAAAGAGGATTGAATACCGCCCATTCTGTCTGGGTACGAACATTCTATCTTGCTTCAATAATACTCGAACATAAGCCCTCTAAAGTTTTTAGACATGACACAATTCTAGTATTTGATTCACTTTCTGGTCGTGTTTTCATAAGTCTTCCACGTCTTCTTCGATCCACTTGTGCATCACACGTTCTCCTGACATTCATTTCGCCGTTCATCCGCTATCATTTCCGAACCATCTCAGAGTCTAAGTGTGAATATGATGGTAATATTGTGTGTTTAATTTATTATCCATATGCAACCCAATTTAAAACGCAAATACCCACGCAGAATTCGTGACGAAACCTGTTAATCAACTAAGATTATTACCATTGGCATAATACTTATAGAGACGATAATATTTAATTTATGTATGAAGTTTGATACAAAAAAGCCGGTTCATCGTGGCAAAAAATGGTCCCCACGCCGTAAGCGAAGTTTCAGAAAAGTTTTTATTATTTTTGTACAATTGGTGAGTGGCACCTCCAAAATTTGTGTTTATTTTCGGAGTGGTGTCATGGAATCCTTAAACAATTGAGTTCACGAGACGTAAAGAGACCTTTTGGCCCGAATTCCTCCACTCCCCCGGTCGATGACGTAATGTGGTACAAGCACAAGTAAAAACACGGTTCTCGTCTCCATCTGAGCCGCAATCCTATTTTCACCGCCTTTGGATTCGCACCAAAGCACACCATAAGTAGATCACTATGACAATATTATTACCTTTTATTCAGCATTCGTATACGCCTTTAGGCATGACATCGTTTGCTGCGGCTTTCTCGGGCTCGCATTCTCTAGGCGCCGTACTCTCAATATTTACTATTTAATAGGTAGATACTTCTTGCTGTGTTCAGCGACCACTGATGATGTCGCGATTTGATTCTGCTATTTAATTATGGTAAAGGAAAACATTTAAACCAGTGTTTTTCAAGTTTATTCATGCCATGCCTTTTTCAATCGTTTAAAAATCTACACCCCCCAAAATGATACAATATAACTAGGTCATTGGGAGAGTGTGGTCCCGGTAAGACAGAGGATCTGAGTTCAGTTTTCCAGTTTCACTTCCCAGTTGTGACCGTTACCTTTGGGGGCATACAGTAATTACGTGAGAAGTTTTTCTTCTAACTTAGACCCTTCCCCCCTTGGTGAGATAAATTTGGGACACTTCATATATTCTTTTCAAGTAACGGAGATTTTGCTGGACCCCCCCTCCCCTTTTGAATTGAAAACTTCTTTAGCACCATTGTGATTGAAACTCAATTAAACGAAAAATAGCGACACTAAAAAGAGACACATACAAAACACATATATCTAAAAGTGTTTAGTCTGCGAGAGAATAAGATAGTATAATCGCAGGCTCTCCCCACTCTTGTCTACTTTAGTTTTCTGAAGGTTTCACTTCTACCGCTTGTAAATTGCCCACTCTGTTTTTTTTCTTCTTCTTCATTGATTGTATAATATATAAGTACTTACTTAGGTACTACTGAACATATTACTCTCTCCAACTCTCTAGTGCCACACACAAAAGCTTACATAATAATAATACCAAGTAATAAGTACCCCAGAATCAACTCTGCTAATCGATGACAGCTTGACATTCTTAAGCTATGTACACATGTATATTCATGTTCGACGGTTTGGCTCGATCGAATAAATTTACTTGCAACTATGCTCGTCATTGCTTCCACACGCTCGAGCAAGACTTCCACAAGACTCTTCCACAAGACGCCATATATTTTATTATAATGTATCAAGAAGACGCTCAGCCAAATCCTTGTCGAACATTGAGCAAGAATTTCGGCCCTCGAATGTTTTTCGCATCGAGCATTTCGCTGGATATCGAACAAAAAAGCATCGAGCAAGACATGTTCGAATGTGCGTGAAACCATCGAGCATGAACGAAAACTTTTAAATTTATAGGCATCTAAAAGATGAACTAAAGAACGAACAGAATATTTTTGTGTATCTATAACTTCCGTAGCTGCGACGTCCCCAACTACAAAGTTCTTAGTGACTACCTAGGTAGGTAGGCATTGCAAAACCTCCTAGATCACAAGGCCGGAACCCTGAATTCAATCGGCCTTCTAATTTGTATGAAAACCTCCAAAAAATGTATTTTTATTTACTTTTTTTGAAGTGAAACTTCTATAGCCCCGTTTGATTTGAATTTCGGATGAAATGGAAATGACCATTACTGCGACGCATCAATGCGCTCATTGGCCGCTTTGATTATGATTTATTTATTTATTTATTTACGGACAAATAGTCCAATTAACAATATAACAATAACACGAATAGAAAAAAAGAGTGATCACAATGAAAGGAGATTACATATAGATGAAGAGCATTGACAAAATACATATAATATAAAAGTACATAGAGAAGATAACTACAAGTAGCTTGAAGATGGATTTAAAAAGACTTTAAAAAACCACATTGCGTAACGACTGCCGGAAGTCATTTAGGCTTACACCAAAAAATTTAATGCATTGATTTGCGTTGACAAGTCTCGAAATTCTGGATAAAGGAGAATGATATCCATAATTAGTAGAATGTTGATTGAGGAACAACAATTTATTATTTCGGAGTCTACGGGAAGGAATGTTGAACTGGATGAGTTGTAACAAAGATGTCACTTTTAAAGGCTCCTATCGGTTGAGATATAAAACGGAAATTACGTTTGGTCTACGCTCATTGGTCGCTTTGATTACGACCTCACTTTTCAAGTATTGGTTGAGATTGTTTTGGTAAAGTTTCGCTTCTACCGCGTGCAAACTGCACTAGAATTTTTAAATAACTAAAATATTTTTAAATAATTTAAGAAATAAGAATAAATGGAAAAAATAATGTAAAATGAGAATTTTTGTGGGATCCCATACAAGTTAGTAGGTTGATTTGAATGAGTGTCCCAGCTGGTCCCAGCCTTGTGATCGAGGAGGTTTTGGTTTAACCGAATGCAAGTAGAAGAATTTTTTGTTTAATCCGTTGTAAAATGTGAACCGACGAGCGCCTACAATAGAACGATGAATGGGGTCATTGTCAATACCTGACGATAAACCGATTACATTTTAAATGGTTTTATTCAGTTTTTATTCAATGCTAACTTTCTTACCCGGCATCAACAGCGCGATCCAAGTTTTACCGTATACTTAACTACGTAGGTATACACGGTGTGTTTTGTTGCATTTTTTTCATTTTCCAATGTGTAGTTTCAAACACAGAAAAATAGATGTAAAAGCTAAAATTGAATTTTTGAAAATCATTGGGTACCGTGTATCTACACACACCTACTTATTAAAATTCAATGCGTCAACCTACTAGTAAGTATAACGTTTATTTTATATTAAGTAAGGATTAGGCAATACAAAAGTTTAATTTGTTTTGTTAAGCTACAAAAATTAGCTTAGTTTCTAGTGCAAAAAATATTTGTAAAATAATCTAAATATGTAATTCGATAATTTTTGTAGCGCCGTTTAGCGAAAAATCATGATTCAAAATTGTACGTGCTTTTTAAAACATCGCACTGTAATAATTTATGAATCAACGAGTTAATACAAAACAAACACTATTTCATTGTTTGTGTATAAACCTATCTATCTTTTTCAATGATATATTACTAATATAGTAACACTAATAATCTAAACGAAAATATGAAAAAGAACAAGACACAGAAAAATAAAAAGATAACGGTTGCACCTAGGACTCGAATCCAGAAACTCTCGTCCTCACAGTCAAACGCCTCTTCCAATTCGGCTTCTGATACCTCTTATTTAAATGTAATTTTTGTCAGTATCATATTTAAAATTTCAGAATATTAACAATATTCGACTATTTTTTTCTTTTTTTTTTCTGTGTCTTGTTCTTTTTCATACTTTCGATTAGATTATTGGTGCTACCTTCTTCTTTAATGATATATTACATTGATGGGAGTAACCATTAAAAGTTATGAAAGGAGAGTTGTTCTAATAATAAGTTTATTCTTTGTCCGGTGACCTTTTCTATCGGATATCGATTATATCATCGGGGCTACCTTCTCCTTGCAGACAGCTCGGAACTACTCTTCGGAATTGCACTCGTACTAGTTAAATAGATTTCTAAGCCACAAAGCTAGTGTGCTTAGTCTTTAACCAATCTTCGTCTTTATCAAAATTTTGGCAGTTTTGTATTATTTTTTCCTCATAATATTTCCAAGATATTGGAGTCTTCTTATTTTATAAAGAGTATCTATGACTTCACAATTATTTAAAATTCGATTAACCATTAAATTTAAAAATAAATTAAAAATTAAAACCCATGGGCGCATTTCGGTTGTTTTTTAATCTTGACTAAGATATTTAAGTTCGTCAAGTTGCTCTTAGATATGTACCCTGACAATCTAATCCGACTGCTAACATTCCTGAGTATGCTGAAATACCGGCCTCAAAGCGATCGCAGTGACACAAGTAAAGAAAAAAATCGGCAAAATGCTATAAATAACTCAAAATCAATTACTATGGTAAACGTAACATTGCTCGACGATTTCGGTATGGGAATAAGTATTGTCCATTCCAGTTGCGTGTATCTACTGACTGGAGTGTTGTACAACAAAAGTATCTATAATAAATCTGTAGGCCGCGCTGCATGCAGATCATTTGGCGACCAGAATATTGATGGTGACCCAGATGGGACCGCCTTGCATAACGGCACATTCGATTTCACTTATTTCTTATCTTTTCTGGAAATCTCCAAATAATAATAATATATATGGGTGTACCTCGGAATAGACGGCCTACGTGGCCTACTAAGTCGGCAGGTTGAGCCATTTGATTCTCGGCGACATTCCCAATTCCCATGCTAAGGTCCAGAGGTCGCGTGTTCAACACCGGACTGGCGAGAGCTAATACAAATTAATGATGCTTTTTATGGATTTTTTCACATAGAATTAAAATAAATTAAGATAATATTAACACCTCGTTGTATTGCACTGGTGACCACCACCCAGAATTGAAATGGGTTTGGCCTTGTTAAGGCCCGGCTTCCTGCATTTCTACCGATTTAGTACATATTATTTTCCTTAAATACTTCAAGTTTTACACCTCTTAAAAATATGTGTTATTCTTGAAGATAATATATATACATACCCTAAGCCGAGACGGCAATTATATGAAATTCCTTCGATAGAAAAAAATCGCAAAGTATGTTCCGAAAATTATTATAAAGACGTTTTTTCAGTTAATTACAAGTTTTATGTACGAAAAAATTCACAGTGATTCTTTAAACGTCATTTTAAATAATCTCCACGAGTTTTTTGCTCGAGTCGTGTTTTATTAAACAATTTCGCATAAATATTATCGTTTTTAATATTAGCACGCTCTCCCTAACATTTGTATTTACACATCTCTCCATCTTCTTCTTTTTGGGCAGATACACCGCGTCTCAAGTGACCAGAAGAGTTATTCTCTATCTTTTGAGGGATCGTTATCGAAATAACGGACGTGATCTCCTGTCAGATTTGTATGATTTTTACATATTTACTGTCACATATTTTGTTTAGATCGTGTTAAACACGAATTCCTGCAGTTATGCATGATTATTTATTCATTCAATATACTTTGTACATTGAAAAATCAAATAAATCACACAAATCTGACAGGAGATCATGTCCATTATCTCGATAATGATCGCACAAAAGATAGAGAAAAACTCTTCTGATATGAATTCCTTGGAAGGCACTTCCCAACCTTCCTTGTTCACATCATCTTGCTTCCCCCACTCCCACATCCTCGCCAGGGTCTCGTGTGGTATTCTGTCATTGCCTTCGACCAATATCGTAAATGGTCATTGCATAATATTCGCACCTCTTTCCAGAGTGGAATACGTTCTTACGGCCGTTGCTCCCAATCCTACTGATCAACTGTTGAGCCAAAATGTTGGAAAATGCACAAATACGCCTTTCCCAACGAAATTCTCCGACCAGAAGGCGAGTCGAACATTGTTAAAAAAATAATTTAGCTGATCGGAGACTGATTGATCGATCGAAAAGTTGGAAACAACGGCCGTTAAGGAACAACGGCCATTTTTTTTTATGTGAATACCTCACAAGAGTCTCACCTGCTCCCGTCTGGAGCCAGTGAGATTAGACATCCCCAATTGGGGTATGTCGTGAGTTGTGAGGCTGAAGGTGGCGAGGAAGGGAAGTAGATGGGAAAGTGGAAGGGGGGAAGTACCTGGCTATTCAGATCTGGTCATCACAGCGTATGACGTTGTTGGAATGGCTACAACAACTCTGTATAACTTAGTATGTATATATAGATCTGAATCGCTTGGTACATACTTCCCAATGTTTTTCTTTTTCACAAAACTCTTCAATCTAGTAAATACGTCATCCTCAATTTGGGCATGTTGTGAGGCTGAAGGTGGTGGGGAGAGAAATATGGGGAGGGAAATGTGGGGAAGAGGAAGGTGGGGAAGTAAGAAAATAAATAATGTTTTTTCCCTGTTAATCTTTTACCGCTTCGGAGCTGATTAGCTAACATAATTATTATAATAACGCGGAACTACAAAAAAGTTTCTTCGATTACTACTCACCCACAACAATCTTATCTGGTTTACACACAAAATCATCATTTTTATAATAAAGTACTCGACCAATTCTTCAATATCAAATAAACACAATGCAAAGAGAAGAGAATGTAAATATTGATCCCCGATAGTTGATCCCCGGACAGTTGATCTCTCGGAAACTGGATTTCTTGGATGCTTGATCCCTCAAACGATTATTTATATCTGTTGTACTTCCTCCCTGGCCGGTAGGCATTGGATATTCTGTTCCCTAAGCCGAAAGCATATAAAAATGTCATCTTTTCTTATTCGGCGGTATATCCTCTCTGCTGCCTCTTTAGTCACGGCATTATTGTTAGCAAAAATACTAATATACCGTCTGCATACTTTACCAGAGAGGAAGCATAAATTAACAGAAAAAAATTCAAGTGCAGTTTACACGCGGTAGAAGCGAAACTTTACCAAAACAATCTCAAACAATACTTGAAAAGTGAGGTCATAATCAAAGCTACCAATTAGCGCAGACCAGCGTAATTTCCGTTTCATATCTCAACCAATAGGAGCCTTTAAAAGTGACATCTTAATCGTCATTTCAGTTTCATCCGAAATCCAAATCATAGCGCGCTATAGAAGTTTCACTTCAAAAATTTGAGTGCAGTGAACACTCGGTAGAAACGAAATTTTACCAAAAAAAATCTCAACCAATAAAGAACCAAGGAGCCTTGAAAATTGAGGTCACAATCAAAGCAGCCAATGAGCGCAGACCTAGCGTAATTTCCGTTTTATATCTCAATCAATAGGAGCCTTGATAGGAGTGTGATGCTTCTCAGATATGTATGCTTCATTTCCGTTTCATCTGAATTCCAAATCACAACGGGGCTATAGAAATTTCACTTCAAAAATCATTTAGTGATTAACTGTCCAAGGATCAAATGGCAAAGGCATCAATTGTCCGAGGGATCCAATTTGTCATGGAATCGATACTGCAAATAATATACAGCAGCATCTTTCAATAGTTACTAGTGTGAAAACTGTTTTTTATTTATTAAAAACCATCAAAAGTAAGTAGTCATGAGTGCCAACAGAGAATGATTTGAAAACAATATGGTTACATTAATCAAAATTTGCAAATAAATTGCAAGAATCCATTAAAAAGAGTTACGAAACCCCCTGATAGCACGTTACATAGATACCTTTACTGTTAAAAAAAATGTATGGGGATTTCCCATTACTAAAGAGAAAGAATAAATCTCAATTTTATTTTTTCGGTTGAATTAATCGTTCTTGCTACTTTATAAAGAATATTACCTTATAAAAAGGTATACTCGGTGCAGCAAGAGATCGTACGTAATGTCATCGTCCCAGTATCGTTTGTCTTTTTAGTTTTAAAAAAATACGCGTGAAAGAGGAATAACATCGATTACGTCCGTACGAGCTCTCGTTGGACTAGTTTAGATACCGCCTCCAATATTTGATAAACCGGTTAATTAATCTGCTGCCGAATAAAATATGTGTTATAATGTATGTACTAATAACTTTACATAGTGCGGGTAGTCTCCATTAGACTCAATTCAGATATATATATATATAAATTCAGCATAATTATCGACACCCCACCTTTACGAGGGAATAATGGCTGGTTAATAATCTGATGACAGATCTACTTTTTAATGTCGTTGCGCGTGTAGGGACCTTACTAATAAACGTGTTTTAAATTTTACCGTTTACCCATACATTCAATCAGTTTCCTCACACAGCCGTTAGGAAAGTGGTTGGTCCCCTCTAATACCTATACATAAACGGTTGTTTATCATTTGGTTAAAATTTTAAACACGTTTATTAGTAGCATTGATATTAGAATCATAACGATTTTAATCTCTTGATGAAGCTTCTTCTGTGGCTATCACAAAATGTTGACGTCTCTATCCATGCTCTATCCAAGGGTTAAATACCATACTCTCACTATGTATTTTTTTCGTTATCAATATTTTTTAGGTGAAACGACAAAAGCGTTATCTTTTTCACAAATGAAACGGAGATGGAAGAGTAAATGGAGCCCTCATCAGCACATCGGCAATATCAAACGTCTTAATCTTAGATCATTCATTCAGCCACCACTTGACTGTCATAAGTTACCACGTTTTATGACGTGAAAGCCGGAAGCACTTTGACACATTTTGTGACAGCTGACTTTTGCTGTAGATATTCGTAGCATGAAATCTGGTATAATGTATTCTTAATCATTGGATGGAAATCAATCTTCCGCCCTTGTCCCACCCAAATCAAACTGCCACATTTTATGTAAGATTGTCTAAAGAATGTAACAGGATGACTAACACGTCATCATCAGTCACTGACCTCATTGACACAAATACCGACATCACAATTCTCGGCCAAGGCGCTTCTCATTGCTATCGGCAATCATTATTATTATTAGTAGTAGTATTATTGTTGCAGTAAAAAATGAACACGCGTCATCGAAATATCGATAATGAAAATCAATGTGTGAACTGATTTATGAATAATTGTCGTAAGGCAGTAGTGCGTTGACGAAGTTGGTCAAGTCAGATGTGAATAAATTTTGAAAAAAGCAGTTATCTAGTGTCTATCTTCTGTGGGTTGATTAATTATTTATACCAATGGAAAAACAGTTTCAAGTTTCAATCCCAAGTTAAAAATACTTGTTTTAACACGTTCCACTTGACTTTATTCTGAATGTTGTTTTCGTTTGACCCTTGACCTCTAGATGTTTCAACGTTCCCATACAAATTAAAGATTATTTAATATACAATGAAAAGAAGAAAAAATACCACCCAAAAAAAACAAGTTATAATAATGACTGAAGATGTATTATCTTGTAGATATTGATAGGGAATGGCAAAGCAACCAAGCGAAGGTGAAAAATTATAATGCGGAAGGCTGAAGAAGTCGGAGTCAGGCGAAGATCATGCCGAAATCAAACAATAGATCATTGAAGGAAGTTACCGTGAAGAGATTGTATAATTGGGTGGCGTGGATAAGAGGTCCCAATGTGTATTTGATGAGACGGTCAGGTGAGAACTCCACTGCGACCTCCTGGACCTCGACAATGCTGCCCGGGCAATTATTGCTCTGTTCCCATCGTTCACATTGTTCATTGTGCTCTTTTTTCACAGACTAAACAAATCTGAAAATAACATGATCTCTTTTATTGTTTTCAACTAACTGACTTTCACCTCTGAGCATGCTCACTACAGTCATCTTCAGCTGACACAACAGATTTGAACATTAGATTAACATTACCTACCTTGTTCATTTTTTTTAAATAATTAGACTTTTTAAAGATTTACTAAGGATCAGATCAGATATTCGAACTCCCGTCACATTTGTCATCGTCGTAATTTCATTTAACTCTGACGATTCCAAAATTGCGACTAACTTATCGATCGCCGACACTGGATGTTCGCAGTGCTCCATCTTATACTATTTTCATAATAACTTAATGGTTTTCCGCAAAATTATGTTTTTGTAAATTGTACCGACTTGCCATATACCTAATATAAAAATGTATATAATCTATCATAAGTAGTTTCCCTAGAATAGCTATACTGGGGCCACCTTTATTCCAAATAAACATAAATGACATCTGTCAGTTAAAACTACATGATGAAATCTTCTTATACGCAGATGACACAGCAATATTTTACTTCGGCAAAAACTTATAAATTCTCTTAGAACAATCTCAAGCGGATCTTAATATACTAAACGGTTGACTAATAAAAAATACATTGACAATAAATATTAATAAAATAGGTTACATGATCCTAAGCTCTCCTAAACGAAAAATACCGTCGCATAAACCATTACAATTAGAAGAAAGACACCTACATAATTCTAGATAGCGAAAAATACCCGGGCTCATATATTGGTAAACATTTGACATTTAAACAACACGAAGAAAAACTAAAAGCAAAAATCATCCCATTATTTGGTGTATTTGGTAGAATTGTCATCTTCTACCAACACAGGTAAAGAAGGGCTTATACTTTAGCTTAATCCAGTCCCACCTAAATTATTTAATAGAAATTTGGGGTAACACGTGCATTACGTACTTAAACGACTTACAAATAATACAGAACAAAGTTATTAAAAAATTCTTCATTTATAACCCAGATACTCCCACAAAAAATATACCAGGAAATGAACCTTCTGAAAACAATAACATTGTACGAATATAACATATGCCTTTTAATCTACAAAATACAAAATGGACTTACACACAAACACAACATTTATAAAAACGACACAAGTACACGAACATTATTCTAGACAACATAATAAATTGTACACAAATACTGTCAAGACTGAAAGTGGCATCAAATATATAATCTCCTCCCAGATAACCTAAAAATGGAAAATAATATAAAAAACTTTAAAAAAACTATAAACTTAAATTGTTAGAACAAAATTAAAAATATTGCTACCAACTATACACTATTTTAAATATATATATACTATACTAGTATACTATATATATACTTCGTAATTAAGTTAAGAAAGGGAAAAACTATGTATGTTTCTTTTAACTTAATAATAATAAAAAAGGGGACTGGTAAAAATTCACTGATTTTAATAATGTTAATAATTTCTGATTTAATGACGACATCAAATATGACCGGAGTTCAAACAACCAGATTTTAGATCAGGGGTGCTGGCCACACGTATAAAAAATCTTATTAAAAATATTTTATTTCCTTATAATTAGTATGATATGGGGGAGGGTTACTTTATAAGCCCGCTCTCCACTATATACGCGCTTAGTGTATCCTTTGCACCCACCATCCACTTATTAAAATCAGGTCATTCTCTCAGACCATCATTCACAATAGGTATGAGTCTCAAGTTTTCGTTTGATTCGAATCCTATACTAAACCAAACCTGGCCAACGAACGCGCTTGGTCCATAAAATTTATAATTTTTTTATAGATTATTTTTTAAGGATCCTCCAAGACCATAATTAATTATTTCAAAGTAGGCACCAGTCCATTCAATTCGATTCGGGCCCATATGACCCGAGTATTAAAAGGGAAATATACCATTTTTAAATCAAATTTTAGACTTAATGACTCTTTTCCACAAAAAAATATAAATTGATTTCGAAAGACTGTTTTTTTATCTAGTAAAGCTATATTTTAAATTTTGAGAAAATATGTTTATTTTTAATACAATAAGGTTTTACCGCAGGTTGTTGGCAGATTTGTTAAATTTTCAAACAAAATTCTGTATTATACAACATACATTTTAAATCATATAATGATCAGCAGTAAAATAAATCAATAAATTATTTGGGAAAGCTACTTTTCAGAATTTTAATTTTAGTTCAAATAAAATTATTTAAAAAAATATCCGCGTCCTTGTTTTGTGACGAAAATACTTCAGTTTGTCTATTTATTTACGGTCTTACAAACTAATATATTTAAAAAAAAAATACATTCTTATTTTGCTTAGACATTATTGAAAAATTATAAATACAGTTTGTCAAATAAGAGTAGAAAACATAGGAGGGCGCCACTGTTGTACAAATGGCAATATTAAAAATAAAATTATGGTTATAATCTAAAGCTGTGTAACCTATATTTTATTTAAAAATTAAAAAGGCTTAAAAGTGAAATAAATATTTTTTTATTCCACTGATCTCTAAATTAGAATTGCATAAAGATATATTATTATTATATCTTTGCAATTTTGTGTTAACAGAATGAAGAATAACGATTTTGTATTAAAATATAAAGCACACTTGCTCACTACTCACATTTATTTAATATTAGCTTAAGTACCTACTAGCGTTGTCCAGGCTTTAGATCATGTCTCTAATTTTAGATCTGAATATATTTAACTCATTCAGATCTAAAAGTAGTGTAACTAAACTCACCATTAATGATTCTTCCTTTCTACCTACTGTTAAATTCAAATTTATGTTAAATTAAATGAAAGCAAATCATTTATTAAACACAATTTAATCAAATTTATGTCATTTAGTAGGTAAAAACTGTGCTTCTTCGATTTTTTTTTTTAAGAAGAAAAAATGTTATTTTTAATGTGTATACAGTGTTCTGTATTATCAGTGTCATTGCAATTTAAAAAAATATTTGACAGGTAAATTGGTGTTGCCAGCCTACAAATTTTGTAGTTCCTTTTTTTTATATTTTCTACTCTTATTTGACAGACTCTACTTATGATCAAAAAATAATTACAAAAAGTACATAATTTTAATGATTTTTTTTATCACGAGTTGGAGAATTTTTGAAAGTAGGCACTTCGATACTATTTTTAATGAAATAAAATCGATATTGAGTTATCATGTTAAAATGCTGGTATGGTGAATAATTAATCTTTCGCCCTGTACAGTTGCAAGGGTACGAGCGCAAGAACATCGTTTGACTCTTAACGAAACCAAAGGTAGCCTACAAACGAAATAGAAGTTTGACGTACAAAACTACTTTTATATTTACTCCTTAGGTACATACAAGACGCATTAAAGTCGATAAAATATTGTTTTTTTAAATGTGGTGTAATGTAATGAATGGTAGAAAAAGTAGGGGATGTCCGAGGAACGCATGGTGCAATCAAGGAAAACATATTAATTGAAGAAGAAGATAATAATAATAATAATCTAAAAGAAAATATGAAAGAGAAAAAGACACAGAAAAACAGAAAAAGATAATGGTCGCAACTGGGACTCGAACCCAGAACCTCTCGTCTGTCCGGGACATGCGTTTACCAATTCCGCCATTACGCCCTACCCACTATCAAACCGTCATAATAGCCAATCTCATATTTAAAATTTTAGAATTAACAATATTAACTTCAACTAATTTATTTTCCGTATCATAGGCAACTTCCCTTTTTATTGGAAAAAATCATTCTAAGAATTGGTTTGTAACCTGAATAGCGTCACCGATATCCGATTTTACTTATATGGAACTATTGACTTTTTATAAAAGTCTAAATAAATATTCAATTTTTATAAGAAAGTTTTTTTTATGCGAGAGGTTCTGGGTTCGAGTCCCAGTTGCGACCATTATCTTTTTCTGTGTCTTGTTCTCTTTCATATTTTCGTTTAGATTAATATTATTATCTTCTTCAATTATATATTACATTGATGGGAATAACCTTCAAAAGTTATAAAAAGAGAGTTTTTCTTATAATTTTTTTATTTTTTTTTTTTATTTATTTATCTATAATAAAATATGTTTACAATGGTTTTATTTGTATGCCTGTCTCACTAGGGTATACCTGTGTCGAGAAACAAACCTGTGTTGAAAAACATACTCAATTTGGGAGGCGGGTATGGGTACCGCCGCCCCGGGAACCATTTATTGGATAACCAACACCTCTGCCATTGGTCAACCCAAGTGGTTCGTTACGTTTGGTTACTTAGCTGGAGTGATAGGGTTCATCGTGTGAGATAATGTTCAGCTTTTGACGGCGGGCCTGATCGGAAGAGGTCGATTTGGGGAGATCTTTTCACCTCTCTAGCTGGTCCGTCTCAACCCATCGTCCTGCACCGCAGCGGGAGGGATGGATCATACGTCCGTCACTCCTGGACACACTGACCCTTAGATTTTTTACCACCCCTTATACATTTATCCCTCCCAGAACTTCCTTTCCTTAAAAAGACCCTCCACACAGCACCCCCAAATTTGACATAACATGAATTATTTAAAAAAAAAACTTACTTTTAATCATTGTTGACTGGCAGCCCCCTCCGCTTCTGATCTGGAACCCCAAAATTGTCATTCATTCATTCGGCACCGGTGCATGGTCGGGATACACACCAAGCGCGCGCCCAACATTCACATTATTTATCCAATGGGAACGGGTCTTTTCTACGACTCGTTCTCGAGTTCAATAGTTCGGCTGTGGAAAGATATTCGTGTTACCTCCCTCACGCGTCGCACAAAATCGGTCTTTTCAAAGGCTATGTTTATAACCTCATTGCGGCATCGTCTCAAAAGTGCCCCCCACACAGCATCCCCAAAGAAGGAAGAAAAGAAATATTTTCCACGAACCCCCCTCCCCCCACCCAATTCACACCCTCCTCATTTCTACCACCCCTCTCATCGGTCTAAGTATTGCGGAGGAAAAAAGAGATTAGTACTAGTGGATTACAATATTTTTTTCTGTTCTTCTCGTTTTTCTGTCCGCGTTCATATCAATTTTTTGTTAAACTTTTTTTTATTCGCTTACCCTTTTTGGAAATTTTAGGTTAAAATTTCATTTATCTAGTTTTACCTTTACTAAAATTGTATACTGTTATAAAATAATTTTAAAAAACTTTACGTAATGCACACAATACATGATTTTAATTTTTTTTTATATATTCAGTAATATTATTTATTATTTATTTTAATATTATTATTGTATAAAAACGGTTTATATTATTATTTAAGTTCTGTTATGTAATTATTATTACCTGCGACAGATCTTTCTCCCTTGCCACCAGCAGGATCCCCCCCCCCCCCCCCTCCACTTTGATATCGAACCTCCCCCCTCCCCCCAAGTAAATGCTACAGTATCGTCTTTATTTGTTAGTTCACGTCCAATTCGAATATTTTTTAGTCAACTAAAATATGTACGTACAAAATTGTTTTTACGCCATTCATATAAAAAGATAATTAAAAAAAAACACATGCGCACTTCTGCAGGTTTCTACAAGATGTGGTGGTTGGTGGTTACCTGTACCTAGGCAGGGTGCCGACCCAGCAAATTTTGAAAGTAAAAATTAAGCTTTTAAAATACGTACAATTAAACAAAAGCTAAACGGCAGTAAACGAAAATTTTGTTAATTTTTTTTTCATTTCTTATTACGTGTTAGACTTATTCGAAATTTTAGAGTGAAAAGACGTTCTTAAAATTTTATTGTGGTTTTCAACATTTTTTATAATATGGTATTTACGCGATGAAGTAAAAGATCACGTTGTTTACTTTGATTGTTGTTAATTGATATTTATCGAAATTTTTATTGATCGGAATAGTTGTTTTCCGCGATGTACTGTACGTGCAGGGATATATTACCGATTGACGGTGAAGACGAGGTAACCCCAACCACATCTGCACCTAAACGTTGTGCGCCTGAGACCTTTGCGTCTGACGAACTTGAAGATGCCTGTCGAAGACGCAATAAGAAAAGATGTGGGATGACGCACGGTGAAGAGGAGTTAACTCCGTCCACATCTGCGCCTGAACCCGAAGATGCCTGTCGAAGACGCAAGAAGAAGAGAAGATGTGGGAAAAGAAAACGCAGGAATTCTAACAGAAGATGTGTCTGCAGGAATCCGTGCACTGGGAGATTCAAACGGAAGAAATGCTGCCCATCTAACCACAGGCAGTGCTTTACAATCAGGAAGAAGAAACGCAGATGTGGACGCAGATGACCTAAAATATCGTTCACTTCAAATATGTAATTTGTAATGTACGGTTTTTTTATGCAATTAAAAAAATATAATGTTCATACTTGTTCGAATAAATATATTTTAAAAAGGATTGTGTTACATTCATTTGTTATGTATAACGCAACAGCCACAAGTAAAGGCGGAACACACTTGTGTGGTGTGGTGTGTCGTGGCGCGCCAGAAGTACATCGGTTTCATACATTTATTATGGTTAGAGACATATTTGTAGATTGTGGAGTGTCGGGACGCGTTCAGTCGTGGCGGCGACTGCTCGGTGCCAGAGCGGTGGAGAGGGGTATGGCGCGACACAACACAACACACAAATGTGTTTCTATGCCAACGCGGCTTGTGGCAAACGAATAGCGGGGCTTGTTTTGTTTCTGAAAAATGGAGCTTATTGAACTTGTACGTCAACGAAAAATTTTATACGATACAAAGTGTAAAGAGAATAAGGATCATTTGATCAGAAATGCTGCTTGGGAAGAAAGTGCTGAAATATTATTTTATATTATTATTTAATCTATTAATCTTTTATAAATATATAAATGTATATATTACTATATTATGTATTTTATTACAATATTATATATTATTATATTATGTATTATATTATATATTATGTTATATATTACATTATATATTATATTATATATTATATGATTTATAAATATATATCATCATTACATAGTATAAAATGAAGTCGCTCAAAATGTATGTGCGCATAGATCTTTTAAACTACGCAACGAATTTTCATGCGGTTTTCACCAATAGATAGAGTGATTCAAGAGGAAAGTTTGTATATATAAAAGATGATTATAATAGTAGAGAAAAACCGAGAAAAATTATAGTAGAGAAAGCTGTTCGAAAACTGAATGTACCGGGACTGAGTGAATGGAATGTGGGAAGGGGGAGGGGAACTCGGGAGGGGGGTTCGCGGGACGGGGTAAGCGGGCGAGGGGAGTGAGGAGAGGGAAGGCGGAGCAGGAACGCGAAAGGAGAATGAGACGCGGGAGAGGAAGGGGAGGTGGAAGTGAACGGGACGAATAGGAAAGGACACGTAAATTAGAAAAAATCTTTATTAAGTGGCATAGCAACGCATACCCGGAACTCACTATAATAATATGAATGGAGCGACCGATCGATTTGATTGCATTTTAACAGTTGGCGGTATGAGTTAAAGGTTGGGTAACCGTCTTGTAGATGGCGTTGTGTTTCGTTAGCCATAGCAACGCGTGACCGGTTCAGCTAGTATACCATGTAAAGTACAGATGGAATTTCTCATCGTCACTCTTTATTTCTTTAACAAGACGATGAAATTATACTTTGTTCTGACTCTGTTTATAGGGTGAACCCAGAACCTTCTTTTTTTTGCCCTCAAGAAGTTTTACTGCTAAGAGAAATTGAATATCCTCATCCAAATCACTATCCGAATCAGAAAACATTATGTACACTGCAAAGGTTTGATATCTACTGTCATAAATATATCAAACCACCCACTCTACTGTTCAGAAATAAATCAAATTAAATTTGATCTTCATCAAAATCACTATCCGCATCAGAAAAAAGCATAAAATGCACATTTAAACGCTACAAAGGTTTGATATCTAGGTACTGTTCAGAATAGACGTGGGCAAAATTGAATGACCGAATTAAATGAATAAATTCAATCTTGTGACACACTCAATCTAATTCTCAATTTCAAAAGGAATTGATTCTTCATTCCTTATCTTTGGCCTTGCATCCTACGATTTTTAATGACACCATACATTTTTAATTTCCATTTATTTTACTGTTAAATTATTTCAATGAATAATGTGTTCTGTAAACGATTTAAATATTATATTGTTTCATAGGTATTTAAATATTATTAAACGGGCCGCGCGCCGCGAAGTGGTCGACGGACGGTATTGTGAACGACTCGCCTATTACGATTGTATTCCGCTACCGCCGCGCCGCCATTCTAAAAACACCCGAACATCATCAAAGTCCATGTCCCAAAATGGCCAAAACGCGGCCGCGATTCATCCGGGTTGCCCGAGCATCTCTTTCACGCAATGAATTAATCATTCATCCTAATCAATAGTCCTGAGATTGTACTAAGGTCCCCGCCGTCCCAGGTCCGTGTTCAATGTCCGCGTCCCAGGTATCTAGTCTGTCGAAATCGAGATTGTCCGATTCCGACAGACAGAGGAATTAAAACAAAAGTCTTTTTCACTTGTGACGTCATGCGTCATCGTCACGTCAATGTCACGATATGTCCCAAACGCATCCCAGTCCTAGGTCCGCAGCTCGCGAGTAAATCAAGTCACTGCTAGGTAAGACACAAAACATTAGTCAAAAGTTACTAATTCATTCCTCAATGCCAGCCCTTAATCCGTCCGCGCGGTTCATTTATTCCCCCGCGCGCCAAGCCGTCAATTTCATTACATAGTTAGTCGAAAACTTTCGACTTTGAATCTGAACATCAGCAGTGAGAAGCTAAAATGATGCTTATCTGTTTTTTGGTACGTACGGAAGATATTGTACCTACCTACTTTTAGACGTAGATCTTGGGTCGATATAATATGTAAATTTGCAGATATTATAAGGCCAATTAGCTGTGGTTAGCTGTCATAAAATACTCATCTTAATGTTAAATGTATGTTTATATTAGATCACGTGAAATAGAACAAAATTATAAGTTTAATAAATAAAATAAAATCAATAAAATTTTAAGGGTGAAACGAAAACTTGTATAATTTTAAGATATAATTGCTAGCAATAAATACATTTTACATACGAAAAATTACGACACTAAAAAAAGACAAACAATATAGGATTTAGCCTGCGAGATAATGAGATAGAATGTTCGGTCTCCTCTTTGTGTGGTGTTTCGTAGCCTATTGGTCTCCTCTTTGTGCGGTGCTTCGTAGCCTCCCCACTCATTGTGATTTGAAAACCGATGAAACGAAAAAGTGACACTAAAAAGAGTCAAACACATTAATCTATAGGTTTTAGCGAGATAATCAGATAGAATAATCGGTCTCCTCTTTGTGCGATGCTTGGTAGCCTATCAGTCTCCTCTTTCACGGTACTCCGGGTACTCCGTGGCCTCCCGGTCTCGTGTGCGGTGTTAGCCTCCCCATTCATTTAATTTTCAATTTTTTTTTTTCTTTTTTTTTTTTTTTTTTGGGATTTAATTGAATTAAAGGAATGAATTAAAGGAATCAATTCAAAAGGCCATGGGAATCAGACTGAATCGATTCACTCCTGGGAATCATTCTGCCCACGTCTAGTTCAGAAATAACGCCAGAGCACGCCCCGACACAACACATTAGTGTGCACACTCACCGTAATGCTTCTGGCGCGCCACGACACACCACACCACACAAGTGTGTTCCGCCTTTACCTAAACCTCCTTAAACCCAAGAATAATAGAAAATCAAGGGTAGCTCGTACAGGCACATTTTCGAAAAAACTCCTCGGGCCGCTCGCAAGCTCGTGACGTAGCCTGAAGTCCAGTTGGAGTTCGAAAGGAAAGATCTCTTTTACTAGGTATAATTTTATTTTTTGGTAAATCTAAGATAATTTCCTCATGCTTTTGTCTGCACCTACAAACTTACGAATACCGATCTGCTCATAAATTAAATTACATAAATGCACGTAGCCAACGTGGGCAGTATCATTCTATGGAATCTTTATATTGAAGACTTTATATTGAAGAGAATCATCTCATAAATAACGAACATAATATCACACACCCCAGAAGTGCGGCTTTATTATGGTGATATATCTCATGTATAACAAAGTTCCATCACAACTCGGAATTATTAAATTTCAACAACCCTTTGAAAAGTCATCAAAATTTATGAATATAAAAATAACCAATAACCGAACCTAACGTAACCTATCAATTTTTTTATATTTTTTTAAGTGAAAGTTCTATCGCCCCGCTGTGATTTGGATGTCGGATGAAACGGAAATGACGATTACTGCACCTGCGACGCATCAACTGCGCTCATTGGCCGCTTTGATTATGATGTCACTTTTAAAGGCTCCTATTGGTTGATTTATGAAACGGAAATTACGCTGGTCTGCGCTCATTGGTCGCTTTGATTATGACCTCACTTTTCAAGTATTGGTTGAGATTGTTTTGGTAAAGTTTCGATTCTACCGTGTGTAAACTGCACTCGATTTTCAAAGAAGGTGTTAAAATTGCATGATTGTGAGTTGTCCTGACTCCATAACAATATGTAAAATTATTACTAGGTACTTATGTACATTTTAATATATTTTTTGCAAGGATGAGCTCAAAAGAAAACATGTTTTTTAAGTATACCTCACTATACAATTTTCCTTCAATTTTGGGGGCGGATATGGGCACCGCTGCCCCGGACACCATTTATTGGATAACCAACACCCCTGCTATCCCGATGTAGTTCGCTACGTTTGTAACTTATCAGGGGTGCCCGGGATCATGGGTTTTGCCTAGGTCTTGGCTGCGAAAGCGTTTGCTCACCGACTACGTGGTGGGCCGGATCGGAAGAGACTGGTTGAGATAGAGCTAATCTCGAGCGGACTCACTCGATCCATCGCCTTACACCGCGAGAGGGATGGATTCATTCGTTTCTCCTGGACACAGTGACCCCCACATTCCTACCCACCCTCATACGTTTTTCCTGGAGCTTATGTAAAAAAATAACTTTATTGTTTTAAACAAACATGTCTAAAAAAATCAAAAAGCCCCTTTAGGTTGATTTTTTAGAAAAACGGCGCTCTGTAAATTATCCAATTATTAATTATTATTTTTAATTTATAAACTAACGTTTAGACAAGATTTTTATGCATAGCACAAAGGGTAACAATTAAACGTTAGTTTGTAAATGTCTAAACGTTAGTTTATAAATTAAAACTAATAATAAATATTTGACAAGTTTAAGTATTTCCCCAATAAATGTAGTCATTATTTGTCTCGACGCCACCTAGCGAGGGATTTAACACTTACAATGTCTCTCTCGCAAAAATAAAGTTGGTTGTTTTCAGGTGGAAAAAATATAATAAGCAGTAATTGTTGAATGAAACACTAGTATATATTGAATTATTTGGCGGGTATTTGATAAGCCCCATAGCTCAGTGGTCAAGAGCAGCTGACCGGCAATCAGAAGGACACGGGTTCAAGTCCCGTTGGCGGCAAGTATCTTTTCTCGGAAGATTTTTCAATGTTGATGAGTGTTTCAGGCTGATAATTATTGCTTATAATAATTGTTATCCAATTATTATTATTATAAAAAATATTTGCGTTCATCCGATGAAAGGTTGGATAAGGCGTGAAACATGTTACTTCTAGCGGGATTTTCCTATCTTGAATTAACCTGTGATGAAAAATTATATTTTAGGCATTCATCGAAAACCTGTTGCGGATTGCGTTAGACATGTAATTATCATAATTGTTTTGCTAATACTTTTGTTTGGATTTTTATATTGTGATAAAAATATTTTTTAAATAAAAAACGATTACAATGTTAAATAGAGAACTCCAGTCCAATTTTTTAAAATTAAATAATGACCTTCTAACTTAAATAACTGCATTTTTATTTTTATTTTTAGAGTTACTTTTAATAGTTAAAATAATTTTCAAAGTTTTAATTTTTCAAGACCCCCCGAAAAACACCGTATGTATGGTGAATCGTGTGACGTCATCACTCCTGAAAAATTACTATAGAATCGGGCTATCAGCTGATCAACTGCCGTCATTTTGAATTCCGTTGTTCGAAGTATTCTCCCTAGAAGTAGCATTGCAATTTTTTTTGTGCTGTAGTTAATGAATATTTTCAATAATAGAGATAAACTAATAAGATACCTTTATTTTTAGGCCTAAATAAAGTTTCAATAAACACAACAACTAAATCTCTATTAACAGTATGTAAATAAACGAATAAATTAATACGATGGCTTGTGTCATATCGTACATTCCAAAGATATTCAAATACAAAGAGATATGCTATGGTGTCCGCGCAACTGTCGCCGGACTACGCGCTAATTAGCGTAGTTTTCATACAAAAAGAATTTGTTCATTTCGTTGATTTTTTTTAAATGTGCATTAATATTGGTTAACAATATATTTTAAATAAGGAAAGAATTCGTTCATTTAGTTTAAAGTTCGTTTGGTTTATTCGTTAATTATTTGTTCTTTTAGTTTATTTGTTAATTGGTAAACAATATCGGCGACACCCGGAAGCGCAGACCCACATAGTAAAAACAGCAAATAGCACATCTACTTATATTTCAATATCTTTGGTACATTCCCATAGAATGACTTTACGGTGACGTCACGACACGTCGAACAGTGACTTCATCACGAAAATTTCAATAATGCCAACTTGACATCGTGTTTTTACGACCCGATTAAAAATGGACTTTTTAATATTTTTTTAAATACTCTGCGTTTAATATTATTAAATAAAACTTATGTATTCAGAATCAGCGTTTATTGGTCTATATGAACATATTTTTTTAAAGCCATAATGTTTTTCACTGGAGTTCCTTATTGCTGTTATTATACCCAGAATATAGCCCGATACCCATTCTGATATTGTATAAATCGTACTACTCTTATTTTTTCATCTAAGAAGTTAGAGGGCAAGTGTTTATCAGTAGTTACTGCCCGGTTTTGAACAAGCTACCAAACTTTTATTATTGAGCAATTTGAAAAAATGACGACGTCTTATTTTTGTCAGTTAATTGTTGTTTCAAAGATACGCGGGTTAATTGAAAATTCTGCAAAGTTGACTTTTTTTTTACATGAGCTCCACACAGGAGGTGCTGAGGAAAATAATTTTCCTCAGGGCCTATGTCATCTTTGGGGATGCTGTGTGGAGGGTTTTTTTAGGAAAAGGAAGGAGGGGAGAGTTCTGGGAAGGAAAAGGGTTTAAGGGGTGGGTAGGAATCTGGGGTTCAGTGTCTTGGTCATCCGCCTCCAAGACCTAGATAAACCTCACCCCATGAACCCGTTTGCATGAGAGGAAGAAAGATATATAGCTTCTAAAATGTAGGGTCGCTCGGGACGTTTTTGGTCTTATGAAAGTATATAATATAACGCGATTACATGTTCTGGGATGTATTTATTCCTAAACAAGCAGACGGGTTTATGTTTACATAATAATACATTATATTACATGTAGGTGCATAAACGAAGAAGGATCAAATAATATTAGAAAATACATGTTCACTTAATTAGCTGCATAAGTGGTAACGTTCAATTTTAGAGAATAATTAATAATTATCACTTACTCTAATTATTGTAAACTTTTCGAAAGCTGTTGGTTGACTTATGTCATTATTAATAGAAAGTGTTTGCTGCTTCAGATAAACAGATTTCTGTTTTATAGTTATTCATTTACAATAATTGGCTAACTTCGCATATCTAGCACCGTTTAGTTATTAAATCATCTCAATGGTACTTTCCATAATGTAACCAGCTTTGAGCGAATTCCGATAAAAATTCTGAATGCTGTATAAACAACTTAAAATAAGCTGGATGCACAGGGTTACAAATTAATGAAGATGTTATGGTTCGGATGAACAAAGAAAAGGAAGTAATTAAAACTATAAAAATCCGAAAACTTCAATATCTTGGACATGTGATGAGACATCCAGAGAAGTATGAGATCCTGCATCTCATAATGCAGGGAAAGATTGCCGGAAGATGGGGCCCTGGAAGAAGGAGAACCTCATGGCTGAAAAACCTGAGAGAGTGGTTTGGCCAGTCTACCGTGGAGCTGTTCCGGGCCGCAGTAAACAAGGTCCGCATAGCCAACATGATAGCCAACGTCCGTTGAACGGCCAGTGCACTAGAAGAAGAAGTATAAACAACACGTCCAGTGTGCTGTCCAGTTGTAAAAATAACTTTTTTATTGTGTGAATCCACACAACAATGCCTACTGCTCCTGTCTTTAGCCAGTGAGACTATGGCGTCCCCAATGGGGTATGTTGTAAGGCTGAAGGTAGTGCGGAGGGAAAGGAGATGGGGAAGAAGCAACCTATTCAGATCTGGGGTCCTAGCATGGTCGATCGATATAACTCTATATCAATACGATATCGGTAAAATCCGTCATTTATGGTCAGTAGTCAATGTGTGCTAGCACGCTCAACAATTGATAAGGGATATTCCGACCGACGATTGACAAAAGCCCGCCAAATCGTTTGCATTCATGGCTGCGACCGTAGCACGGTCGATTGATAAAACCCACAGCCTTCTGGATTACTATAAGATTGGCTATGTAAAACCCCAATATTAATACGAAATGTAATAAATCCGTTGTCTATGGTCAGTTAGCGATATTTGCGAGCACAGTGAACATACGATTCCGACAGTCGGTTGACAAAAGACGCCGTTTTTACCGTGGCTTCAGGAGTGACAGATAAGCTTTCAATGTACATTTTTTTTTAAATAATGTCGTTTGTTACGCAAAATAACTGGCTAATTAATGAGTAGAGGTGAACTAAAAAAAAACTCTAATCTAAAGAAATCGTATACGAGACCCATAGACTCAGTTAATTCATTTAAGAAGCGATCAATTAATTGCTTTCCAATTCGAGAAACGAAATTTGTTAAAATGTCGTTTAGTCTCAAAAAGTATCTACATGCGAACATTGCATGCGAAGCGCCAATATTTATTTGTGTTCGTATTTCAATTCGAAATTGTCAATTTTTTGGTATTTTTCATTTTTACGTAGCACATTTCAAATAAAGAAACGAAAATTCACTAAAAGATCCCCAGTGTTGCCATCGTGTGAGATCGTATGTCGATTTCTTATTTATTTCCCTTCGACGACGGTCTGCCTATCGATGGTGCAAGCATGCTAGGGCAATCGTTTCATTATAATCGTTATCGATACGAAATTGTAAATCACCCTGTCCTTTGTTTAACTGGCGATATTCCTACACAACTTTATTAATAATGACATTCTTTCTGCATAATTACTGGTTTATTAATGAACGGGGGCAGATTATCGAAGATTGCAGGATTGAATTAAATCGGAATTCAGACGTTTTCGTCTGACAGTTTCGTACTTACGAATGTATCTCGTATTATGGCTAAAGATCTCATTGTCCAATTAACTCCTTTTTTATTGTCAAAAAATACATGCGGACTTCCAATGTATATTAAAGTGTGTGTATTTAATATTATTATGATATCTCAGCAAAATTCTTGATGTAAATGGATCTTTAAATGTTCAAAAGAGAAGATTATTAGTTAGTTGTCATATTATTACATTAATGGATTAGGATCAGGGTTGCCAGGTGTTCGGTATTCTACCGAACCGTTCGGTATTTTAGCACTGTGTTCGGTGTTTGGTATGACAAAAATACCGAAGTATGGGCGGTTCGGTATTTTTTCTGATCAATTTTTTTCCCTATAAACGATTCAACTGTCAAATTTGACGCAATCGGCAATCGATGTTGCATAGCATCCTTACTGTTTTCGAGGATCAGTGTTACACATCTGGTTACTACGTACTTGTACTTGCGTAAATGTGATTTTTAGAGTAATTTGATTGCTTACATTGTTTCAAAGTCCGACAAAATTATATATAACATTATATACAACGAGTACCCGGCATAAGTTAGTGAAGTTTTACTTACGGTCACAATTACGGTCGATTAGTGGGTGAGAAAATTAGCAGGTCTGCCAAACGGCAGCCTGGCACGTTCGCAGGCAGCTGGTGTAAAATTGGGATAGAAATTAGTAAATTTTACGTCATCGAGTACACGAATGAAACCAAGGAATAACTGTAGTCTAGATTCTAAACCATCCCATTGAAGAATTTCACTAGTTCCATGACTGCACGGAATCTGCCAAGAGGCGCGGGACACCAGCTTTTTTAAGGCTTACTAAATGTCCATTATCACTACAAAGTAGTTTCATCCGTGTACTCGTAAGGTTTGTGACGTAAGGTTTATGTACCGGCTCCCGGTCTAAAACTGCGATACTATAGACATTGTGACCGCTACATAGAAAGTACCTCAAGTGTTGCCAGCGTATAACAATTTCTATTTGATTACCTTACATTGCTTATCAATATCGGTTCGGTACAAAATCGTCGGTTGTTATGCCACGTCGATTCGATATTGTAAAGATAACGATTTCAGTGTGCTAGGACCCCTGGTCATCAAAACGCGGCTAAAGCCATTTCAAGCAACAAAGCAAAGTGCACGAGTGATGAAAATTCCACCGTATTTAATGCGTAAAATTATTCAAATTCAATGAACTTTAATTTTGAAAATCGGGACTTATATTATAAATCATAATATCAGATAAATGATAACGTAGGTAGGTATTAAAATTATTTTAATATTTAATAATGCAACATTTCAAATATGTAGTCATTTCTTTTATTTAAGTGTTTGAAAGACGATTTTTGAAGTTTAATTTTTTTGAGGCAAGTTACAGATTTTGCAAATACATTCAGCTTCACAAATCTAACAATTATAATATCCCGTGATTTTTGCCGGGTCTATTACTACATTTATGTTGTAATATTCGTCTACAAATAATAATGATGGATAATTTTAACGTACAGATATGAGATTGACAGCAAAAATGATTGCCGCACAGATTACGCCAGTGTAAGGTGTGCGAAATGTTATTAATATTTAATGTCACTTCCGTGAGGTGTCAATTTCCGTGATGCTCACCTAGCATCTTCCCAAATGGAAAACATCACGGTGGGAACCCGGCCCGGCCGGCGACACCACCCACCGTCTCCCGGTCCCGGTGGGGTGATGCAGTGAGGGGGTGAAGGCTGTCAGTGTCAGCGCGGCCAATCTGCCTGGTAAGCCAAGCGTGGCAAGTTCAACATAATCGTTTATTACACGAAGATGTTGTTATGGTGGATGAAAGATTACATTTCGTTTGAAGACATTACGTTTTGAGATTGGATTGGTGGTTTGAATTTATGAGCAGGATCCATGACGAATAATATTACCAACCGCGTGTCAGAAATCAAGACATTAAAAAAATACTATTTTTATTTATTTATTTTATTTTTTATTTTTATTTATTAATTTTCAACGCCCTGATGGGCTTTTACATGACAAGTTTATGATACAGAGACAGTTTTTTTTTTAATAAAAAAGATAAACTATAAAAACATAACAAGTAAACATCATATGAAAGGTAGGTATACAGATAAATTTAAGGAAAGATAGTGCATTACAATAAAAGAGAAAGTATCTTAGTTGTGAATGGCATAGAAAATAAATTAGTTGGTATGTTAGTAAATGCAAAATTTTTTATTGTAGATAAAAAAAAATATTCTTTAGGCTTTATATATAACAAACTCCCACTTACTCGTAGCATCAAACAAATTAAAACAAAGCATAACTACATTATGGACATTAAATCTAGGCTTGAGGAACGATCGGAAAAAAGCACTTACCAGTACATATATTATAAACATCGTTATAAAAGTTTCTGAAAAAAACCATGAGGTTGTACCATAGAAGTCACAACTTTTCCTACGCTATTCCCCCTCAGCACAGGATCTTCTAGTGAGGATATCATTTTATTTGTTTATTTAACCCGTCTGCTTGTTTAGGAATAAAAACATCCCAAAACACGTAATCGCATTATACTTTCATAAGACCAAAAACGTCCCGAGCGACCTTACAATTTAAAAGCTATATATCTCTCTTCCTCTCGTACAAACATATGTTTTTTTTTTAACCAGAAAGAGAACAAAATAATGTTTCTTATTGTCTTTGAAATATGTAAGCTATCTTGCATAGAAATTTTACAATCTCGATTCAAAGTGACAGTTTCAGAATTTACGCGCAAAACCAAGTCTTCCGTGTTGTGAGGTGCGAATATATTGAACCAAGCAGACGGGTTTTAACATGTATATGTTATATCTATAAATGTAAAATTAAAAATACGGTAATAATTGTTTTAAATGGTAGAATAACGTCAAGCAGTTTTTTCGTAACCATTTAAGCGGAAGTCACAAGCAGCAAATATATGTGTGCCTTATATCGCCATGTATATAGGTAACATATTATAAAAATCGCTTGGCAAACGGAGTCTAGAGGTCACGATTTCAAGCGCAAACGTGGTTTTTGTTTATTTTTGTATAATTTTGTAAGAAAGAAAAAATAATCAATGGAAATTTTCACAAATAATTTTAGCCGTAAAATTTTACTTTAAAAGGGTGGTTTCTTTCTCATGCGTACATACATTTATTTATTGATTTATTTACGGACTTACGTCCAATTTAAAACAAAGTATCACGAAGTATAGAAATGAACAATGTAAGGATTCGGATGGTACATGAAAGCAAAGACAAACAGTGAAAATATAAGAAAAATAAGTGTCAAGTCACGTCAAGACCTTGCAAAAATTAGGGTGAATAGGACATATCTTCATTTGTTTAAAGAGCGACAGAAATCATTTAAGCTAATACCAAAAAAATCAAGGTCTTGACGTGAGTTGACCAGTCTACACATTCTGGACAGTGGTGAGTTATAAGTTATAACCATAGTTAGTCGAGTGCTGATTGAGTTTCTAATAAAATAAAATTTTAGTGATTTACGCTTATATTTTATGTAAAGTAATTAACAATTTTGTCTTAATTCTATCCAGTGGAAAAGGTAGGAAAAGTTTTAATTTATCTAATACTTAGTTAAACTAAAACTTGTTTTTTATGTTTTTATAATAAACCGATTCGTAGTAAAGATTAATCTAAAATAGTTATTTAGCATTAAGCTTCCCTTAAGTTCCAAATCGGCTTCAACAGTTTCCCAGCTTTTGGAGTAACTACGCGCAATTACAACTAAAATTGTAATTATGCCCGGTATACGCACGAAATGATTCCAATGAAGCAAATTTCGTTGTACAATTCCGTTGACAACAGCTCCCAATAAACAATAAAAACTAACATGCGTAATATATTCTTACACAGGCTTAGTAATAAAATCGTCCATTTACTTTAAATTTTAAAATAACCTCAACAAATAATAAATTCTCAATTTGCGTACCTACATCTAAATATAAAAAATCACATGCGGCTAGGCTGCTGCGCCTCGTAATCTAAAAGTGCGGAAGTAAACGATTTAAAAAGGAGATTACGACCACGCCAATTGTTTTTGTTCATAAATAACAATATTTTATTATTACCATCGTCTCCTTCTCGCTATTGACAATAAGCCTGAGAGGTGACCTCAAACCACGCTCTTCCACCGAAACAATGCCACGTGACATACTTTCCACCTCCCATCCCCCCAATCTCATCCACTCCCCCGACAGCTCCCGTGATGAGCCTATCATTCATTTCATGGGAACTTCCCGAATGAATCTTCTCCAAACAAAATCGGAGAGTGAAAAACCAAGTACTGTAGGAAAGTTGTAATACCTCCAACTTCTGACATTTCCCATATATTCAGATGGCAATATCAGTGGCGTAATTATACCATCTGAGGCCCGTGGCAAATTCATTAGATGGATGGGGCCCCCCTAGTAAAAATCGTCACGTTGTAATTGAAATTTAATAAATCACAAGAAGTTACCCAACAGTATTACTAATATTATGTGCATTTTTTTAAAAATATCTATTAAATTTTATTTTCAAAAGCATAGGAATTATATATTTTAAAATGAAAAACAATTTAATCTTTACAAGATATTTATTAATAAAATTCTTTTCTCAGAGCTTTCTGTTCCGCAAACGTATCAATAACATCATCAAAGTTTTAAGATCGGGCCATAGAATGGTGTTCACACTTTTTCATCAATAAAGTCATCTTTCTTAAAGTACTCACTAATTTTAGGTAACTTTTTTTATTTTTTTCTTCAGACTCCCTTTTCCGCTTTCGTTTTTCGCTCCCACTTAAATATTTTTGAGAACTACACATGTTAATATCTAACTTTCACAATTAATAATAATTTAATAATAATAAAAATAATGTTTTATTCTAGGTTGTGGGGAGGATAATGCAATCCCACACGTCCCATCAAGTTATACATATTTACACAACAGATTTTAATTAGAAAAAAAAATCAAGTATATAATAGGAAAAAAGCGATAATAAAAAATAAATTTAAAAAATCAATTATAATGTAGGGCTTGGTCCGGGGTGAGCTCGGGCCCAGCGCTCTCTTTGCCTCTAATTCCAGGATCAATAAAACAAAAACCACGAAAAATCAAAGATATTTTTTTTTTTTTGTAATATAAAAAATATGAGTTACATATTATATACACATATATTTTACAAAATATTAAATTAAAGGTCTTTTCTGGTCATGTATACCTTATCAGAATATTAATATATTTTATATAAATGACCAATTGTCATAACAAACTGACGAAGAATGCGTAGTAGAGCCCCCCCCCTCGTACTTAAAAAGTAGAAATCTGGAATTCCCCCTGCACCATGCGTCACTAGTCCGCCAGCGTCATGAAAAAAGTACTATCTTAAAGCAGCATTTTGATACGACGCGATGAATTTCCGAACATTTGACGTTCAAAATTAAGGAAAATTACGGTCTAAAGTCTAAAGCCTGGGCAATGCCGGGGACTTCAGCTGTACATCTCTCTCGTGTCCCGGTGTGGTTTTGTTTTAATTTCAAATCTATAGTTTTATTCCGAGATTGATGAAATTTTGCACACATGACGTTCAAACCAAGAAAAAGGTCACTGTTTACATAAGATTTAAAAAAACCATCCCTGTCCATTATCCACCCCTTAACGAAGAATTTGATGAATTTTGTGCTTAACAAACAAATATGAGGATCTTTACCGTCTCCGTCAGTATTCTCTGAGGAACATTGGAGCTTCAACTAATATTTTTTTTTAAATCATCAATTTTTTATCCCGCGGATTTTAATTTTTAATTTAACACAAAGTTAAGTAATTCACCTTGTACAAATATACTGAAAAACTATTCATAATATTCAAAAAATCTCTATCGACATCATATTTTGACGCATGAATGATTAGACAATAATTCGCAACTTCTCAATAAAAATCCTCCAAAGCGAAGATGGTTACGCAGCAGTCCAGGTCAACAAAAAATCATCAGAGTTTTGACAGAATTGAGAGGTTATTGACGAACCGTTCTATCAAGCTTTTAGATTTAAATTTTCCATTTGAAATTGTTTAACAACTTATTACCGGTATTCCGAAGTTTAATTTTGTCATTGAAAACACTCTGGATGGTTTAATAGATAGAAAAAGAAATTCGAGCTGAACTGGTTACAGCGTAATTCAAATTTTGCCAAGTGACAACATTTTTAGAAAAAGTGGTAACCAGAAATTTGTTTAAGAAGTTTAATTGGGATTTTCCTATTTTTTCCAAATAATAACCACAATATTTTGTTTCATCAGCTCGGAAAATGGTTTTCTTTCAGCAGTTTTCAAATATTTTTTGTCGCTAATGATTGTAGCAGTGGATAGTAACGAAGGGTTGACCAATCGACATTACCTACTTACTAATGATAGTTGGATAATCGGAGCTGCAGCTCCGTGACCAAAGAACGCTTGATTTATAACACCAATGAATTACGATTTTTCGCACTTCATAGAACACAGACCTATCTATTCCAGTACTAACAGGAATGTCGATTGCTACCAGTAGCAGGTATATAATCATTCAGGGACGAACTGGTTTCCGAAGTATGCCCTGCAGAAGAAACGGCACATTTTTGTTTTTTTTTTCTAAACATTTTTAAGCTATTATTTGCAATTCAGGGATAGTCTGCAAAACGTCCATAACTACTCAGGCCATAGGTCTATTATACAATCTCCCACCTGTCATCTTCCTTTGACAGTAGCCCTTAGTTTATCAGGGTTGTCAATTGGGTGTGTTCTGGTTCCGACTCGTGGCTCCCGCGGTATCTTGGCCTGATACCCTTAGGTCCTCTCACGAATCGTCGTTTCTTCATTCTCATCACATTACCTACAGCTATTGACTATTCCACTCCCAACAACTGAATATGTTTCCTACGGTGGCAGAGACCTATTAATAGACTTTAATTTTATCTCCAAACGAAGAATTTGTCGGACACGCCTGTACATTAGTTTTAGACCGCCTATGAGCTATGAGTAGTTACGACTATTTTACATTAATTTACTTTGTGTAGGAGAAAGATAGAAAATCACATGCAGAAAAGACACTCGTGAACTATTGTTGGATACAGTAAACACCAAACTTTAATACAGATCTGAATTGAATTTAAGGTCAGAAAAGCGGCATGACTCCCCGCCTTTCTCTGTCGTTTATACGCATTTTTCTCTTTCGCTTACGGTCATTTTAAAATCAGTAAAGTGACTGTACCTGCCCTCAAGTTCAGGTCGGCATTTAAGTTTGGCGCATACTGTACGCATTAGTCATTAGACAAGAGCTTTGGTTAGATCATTTGGAGTTCCAGACCATCGCTGACCCACACAGATATCGCCTGGGCTCACCGACGTATTCTATTTAGCTCGCCGTACCAGCCCGCCCCTGCTTGCGCCTAATTTATGACATGGTGTAAATCGGAGCAATATACCTTTTATTCTGTGTTTCGTGCGTTTTTGATTGATCGTGTCGAAATTGCAGGTTATACACGCCAAGGAAACTACTGGAATGAATCAGATCCTTGAATCGACGCATTGGGATGCTTATGAACTTTCACATCCGTGTGCGCGTTATGACCTGGTTCTTCGTAAGTTCGATGCTCGGCCTACGCTTCCTTTTATGCTTCCGAACTGATGTTCATGTTAATTTTAATCGACAACCTCTTGAATTTATGCTTCCATTTGATTGATGAATTATAAATCTAGTTCTGCTCAATCGATCTCATTGTAATGTGCTCTGCCTAGTTAGGTTAGTCAACGATACTCAACCTTTTTTCTCTTCGGGCCAAATACATGTATTTGTAAAGTTACGCGGGCCGCAACACTATACTGGTATGACGAAAAAAAATCATCAACCCCCCCCCCCCCCCAACATTTTTTGGATTTAATTTTGAAGACACTCCGCCATTAATAATAATAATATTTGGATAATTTGTAGAGCGCTGTTTTTGTGAAAAATTACCTAATAAAGCGTATTTATATTATAAGAAAATAGTACTTTATACGATAGCAAGAAATGCTTTAAAAATTAGTAGGTATCTGACTAACCATTGACATTAACCAGTTTTTATGTATTATAATTGATGCGGTTGTTTCTAGAAGTGGCACTTTTATTTATAAATTACTAGCTGGTACACGGCTTGCGTTGCTATGCCGTTTAATAAGGAAATAGTTTCTCACTGCGTGTCCTTTACCATTCGTCTCTTTCCCCTTCCGCCTCCCCTTTCTCTCCCCCGTCCCCTTCCCCTCTCGCGTTCCCACTCCGCCTCCTCCACCTTCCCTCTCCCCACTCCACTCCCCCCCTTTCCCGTCCCGCGACTCCCCCTCCCAAGTTCACCTCCCCCCTCCCAGATTCCCCTCCCCTTTCCCTGTTTTCACTCCAACCCTCCCGCACTCCATACATTCAGTCCCGGTACATTCAGTTTTTAAATAGCTCGTGTGCCACCTATTCAATTTTTTTAATACAAATTTCATAACGTCAGAGCTCATCAGTGGTTTTATACAAACCTTGTCCTGACAATAACGAACACAAAAAAATAATTATCCAATTTGGTGCAGTCGTTAGGAAGTGTTGCGCTTAGCAACACATTCAGTGATTCATATTTATATTATAGATTTGCGCGCGTACTTGTGTGTCAAATATTTGTTTTTTGGGATTAAATCTAGCGTGTGTAAATAGCAACACTCTTACACATCTGCCCTGATGATGGACACTGTAACGCTGTCCGAAACGTTGGCTAAAGACGGAGGTAGCGCAACACGGCATAAATCCCCAAAAACAAATAACAAAAAAAAACCTTTTGGCCGTGAATATCTAAACAAGTATCTTACTCTTGTAGCAGATCGTGTGGACCATAATGACAATCCTTTTCGGGTGTCACTATCTGTGGCCTGTGCCTCAAAGTCGAAACGAATCTCAAGATTATAAATCGAATCGAATCGAATATTCGAAATTTAGAATGATATTTTTTTTAAATCAAGTCCCTGATGGTAAAGTGGTTAGGGCCGCACACAAAAGCTTGGCGGGCCGCATGCGGCCCGCGGGCCGCAGGTTGAGTATCGTTGGGTTAGATGGTACCGGCAATCGGCGATTTGGCGGAATGCAAATTTCATGATGATCTACTTGACAGGAGATGGCTGGATTAATCTTATTCAACATGGTTTACGTATATGAATAATATTACTTATATTCATCTTACAAATACGCGACGTGACTGGAATGTTCGTGAAAAGTTTATTGAACTATTTAATGGGTTTACCTAAGTTAAACTGTGGCATTATAACAATATTGACTTTTGAATCAACACAAAACGAAAGTGTGAATGGTAGCTACGAACTACGAATATGTGAGTGCTATGAACTCAAAAATTCCAATTGCATAATTTTGTTATCCTTCCAAGATTACACCATTATCTCAATGGACTGTTAAAAGGTGAAATGTCTCACATGGTTTTTAAAATAATAACTTGGGTAAGTACCTATCTACAGAAAGCGCTGAGTAAAATAGTACCTTCCCCTATTGACCATTATTATAATGGTTGCTTTTAATGGTTTCAGATTGCGAGGCTTTTAAAAGCGAAACCATAACCTAGGTCGAGGAGTAGAACGTATACTAAATAATACGAATGAGGTGGTATGTCACTAAGTAGTGATAAGGAGTTTTTTTCCCATGTCACATCGACACATGACATGTCGTGATACGGCACTCAGAGAGGTTGTTGAAACTTTGTTATAATGCCTTTAAATGCTTTAAGTGCATGTGACAATGTGACTACCGCAAGTTACGATTTGAAATTTTAACGACATTGGAAACCTCACGAAAAAATGTTTGGTCTCAATGTTATCAAAAATCGACCTAAAAGATGAGACCTTAGAGCGATTCGAAACGCTTTTTGTTGTTTTTTCACTATCGTAGATCTCTCTGTTGTGAATAATAATTTCACTTTTTTACACACAGTATTAGATATGTAGTCGAGCATAAAAGTTTCATTTATTGCATACAAAAGACATCGCCGGTTCGTAGGGACCTACATAGTTCTACCTGCTCCGATTGTGAGTACGGAGAACGTAGGTACCATGTTCTTATGATATACATATTTTTTCATGCTGGTGACGAGAAGCAGGTATGGACGCTTTTTTATATTTTATTTTGCGATACATACCTATGTACCATTGGCGTGCAGTAATACCTTCTAACAGATCACGATTTTTGAAAGTCAATTTTTGTGAAAAATATCCTATGAGTTGAAAAACATTGCACTTGTTTTTAGTGGTTCCATACAAAATGTTGAACCAACATAAAACTACATATTTTCGAGCGTAAAAGTACCAACCGTTTACTTTTATGAGCCTTAACGTCGGTAGGGCGCTAAACATCACGGTTAAAATGCTTGTATGTCGTTTCTACCACATTCAAGCATCCAAACCCAAGTACGTTCGTTGAACTTTGCAAGTGAAATAGGTTCAATGACATGAAATTATGATAAACACTATTAAATCGTTGTTGAATATCACCTTCGCAGGTCTGAGATGATCGAATGCCTCTAAGTAATGACGCCGACTTGTTGCTCTAGGTCTTGGTCGTGATGTTCTTTGGGGACCCACTTAACCGAGAAGAACAACTTGTCGCCACTCTGCGGTTACAAAACAAATGTTTTATACACACAGTAATTATTATACGCAAGTTTCTCTTTTGCAGATAACTGCCAGCGGTTTAACAATGTGTCTCTTGTTGACAGCAGAAACAACGAGTCAGTCTTTTCCAAGTAGCCTTATTAACGGGTAAACAAGACTGTTTTGGAAATCAATTTTTCTTTGTTTGTTATTTGAACACAAATTCTGAGTTATTATGAAATTTTAAACACAAATTTTGCGACATTTGTAGTAGGGAATAATGTATATTCTTACCTTCTAGTCCCTCAAGCCTCAGGCCTATTTTGTCGGAAGATCAAAATAATTTCGCTTTGCCAAATATCTCTAGCTCTACATCTGTACATATTATAAATTAAAGTCCCCCGCGTCGTCTGTCTGTCTGTCTGTCTGTTCGCGATAAACTCGAAAACTACTGAATGGATTTTCATGCGGTTTTCGTCAATAGACAGAGTGTTTCGTGAGGAAGGTTTAGGTATGTAATTTGTCAAGGATTTGTGAAAATTGGTTGAAACAACGATAATTGTTAGAAGTGTCGGAAAAAGTCGAGCCGCCTGGTAGCTTTCATCTAATCCTTTTGGGATACCTATAACAAAACAATGCATGATGGGATTTTCCTCTTTTATAGATCTACAAAAAAGTCCGCGAAGGCGTATATCTATCTTTTACGGATAGCTTACTATACCCATTCTATCTTCTAAAAAAATGGTCACGTACATTGCGGTAATTGAAAAGTTATTTAGACGGATACAGTATTAATCCTTATTAACTTAAATACGTTAGTTACCCCAAGCATATCATGCACATTATTATATTCTTTCACACCATCTCTACGTATTATATCTCTCTGTCTCTTCGCGATAAACTCAAAGACGGCGGTGGTTATAAAGGTTGGATAACCATTCATTAGATGACTTTGTGTTTTATTAGCCACAGCAACGGGTGGCCGGGTCAGCTAGTATTTGTTTTTGGGATGGTAAGCCGTGTTGCGCTACCTCCTTCAACAGCCAACGTTTCGGACAGCAGTTGCACGTTGCAGTTGTGTGACATATGCCGGATCTGCCCGGACGATGGACACTGCAACGCTGTCCGAAACGTTGGCTAATGAAGGTGGTAGCGCAACACGGCGTAACATCCCCAAAAACAAATAACGAAAATATCTGAACGTATCCGAAAACTAAAAACCGTTTTTGAAAGGTGATGAATATATGCTTTCTATTGCTTCGAAATAAACATTAAAAAAATTCTTTCTGACCCTGTTTAGATCTTATTTCTAACCATACGAGTAAGAGAGAGACAACGATTTTTACGAGATCTACATGAGTTGTTCCGAAAAGCGAACAAATTAGCCGGAGGGGTTACCATTTATACAAATAAAAAATTCTAGCAATAAGCTATTTTTATGAAGGGGTTGACAGAAGATAAACAGGCAAATAAATGATTCTCTCTTGGCACACACTCCAAGCTTCATTCATATTCATGCTTCATTCCATACATAATATTATTCTGTTATACCTACTCTTGACATGATTCAACTCAAGTATTCAATTCACTCGATCGTTTGTCTTCTTGGGACTTGGGACTTGAGACGTCCCAAAGTCGTAAGAAGTAAATGTATTTTGAAATTGAGTATTAATTTATAAAATAAATTACAGCACGTCACTGAGATCTACCTTTTTGTGCTTTTATCCGGTGAATGGAATACTCTCTTAGGGATGTCGAAAGTGAAAAAAAAAATCGATTAAATTATTAAAATATCAATATCGACGTCGATATATCGAAGAAAAAATATCGATATATCGGTCAAATTTTCAAGAGATTTTGCGTTTTTAAAATAATAGTGTATTCAGCTCAATACTATCAATAGTAATTTTTGTACACAATTTGCTTTTTTTAATGTACAAAAATCTCAATAAAAATGAAGGTATTTTTATCACTATTCACTTTTATTTCGTAATACATAATTACAAAAACATCAAAAACTAAAAAGCTGTCTTCTAACTTATGTGTAAACTGAGACGCATACAAAGTTTGTATGCGTCTCAGTAACATTCTATCGACGTATTTATCTGTCAAAAAGGACTTCGTGTTTGGAACAAGGTATAGTCAATAATCATAGACAATTGGGAACCAACACATAGGAGTGGCTTAGAAAAAAATGGCGAAAAATAGCATACATTTCTATGTATGTACCTACACACATGAGATAGTATTGGTGATCACAAATACTAATGCAAAGACAATAGATTTGTAAGCTATTAATAGTTAAAATTTCAACCGCCATATGTCATGATCCAATACAGTTACTTTTTTCCGTTCGTTCCTATACGGTTTTAGATTCTAGTGACTTTAAATACATAAATTTAAAAAAATGTCGTTTCTGATACAATTTTCGATATTGGATATTTTGTATCGATATATCGGATCAAAATATATCGGCTAAAAATATCGATATATTGAATTAAAAATATCGATACATCGATACTTTTTCAACAAGCCTCTACTCTCTCGAGCCACTCTTTGCGACCGATCCATTATTACTATTATTTGTCGAGATCTTAAAGCTTATCTTTCTTTCCTTTTGTGCTGTTTTGCGATTCTTTATTCGGTCGCTTCACGGATCCCCTCCGTCATTTCCTTAGCCTAGTTCGATTATTTTTTTGATTCACTCTCAATTGAATCGCCATCCATTGCACACTTTTTATGTCCATCTGACAATAGTTAAATAAACCCATTAAAAGTTACAATCGGTTTTCCAAAACGTAAGTACAAGAGTGTTATGTGTAGGTATGTGCTCCTATTTCTATTTCTAAATAGACTGAATGAGTCACGTAGAAAGTATTTGGTCTCTGTTCACGTGAAAGTGTTGGTTTGTCTAATTTCCTGGTGACGATAGGCAAGCCCTTCTTGGAACAAAACTCTCTCTTAAGGTGCGGCTGCCTGAGAACATCCTTGACTATATAAGCAGAAAGTTCTTTTAAGGCCAAGTGTAATCATTTATTAATTTTAAATAATGATAATATTATTACGCAAATCGATAAATATAAAGTTTTTAATATGAAAAATATTTTTTTTTAATTTTTAAAATTTACATAGGCTTAGCATTTATCAAAACCAATTCAGAAATAAGACCTTATTCTGACCGTTTGTTGTTATTACCAATTAGCTGGCGTACCCGGCTTCGCTCAGGGAGGTGATATGAGATTGAACTGACGTTCGAACCCACGACGGATCTTGCTTTATATACCCCTACCGTTAGGTAGCCCCACCCATACAAAAAAGACTCCAAATAGTCCACAATGTTCCAGAACATTCCTCAACATTCGAGAGTGTTCTGGAATGTTCAACAATGAAGTTCCCGATTCCATATTCCCCGAACATTCCACAACATTCCAAAATGTTCCGGGATGTTCTGGAATGTTGTGGAATGCTCTAGAATGCTCTCGAATGTTCTGGACTGTTCTAGAAGTTTAAATTTCTAAAGGGCGAAACTTCCTGCCCTTACACCTTCAAAAACACGTCCCTCAGGTAAAAACGGAAACCTTCTGATCGGGGTATAGAGGGCTATCACACTATATATAACTCCCTTGATGGTACCGGGACCCATTTCTGAGTTTTAGCGGAAAGTACGTTTTTGTATTCTTTCTTTTATAATACACTAGCAGACACGTTGCTGTGGCTAACGAAACACATTGCCACGCCATTACCCAACCTTTATAACCAACGCCGTCTGTTAAATCTAATCCACACCGCCCGCTTGCCAGCCCGCTCCCTTTATTTATATATTTCAACCAATTTACACAAAACCTTGACAAATTATATACCTAAAAACTTTCCTAATGAATCACTCTATCTATTGGTGAAAACCGCATGAAAATCCATTGCGTTGTTTAAAAGATCTAAGTGCACAGACAGCGGGAGCAACTTCATTTTATACTATGTAAAGATATTTATTTATCTATATAAGGTATGTTTGCATTACATTATTCGATGCCTGTCTAACTAGGGTATATATATTGAAATATTGAGACAGGCATATATATTGAATATTTCACTAGATTTATCAATTTAATGCCCCGGCAACTTCCAAAGCTTCAAGACATCAGTATTTAGAGCCAACCGCCGTCATAAAGAAACGGCTATGTACAGCAGGGATAACATCATTAAAAATATTCATTTAATTCGAAGTGTGGTACATAGTCATACAATTCTATGCATTCCTTGGAATACTCAACGTAGGGTAATCGCATCTGCGGCAGGCGGCAGGTGTTAACAAAAGCCATGGAACTTACTTGAAGAATCAGCCGACTCGTGAACTTTGAGGAGTCCGTGTGGTAATAAATAATCTACTCATAAGCAAAAGTGTAATATTTTTATCCCATCGTCATCCATCATAAATACCCAGTGATGATTGAGTTTAATGGTTATCAAAACCCTCTTTCAACTTTCAATTATATTGTTGTGTGATCCTCCTTTTATGCGCATATTTCCCGCATGTGCTGGGAACATTGTTTTTTTTCCTTCAAACCTTTACATGTTTAATGTCAGTATAATCCCATTCATACATCATTGAAAAATAAGTCTTAAAATTATTACCTCTTTTACAATTATAAACTCTAATTTTCTAATGATGTCTGTACGAACTTGTGCAGGTATTTAAGTTCAAGTAAATTACAGGATAATGTTATTATTTCCAATTACAATAGGTGGCATTTATTAATAATGTTGATATTATTATTTCCAATTACGATTGGTTGTTAGGTTATTAGTAACTAGCTGGTCCCGGCATGCGTTGCTATGTTGCATTTAATAAAGATATTGTTTCTCCCTGAGTGTCCTTTCCCATTCGTCCCGTTCCCGTTATTTTCCAAATCTCTTATAAGTATTTTAAGCTCTAATATGCCTTTCAGCCCCGTAGGACATAATATATATATATTATAATAGTCCTTTCTGGAAAAATAAACATACAAATAATACAGGATGCGATCACTTACAGACAGAATTTAAACTTAATTATGTTCGATATGTACAATAGGGTGGGGTCACGACTGTGTAAAAAAATCTTGTTTTGACTATATAATAGTGATAAAAGGGTGTTAAATAGAGATATAAAATCACGTAATTTTTTAATAATATTTGGATATCTTCTTCCACCGGATTGACTTTGAAATTTCACATAATAGAGAAAAACCCACCCTTGTTAAATCATGAAAGAATGTTAGATAAACCATAAAAAATTTACTGTTTTTAATAAAATACCTAAAAGAGGGAATATTTTGATTTATTTATGAAAAAATCTATCAATATAATTCAAATTATCTCAAGGCAAATACCAGCACTCTCAATTTCAGCATTATTTTGCGAGACTCAATCTTGGGACTTTTTGTAAATGATTTCGTAAAAATGTACTATATATTTTTTTTTTTTTTTTTTTTTAAGTTTCTTTATTCTTTGAATTATTCATTACATGAATTGGGGATTTTTCGACCTTGCTATGGAAGATTACAAAAAATATCGTTAGAAGGATTCATAGTAACTTTTATACAGGGTGTCCGGGGTTAAAGTGCATTTTCTTCGGGAGGTGATTCTACATGATAGTACAAGTAAAAAAGATAAATAACTTTTTTCCAAATTCCAACTTTTAGGGGTAGTTTTGAGGTAAAAAAGATAAAATTAGTCCGGCGTGTGCGGCCAGATTTATTATTTTCCGCTGTTACGATACGGGCCAATCACAATCGAGTCCGGCGCCCGGCAGGCTCTCAGCAAGTAAGATCGTACCTCACACTAAGGATTAATAAAGTAGGTACGTCTTTTTTGTATGGGAAAAAAAATGTTGGAATTTCGCAAAAGTTGTTAATCTTTTTTTCTCCTACCATCATGTAGAATCACCTTCTGAAGTTAATACACTTTACCCCGGACACCCCCGTATATACCTGCACTAGAAATAACCCCTTAAAATGAAAATTTTTAAAACTTTGAAGTGAATCCGGAGGAAAAAGATCGTATCAGAAAATTGAAAAAGTTTAAACACGTCGTTTTCGCACCCCATTTGGCACCCTTTTATCGCTCTTAAAATTTAAAAATATGTATCTTTTTAAATGACCCACCTTAATGTATAAGTGCATAAATGGAGCTATTGAATCACCGGTAAATATGAAATGAATGGTTCGCAGTGCTCCCTTTTAAATTGCTCAGACCGTTAGGGAACGTACCCATACTACGTGACCTGTTTAGGGGGGGGGGTCTTCAAAATACCACGTTTTTTTATAAATGAGCGGCGGGTTGTTTAGGTTTTTGGTCACCGGGGTGGGAGGGGGGGGGGGTTAAAAATTGCAAAAAGTTGGTCACGTAGTATGGGTACGTTCCCTTAAGAGTGCTGATTCTAAAATTATATGTTTGGCTGTATTATTCTTCGTACTTGCTTGCCACAGTCCTAATAGTAATATAATCTTATGTCCGTAGTGCTGAACGTCGCAGCCGGCAAGGCTCCAATGCAGATCAGCACGGATCAGGGCGGAATCCCGCAGCGGGCCATCGACAGCAGTACGTCTTCCTTCTTCAGCCCGGACACGTGCACCCTCACCAAGGCGGAGAAGGTCCCCTGGTGGTACGTCAACCTTCTCGAGCCCTACATGGTGCAGCTCGTGAGGCTGGACTTCGGAAAGCCTTGCTGTGGTGTGTATTCTAACTTACTTCATACCAATATTCGTACCTACGCTGACCACTTATTTTACGACTTTATTGAAGTGAAAACTTCTTTAGCACCGTTGTGATTTGTAACTCGATGAAACGGAAACGAGCGACACTAAAAAGAGACAAACACGTACATCTACAGGATTTAGCCTGCCAGAGAATGAGATGGCAATAAAATATTTATTTTATTCACAGGAACTCGGTTCCAATATAATACGATAAATCCTTAGTCTTTGGTGTAATGGTATAAAGCGTCTGACGAATCTCTGCAGATATATAGCGCACCAAAGATCGAATCCTACGAATTCCAAAAAGTATATATTATATAGATATAGTTTAAATCAATATCCAATCTTCAAACCACTCCAAAATGAACAGTCAAAAGAAAACACAAAAGAAAGTAACATATAGCGACTCCGAAGAAGAAAACACAAACACTAATAAGAAAACACAAACACCAATGTATAGGAAAAGGTGCACTGGAATTTGAGTGTGTTGCTTAGCAGCCTGTCGGTCTCCTCTTTGTGCGGTGCTTCGTAGCCTCCCCGCTCTTGTCTAAAAAAAAAATTAATGGCGTCGGTTCCTACTGTCGACGTAATTACAATTATTCCTGAGCATGGGTGGTAAAAAAGATTATGGCCATCTTCAATCAAGTCTGCATTCGAGATCATTAAATTGATGCCTCATTAGTTAAGCACGCTAAAATAATCAAGACACGATTTAGATTTAGACACAGTAAAAACTATTCAATTACTCGATTGCAATTTAGATCATAACGGTTCTTACTATTCTTTTGAAGATAAGGAAACAGGAAATCGAGGAAAATCAGTAATAGATTACCTACTTGCTATAAATATTATAGGTTACATTCTTTTCTAGCGCAAAGTATTTTCTCATTTTATCGCACTTGCGCACGATATTCTTTACCTGTCGTTGCGTGTTAAGGAAACTGAATAGTGTTCACATTACATTAAATGAATTTAAGTTACATTATGTAAGCTTTAAGAATGTAGATGATCGCCTTTTTGTTACATTCGTGAAGATACCTATCTTTCCAACGAATTGTAGCGTCTCCAACATTGCAAGTAGGTATTGAAAAGTGTCTTGAAAAAATTAGAATATACCTGTAGATTAGACTCTAAGGTGCACGCGATCGCCGACATTGGTGTGTTTTGAGAACAAGAAGTGGCTCAGATTGATGGATTTGGCTGACGATGAGTTTGTTATTAACACTTGGTAGGTAAATGTTTGAATATTGTTAACATTAAGCCGATTGTTGCCACAGTAAGATGATGGCTTCGGGCGTTGAAACGATACGATAAGTAATATGTAGGTGCTGAATTGGTCACAACCCCCCGGCTGTATGCTTCAATTTTCTCGCTGAAATGTTAGGACTAGATCTAGGTCTGTGTTGGGAGAAAAATTGCAATGATGTTAGTAGCAATTAAGCTGTCCAATAGACACATTGACAATCCTGATGTTCTGGAACGTATTATGCTTTATAATCCCGTTAACTTCATTAGAGCTCTGCAGGACATACTTTTTTGATTTCCAAGACACCTGGAAGAAAAAAATGACCACGCCTTTGGGGGCAAAGACTACAATCTTACCACCTTTCTTCTGATGCTGATATTTTTCAGTTATACTCCATTGACTTCAAGATGGAAATAATATTTTTTTACTCATTTTGCGTCTCAATTGATGTTATTAATGTAATGTTTTGATAAAAATATTATTGGAGCACTGTATTTTATAATAAATAAAATAAATCTTCTGGAGCCCACTCCTAAAGTTTGGTTATCATCAGGGCAATTTTCACCCTGCAGGAGCAGCACGGAACAACTCGGCCAAACCACACTCGTACCGTAGAATAAAGAAGAACACAAGAAATACGATTTGGGCGTGTTTCGTGATCAAAAGGGATGCAGTGTTTTTACTTACAAAATGGCAAAATGACACATTATCTAAAACATGCGAACTCGGTACAGGCAGGCAGTGGGATAGATAGATTTGTACATCACACCATACATCCTGGACACGCTGATCCCCAGATTCATACCCACCCCTTAAACCTTTTTCCTTTCCAGAATTTCCTCTCCTTTCTTTCCTAAAAATACCCTCCACACAGCATACCCAAAGATGACACATGGCCTGAGGGGAATTATTTTCATCAGGGCCTGTGTGGAGCAAATGAAAAAAATCAGAATTAAAATTTCATTTCGATTAAATGTAATGGCGATATACGATGTCCGACATTGTAACAGAGCTCTTACTAAATGGGATAGAATCAAAAGGTACCAAGTCAGTCGCCACATCAATTTCCATTTATATTTACATGCAAGGCTTTTCTTGCATATATTATCTATCCAATAACTCGTACAAATCTCGTAGATTTCGAAGCCATCTCCCATCTATCTTTCCCAGTATTAGGTATCAATTGAGTAATCGTGTACTGTGTCTGCAGGGTCAGAAGAACCCATAACTAACCATGACCTTACTACCTTTACCTAACTTTTTTCTCTTTTCACACGGTGTGTCATTTCAGGCGCCAACAAGCCAGCCACCATTGTTGTGCGCGTCGGCAACAACCGCCCAGACCTGGGCACGAACCCCATCTGCAACCGCTTCACCGGCTTCCTCGAAGAGGGCCAGCCACTCTTCCTGCCGTGCAACCCGCCCATGCCGGGCGCCTTCGTGAGCGTGCACCTCGAGTCCCCGAGCCCGAGCCAGCTGTCCATCTGCGAGGCCTTCGTGTACACCGACCAAGCACTGCCCATCGAGCGGTGTCCGCAGTTCAGAGACCAGCCGCCCGGCAGCACGGCCACCTACAACGGGAAGTGCTACATTTTCTACAACAGGCAGCCGCTCAAGTTCAGGGAGGCTCTGACATTCTGCAGAAGCCGAGGGGGCACCTTGGTGGACGAGAGCAACCCCGCGCTTCAAGGGTTCATCAGCTGGGAACTCTGGCGGAGGCACAGGTTACTATTCTTCGATTATTTTTTTATTTGAAGTTTCAATCTTATGTGATTCATTCACACGGCGCAAGGCGTGCATAAGACCAAGTACAAAAAATAAACACATTATAACTTTGTGTACACCAATTTATTTATTGCAAAATTCAACCTGTTTCAGCACAACCATACCGTAGTTAAAACATACCTAAAAAAGTATGTAAATCTGGGGGTTAATTCTAGAAAAAGTGCATATATCAGTTTTTGGTAATTTAATTTTGGTAGGTGGGTACCAGAAAGAACTCTAAAACATCCCATAATTGGATGCTGTGAATACGGAGATTGTGGCATGTCTAATGTAGGAGTCAAAATATTGATTCAGCATTTTTATGCCAAGAAATCGTTAAACAATCTTCATTCTTGAGCTGTTCACAAATTTGACTCAGGCACTTCTAGCAAAGCCCGCCCAGTTATACAGGGTGTAAAGGGATGTACTAGACTTACTTTAACCAGTGATTCTTTATCTCGGGTGACATTTTTAAAGTTTTTTATTTTTATTTTTTCAACAACTAAAAACACAAAAAACCAGTAGGTAACCGACAGTTATGAAGGACGGGACGGGATGAAGTTGGACGGTTGCTCGGCAACCAGTGACAACACGTGGAAGAAATATTTTATGTTGCTTAAAAAAATAATAATTTTAAAGTCATCAAAAGAGACCAATATATCATTTACATGATTTACTCCAAATAGTATCAGAATCACTAGTGTTAAGTCGGTTCCATAAAAACTGTATAAATTAAGTACTTATATACTTATGTTGATATCCTGTCCCAGCGAAGGCATAAAGGTGATGAAACCGGTTGACATTTCACGTAAAGTGGGTATCAGAAAGTTACACTGCTTCACAAAGTTACTAATTAACGAAGTAATAATGAATGATACACTTCGATGTATACCTATGCAGTTATTTACTAGTTGGACATGAGCACAATGGGGCTGGTTTAAAAATTATTTATGAAGGCATTCATTGTATCGCTCCAAACAGTCTCGTCGATTCCAAATAGAATGATCATTGATTGGCTTGAATGAAATAGTAGAAAAAATGTAGAAGAAATAATATATTTTTTAATCACTTTGTGGTTATCCATAATAATATATTTACTGGTTTGAATAAACACCGCAGATAGATTTATAAGGCACCTATTGATAGTAGGTATTATTTGAAGATTATTTTTTTTTAAGTAAGGTGGATCGCAAAATAGCATTGAGAATATTGTGGATTATTTTCTACTTTGTAAAATAATTTTATCGTTAACCGCGATGTTCTAAATTTTGTTTACTGTGAAAAGTGGGGCATGAAGAAAATTTTACTGTAACAATGGGGTCGCTAATCTCATCGTGAAGATTTTATCAATATTATTTATCAACTGTTTTAAAATGGCTTAAAAAAATGCAAAATAATTAGGTAGGTACCTAAATAATTTATCGGTTAAAATTATTTTACAATGTTCCAAATGTTTGTGATTTTTTTGTGTGTTTCAGATTTTTTCAGGATTCTTCTACGTAGAAGCGCTAACCATTTTATAATTTTTGCTGCAATTGTTTATTTCGTGCTTTATAACATGTTTTGAGCGTTTTAATTGTGCGATTATTGTATATAAAATTTACGTTTTCCATTTCCTACTTTGCGTATCTATGATATATTATTATAATGTTTTTTATGAAAAAATTGCTATTACCAATTATTTAAGGAAGAATTGAATTTAATAATTTTATTTTTAAGTTCGGCATTTTTATTATTGTGGCAGCTATTTCGGCTTACAAGGCCATTTTAAAACTGTGGTTAGACCACTTTGAGAGGACTTATTTATACGTTTCTTAGGACGGGTTGTTTCAAAAAATTTTATCAATTCATTAAATATTTGAAGTTGATTTTCGATGAATGTTCTGTGTAAGTTCTATTCAAATTCTGTTATTATATAATTATAGGCCAGTTGCTTCATACAACTGAAATAATCACATACTGAATAGAACTTTAACAGAACGTGAAAATTAACTTCTAATATTTGATAAATTGTTAAAATTTTTTGAAAGAGCCCGTCCTTAATTTCAATTAATTTGAAGGTGCCTAAAATGATTTATTACCAGTTAAATCGATTTACCGAGAAAATAGTTATGACATTATATTCTCTATGTTGTAGGGTACTTTGATATCTGTTTTACCCACATTAAATGTTAATGTGTGCTTAATTGTTTAACACATTTTCTCCACATTAACATTTGATGTTGGGAAAACAGATTTCAAAGTACCCCACAAAATAGAGAACCTATTGTCACAATTATTTTCTCAGTAAATCGGTTTAATTGTTTAACACATTTTCCCCACATCGACACTTCTCGGGGAAAACAGATTTCAAAGTGCCTTACAAAACAGAGAATCTATTGTAACAATTATTTTCTCAGTAAATCGGCAACCGGTACAAAATTATTTTATTCTCCGTCGAAATTGTAATTTAGAATCATGTCATCTCAAAGTGGTTTAACCACTGTTTGAAAATGGCCTTGAAAGCCAAAACAGCTGTCACAATAATTTAAAAAAATTAAAATACTTGCAGAACCTAATCATAGCATTGTTAAATTTAAAAAAAGTGATTTATTTAGATGTACCTAAGCCTTTATTTGTTCTTAGGAGAAGGAAATATAAATATGTACATATTTTTACTAATAATTAAAAATTAACATTAAGTACATTTCAACATGTTTCGCGCAAGCACTTTAAAATAATAGTAGCACTTTTGCGTGTGAAAATTGCGATTTATTATATTGTATTAAAAAAAATTACAATTTTTTTTTCAGGTTTATAACTTGTTATAACAAAAAAAAAATTATTTCGAATTTTACTAAAATGTGAGGATATAAAATTATACCCTTCTATCCAAAAGGTGGTTTTTCCCAATTTGTTTTCCCGACTCCCGGTAAATTTATCCGGATAGCCAATTATATGTAATGTTTTCTGTTTTTATAGAAGTGACAGCAGTAGTCAGTACTGGATGGGAGCCGTAAGAGATCAGAATGATCGCAATAACTGGAAGTGGTTAAACGGAGACGATGTGACGGTGTCGTTCTGGAACCTCCCCGGGGGCAACGAGGACTGCGCCCGCTACGATGGCAGCAAGGGCTGGCTCTGGTCCGATACCAACTGCCTCACCAATCTCAATTTCATTTGTCAACATCGTAAGTTTTACTATTTTTTTAACATCCTGTAACGGCATTTATAACGATTGAGTGATTGCTTTCACGACACATGCATAATAATCATAACAAGACTTTACACAGTTGTATTTTTCAGATACCGAACCTTGTAGTAACTTTCCTCCGAGTAGCAAAGACATAATATAGTAAAAGACCTTTGTTTCATAGTGATCTGGAAATAATTAAAATGCGCAAATCTGTCTCAACTTAGCACCCCGAAACAACAATCCTTTTCTTTCAAGTGAAATATAAATATTGTCGGACTTTTCACTCAGTTGTTAAAAACACATTGTGTACCAAGCTTAAATATTTTGTATTGGGCAATGGTCCTGCTGTTGAGATATCCATTGTAAACTCTCTTTCTGAAACAAGCGTTGTTTATTAGAAAAAGGGAGATGTTGTAACGGAGCTATCGGCGGTATGCCTTTATGAGCGATTGCTTGAATTATAAATACCAAAAGAGCGTTTGTCTATTGCGATTGACAAATTTCTGCGAATTTGTGTATATTTAGTGCATTAATGTAATAATATTATTGTTGCATGCAATTTGATGTTGACTTCTTATAGTGATAAAGGTTCTGATGATATAAATTAAAAATAATATTGATTTAGTTTGAATTGTGATAATTTTCCTTCGCAGAACCAAAAGCATGCGGTCGACCAGAGCAGCCACCCAACTCTACCATGACCGCTGAGAACTTCGACGTCGGAGCAAATATCGAATACTCTTGCGACACCGGACATTTACTTGTTGGACCAACTTCCAGAACTTGTTTGGATACTGGATTCTATAATGAATTTCCCCCAGTCTGTAAAAGTAAGTAACATCAGTCGAAATTAGTTGACTATTCTAGGCATCGTGAGCCAATTAAATATCCAAGTTGGTCTTCAGTGATTTGTAATCTAAAAGAAAGGAATGTCAAAATGTTATAAAAACAATAAGAATGTTTAAATAAATAGGTTTAGGGGGGGGGGGGGGTCTTCAAAATACCACGCTTGGTACAAATGAGCGGCGGGGTGCTTAGGTTTTTGGTGACCGGGGGGTGGGGGGGGGGGTTAAAAATTGAAAAAAGTTGGTCACGTAGTATGCGTACGTGCCCTAAGCTAGGAAGTATCTTTAAATGAAATAAATTACATAAACTACGCTTGAAAAAGAAGATAAATAGGGCTAGTTTATTTGGAAAAGTAGCTATAGAAGCATATCATTTCATCGCCACAGTTGTTAAACGACCATTTTAGTTTTTGTTCAATCTCCACTTTATAACTAAAAATAAAGTATAAAAAGGATATTTCACTTAACTAAGAATTATTTAAACTAATGAGACCTTTGCCTTTACGGAAATAGCTTTATCTTAAACACCTATCATAATATTTTCATTGAAATAATGAAAGAAAACCTTCTCCTCGTTTAAAATTTTCAAATGGTCGTTTGGACAATTAAGAACTAAGGCGACGATTTGTAAAAGTTTCCTAATGTACGCGAACCACGGCCCTTGTGGTGGACGGTTCCGTACAACAATGTCGGGAGTGCGATTTTTGTAGTTTTGCTGTAGAGCCATTTTCGTTTAGGCATTTTTACTGTTTTCGAGATCAAGAAATATAGCATAAGAAATATAATATAGCATTAGAAGTATAGCATTAGAAGTATAGCATTAGAAATATAGCATAAGATATGTATATATATGTTTCATTTAATTTCATTCAAAATTCTAAAAACACAGACTTTAAAATCATCAAAAGGAAGTTAAAACAAGCAAAACAAAACTATTTTAAATTTTTAGCAGATCCGATATTGTTCTTCGGGACTGTCGATTTGTACAGCGCCGTTTTGTACAGTTGTTAACTTACGAAAAATGAAAATGAATTAATTATTGTAAACCTCCTTTATTAAAGATATAGAAGGCAATAATTTAGAACAAGCCGTTAAATGATATTCTGCTTCGTAGGTCGTCTGTTTTAATTTATCTAAATATTGTGTCTCCTGAAGTAACAAAGTATTGATCATTTTGATGTGTAGGGATTCAATGCGGCTACCCAGCGGATGTTCCTAATGGAGGATATCAACTTGTCAACGGGAGCATCGGATATCTAAGCCACGTGGTATACACTTGCGAGGAAGGATATGAAGTCGTTGGAAGAGCCCAACTTACATGTGATATCGATGAACGATGGAACGGACCTCCTCCGAGATGTGAAGGTTCGCATATAAATCTTTCTAAATAATAAATAAATATTCAATTTTTTATTGAATAACTCTTTTTTTCTTACTTTTGAAGGTTATTCCTATCAATAATCGTTGAAGGAGAAGATAATACTAATAAATCTAAATGAAAATATGAAAAGATCAAGACACAGAAAAGTAAAAAGCTAAGGTCTAACGGTCGCAACTGGGACTCGAACCCAGGATCTCTTGTCTTACCGGGACAAGCGCCTTAAGCAATTAGTAAGACAAGACAAGCGCCTTAACAAATTAGTAAGTGAAAGATCCTAGGTTCGAGTCCCAGTTACGAACAGTTGCTTTTTATATTTCTGTGTCTTGATATATTTCATATTTTCGTTTAGATTTTTTAGTATTATCTTCTTCTTCAGTAATAAATAAATAATAATTATTTTTTTTAATTTATAAACTAACGTTTAGACAAGATTTTTATGCATAGCACAAAGGGTAACAATTATTATAAGCAATAATTGTCTTTGTGCTATGCATACAAATCTTGTCTAAACGTTAGTTTATAAATTAAAAAAATAATAATTAATATTTAACAAGTTTAAGTATTTCCCCAATAAATGCAGACATAATTTGTCTCGACGCCACCTAGCGAGGGATTTAACACTAACAATGTCTTTCTCGCAAAAATAAAGTTGGTTGTTTTCAGGTTGAAAAAATATAACAAGCAGTAATTGTTGAATGAAACACTAGTATATATTGAATTATTTGGCGGGTATTTGATAAGCCCCCATAGCTCAGTGATCAGAGCATCCGACCGGCAATCAGAAGGACACGGGTTCAAGTCCCGTTGGCGGCAAGTATCTTTTCTCGGAAGATTTTTCAATGTAAATGAGTGTTTCAGGCTGACAATTATTGCTTATAATAATAAATAAATAATTTAAATGTCAAAAAAGATAATCTTTCTAAATAAATCATTAAAGATTTCTCAATAAACACAATTTTTTAAATTAATAAATTTTTTATTTATTTATACTCATGATAGTTTCATAGTAAAAAATGTTTTAGCAATCCATTGCGAATCTCCGCCTCAGATAACCAATGGAAAATATGCATCAAATACAAATGATACTTCGTTGGGATCTATTATTGAATACTTCTGTCTGAGAGGATACACTCTATTTGGATCCAAGAGGATTGTTTGTACGTCCAGCGGACAGTGGGATAACCCACCACCACTTTGTAAAGGTAAATAAACATTAAAATTTTATAAATTTATTTGAAAATCATATTCGGTCAGATTTTATCCCTTTCCTGCTGAATGATGGATACTTCAAACTGCTACCACTCTTTTCAATTCCTAGATTTAGGCTTTCATATGTTCAATGCATAAAACTACCGATAAAACCTGGTTCACATGCAGGTCAACGAATATCATGAGATATGATTTATTGAAATTTATAACAAAAAAATAAGTACATTTTGTTGAGAGTAATTGTTTTTCCTTATTTTTATGAAGGTTTTCAACAACTAGTTTCGTATATTAATACATACTATTAATACCAAAGTACTTGTACATTAAAACTAGTTTTGATAAATGATTGATATGAAACATACTCTCTACTTTCACATTATTAAGCTGTTTGTTTACATTCAATTAACGGTAATTTATAACTTTCACACAAACCACTTTATTTGCAGAAGAAGTTGTGACGGTATATGAGACGACAACTTATCGGCAATCGACTCGACCGGTATCGACTCGGATACTCACCCGACCGACCCGACCAACGTACACGACTCATCCCCCTTCAACCACTACACAGAGAGCCGAACCTCCTAGTACGTGGGTGGAACCAAAGACCACAAGGAGAATAACGAGTAGACCGTCAACATCACCATCGGATGCGAGCAATAGCGGAAGTGTGCATATTCCCCAGATTATTGTTGCATCCCATCCTCAAGAGAAACCGGCTATTGGCCCGAGCAACAACATAAGAAGTGACCAAGTCCCCAGGGTTAATGTTCCACTTTCTGTGGACGGTGAAAAGAGGGAGACCCTCGGAGCGAGGTTCAACACCCCGGCAATTATCGCCCTCGGCGCTTTCGGTGGCTTTGTGTTTTTGGCAGCTATCATCACAACAATCATTATTCTAGTTCGCAGGTGAGAACCCTCATTAGAGTTTTTTATTTTTGTTCTTTGTGTCCTGCATTTAACTATCTAATGCTTATATATTTAAAAATCCTTACATATTTCAATACATAGGACTTAAAGGAATGCCAACGAATATTTTTTTACTATCTACCAGAATAGCGAATCAAAAATATAAATACATTTGAAAGATTTGCTGTAATATTACATTAAATTGAAAAAGAAATATATGTTATAAAATGATTTTTTGAGGTTATGTATTCCTTCAGCACTATGTATCGATTCTTTCTTCTTCTTTGTGTAAATCTTATATCATAGCATATAATGATTATGTTATGTTGACCAAGACTTATTAGGTGTTGGGGTTAATATTCACAAACAGAATTACATAGAATTGAAAACTCTATTTTGATATTGATCCTAAAATACCGAAATAATATTCCAACCAAAGCTTCGAATATGGCGACGAGTTGATTTTCACATTTTTTGGTGCGTGTTTAAAGATGGTGCAAAGATGCTCGTAGGCGAGATTTTCATTATTAGAGAAGATACGAAAACTTTCTTTTTGGACCAGGAACATACTGGCCGGATGGAGTTTAATTTACTTTTTAAAATTAATAAAGCAGTAATTCTAGATTGTTCTTTAAAATAATAATATCAATAAAAATACAAACAAATATATGTATACGGTGTAACAGCACATACCCGAAAGATTTTCAACGGCGATTCCTGAGCATATTTGGCCTGGAAAGGCCTGAAAATTGTAGATGGCATTTTGCTGTCTGATGATTTTATTTTTCCATAAAAAAAAAATTCAATCACACGTCGCCACTGATGACACTCCTACACGTGATAGGCGTGTTGTTTTGCTTGAACGAGACTGACTGCTTATTACTTGACCCACTGGCTATATCTGACTTCTCAGTTGTAACATGTGATGGAAAAATATTATTATATTTTTTGATCAACTTAACATTATGAAGACGATGTAAAGGCAACCTGAAACTAAAAACATTAAAAAAAAATGCAGGCCATCTCAGAACAGGAAACCCTAGAAGGAGGACTGTGAAAAGACTTGAATTTATACCTTTATTTTCCTTTATACATTGGACGGCAGAATGACATCTCAATTTTTTACTCCAAATATGCACAGGAATGGCTTGTGAAAATCCTTTGAGTACACCCTGTAAGTATCTAAAACAGCACTTGAGCCTAGAAAGCGTTTAAATGTGAATTTTTATTTATTTTCAACCTGTCTTGAAGATGACATGTTGTTGATGAAACTAGTTGACTATTAAATTTTTTTATAAAACAAGTGTTAGTTAGAATTTTAAATACTTATAGTGTCTTAAAATAAATTTAATGCTTACATTAATAATTGAAATTGAATAATGTTTTTGCTAGTTATATAAGTATTTTGAATAGCGTTAACCTTTGACGGGACCTAAACACGTTCACCTTGATATTGACATTTTCAATTAAGCCATCTACATTAAACCACTTCAGAACTCATCCTTCAACTTTGTTACAAGTCCACCGAATCTAGTCTAGAATAGGGAAGTTATACTGTTTTGGCAGCACATCCGAGTGATTAACGTGAATTGGTTTTGTGCTATTCGGAGCAGTTCCGTGAAACCGAGAAAAAAGCACGTGTCTCACAGTGCGCGGGGATTGCCGCCCAGCGCGCGCTGGTGCACACTGCTGGCGCTGCCCTTCCCAGATCAGCACGTGGCGCGGCGAGAGCTGCCGCGCGCACACCGCTCCATGCACCCCACTGCCGGATACTTCTCTAACATCTAACAGCAAACACAGCTGATCTCTTTACCTTGACCCTCTACCAGACGTTCCCTTTTTTTTGTCCTCAGTTTTTCGAGGCATTCTTTGACTCTGCATCTAGTCCTACGGCTAAACTACTAGAATATTAAATGCTATATAAATATTATAGAACAGTAAGAGAATTTGGTCAATTTCACTGTTCTCCATAACCCAAGGTTTTCGTACAGATGTACGACGTGCACAGTACCCATTCAGTAGGGATATTTTATTTTACTTGCAGTTTCTTTTCTGTATGTTACAAAAGAATGTTCTAAGATGATCTTTTTTTTCTTTTGACCATATATTTCTTAATTATTCTTCTTAACACTTTTCTATTGATAAAATATTGATGATAGTCCTGCTCTGGCTGTGTTTATTTTAATGCATCCAAAAAGATTCTTTCCAATGTTTAGATAGTGAGAGAGAATTATTTCCCTAAAAATTAAACAAGACTGTTCCAACAAATGTCCAATTTTTAACAATATCTTCTTTTTATAACAATTAAACTTGAATACATAATTGTAAAGCCTCAGAAAGCAGTTGAAATGAGGTCAATGGTAAAGAAATCAGTGTTTTGTGATCTGCTTCCATTGCCAATGTGATACTATCTAGATTAATTGATTAAGGTACGGCGGACAATGTCATACACATATTGCAACTACGAGCACTTAGGGTTGTTACACTTTAGTAAATAATATTATACAACGAAAGAAGCATGCGTATTACATAAAATTGTTTGTTATTCGGCTATCGTTTTAATCTTTTGGCAATTTTTATAGCACCCGGCACATCACACCAATTATTTATCTGCAACTTAACAAATTCACTTGCAACTTACCTTTTGTTATTATTTTCGCTTTTCGTGTAGAGGTTTATCGGTAGAAATAATTTAATAAATAGAAAAAAAAAAATATTCTGCCCTTAACACGGCGACTTTTGTAAAACACCGTACGCACTCAATTAAACTAATATTCATGAAGCTTCGAATAATTATTTCTGCAAATTTCTGTTTTTTTTTTCACAGGCGTATTATGTAGGCACAGTCTTTAGCATGCACCAATCAATCAACCCGTTCCTTTACAACTTTTGCTAATTCTTTACGGCAATGATGAATTTAACTTTAAGACTTTATCATCATTATCTAACTGGATTTTATATATGTTGCGATTTGAAGTGTAAAACAATATTTAATGCAGTAAAACCTAATTGATAAATTTGTATCAAGAATAAATTCTTGACAAAAACCCTCGTCGTCCAACAGATCATTTCATGTAAATTATTAATATGTAGAACTTATTTTGCTACAACAGTTTTTTAATGTTATTTATTACTGACCCTTATGTCATTTATTATTTCTCAGACATATTACCTAGATCAGCGATCGGCAATTGGCAGCCCGCAAAGTGCTACCTTCTAGCCCGCAATCTGATTAGACGTTTATGCCTATACTTAGCGCATCACTGGTCACAATCATTTTTTTTTTTTCATATTTAGTTCTTGTGAAGAAAACATGAATGTAAGTTTTAAAGAATGAGCAACACCCACGTAGGATTCAATAACTATATACAACACTGCTAACTGGTTGGTTGTGATGCTTCAAAACATGTAACAACTACTTTAAAAAAATGGCTGCGGCGTCTTTTCCATCATACTTCGTGTGCCATCATAAATATACAATTACTCTGAGGATGTTGAAAATCCATCAACTTCTATTATTATAAATGGAAAATGTTTCTTCTGCAATGATGGAGGACTAACCAGAAGAGGATCGAACTTACAACACCTGAATGAGAACCAATAACAACCACATTACCAAACGGTTTGTCGTGATATGTATTTCAAAACATATAATTTCATCTAATTTTGTTTCTCCTTCGGCATTTTTATGTGTTTACTGTCTTAGTTTTTTATGCAGAAGTAGTGGTGGAGCGTTGAATAAAAATATACTTTTCATATACGTCTATAATATACATCTACCCCAAAAAATGTACATATTCATACGGCCCGCCACCAAAACTAATTGCCGACCGCTGACCTAGATAATATGCATCAATAAATAGAAAGTGAAACATTTGAACATTCGCAAAGGAGTTTCAGATAGATATCTCTGCTACAGAGCATCTTTGTCAGGGAATCTTCAGCCATATTGGTTTTTTGGCAGTAGTCCTGTTCAGCCAAACCCCTATGTATGTTTTATCTGTTTTCTTTTGTAGTGAACATAACAATTAAAATTATATTTAACATTTGTCTTCTTTAATCTGTATTCTAAGGCTTACGATTCCAATAGATTAATACTTTTCATGAAAACCCGCTGTCACATGCAAATAATACAAAATCCATATTAAATTAATACAGGAATAGCTAAATTGAACTTAATACTAATGATCGATTGGTGACCTGTTTTAGGAATCGAAGTGCCAAACATTATCGCCATCGCGCCTCTCCGGATTGTAATACGGTGGCCTCATTTGACTCCTCCAGTTCTGAATCGAGGAATGGCCTCAATCGTTACTACCGCCAAGCTTGGGAGAACCTGCATGAGTCTGCCGGCTCTAAGGCGGTCCTCAAGCCTTCAAATCATTCCCCACTGCGAAGGAAAGAAACTTTAGACGAACCTATGTCTTATAGGAATGCGCACCACCGCATAAGTAACGAGGGCATGAGAGACGGCTCCGAGCTGGTGGTCTCGGACGTGGCAGCCTACCCTGGCCGGGGACACCACGATAAGAAGAGGCACCACCACCATCATCACCACCACGACCCTCGCTCCAGCACTCGCCACAAGGACTGGAACGGGCGCGACTCACATCACAACCACAGCAATAGGTATTAGACACCCACACACTCACACGCACACATGAAGAAGGGGTGCCCTTACGCATTCACACCCTCACATACTACGAGGAATCTCACCACACCAGTAGGTATTACAAAGCACTCAAACTTACAAAGACACTTAAACACACAAAGACTGGAATGACGTGACTCGTTTTACAACAATGGTAATAGTTTTAGATACCCAAACAGACTATGAAGAAGCACACCCGAATAGTAGACAAATATTACACAGATACATAAGAACACTAAGAAAAGATACTACTAACACTGCACCAACCCTCACAACTGAATTTTTCTCAAGAACTTGGAACTGTTATGTTACAAATGACTTACGTTGACATGACTTACTTTGCAACCAAAACAATGACTACATATTACATACCCACACACAATTTGAACACAATGTTACTATATTTATCAAATGTAAATTAGATTTATGACTTTTTTATATGCATAATATATAATAATGTAGTTACATCATATTGGAATTAAAATATTGGAATAATAAAATAATGTACGCCCGCTCTAACCAGGGAGTTCAACCGAGAAGAAATCATGAACAAAAACCGATTATTAATTGACGCAATGTACGTCACAATACAAACTGAATATTTTCAACGCCATTGCAACATGGACCGTTTACCAAATCACAAAAAAGTATTAGACCCTGTTCGTAGTTTGCTTTTTCAATGAAATTTAATATTTTGTTTTGAAAAGAATTCCTTCTCGTTGAACAGAATGTATTAGAGTAAATAGTACTTAGTATTCTGTGAAAATGCAGTCAACAAGGTATCTAAAAAAGAAAGGTATGTCCCTCCTTTGTGTAACATACAAAAGTGTTTATACTTCATATCGGGTGTATATGATTTTGAGAATGTAATACGTTTATTATTTTTATTATTTCTTCTACCTTTCAAATGTACTGTAGATTAAAATATTATGTTAATGAGCGTTATGAAATTCAGGTTTGTTCATTCATATCCATGTTTTATAATTTCAGAAAGTATTAATTTCTAAATAGTTTGTAGAGAGCAAATATAAGTAATAATTTCCGCCTAAACTATAAAATTCTTGAAAATTTTAACGCAACTTTGAATTCAATGGTAATATTATTAGTCACATTTAAAAAAACATTATGTATTTAAAGAAGCTCTACCTCACATCGGTAAACCATAGAGAGTGTCTCTACAAGTAATCTGCTATACAGTAGACCCGCGGTAATCCGCCAAATGTTTTGCAAGGCGGAGTTGCCACCAAACCCTTGTAGTTCGCAACTTTTTTGAAAAGAAGTACCTTGTAATCTGACAAATTAAATACTTATAAAAATGGTAAGATCAAATCTATATATACTAGGTGGTCCAGAATGTAATTTTTTTTGTTCAAATCTTAATGTTTTGTGTTTCCGCTTTTGGGTTTGCAAAGCCGTTGCGATACGTGTAGATATGCATTTCATGATTCGACAGCAATATATGAACGCCCGCGATCATATTCATAATTAAATTGAGACAATATGCGTCGAGCAAAAGTCACGGTGTTGTGAACAATTCACAAGCATGCATTAATGAAGATTTGTCGTAATACATATGCTTTGAATGTACACACTCTTACAGGCATGTTGGATTATAGGGGGTGCCGGATTACACAGGGGCCGGATTACCGCGGGTCAACTGTATATTGTATTCATTAGGCATTTCACTATCTCTGAGTAAACTGACGAATAGCACTACTCTTTAAGTAGGTATATTTTCTGTTTCACCGCCGCTGAGTATTGCTCCCCTTCAAGTAAATTGCCTATTTTTACAGTCATCTCTATCCTATAATTAAAGTTATTTGACAAGATGTCGAACAATTGTTTACCCAGAGGTGATAAAATACTGCCTCAAGTACATACTTTGTAATAGTTCTTGAGAAGCATAATTCACTCCTTTTCCTAACTCAAAATCTGACAGTTATTTTTAAAATTATTGTTTAAAAATCGTCATATTATATAATAATATAATGTGTTCATTTTGCATAATTAAAAACAAAATTAAATGCTTGTATATTACAATAATTGTACAATTCGAATAGGACGGTGGATTCCATAATCTTGAATAATAACCAATATTATTTTCCAGCTCTATGTAAAATAGACATCTAAAAACTTATGAATTCCTTGGCCTTTTCTTTGAGATATATTTTTTTGCAAAATTAATAGGTATGAATCTATTTCTACAGAAATCTTCTTGAAAAAATTTCCTTCAGTGGAAACCTTAATTAAAGTTTTGAATGCAAAAGTGAATGCGAAAAATATTTTGGTGATAAATTATCTGACTTTTGTAGATGGGAATAAAAATTAAAAAATCTAAAAAAAACTATTTTGACATGAAGAGAAGGCTGATGCTATCCATAAAAGTTCTATATTTTTCTAATGATTCAAAAATATATATTTATGTATTACATATTTGTCAACAGGTGAATGGAGAATAAAAGACAATTTTCTTATTGATTTTTTATCTTTTTTATAAAAGATTCATAAAATATTTTTTAAAAATCTCAAAAAATTTATGTATTGTAATAAACCCTAACATTATTCTTTAAAAAAAACTTGTTTTTGTATTTTTAATATACGTTATTTGTACAGTATTAAATATTTATGTGTGCATGTAAAATTACTTATCAATAGTATTATTATGTTGTAATTTTAGTGAGCATCTGTAATCTTACCAATAAAACTGGAAATATTAGTGCCATTATGAAGGCAACAGAATTTAGTTGATAAATTTAGTACGTATTTACAAGCATTAAAGAAATGTTATTATTTCTATTACGTGATAGGATTATGTTTATAATACTTTGTTTGATTTCATTAGTATATTATTCATTAAGGTTAAACGTCACGTACGTTATAATCTACACATTCACAGATGGCGCCAATTAAATTATCTTAGGTTTTTAATACTTTTTGCACGTTACGCTTTAAAATATTAAGGTAAATTAATTGTTTGCGCCCGTACACATTTAACATGAATATAAATAAATAGTTTTGTACATAAACAAACCTGAATCTTTCAAGAGAGGCTGAAAAATTCAATTTTGTATCGGTGACTCGATCCAATATCGTATTTTTCAGCCTTTCTTGAAAGATTTGGATTTGTTTATGGACAAAACTATTTATTTAGATCCATATTAAATATGTTCGGGCGCAAACAATTAATTAACCTCAATATTTTAAAGCAAAATGTACAAAAAGTATTAAAAACCTAAAATAATTTAATTGGCGCCATCTGTGAATGCGTAGATTATAACGTACGTGACGTTTAACCTTAAGATTCAAGTGTAATTATTGTTATTAAATACTGTGTGAATGTTCAAAAATAATATAATACATAACTAGAATTAACTATGTATTGGTATTCCAATTAATTTGTACAATAATATTTTTTTAGTAAAATAAACTTTGTAACTTGACTGTTTGTTTAATTCAGATGTTTTTAAAAGAAAGGATGGATATCAAGCACCACAAATGGCGTAATTATTTTTAAATCTTCACATGTAGCAAACACTTTGTGGGAATAAATAATTATAATAAACACAATTAAATAACTTTGTTTCAATTCCACTTTATTATTTCTTAATTCAACCGGTTTCGGTTCATCCTGAACCTTCCTCAGGTGAGAAAAAAAAATGTTATGAAAAAATGAATAATATATTTTTATTCATCCCTCAGGAAGGTTCAGGATGAACCAAAACCGGTTGGATTAAGAAATAATAAAGTGGAATTGAAACAAAGTTATTTAATTGGGTTTATTATAATTATTTTTAAGTTGCAATCTTAAAACAAAAAAAATACTGTTAGTGAGAAAGTTAAGTTATTATTTTCGTATCCATAGATGCCGCTAATTAAAATATCCCAGAATTTTTTTTTTTTTAAATTATGCTTTTAAAACAGCGTTTCTCAATGGCCGGTTCGCAAAAGATTCGGACACTAGAGATAATGAACCCTCGCTAGCTTCGTCCAGACAGCCCGCACAATGGCGCAGAACGCATGTGAGCAATTATTCACAACTAGCAAATAAATAATTAAGCATTCAAAAGGCCAAAATAAAGCGTATGACTCAATTATGATTCTTTTAATACTCTATTCGAAACCTAAAGCCAAAGTATAGGGTGGTTGATACAAAAGTATTCATGATCTGCTCTTTCACATATAGCGCTGGTAGAGTTTTTACAGAAATAAACACTTTTTGGAAGGTAGGCTTTCAAATATTTTGTTGAATTTAATTGTTTGCACCCGAACAAAAGCTATCCAAGTCTTTCAAGAGAAACTTAAATACAATATTGGATTGAATCACCGATACAATACGTGTTGTATTTTTATGCCTTTATTTAGAGAATTCCGTTTGTTTACGGACAAAACTATTTAAATATTCATATTCATGGTGCAAAGCGTATGTATTTATGTATGTAACAATTAATTCGTCCTAATATTTAAAGCATTACTTGCAAAAAAGTGTTTTTTCCTAAAATAATTAAAATAGCTCCAACTGTGAAAAAGTAGATTTTTAAATCTTTTGAGTATTTTTAAGCTTACTTGCTCGTTGGCGAAGGCTCATCCTCTACTCACGGTGTCTGGAAGAAGCAACTGATGCACACATACAATGCAGTATAAAATTATGAAACGGTTAAGTTTGTTATCGTCAGGATAGTGAAAAACTTATTTATTTATTTATTGTTGTTATACGCCCGTAGGGGCTTTTACATAGATTATAAAATAATATTTAAGATATCGAGGATGACACATACATAGAATTTATACCAAAAGTTATAAAAGTGAAAAAACTTTTAAGAATATACAAGTATTTTTTAAAGAAAAAACCACTAGTATATTCTTGCGTAAAACCGTGAAATATTTTAAACAATGTAATATTTAACAATAACATAGAACAAAATATAATATAAAACATTACAATAACACATCAAATCGTTAAATATATTATACCCACTTTACAATAATTTGTAGGATTCCACAAAGTGTTGGTTTAAATTGCATTTTAGAATGTAAAGGGAATCAGCGAATACATCTACAATACCACCAAACTTGTTGCCTAAATCATGCATCCTATTGGTAAGTGAGTCTGATTGATAGTTGGTTGTGTATGTGTTGCAAAAGAATGTTATATTTTGTCTAGTATTCCTTGTCGGTAAATGGAGTTTAATACTAGAAACGATGGCAGGGCTGTCAATTAGGTTGTTCATAACTCTGTACAATAAAATTAGGTCTGAAATGATTCAGACCTGACTTGACTTGACTTATTATCACAGAGTTGGGTAGATATATAGTTAAATCTGCCTGAAACAGGGGACTGCTGAAACCAGACCAATTTATACATTAAGGTGATGCTAAGAATTCGTAATCTGCTCTTTCGTTGGTGGCAGTAGTTTAATTATTTTAGGTTAAACCAATTTATGCAAGTTATGCTTTAAGGTTAAACGTCACGTACGTTATAAGCTACCCATTCACAGATGGCGCCAATTAAATTATTTTAGGTTTTTAATACTTTTTGCACGTTTTGCTTTAAAATATTGAGGTGAATTAATTGTTTGCGCTCGTACATATTTAATATGAATATAAATAAATAGTTTTGTCTATAAACACACCCAAATCTTTCAAGAAAGGCTGAAAAATTCAATTTTGTACCGGTGACTCAATCCATCTGTGAATGCATAGATTATAACGTATGTGACGTTTTTTTTTTTTTTACAGTGAATACCGCACAAGAATCTCAACTGCTCCCGTCTGGAGCCAGTGAGACTATGGCATCCCCAATTGGGGTATGTTGTGTGGCTGAAGGTAGTGGGGAGGGAAGGAGGTGGGGAAGAGGAAGGTTGGGAAGTACCTGGCTATTCAGATCTGGTCACCAAACACGGCTAAAGCCATTTTTAAGCAACGTTTCAATTCTGAATGGTGGTCTTACACCAGGGCGATACTGATAGTATCTTCCACTCTGGAACATGCCGCAAATATACTATACAGGGTGTTAAGGGACATACTTGACTTACTTTAACCAGTGATTCCTGACATTATTTGGAGTAAAAAATGTAAATGAAATTTTGGTCTCCGATGACTTTTTTTGAAGACTTTTTTTTTTTTTTCAAAAATTTTTTCTTCAAAATCAAACAAAAAAATTTTTCTTCCGCATGTCATCATTGGTCACTTAGCCGAGTGTCCGACGAACCCCTTACCCCGCCTCCAACTGTTCAACAACTACCATTTTTTAATGCATTTGTAGAAAAAAAAAAAAAAAAAAACATCAAAAATGTCACCGGAGACCAAAATTTCATTTACATTTTTTACTCCAAATAATGTCAGGAATCACTGGTTAAAGTAAGTCAAGTACGTCCCTTAACACCCTGTATATTATTTTAAATGAATTAATTTTGAAATAACACAAATTAATCAAATAAAATATATTTGCGCATGCCGGGTTCGAACCCGCGACCTCCGGATTGTGAGTCAAGAGTCTTACCCACTGGACTACGGAGGTCGTCAAACCTTTAAATATAACCTTAAAATATTTTAAATAGGTTTAACCTTAAAATATGAACATACATTAATTGTTTGGGTCTGTACATACTTTTGTAAATAAATAGTTTTGTTCATAAAAAGTCTTTTCTGAACTAAGGAAAGTTTTTTTATTGCCTATTTCTAGAATTATTGTATTCGCTGGTGCTGGAATCAACAAAATTGATATTATGACATCATATTTGAATAATAATCATTATAAATGAATCTATTTTCTGACCAAGTACCAATCTGCTTTACCCTCTCAATGGGCTAACCTTGTTAGGGAACGTACCCATTCTACGTGACCAACTTTTTGCAATTTTTAACCCCCTCCCCCCGGTGACCAAAAACCTAAGCCCCCCGCCGCTCATCTGTACCTACCAAGCTTGGTATTTTGAAGACCCCCCCCCCTGAACAGGTCACGTAGTATGGGTACGTTCTCTTAAGTATACATTTTCTACAAATCTTAAGTTCCACCAAGATTTGAATCCGGATCTACAGCTTGCCAAGCTCAACATTACATCACGTCACCTCTTTTTGTACCAATCATCGTCATACTTAAACACAAAATGGAGCCACTACGTATTCCACAAATCTGTTTAGAAGGAAATAAACTGCGTGAGCCTCACAAGTTAAATACCTGCGACAAATTCTTATGGAAGATAATATGAAAGATATTGAAGATAAGGAACTACAAAGGGAATGATCTCAAAGCAGTCTTGCCATTGCATGACAGGAACTGCTTATTTACTGCATTGTCTTATAAATATACATCTGAGCTTTGGGCTCAATACCCTACAGTCCTACAGAACAATAAAGTCTTGTACTACAATAACGTCTACAAGCAACTTCCAAAGTTCAGCAGTGCGTCTGCCGTGTTCACCGAGGGAAGGGTGCACTCATTTCTCACTTTACTTTACCATCGACCAGCTTACTTCTTTGGCAGGACACGCTATTCAACAAGTTCATTATTGTGGCTGCATCAAAGTGGAGCAGTTGTTCTCTCAATGAACGATGGATGCAGATGACGCGGCAACCATCCCAATTTATTTTTATTTTTATAAGGTTTACACTTTGCACCCAGTCCTGCTGGTGCAACATCTTAAATAATAATAACAATAGATTACCTAATAGGTACATAACTTATTTCTACTAGATACTAATTATTATACCCATCGTTAAAATGCACTTTCACCTATAGTAAAATTACATTGGTTGCAGTAGGTGGACGTTTGGACTTGTTCCAACTGAATTCCTTCCACTAAGAACATGCCAGCATTGCAGTCACTGTTCATAAAATCCCTAGAAGTATTAGACTATTACTATTACTATTAATAGGTCGGTGATTTTCTTTTTCTGTTTAAAAAAGAATTTTGATATTCGATATCAATTTCACTTGAAGAAAGATAAAATTACTCATCACTTCAATGCTTGCAATAATAGATATGGTAAGTATCTACTTAGAAACGGAATTTGTATATGTATATATTAGGCACATAGATATAAAGTATATTTATATAAATATATATTCACATAAACCAAAGCCACAGCAGGTGGTACATGGACAAGAGTAGCCAATGATAGAGAGAAATGGCGACAATTGGAGGAGGCCTTTGTCAATTAGTGACTACAGACAGGGAGTTGATGCATGATAATTGTAATAAACGTGAAAAGTTTATTATAACCGAATAAAGACTATTATTATTATTATACTAGGCACATTGGGTATAGTGTTGGGTAGGACACGATATCAGGATGAGTTTGTATGAGGTACTCAAATATCGAAATGAGGTGTTGAGGTACTCAAATATCGAAATGAGGTGTTTAAAAAAAAAATTTTTTTTGGAGCAGTTGGGACTCTGTGCTCATAAATTATTGTTTTGTGTATTCAGATAACAATAATTTATATAAAAAAAAAAAATTAAAAAAAAATTGGAGCAGTTGGGACTCTTGTGCGGTATTCACAACAATAATTTAGAATAAAAAATAAAAATTTCGGAGCAGTTGGGACGCTTCTGCGGTATTCACAATATATGAATGGCTTACCCCATCACCACCTCACGGTTCTAATACAAAAATGTCATAGAATATACAAACACTTCACGCCTCACCACCTCATACATTTGTCCCAAACTATGCGTGACATGACATGTAGGTTAATACATCAACCACCTCACACCTCACCTCATATTTGTCCCGTACATGACATGAATGTAGTCCAACAAAACAAACCACCTCACACCTCATATTTGTCCCTCCTTCATATTTATCCCCCCTTCATATTTTTAGTAATACAAAGAAAAAGAGTTGGTACAAATACATATTGTGAGGTGGGGGGACATTTTACGTATTTGTATGGGACATTTGAGGTGCCTCTTGTATGAGGTACTCAACACTAATTGGGTAGACTAACCCACTGACTTAATCAGTTTCCGTCGAATAGATATTTGTCGGCACAAGTAACGAGTTTCACAGTAGTAAATATAAGGGCCTCAGCACGGGTAAGCCACTCTGTATGGACAACATTAATAAACTATCCTATAAAATGTATAAGTAGTAAATATTTGTATCTGTAAAAATCATTTGAGGAAAATGTACGGCACAAACTAAAATAATAACGAAAAATAAATAATATTTAGAAAAAACGTTCACATTAATATTACCTGCTCTTGGCGCTACCTATCTATTTATAAAGAAGAGTGTCTGAAGGGCGGGATTTGATTTTTATACAAATCTACTATTTTATTCCAATATTGATGAAATTTTGCACACTTTGTCTTCATAATATTTTTTTACATTAGCTCCACACAAGAGGCCCTGAAGAAAATAATATCCCTTTTCTTAAGGAAAGGAAGGAGAGGAAGATCTGGGAAGGAAAAAGGTATAAAAGGGTGTGTCCAGGAGTGACGGATGTACGAATCCATCCTTCCCAATGCGGTGGAAGGCGACGGGTCGAGAAAGTCCTACTGGAGAGGTAAAAAGATGTTCCTCAACCGGTCTCTCCAAATCCGACCCGCCACGCACTAGGTGAACAGACGCAACCGCCACCAATCCGTAAAATCCTCACCCCATGAACCTTGCAAAGTCATCAATCGTAGCGAACCACTTGGGGTGGCCTATGGCAGAAGTGTTTGTTATCCAATAAATGGTTGCCGCGGCGGTACCCATACCAGCCTCCAAAATTGAGGAGATTTACTATGTGGAGGAGAAGAAAAACCTTGAGTAAAACTCAGGCAACGTCGGTGACTTCAGCATGTCGTATTTAAAAAATGCATAAACAGTGCCCTAGATTGGATTTATTAGTGGTTATTAGTTATTAGAAGTAAAAAAATGCTCGTGTTTAGAGCGTTATACCAAAAAAAATCAAAGTTTCAAAAAAATTCATAAAACCAAAAAAATTGGTTAAGAGGGCATTACCAGAGAAAATCAGAAATATGTCATTTTCAAATCAGATTTTGGACGTATTGACTCTTTTCCACAAAAAATTATAAATAGATTTCGAAAGATTGTTCTTTTATCTAGCATACGCATGTAATAAATTATGAGAATTTTTTTTAATTTTTAGTATAATAAGGTTATTCCAGATTGTTTTTTTTTTCAATTATTTCTGGCTTTCACCCTTCAAGGGTGTTCGAGGCCATCATTTATAATTACAGAGAAAGGAAAGGTGAATTTATATATTAATTTTATTTAAATGTGCAAATTTCAGAATTTTATGGAAGATTGGAGTAGAGTTCAGACTTAGAAGAGATGAAATGTTGAATGGAGGAGAGGCAATTTTTGATAACGCTTGATAGAAGAGAGGATATTTATTTAGAGAGGGACAATAAAAAAATATGTGATCTAAAGTTCCCACATCTAGACCACAGAACGTACAATCTGGGGAGTCAAGCACATGAATTTTATAAAGGTGAGAAGGAACGGAACAATGTCCGATTCTCATACGAATAAGTAAGGAAATTTCTTTTTTGGAAAAATGGGGGAATTTTTGAAACCACGGTTTTGATGGGATAGTCCTTTGTATTGAGGCGTAACGGGCACCCTTGGATTGACTAGCAATGTTCCAATACTCTGTCCAAACATTGCGGGATCTATCTTTGATGATGGAAAAAATATCAGACAGGGGAATATGGTTTACGAGGGTAACGGTAGGGTTAGACGCTCCTTGTTTTGCCAAGGAATCAGCAATATCGTTACCCACTATGCCAACATGTCCAGGAATCCAAATCAGAGTGACAGTTTTTCCAGAGCTTTGAATGGAGGTTATCAATACTCGAATAAGACATACAAAGTGATCATCAGGATGAAGAAGAGGACTGGTTTTAAGTTTTTGGAGGGAACTGAGAGAGTCAGAGAGAACAAGAGAATGTTCAAAATTATTTTTTATTATATATTTGAGAGATTCAATAATCGCAATACACTCGGCAGAAAATATTGACAATTGGTTTGAAATTGAATAAAATATTCTTTCATTACAATTATTGTGGTAAACGTTAATACCAATACCACAGTTAGGAGAGTCCGGAGATTTGGAGCCATCAGTAAATAAAAGAGAAAAGTTGGGCCATTTAGAAGAAATAATGTCATTGAACATATTATTGACAGTACGGGCTGGGAGATTGGAATGACTTTTAAGGATGCCGATCCCTTCTAAAATCGTTGGGGATAGGGTGACGTGACTATATTTTAATTTGTACAAAGGAAGAAGATTATTTTTGATAATTTGAAGCTGTGAGAGAGAGCGAAAATTTTTACAGATGGCAGGGAGAGGTTTAGTTCGAGCTCTGATTGTAGATGAATGTGAATGTGTTGAGTCGTTGAACAACGAGACTCTGGGAATAACCTGATGACTTTTAGAATTTAAACATTTAAGAACAAATTTGTCAGCAAATAGTTGACGCCTTAAATAAAGAGGAGGATCAGAACATTCTACTTGAAGGGAATTGATAGGCGACGATTGCATCGCGCCAGTTATTATTCGCAATGACTTAGATTGAATTTTGTCTAATTTACCGAGTGCATTTTTGGATGCAGTACTAAAAAGTGGGCAGGCATAGTCGAGATGGCTTCGAATAAGTGCATTGTAGAGCAACTTAATGCAGATAGGATGTGCACCCCACCAAACGCCAGTCAATGATCTGATAATATTTAAATTTTTTTCACATTTAGTAACTATATTATTAATGTGGGAAGACCATTTAAGTTTCCTATCAAATGTTACTCCCAAAAATTTAACTTCGGAAGCATTGGGGATTGGAGAGTTTTTAAATAAAATTTGAACAGGGGGGTTATTATGACGATTTGAGAAGGTGACACACTGACTCTTTTGTACTGAAAGTTCAAGACCATTTAAAGTGAGCCATGTGCAAAGGGCATCCATGGCTTCATTAAGATATTTGACGGCGGATGGAATGATTTTGGATGATAAGAAGAAAGCTATGTCATCTGCGAACTCAACAACTTTTACTTGAGGGGGAATGGTGACATGCATATCGTGTGTGTATATATTATACAGTAAGGGGGATAATACATCGCCTTGGGGTAAACCCTTCCAAATTGACCTACTCTGAGGAGTAACATCTGGTAGCTCAATGAAAATTTTCCTATCGAGAAAAAGATTAATAATAGATTGGACAAACATGAGGGGTAAGCCAAGGCCTAAAAGTTTTTTTTTAAGAATTGGGATGGAAACATTGTCAAAGGCGCCTTCTATGTCTATAAAGACTGCAAGACATACTTCTTTGTTAGAAATGGATAAATTAATATCAGTGCTGATGATGGCAAGGTTATCTTGTGTAGATTTCTTTTTCCTAAATCCAAATTGGGATGGAGAGAGAAGATGATTACTCTCGACAAAAAATTCTAACCGGTTTTTAATTAATTTTTCATAAATTTTACTAAGGGTGGATGAAAGAGCAATTGGCCTATAGTTGGATCCAGAATTGGGTGATTTGTTTAATTTTAGAATTGGGATGATTATTTGAGAAGTCCAGTCATCAGGTATTATGCCAGTCTGGAAGATTTTATTTAAGATGCTTAAAAAGTGATTTAGAACATTATCATTACTATTTTTGATAATGCTATAAGGTATACTATCTCTGCCTGGAGATGAGTCCTTAACTGTTGATAAACAATTTTTTAATTCAATTAAAGAGAATGGAGAGTCTAGCCAATGATCAGACATAGGAGTGTTGTGGATTGGAGTTATTTCATCTAAGTTAGGTACAGAAGGGGGGGCAATTTTGTCCAAGAACTCGTCTATCCATTTAGAATGAGAAGCTCGAGGAGATGTTGGACTGAAGGAGGATCGAAATCTTCGAATCATAGACCAAACTTCCGAAATTGGAGTGTTCGGAGATACTGAACTGCAGAAGTTGTACCACCCGGATCTTTTTTTTTACCTCAATACCCTTTTGGCATTGGCTTCGGCATTTTTGTATATGAGATAGTTCTCCATAGTCATATTGTGACGATAGGAAAGAGATTTAGCTTTCCGAATTCTCACTACTTTGGAACATTCCTCATCCCACCAGGGAGTCGGAGGGAGTTTTTTGAGAGATTTGGTTTTAGGGGGAGGATTTGATTTATTGATTGCAGTTACGAGCATTGATTTGAAGGTATCGTAGTCATCTTTGACAGATAATGTATCGGTATAGGATAAATTTTGTATAAACTTATCCATATGTGAGTTAAATTCGTCCCATTTGGTGTGTTTTGTTTTAATCTTTGTCGAAATATGGGACTTGTCTGAATGGAAAGAAGTTTGATAAGTGATGGTGATCGGGAAATGATCACTGGAGCAAGGGTCGGGGGACACCACCCACGAGGAGAGAGGTGCCAGATTAATAGAGCATATGGAGAGATCCACTGCACTGGGGTTTGTGTTGGGGCGAGAGATTCTAGTAGGAGATCCGTCATTCAAAAGAAAAAGGTTGGATTCATCTAGGAAATCCATCACACTTCGACCGTCTCGATCACAGAAAGCAGAACCCCAGACGGGGGAATGGGCATTAAAATCACCCAATAAAAAGAAAGGAGGGCTTAGTTGACGGACAATTTGCAACCACGCTTGTTTATTAAAGTGCGATGTTGGGGGAAGATAGATAGAAACAAAGGAAGTGTCCTTTATTTTAGCTGCAACCATTTGAAAGTCAGCATTGGGGGGTTTGATATTATTTATTGGGAAAAACGGAAGGGATTTTTTAATAAAAAGGGCAGCACCACCACCCGTACCTTCCGGGCGATCATCGCGGAGGCAGGAGTACCCTCCCACATTAAAGTGGGTGGATGGAGTAAACCATGTCTCCGAGATAGCAGCCACAGAAACAAGGTTTGAATTTAATAGGTTAAGAAGGTTCGATTTGTTAGAAATAGCACTGCGACTATTCCACTGAAGAATTCTGACATCTTGAAGAGCCATTTTGAATAAATGATTTTAATGTGGAAATAAAAGAAGCAGCGTTGGACGGTAGATTAGTTTGAGAAGAAATTAGGTCAATTAGAAGCATAATAAGAGTTTGAATAAATGAAGAATTATCTTGGGAGAATTGTTCAGAAAGCTTTTGATGGTTTGTTGAGGATGAATTATAATTGTTTGCGCACCCATTTGTGGCGTGTGAAAGAGGTGAACCATTGGGATTTAAGAGAAGTGAGTTGTGTTGTTGCTGATCGTATCCAGGAGCCGGTTTAGAGATAGGGTTTTTGTATGTGAATTTAGTTGAACGAGAAGATGTTGAAGAAGAGGCGAGTGGGTTGGATGAAGAGTTACTGGATAAAACCTCAGCAAATGATTTTTTGACAGGCGGGAATAGTTTAGAAGCCTGCAGAAAAGACAAGTTCTCAGAGGCCATAGAAATTTTTATATTTTTTTGGCGAGATTGTTCCGGACAAGAAGAGTTAATGGCGGAATGAGCACCTGAGCAGTTAAAACATTTAGGTGAAGAGAGAGAAGAACACTGGTCAGCCGTGTGGTTTTCTCCACATTTGAAACATCTGGGAGGGGATCTGCATGCAGCCTTGGTATGACCAAAACGACAGCAGTTGTTTCATTCCAGATTGTTAAATTTTCAAAAAAAGATTTTGTATTATACCACATCCATTTCAAATAATATAATCATGCAGTAAAATAAATCAATACATTATCTAGCAAACGCATGTTTTAGAATTTTAATTTTAGTTTCAATAAAATCATTAAAAAATATGTACGTACTTGGCGAAAATTTGTCCATTTGTGTATTTATTTGCGCACTTACAAACTAATATATTTCAGATTTTTTAAACATTCTTATTAAATTTAGACATTATTGAAAAATGATAAATACTTATAATCAAAAAATAACTACAAAAAGTACATTATTTTAATATTTTATCATCACGCCTTTCAGCATTTTCGGATGAAGGTATAAATTAAAGCTAATTTGGATTGAAATAAATTCGATATTGAGTTATAATTTTAAAAAGCTGGTACGGAGAATAATTAATCTTTCTCATTGTAACCGCCCTGCACGATCGTAAGAACAACTTTCGACGAATTGTGGATTTTCGTCCGCTGGCTGGTTAAACGCTCTTAACTATATTAAAAACACAGATACAAACTTGATATTATGATGAAGCACCCGCCAGCTTTAAGAAATTTGTAAATTAAATTAATTAGTATGAAAAAATATGTTTTTTTCTTAAATTGTTGAAGGAAGGAAGACTATGACAACCCTACTGAAGAAGTCTTGGTGGTTGGTCATCATGGAGGAAAGTCCATGTTAGACATAAATACATGAAAACCTTGTTTTATATAACTTGATAATATTATGCACGTGTAAGACAAGTCGTTGACGTTATGTCACGTTTAATAACGATCACATTACACGCTTGTGCCAAAGTTTCATGCTAAATTTACTAATCCTAAATCCTAATTTAGTGCTTGGGTCTGAACTTGGTTGTATAATTGAATTTGCAAACATATTGGAAAAACGTGTTGATGAGGATAATAAAATGAAAACCATATTTAGTAGTAAAATTTGTTGTTTATTTGTTTCTAATTATATGAGAAGCTTATTTTTTTCAGCGACATGTATGTTATGGTAACAATATTTTATCGCTTGTGTTTCGTTGGTTTAGGAATAAATTTTGGTCAGTTTCATTTCAGTCTCTTTATCGCGAATATTTTTGTTTAGTAGTAGCACATCAAAATACCAATTTTATAACGTTACAACCTTAATCAGAAATTTTTAAATACAATTCGAATGTTTAGGAATGGGAATAATATATGGCCGATTGATTCCAATATAATAAATATGTGAGATCGGTCGATCGCTTCAGGTTCCGAACGGGGTTGATCGATAAATAATATCGATCGCGAGTTGACATTAACTAAATGTAATTTGTGTGTGACGTGAAAACAGACGAGGCATTTGCCGAGCCCGGAGAGAGTGAATAAGTGATAAGGCGCCGCGGGGCACCAGAAATTATACTAATGATTTAACTGAAAATCAGTTTAGATCTTGTTATTGTTAAATTATAAGACTTTCTTAATTTCGTCGTATAGGACGAGTACGAAGGCGCCGCCAGTTCCTCGGATGATGTTGGAGAAGGCACCCTTGAAGAAGGCTTTAGGGCCCTCTGTCTTTGCGATCACTCCCCAGCAGTGGATGGTGTTCTTGTAGATGACTTCACTCTTGGCACGACCGGACTGCATCATCATGCGCCTTCGGACGGTATCGAAGGGATATGACACGATACCTGAGACGGTGGTTACGCACTGTGGGAGACAAACGGTATATCATTCATCAAATTAGCGGTACGGTTTCCCGTAGAATGGTCAAATGACTTAGCGATTCTTTCCTTACACTTTTTCTTGTGAAAAGAACGCCATGAGATAACCCCTCCCTCTGGCTAAAAAAATAACAAGTTTGAAAAAGTCTCTACAAGTTAACCTTTCTTTTAACCAAGAAGGTTGCTTGGAAATAAGAAATCCAAAACCATTTTCTTCGTTCACAAGTAAGCGAAATATTCTTGATAGTTTCACAACAAGAGCTACTCATTACCTACTTTTTTAAGATACATAATTTCAAATGAACATATTAGACGTAATATCTCCAATTAAGATGGTTTCAAAATAAGAAAGTAGGAGGCGAAATAAAATCGTCTGAACATTACGCCTACTAATGAACGATATTAGTAGATGTCTTCAACTAAGGATGGGTTATTTCACGGAATTAGAACAATTCAGCAAATTTCGAAGTTAATATTCAAATTCTGTGAAAGTCCTATTCAAGTACCGTTATTATCCACAAAGTACTGTGAAAAAACCGACCAATGATGAAATAACAGAGCCTGAATTTTTAACTTTCAGATTTGACGAATTGTTCAAATTCTGTGAAATAACCCGTCCTTAGACTGGACGGTTTCAAAATAAGTTGAGTTTCGAGATGAGAAATGGAAAAAGTGCGTTTCAAGAGTAGATGAGATGTAGATAATATTTACCTGAGCGATGGCCCAGCTGATGTAGATGGGGGTGTTCTTGGAATCGGGCATCATGCCCCTGGCTGTGTCGTAGAGGCCGAAGTAGGAGGCACGGTAGATGATAATACCCTGCACAGATACTCCGAAGCCGCGGTAAAGTCCTACCAGGCCGTCGGACTTGTAGATCTTGGTCAGACAGTTTCCAAGACCGCTGAACTCTCGGGCAGCACCTGATTTGCCTACATCAGCAGCCAACCTATTGAACAGATCACATTATAAGTTTGGAAAAGTGTGCAACATTTTTCTTTTAGTACTTTCCTAGTCCCTACATGTATTTTGTTATTTTTCAATTTTCAATTAAGAAGTTGCTCTAAATGTAAGTATGTTTAATCGTTTTTACCATCTTAGCGTTGTGGGGTATATAACCATATTGATTAATTCCCGATAAATAACCTTATACTCGTCTAGAATACTTTTAACCTATTGATAGGAAGGAATATGGAACTTGGCGGGGGTTTGTGTGAAGTGCTGTGAAACGTGATTTATTAAAAAAATGTGATTCGTGAGTAACGTGCACATGTTATGGATTTTTAATGATTAAAATAGTTTTTAGTTGTGCGGGTTAAATGCAACGTTTTATGAATAAACTTTTTGCTATGATGAAACAGCGTCAAAATATCGCAAATACGGCTGTAAAGTCATTTTTACATATACATTGTAATACATCGCAACACCCATTCTGGAATTGTTATTTTTTTAAATAACGAAAACAAATAAAATTCGCTTAAAACAATACTTAATACAAGAACAAGCAGATATAATTACCTATTCAGGAAATTGCGCAAACGTAATTACACAAGTCAACGCTTTATAACACAAATATCAGTTTTGTACATGTGAAATAGGTCAAATAAACTGTTAGCGGTAAACGTTATGTGCGGAAATACACATTAGAATGAATTCATTTTTAAACAATTCTGAAAATTTTATCTAATATTTTTTTATTAAAATTAGAAATTTCATTCGCAAAATTCACTGGCGACAAACATAATCGCATTTGGATTACGTATAAAAAACTAGCATAACATTTGAACAATACGTACAACTATGAAAAAATTGATACGCAGTGTTAGCGTTTGCTTGGATCCATGGATTATAATTTACTATGATTGCTTCAAAGAGGATTTCCAAGCTGTTAAATGTTGTGAACTTAGTAGGTAATTGTGTGGTTATTTATTTGTATTGGTGGGAAATGATTTGGAGACAGGTTGAAGAAGGATTTTACAGCCTCAACTCTTAACAATAGAAACCGATAATATTTTGTACCTTTTTGTTTTCCTACTACTCCTGTCGAAGACTTTTATTAAATTATTGAAAACTAGAAGCGGAGAATCTCGATAGGTTTTCGGTCTAGTCCATTTTTACGTGCTTTATATTATATTGACCTACTTGCACCCTGGATTGCACTGCCACTATTCGATACATTGGTGACTGGCTGGAGAGGGCTGATTAAACAAAAACTAAGTAGGTACATAATATTTCCCCATGCCTATATATACTTAACTGCCCGTTTTTCCACTCTGTACCTATAGACTTTATAATTATCTAACCGTTTTAAAACCTTTTTTTCTTTTCCACTCTCTTGACCAAATTATATCTTTTCATTATGGATAAAATTCTATATTTAACCTTAGTGAAAAAATATGTCTCTTCTCTTAGTAAAAATAGAATGCTTCAACCTCACACGCAAAGCCTTTTTAAAATGATATTTATCCACTCTGAGTCTACTTCTTCAAGTATATTTCCCTTTTTCTTGTGAAAAGACAACAGTCATTCACCAATGTTGTTAAAATGGCAAGTTGTGTGTGGGTTTGTGTGTAGTTTACCTGGTTCGGGCGAAGTCAAGGGGGTAGACGAAGCACAGGGAGGTGGCTCCGGCCGCGCCACCGGAGGCGAGGTTACCGGCGAAGTAGCGCCAGAACTGTGTGTGCTTGTCTACTCCTCCGAGGAACACCTGCTTGTACTTGTCCTTGAAGGCGAAGTTGAGGGCTTGGGTGGGAAAGTACCTAATGACGTTGGCCAGGTTTCCTCTCCAGTATGCAAGGAAACCTTGTTCCTTAGGGATGCGTACAAAGGCATCGACGATACCTGAGGAAAATCACATCATTATTTTAAAACCTTACTGCACTTTGCTACATTACGCTAACATTAGTAAGTATTACTTATAACTTCTCTTTATATGCCATCGAGAAGACAACCTACTTTGAGAGATATTACCAAATCATATATTAGTTTATTGTCCGTTGGTTTCAATGGCTGTATCGCACTTTCCCCTAGGTTAAATCACTTTAAAACGTTGAAAATGTTGATGGATATATATAAAACTTGAAATGAAAATTTAAGTGGCAACTTGATTATTGTAATCACGTTTTAAAAAATAAATTACCACAGGAAAGGATATTAAATTCTTATTAGTTCAACCCTCACTGAATTATCTTTATAACGGGTTTGGCGGAAAATTTTATTAATTGATTTAAGGTTCACACCTTTAGAAGATGTTACAAAAATATTTTATATAATATTGTCACAAAATAAATAATACATTTTTTTTAAACTATCGGTAAAACCTCAAATTGTAATATTTAATTAAATGAAAACAATATTAGCGAAACTCAATCGAATATCTAAAAACAAAAAAATCCGAAAAAGTTATTGTCACTTCTTGTCAATATCTTTTTCTGATTTTTCTGTTTCCAGATTTTGGATTGAGTTTCGCTAATATTGTCTTCATTTAATTAAATAAAATGATTATTAACCACGATAATCACATTATTAGTTACGCAATGTCATGAAAATCGCTTTTAGCTTACAACTGGGTGTACAAATAAGTGTGATATTGAAAGTGCAATGTTGAAATGGATAATTATGTTTCCTCTAGAATAGAATCGCAATAACATCAGCCTTTTTTAAAACCTCATACATTTCGTACATATTGGTAGGTTATTCGTATTATTTTCTAAAACCCTTTTTTTTTTAAATGTGCAGAAAGTAAAGATAATAATTTAAATTTTATTGTAATTTATTATTTCAATGCCCCTCTGAATTATGTAACGTCGTTCATATGGACCTTTGGTATTAGGCTGTGAGTTACGAAACTGAATCTGACCTTCATATTTTGGCATCAATGATATTATGATGTATGAACATTAAATTCCGTAATTAAAAAAATGCTCACTAAAATCGTACTAAATGGAAACTCGATATTGAATATAATTGCTAAGTGAAGAAAACACGTGGATTAATTGTTGAATGGATGAGTGTAAACAAAATAGTTAAAGAGAGTTGAATGAAATTAGCTTTGCATTCTAAATTTATAAATAAGAATGCTGAATCAGTTTCGCAAAACAAATTGGAAAACTTCCCATGATTATGCAACAGGAGTGCATTTTAATGCACTGAACTTGGCACAGATGTGTGAAATGCATATAGGTACCTTACATACAAATATATAACTATCTACATAACAGTAATGCCATTAGTTAACGTGCTCTTTACGTATAATGTTAAATTTTGTAATATGTTGCATGCATTAGCTGATCTCTCTTATATAATGTGAAGGACGAAAAGTGCGAGTGCACCATTTCGATGCAAGAGTTTGTAATTGCATCATACAAAATGTTTATTACTCGCTCTCACAGGTACTAATTTCATGGATTTTTTTTTAATTGTTTTGGTTTTACGATAGGCGATTTTTTTTCTATTAGATTATAAGTTTGTTGTTATTGGTAAGACGAACTTAAACTTTGAGAGAACCTTAAAAGTTAGAATCGTTAGCGGTGCAATGTGTTAAATAATAATAATAATAAATGTGAGTCACCTTTGTATCGCTGGTCCGCAGTAATTTGCTTGGAAATGTGCTGGACTTGGAGCAGAAGTTTCACCCGCTCAATGGGTGCCACCACCGTCTTGGAGACGGCGGCAGACACTCCACCGGCGATGAAATCCTTCAGGAAGGCCACAGGGTCGGTAATTCCGGGCATGTTGGGTAGCGGGGTAGTTCGAGGGATCGACACGGAGTGGACACGACTACTGACTCCTCAACTGCTGCTTGCACTATAGTCATGCAGCTCCGAGGGCCGCGCCTGCGCTCTGGCCGCGTGACGTCGGGCGTACCAGGTTCGGCGGCTATTCCTGGCCGCTGTGGCAAACGTCACGGCCGCCGTTGGCAGCGCGCTGAGGACGCCGCGCGCTGGTATCCTCGTTACGACATGCATACTATGTGGGGCATTGTTATTTCTTCTACCCTTGTCCGCGATCAACAAAACTATTCAACATTTCATCAGACCGCTGTCCACTGTCCAGCCATTGGATGTACGATCTCGATACATTGTAGTGATTGTCATAGTTGCTCTTAACCCCGCTGACACTTGGCAATTGTCGCGGTCAGTCGGTCAGCGCGAGGGGTGCACACTGCACAAAGCATGCTCTCCATTGCCGATCACTGCTTTGCTTTTCCAATACCTACACTCTGTTATCACTTCGCCTCATTCATAATGTGTTAATATTCTTATTTACCTGCTTTAAGAGTAAATTGATGCTAGATGTTACACAGGCAGCTATTGGATAATATCTGGAGTTAAGTAGTGCAACTGCTTTTGACACTCTTGAACATTCCACAACTCGTCCACATTCTCACCATGCAGATTCCTTTGGTCCCCATGTATACATTATTAGCTGCAGTTAATAACATAGTTGCATTGTTGTAGTTACATAATAGTTGCGGGGAGTGTCTCCCGAAGAACAGCGTCAGTACCTATATACCGAGTGCTACCCGACTTCAAGACCAGGAGACGAGGATTACTGAGAGCAAAAAAATCATTACATTCCAAAAGCAGAATGGCAACACCATTGACTCTAAATCACTACAAGATAACCATTTAGATAACGTAACGATAATGCTTAGAATATTCTAACTTTTAAGATTTTTTAACTAGGAACGAAGACAGATTTAACAGAATGCCTACTGAATACTGTTGAAACTCTAACAAAGCCGGATGTTGAATTAGTAATGCCTACATACTGAGTACACACAAAAATCAGAAACTAACCTTTTGATTGAAAAGCTTTCGAAAAATTTCCGCCGAAAATGTATAAAGATCTTCGATCAATAATATACTACGTCAATGATAAAGATCCACATTTTTCACAATCTAAAACTCAATAACTAAAACTTTAATTTTTAGACAAAGTATTTTTATTTCTGCTTTCTGCAGGCCCTGCTTTTATTTAATTCAGTGAAGAACAATACAAGGCTGCGTATACATACACAAATGACAAACTAAAGCGCGAGCCGAGCCACCAATTATGGGAAAAGAAAGAAGCAACCGGAAACGACCCAAAACGCCTCTATATCGTTCCTTTCCCATAATTTGGCTCGCGATTTTTTGTCAAGTTTATACACAACATAAGAGGAAAGTCCCTTTTCGTATAAAATTAAAATTTGGATTTGAGGAATAAATACTTAATTAACCAAACTGAAAGGTTATTTTTATTAATGAAAAGGAATGGTAAAAACTTTGTATGGATATGTACTACTTTATGTATGTGTATATCATTTTATAAAATATCGGGCATTAAAGAAGTCTATTTTTCATGAGTTTTGAGGAAACTTTGGCAATAATTTTATTTTAAAAAACAAATATATTTGCTATAACTAAATGTAATCTTCTTCTTTGTGTGCCGTATCAGGTCCCCCCGACGTTGGCGATCACTCTTGAGAATGTCTCTCTGTCTTGCGCTGCCCGCAATAGCTCCTCCACACTTCTAATACCGGTCCACTCTCGTATATTACGCAGCCAAGACATTTGTCTCCTACCAGGCCCTCGGCGACCCTCTATCTTGCCTTTCAATATCAAATGGAGCAAGTGATACTTCTCCCCTCGAAGTATATGACCCAGATATGAAATTTTCCTGATTTTTATTAATCCATTACGATGAATGGTTACGAAAGACCTTTACCAGCCCTTCAACCGACCCTGCTTTTCTACCCAACACAACCAGAGGGTAAGACATCTGAAGAGCTGCAGAACAACCTGACCTCGATTCTAGATCCCAGGAAGGATGGTTTTCAAGTGGTGAAAACGCGTAAAATTAGAGGCGCAGGTATTGCCTTGCAGACCACCTCACCTAACGGCCTGTCCAACATAAAAAAAGTTGCAGACAAATTAACAGCAAAAGGCATAAAAATTGTTGCTCCTCAAGGTAGGTTACCCAAGATAGTAATCTACGATGTACCCAAGGGAGAACCAGAGTCCGACACACCCCTTTTCAGTGAGATATTCGATAACAACATATTAGGTAAGTGTAATCTCACGAAAGAAGACCACCTCCGTACGATGAGAAGAGTATCTTTATTTGGCAAAAGAGATACTGGCACTATGAATATGGTTATTACATGCCATCCGGAGGCCAGAAAGATTCTCATCGACAGCGGCCTGTGTTTTCTTGGCTGGAATGCGTGCAGAGCTCGCGATTACCTCGGAGCTACGCGATGTCATCAATATGGCCATGTCTCTAAGGCCTGTACCCAGGAAGTCATAACCTGCCGACACTGCGCCGCAGCCGGCCACGATTACCAAGATTGCCCCAAGAAAACACAAGCTGCTGTCTGTGCTACGTGCACCAGGTTCAAGAAACCGGCTGACCACTCCACGGGTGACAGATCGTGCCCAGCCCAGAAAGCAGCCGTAGAGAATCAGGTCCGAATGACCGATTATGGATATTAATAAATTTCTCTCCATAGGGCAGATCAACCTGCAGAGGTCACGGGCGGCCACAATCGAGGCGCTGCGGGTCATTCTGACCTAAAAATCGACATCTTGCTAATTCAGGAGCAATACACTAGGCTAGGTAAGACACCAGTTAACTTTCCGGGTGCGGTACTCGAAATCGGCACTTCGCCGGGGGCGGGTGTTCTGGTCAATACTTCATTGATCAGCCCCCTCCTTCTAGTGGGATTGTCGAATGAATACCAAACCTGCGTATCAATTAAATTTGGGACAACTGAGATCTTTTTGATCTCAGTTTACTTTAAATATTGTAATCCAGTAGGGCCACATATCTTGAGTCTGACGCGCGCCCTAAACGCGCTTAAAGGACGTAACATAGTTATCGGAGGAGACTTTAACGCTCGCTCACCACTGTGGTTCGATTCCTGTAATTATAGGACGGAGCGCTCAGACGCCGTCGAAGACGCGGCGCAAGGTCTATCAATAATAAATGAACAAAGTATCTATACCACTTTCTCGAACACTTCTGGTGAGAGCAACATTGATTTAACTCTTTGCTCTGGATCTGTTGCGACCAAGATATCAAAGTGGACAGTTCATGAAAGCGCAATTGCCTCTGATCACAGGCTAACAACTTTTACGGTTGGTGTCAAAAAGACGGAAGCTCCAAGATCCTCCTGGAACTTCAAAACCTCCAGGGCGAATTGGGATAACTTTGGGGATGCTCTACGTGATACTTTAAGGGGATTTTACGACGTAGCAGCTAGAGATCCAGATAATTTGGGGAATTTTTTTAATGCAGCCGTGGTATTAGCTGCCGAGCTGTCTTTGGGAAGATCAAACCCAAAGACGGTTATCAGGACGCCGTGGTGGTCGAGTGAGCTGACTTCACTGAAAGGGGCCTATAAGAGAGCCTATCGAGCCCTGAGCGTGTCCAGACGTGGCGAGTGCACGCAGGAGGAGACATATGCCCTTCAGTCACGACTCAGTGGCTCCCGTAAAGCCTTCAAACAAGCCGTCCTCTCAGCGAAACGAGCTGCATGGCATAATTGGATACAAGAAGTGGGCAACGCCAACCCGTGGGATATCCACAGCGCCATTGATAAAACGGGAAAAGGCTCTGACCGGTATTTGACTAGTGTAATAACCGAAAACGACGGAATGAACGTTGAAAGTGTGGACGTGGCATCCACTCTCAATACACTTCTGGGTAAGTTAGTTCCTGTAGATTCACTAATTGGGGAAAGCGACCACCACAAACAGATTAGAAATCTGTCACGGCTCAGGGTCGTCGGGTATTTCCCCCCAATTTCCCATTTACTTTTCTTTGAGGCATCACCGAGGAACCGGCTAAGGGGCGCGGAAGCTGAGTGTGGTTCACGACTAGACCGAACGTCATGCGCATTCTTGCTGGGACTGCCAATCGATTGGAGAGGACTCCCAACCGTTTGCCATGCCCTTATTACTTATCTACTGTGTCTTCCTCCCAAACAGGTGCTTGTAGGATACGCCGGATACAATCACCCAGCGCTTGCCACCTCGTGGACTTTCACCAACCTGTCCCATTGTCTTGTCTATTTTTGTTATACTAACACATATTGTATCTGTATTTCCCGCTAAGCACTTGCATACTGCTTGCTAACAACGTATGCAAGGACATTGGAGGTCTAGTTTCGTTATCAAATGTAGAGTCGTTTTTACCAAAAAATTAGAGTCCTTGCAAGAGCCTTGAAGGGGTAACCATCTGTTACCTATACCAGGGCGGGTATGTGGTGGGTCCTCCAATGATTTTTATTAATGTAAGCAGTTCTCTATCTGCTCTAGCCCGCCTGAGAATTTCTGTGTTGGTGATCATGTCGGTCCATGGGACCTTGTAATAAAATACAAAATGAAAATAAATTAAAGTACATAATTGAAAAAAAAAACATTTCGATGAACTTAATTTGACTTTAAATTTACAAAAGACCGATTTACGTAGGAACACAAATTTTTTGGATATAAATTTAAAAACTTGAGTCGAAAAGCGTTTCATCAAATTTAAATTTTTATATTTCGTTATATAAAATAGTAGATTGGCTAAGATCACTTTTACGATAATAAAAATAAAAATTGTCTCTAAAATCATGAAAAATTGTTGTTTTTAATGGCCTATATTAAAACATTTTTTTTTAAATTTAAAACAAAAATAAATAAAGTAGAAACTATCCTACTTTACCTTTTGATTACAAAATCATTTTTCTTTTGATTAAATGTTTGGCGTCAAATCCAAATTTGAGGAAGGATGATTTCAAAAAATTTAAACTCATTTGAAATTTAATCATCAAAATTCTAAGTTAATTTTAAGGTTTTGTGAAAGTTCTATTCAGGTTCTGTTATTATTTGAAAAAATTATCATGGAACTTAAAATTAATTACTTAAATTACTTAGCCGAATTGTTCAAATTTCAAAGTTCTATTCAAGTTCTCTTACTATTTAATTTATGTGAAAACTCGTTAATAATGATATAATAACGATTTATTCCTAATTAGTCAGAGTCAGAGATCCTGTCAGAGGAATGTGCGAATTATTTATATATCTTATATCTGTCCGTATCTGTTAAATAAAAAAAATATGAATTCAGCAATGGGTAGGTATGATACAATAACATGGCAGAGGCACGAAGAGATGCATTCTATATTGCATACGTTACATTCGTTAGTGCGGTCACATTATTGTGGGAGCGCTTGTGCAGCAAAGGACGAGCTTTTAATAAACACTAAAGAGCAAATATCTGTATTTTATTATTATATTTCACAGGGTGAATCGGGACGTACCCGAGAATTCGACTTCAAAATGTAGATCGCATTTTGATCTCAAAAAATATTAAATTTTATTGGAATAATTTTTGAAGTAAAACTTTTAAAGCCCCCCTGTGATTTGGATTTCGGATGAAACAGAAATGACCATTACTGCACCTGTGACGCATCAACTGCGCTTACTGGCCGCTTTGATTAAGATGTCACTTTTAAAGGCTCCTATTGGTTGAGATATGAAACGGATATTACGACAGGTCTGCGCTCATTGGTCGCTTTGAAATGACCTCACTTTTCAAGTATTGGTTGTGATTGTTTTGGTAAAGTTTCGCTTCTACCGAGTGTAAACTGCGCTCGATTTTTTAATTATTGAAGAAGAAGATAACACCAATAAATCTAAACGATACTTATCTTTCTTATCAAGACGACGCTAATGAGACCTGATTTTTTAACGTCATATTTGTCGATCTCATATTTCAATCTCAGAATTAACAGTATTAACAATAGCTGTCTTTTGTGTTATAGATTACATTGTTCTACACGAATTTATACGTAAACCTAGATAATGTCTCTGATATGCCTATCCTGTTACCGTTACCTTTTTGGAGTGAAAACTTCTTTAGCACCGTTGTGATTTGCAACCAGATGAAACGAAAAAGCGACACTAAAAAAAGACAAACACATGCATCTTTAAGATTTAGCCTGCGAGAGAATGAAATGAGATAGAATAATCGGTCTCCTCTTTGTGCGGTACTTCGCAGTTTGTATCTTCTTGCCTACTTTAGTTTTCTGACGATTGCACTTCTACCGCGTGTGAACTGCACACTTGTATTTTTAAATTGAAACTTCTTTAGCACCGTTGCAATTTTTCCCTCAATGAAACTAAAGCGACATTAAAAAGAAACAAACACATACATCTATAATATTTAGCCGATTTGATCATGAGTTCACTTTTCAAGGCTCCTATTGGTTGAGATTGTGTGGTGAAGGTTTCACTTCTGCCGCGTGTGTTCCATGTAGATAAATTATTATTATCCGTTTCTTAATTCATTAATCAAAATATTAATGTTTTTCGAAAGAAAATAATTAAGGAATAAAAGTCTCCGGAGTTTGCACCAAATAAACTTTGGAATCTCCGGGTAAAGTTTGTTGAGTACGTCCTGATACACCCTGTATATTGTATAAATAGATATGAATTGGTAAAATTCACCAAGGCGATACGATGTACCATTGATTATAAGATTAATATCATTTACTCGGTGGTATAGTGGCGAATCATGATTTTAGTTATCGCAATTTTCTAAAATATTGATCTTTATATAAATAGGTGTAACCGCAAATGATATTTTACTGGGCAGTGGCTTATCGCGAATTTTCTTTTAAATATCAAGATTTTCCTGAATAAGATCTTAGTGCTTTCAAAATACTGCATTTCTCACATGTTCGCAGTATTCTGGAATGGTACCTACATTCAGTACGCATAAACGGAATTGAAAGCGTCGAAAATAGATTTTTAAGTCAGGTACCTACCTAAACATTCGCTATTTTCGATCTCTTGTGGCAAAAGATCTTCAATGTAGCAGACATTTTAGTTGATAGTCTTGATCATCTTCAGACAATAGCAGACTTCAGAGAGACTTCATCTCCCTCTTTGCAAGACCAATTTTATTATTAACAAAACATCTTTATATTCATAAAACGTCTTCAGTTTCATGTATGGAGTTTTTCTTAAGTAACCAAATATTTTTGTCCTACAAAAAGTTTCAAAAATCGATATCTAGATTGTTTTTTCACACAAAACTAAGTGTATCACATTAAAATAGTGGATCGTTTTCCAATTAATAAATAATCACAGTGAGAACAGATATACTATAAGAATCAAGCCTTCTCTATTTACAAGAATGAATTTAAAAACAAAATCTTGAAATTAACATGACAAGTGATATTTGAATTTGAAACCATTTGAATTTGAATTTGAATTTGATGTTTGAATACAAGTGACAGTTGAAGCCATAGACAAAAAGTTAACAAAATATTCTACCATTCCAACATCTACCTACCATCAGGCGCAACGAACAAAATAATAATCCATAATATTATAATGGATCAAGAAAACTCTGCCCAACAATTCCTGGCAAAGGCAACCTCTATTTTAAACCTATTAAATATCATCATAATGGACACATCAAACAAATTCACCAAGGAACAAATAGCAAAACTCGCCCCCAAATTCACCGATCTATTGGGTAATGTCGGTCAAATGGGTGGGAGCCTTGAAGGAGAATTGAAGGCCTACAAATATATGTCTTCAAATCAAACACCCGAAAATGGGAACAGAACGTATAGTTCGATTACGTCCAACCAAGTCCTCCCGAAATATCCACCGAACACAAGAAACAATGCCCCCATACTTCCTGCAAGACCAGCCGTACTTATCTTCCCCAAAGATGACAAGTCACTTCCTTCCAGCAGTACCCTTGAAACTCTCAAAACCTCAACTAACCCATCATCTTTGGGAATTACAATCACGGGGGTACGAGAAATAAGGAACGGAGGTATAGTCGTGCATCCAAGTACCGATGCAGAGGCCATAAAACTTGCTAATGCACCGACCTTATCCGATGCTGTTCTGAAAGCAGCAGTTTCTTCGCATAAACTTCCATGGTCTACCTCAAGTTGTGCCCCTCGAGAACATCACCTTGGCAAACACACGAAGAAACCGGTCTACAAATGAATGAATTGAAAGATAAATTGCAGTTCTCTCACAAAGTAGGACCTCGTACCGGATCGTGCACTCATGTCTTCAGAGTTCCTCCTTCTGTTCGTCACTCCCTCATTCGCTTCTCTAAACTGGCTATGGACTGGCAAATACATACCGTAAGGGATTGGATCGACAGTCTAAAATGTGGACACTGTCAACTTTACGGCCATACGGCGTCGAAATGTAACGCAGACACGCCTACATGTTCTCACTGTGGAAAACCTGGACACAATCGAGATGCTTGCCCGACTCCTGAAAAGCCACCAGCATGTGCTACCTGCAAGTTCTTCAGAAAACTGGCCACTCACAACCCTGGCTCCCCTGACTGTCCTGCCCGCCAAGCCACTGAGAGACGCGAATTATTTCGAGTCAATTTTTTAGGCTGAATCAGAATCGACACCTTATTAATACTAACTTTTCCACCTATTATCAAAATATTCGTGGTCCCAATACTAAGCTAAACTCCTTTAGATGCTCCGTAAATTTATGTTCTTATGATTTTTTATGTTTTACTGAAACATGGCTATCAGACAATATTGCTTCAACAGAACTTGGACTACATGACTACATTATTTTTCGATGTAACCGCTCTTCCTCTTCTAGCAAGTGTAGAGGAGGTGGGGTAATGATATGTATTAAAAAAAATACTCTTGCAAAACCTTGAATCGTCTAATAATGTATCTGAACAATTATTTATTTGTGTTCTACTTGGTTCCAAGAAACTAGTCATTGGTTGTGTACACATTCCCCCCTCCTCTTGAAGAGAAATCTATAAGTCACATACTGAAGCAGTTGAGCGTGTTTCCATAAAGGCCGATTCCTTACTTATTTGTGGTGATTATAATCTTCCTAAAATAGTGTGGCTTAATAATAGTCATGGTGTGAAAACTCTTAATAATGCTTCCATAATAGTAATTTTCTTTGCCTTCCTGAATATGTACCAATTAAACTCGATCAATAACTGTGGAGGTTACTGTCTTGATCTAATATTTACCAATATGCCTAGCGTTTGTGTATGTGAAGCTACTGACTCAATATTACCAATAGATAAATATCATCCACCACTCGATATTAACTTCACTAATCCTTTCAAAAGTGATACTCTGAAATCAGCAGTTACATTCCACTATAAATTTAACAAAGGTGATCATACTGGCATGAATAGGTACCTTGCCCAATATGACTGGGCAGGTATGTTCTTTTTCTTCTTCAATGGCGCTACAGCCCATTTCGAGCCTTGGCCTCCTTCAAAATAAGCCTCCACCGCCCTCTGTCCTCGGCCGTCGTCTTCCAATCTGCAACATGGAGTAATCCTCTTGCATCCTTCCTGACATCATCCTCCCATCTCAGTCTAGGTCTGCCCGCCTTTCGTTTACCTCCCGGGTGTCCTGTCAGAACCTTCTTCGGTACTCGTGTGCTTGGCATTTGGTGCACATGTCCGGCCCATCTTAATCTTTGGAGTCTTAAATGGGTGGAGAGTCTGGGAGCTTGGTAAATATCATAGAGCTCATTGTATGGTATGTTATCAAACAACAATATTAACGATGCTGTATTTAAATTCAACGAATGTATAACTCATGCTATAGATTTGTTCGTTCCAAGGGGAACTTATTCCCAGCCTAAATTTCCTATTTGGTTCAGTATGAAACTAAAGCATTTGATTATGGAAAAAAAGAAAACACACAAGTTATTCAAATTAACAAACAACTTAGCGCTTTATCAAAAATTTTCTCAGTTAAGAGAATTATCCAAAATTGAATCTGCCTTGTGTTACAAATCTTATATTGAACTCACTGAGACAAAATTAAATCTTAACCCTAAACAATTTTGGAAATTTATTAAACAAAAACGTATTGATAACGATCTCCCTTCAAGTTTATTTTTTAATAAAACTCACGCTACCAACGATTTTGATATTGCCAACCTTTTTGCTGAACATTTCTCCTCTGTCTATACTTATAACATATGCACCATCCCTCCACTTAAATATGCTAATATTATTGACCTTAATAATTGCGAAATCACACTTGTAGATGTTTTCAATTAATTAAAAAATCTTCCCAGCAAAACAAGCACTGGTCCTGATGGTATACCTGAAATATTATTGAAAGAATGTAAATCTGTTGTATCTAAGCCAATTTGATTATTATATAACTTATCACTATCTTCTGCCACTTTTACGGATTCCTGGAAGGTTTCCTATATACGACCTATTTTTAAATCGGGTAATAAGTCGAACGTAGAAAACTATAGACCTATATCGATGTTATCTCATATTCCTAAAATCTTTCAATCTATAATCACAAAAAAAATAACACCTATTTTCAAAAATGTGCTGATTGAGGAACAGCATGGCTTTAAATCTGCTAAATCTACCACTACAAACTTACTCTCCTTCACCAACACCGTAGTCATGGTCTAGAAGATAAATCAAAGTAGATGTTCTATATACCGACTTTTCTAAAGCTTTTGACAAAGTAAAACACGCTATCCTCATGGCCAAGCTATATGCTATAGGTATACGAAACCCATTGCTATCTTTCTTTAATTCTTATTTAAGCAATAGAAAACAAATAGTTAAAATAAATAACATTGAGTCTATTATTATTGAAGTAACATCCGGCGTACCGCAAGGAGCACATTTAGCCCCGCTTCTCTTCAACTTGTTTATAAATGACATTATTCGTATTTTCTCTCACACACGCTTTTGGCTTTTTGCTGATGACAATAAGATCATAAAAATAATCAAAAACTACCATGACTGCCTTCTTTTCCAATCAGATATTGACTCTTTCAATGACTGGTGTAAAATTAATTACTTGGAACTAAATGTCGATAAGTGCAAAATTATGTCCTTCAACAGATCAAAAAATCCGATTGTTTTCGAATACAAATTAAATAATAATTTCCTAACAACTGTTCAATTTATTAAAGACCTTGGTGTCTCTCTTGATAGCAAGCTTTCTTTCCGGGATCATATAAATGTGATTGTTAATAAATCTCTCAAGCTACTTGGTTTCATCACTAGAACCACTTCTGACTTCAAAAACATAAATACCCTAAGAACTCTTTACTGCTCCTTGGTTCGCCCCCATCTTGAATATGCTTGTGTTATATGGTCTCCTTTTTATGCTGACCATATTCGTCATATTGAATCCGTTCAACATCGGTTCCCAAAGGGAATTGCTTGGAGGCTAGAAGACCGTCGGATAAAATCTGATCACATTTGTTTCTTCAAAATTATTAACTGTTTAATCGACTCGACTACATTACTACAACTCATCACGTTTAATATACCTTCTCGTAGACTCAGAAATAAAGATCTGCTTTTCCTCAATCAGCACTCGACTAACTATGGTTATAACTCACCACTGTCCAGAATGTGTAGACTGGTCAACTCACGTAAAGACCTTGATTTTTTTGGTATTAGCTTAAATGATTTCTGTCGCCCTTTAGACAAATAAAGATATTTCCTATTCACCCTAATTTTTGCAAGGTCTTGACGTGACTTGACACTTATTTTTTCTTCTATTTTCACTGTTTGTCTTTGCTTTCATGTACCATCCGAATCCTTACATTGTTCATTTCTATACTTCGTGATACTTTGTTTTAAATTGGACGTAAGTCCGTAAATAAAAAAATAAAAAATATATATTGTATACTTTACCTTAATACCGCCCTCACTGAGTATTTCCTGTTATTATTACCACATTAACATTTTCAACTCTAGTATCCGGAACATAAAACGAAAATCCGTTTATTATACAACCTCACTTTACTCAATCCTACATTCTCTCCCACCTTCACAAAAAAATCACTTATATTATTGTCAATTTAACTTAACTTTACTTATCAGTTGCGGAAAGTGATGATCGGACAACTCAGATAAATCAACTCAATACCTCCATTGAAAAGTCATTAAAAGTGATAAAAATATATAAAAGAATTGGTAGGTAAAAAAAAGTAGGTTAAGTAAGGTTAGGTGAAGTTAGGTCCTGGGCTATTTTTCAATATTATTTTTCATAGCTTTTAATGACTATTCAAAGAAGTGTTGAGTTGACTTGATTCCGGGTTGTCATGGAACAGTGGAAAGTGTACAGGTAATTTGTCTTCTACTCTTTTATAAAAATGAATCCCTGTTTCCCTTGGTCACGTTATAACTTAAGAACGACTTTACCTATTTCATTAATCTTTTTTTAAAGTTAAAAATTAAAAAAATTGCGCAGAAAATTTAATAACTTCAGAAAACTTTACGACTGTTTTAATTTCGCGCGTTTGACAGTTCGCGCGTTTGATGAAATTGAATTTAACAGGCAGCTGTTTTTTTTGTATTAAAACAATTATCTATGGATTTTTAAAATTATAGCTATTTTAAATAGATACCTGTGTTAGGTACCAAATTTTATTGATTGTTCTTATAATATACAAAAATGAATATTTGTGATATACGAAAAACGAAAAGTTTAAAAAAAAAATTGTAATAGGTGGCACGCGAGCTGTTTGAAGCTGAATGTACTGGGACTGAATATATGGAACGCGGGAGGGGGTTGGCGGGACGGTGGAGCGGGAGAGGGGAGAGGGGGGCGGGGAAGGCGGGAGGGTAGGGGATGCTGGAGGGGAACGGGGACACACAGGAAAGGACATGCAGGGAGAAACAATTTATTTCTTTGAATATGGCATTGCAACGCATGCCGGGAACCAGCTAATTATTACATAAGGAAAAGGTGGCATAAAATATAAATATATATATATATTATTATGTTTTCTGCTTTAACATTAGCTCCACACAAGAAACTCCGAAGAAAATAATTATCCTCGGGTTGTCTTTGCGGAAACTGTACGAAGGGTATTTTTCTGGAAAGGAAGGACAGGAGGTTTTGGGAAGTGAAAAGGTGTGAATGATGGGTAAATCTGAGGGTCAATGTGTCCAGGAGTGACGGACGTATGAATCCATTCCGCTGCGGTACCCATCGCCTTGGTCGAGAGAGTCAGGTTGAAAAGGCAAAATATCTCCATCAACCAGGCTCCCCCGATCCTGTCCGCCACGCAGTAAGTGGGCAAACGCATATGCCGCCAAGACCTAATCAAACCCAACCCCACGAATCCGTGTACTCCTGCTAAGTAACCAAACGTAGCGAACCACTTGGGGTATGTACAACGTGACCATTTATTTTTTCCGCCAAACCGGGACGCCGAAAAATAGATAGTTAGATACTTATTAAAAATAATAAATTTGGACAACTTACATAGCGCTGTTTTCGCGAAAAATTGCCTCAAGAGCGCTGTACAAAAGAAGATGTATAGATTACAATAATTCATCTTGCTGCTACCAATCGCATGGACTTGTTGACTTGACTTGACCCGTGTTCAAAATTTATAGAGATTTTTTTCACTAATAAAATAAATAAAGCAATACTATATTACATTAAAAATGTTTTAGACTAAAATCAACTTGGATTTTTTTTGATCACAACTCGTCTAGCTTGAACATCTGGCTGTCACAGTTATTTTGTTTTCCCCTAGAAAAAAATAATCTTTTTTTATTATTTTAACTAATATTTTTATGTTTTCTGGTCAATAAAAGTGTAGTGTGTTGTTCCTTGAGGATTCTTCTCCCCCCTGATCTTCTAGGAGTCACTTTTCGTCGCTGATTTCCAGATATTTATAACCTTTTTTATTTCTGTCACTTTCCATACATTTTTTCTTTTGTAATTTATTTATTTATTTATTTATTTATTTATTTACGCCTATTTAGGCTTTTACATACATATATATAACAATATTAACGAAATTATACTTATAAATAGTGCAGGAAACTACTGCTTAAAACACTTGCACAAAAATAAATACAAAGTAAAAATATTAGGTATTGAATTTGAACCAAACAGGATGTAGGTACAAAATACAAAAAATCCGAAATAGTTTTTTTTCTTTCAGCCAACAAAATACTGTCAATGTGTTAGTCAATTTTAATAGCTTTAGCAAAATATTCCCCTATTTGATGAAAAAAACTTCAATAAGGTATGCTTATATAATAAAATTGATGTACTAAATATATCAACAACATCGGAGTATTTGTTACCAAGCTGTTGAATCCTTCGCATAGGAGTATAATATTGACTTGTTGACTTAGAATTGCTACAATAATATGGTAGGTACTGTCTTGTGACTGACCTGCCTGGAGTATGAAAAGAAATTACATATAATAAATCAGGGGTATCAAACATTGAATTTATGATTTTATACAAACAGGTTAAATCGGAAATGATTCTACGATCGGATAATTTTATTAAATTTAATGAACAAAGTACGTTATCGTAATTTAGGCATTCACTAGGAATGCCCATTTTAAAATTCACATATCTTAAAAATTTATTTTGGATTCTTTCAATCGCATGTGAATGAACCTCATAATTTGGGGACCAAACCGTGGAATTGTATTCTAAATGACTCCTTACGAGTGACATATATAATGTTTTTACAGTATTGACATTGTTGAAATCACTAGATATCCTTAAAATAAATCCCAACATTTTCAAAGCTTTATTGGTTATTATTTCTATATGCTTGATAAAGTTGAGTTTCGTGTCAAACCAAATTCCTAAGTCATTGATTTCCGAGACCGATACTAACGACATATTGTTAATGGAATAATCGAAAAATATTGGATTCTTTATTCGATAAAACCTCATAATTTGACATTTGCTTATGTTAAGTTGCAAGCGGTTATCATGACACCATATAATAAATCTTAACAAGTTATTTGACAATATATGGCAATCATTAATGTATCTGATTGCTTTAAATAATTTCAGGTCGTCTGCAAACATTAATACTTGAACATCATTGAAAATATATAACACATCATTAACAAATAATAAAAACAGGATTGGACCTAAATGTGACCCCTGAGGAACACCACTCGTAGCAGTGAATTTGTACGAAAATGTACCATCAATTTTAACAGCCAGTAATCTGTTGATCAAGTAACTGTTAAACCACTTATATAGTGAACCACCTATACCGAGTTTTTGCAGTTTATTCAGCAATAACTCGTGATTTGTTGTGAACAATGGAGGAGGACCCCCCTGGACACCCAAAAAAGCCCCCAGATCCTCCCCCTGACCCCCCAGATGGCGAAAATGTAGTAATTTCAGACAGTGAATCTGTCATTCTGACTACCACAAAAAAAAAGGAAGTTTAGTCCCTCTTCCTCAATAAAACATGACCCTCCTTCTTCTTCTCAGTCTTCACCTGCTCTTCCTCAACCTCCTCCTACAAACTTTTATTCTCCTCATTCCTGTGGCCCGTTCATTGTGTACGCTCAAAAAACTGAGCAAGGTAAAACTATCCACCCTCTTGAATTTGGCAAATTCCTATCAAATAGCAAGAACCTTTCGATTAAGCCTGGAGGTGTAAAAGCCGAGGGTCGCTTCCGAATCTCTGTTGAATTCCTCTCAGGTTCAGCCGCCAACAACTTTATCAAAAACATATTTATTTCATCAAATTCTAAATTCAAGGCGTACATCCCAACTTTCAATGTCACTCGAATGGGCCTCGTCAGAGGTATCTCGACCGATCTGTCCATTCCAGAAATCCTGTCTTCACTTTCAACCCCCCAACATATCGGCAATCCCATAAAAGCCAGGAGGTTAAATTATAAGGACTCTTCTGAGGGCATCGTTTCCTGGAAGCCCTCCCAATCTGTCGTCATCACATTTGAAGGACAATCTCTTCCCTCCCATATTTATTTATTTTTCAACTCCTTACCAGTTGAAATGTATACTTATCCCACCACTCAATGTTACAATTGCTGTCGTTTTGGTCATACCAAAGCTGCATGCAGATCCCCTCCCAGATGTTTCAAATGTGGAGAAAACCACACGGCTGACCAATATTCTTCTCTCTCTTCACCTAAATGTTTTAACTGCTCAGGTGCTCATTCCGCCATTAACTCTTCTTGTCCGGAACAATCTAGCCAAAAAAATATAAAAATTTCTATGGCCTCTGATAACTTGTCTTTTCTGCAGGCTTCTAAACTATTCCCGCCTGTCAAAAAATCATTTGCTGAGGTTTTATCCAGTAACTCTTCATCCAACCCACCCGCCTCCTCCTCAACATCTTCTCGTTCAACTAAATTCACATACAAAAACCCTATCTCTAAACCGGCTCCTGGATACGATCAGCAACAACACAACTCACTTCTCTTAAATCCCAATGGTTCACCTCTTTCAAATGCCACAAATGGGTGCGCAAACAATTATAATTCATCCTCAACAAACCATCAAAAGCTTTCTGAACAATTCTCCCAAGATAATTCTTCATTTATTCAAACTCTTATTATGCTTCTAATTGACCTAATTTCTTCTCAAACTAATCTACCGTCCAACGCTGCTTCTATTATTTCCACATTAAAATCATTTATTCAAAATGGCTCTTCAAAGTGTCAGAATTCTTCAGTGGAATAGCCGCAGTGCTATTTCTAACAAATCGAACCTTCTTAACCTATTAAATTCAAACCTTGTTTCTGTGGCTGCTGTCTCGGAGACATGGTTTACTCCATCCACCCACTTTAATGTGGGAGGGTACTCCTGTCTCCGCGATGATCGCCCGGAAGGTACGGGCGGTGGTGCTGCTCTTTTTATTAAAAAAATCCCTTCCGTTTTTCCCAATAAATAATATCAAACCCCCCCAATGCTGACTTTCAAATGGTTGCAGCTAAAATAAAGGACACTTCCTTTGTTTCTATCTATCTTCCCCCAACATCGCACTTCAATAAACAAGTGTGGTTGCAAATTGTCCGCCAATTAAGCCCTCCTTTCTTTTTATTGGGTGATTTTAATGCCCATTCCCCCGTCTGGGGTTCTGCTTTCTGTGATCGAGACGGTTGAAGTGTGATGGATTTCCTAGATGAATCCAACCTTTTTCTTTTGAATGACGGATCTCCTACTAGAATCTCTCGCCCCAACACAAACCCCAGTGCAGTGGATCTCTCCATATGCTCTACTAATCTGGCACCTCTCTCCTCGTGGGTGGTGTCCCCCGACCCTTGCTCCAGTGATCATTTCCCGATCACCATCACTTATCAAACTTCTTTCCATTCAGACAAGTCCCATATTTCGTCAAAGATTAAAACAAAACACACCAAATGGGACGAATTTAACTCACATATGGATAAGTTTATACAAAATTTATCCTATACCGATACATTATCTGTCAAAGATGACTACGATAACTTCAAATCAATGCTCGTAACTGCAATCAATAAATCAAATCCTCCCCCTAAAACCAAATCTCTCAAAAAACTCTCTCCGACTCCCTGTTGGGATGAGGAATGTTCCAAAGTAGTGAGAATTCGGAAAGCTAAATCTCTTTCCTATCGTCACAATATGACTATGGAGAACTATCTCATATACAAAAATGCCGAAGCCAATGCCAAAAGGGTATTGAGGTCAAAAAAAAGATCCGGGTGGTACAACTTCTGCAGTTCAGTATCTCCGAACACTCCAATTTCGGAAGTTTGGTCTATGATTCGAAGATTTCGATCCTCCTTCAGTCCAACATCGCCTCGAGCTTCTCATTCTAAATGGATAGACGAGTTCTTGGACAAAATTGCCCCCCCCCCCCCCTTCTGTACCTAACTTAGATAAAATAACTCCAATCCACAACACTCCTATGTCTGATCATTGGCTAGACTCTCCATTCACTTTAATTGAATTAAAAAATTGTTTTTTAAAATAAAACAATAACTTTGTAAACACCACTTTTAAAAAATTGTTTATCAACAGTCAAGGACTCATCTCCAGGCAGAGATGGTATACCTTATAGCATTATCAAAAATAGTAATTATAATGTTCTAAATCACTTTTTAAGCATCTTAAATAAAATCTTCCAGACTGGCATAATACCTGATGACTGGAGTTCTCAAATAATCATCCCAATTCTAAAATTAAACAAATCACCCAATTCTGGATCCAACTATAGGCCAATTGCTCTTTCATCCACCCTTAGTAAAATTTATGAAAAATTAATAAAAAACCGGTTAGAATTTTTTGTCGAGAGTAATCATCTTCTCTCTCCATCCCAATTTGGATTTAGGAAAAAGAAATCTACATAAAATAACCTTGCCATCATCAGCACTGATATTAATTTATCCATTTCTAACAAAGAAGTATGTCTTGCAGTCTTTATAGACATAGAAGGCGCCTTTGACAATGTTTCCATCCCAATTCTTAAAAAAAAAACTTTTAGGCCTTGGCTTACCCCTCTTGTTTGTCCAATCTATTATTAATCTTTTTCTCGATAGGAAAATTTTCATTGAGCTACCAGATGTTACTCCTCAGAGTAGGTCAATTTGGAAGGGTTTACCCCAAGGCGATGTATTATCCCCCTTACTGTATAATATACATGTATATGTGTGTCATACACAATATGCATGTCACCATTCCCCCTCAAGTAAAAGTTGTTGAGTTCGCAGATGACATAGCTTTCTTCTTATCATACAAAATCTTTCCATCCGCCGTCAAATATCTTAATGAAGCCATGGATGCCCTTTGCACATGGCTCACTTTAAATGGTCTCGAACTTTCAGTACAAAAGAGTCAGTGTGTCACCTTCTCAAATCGTCATAATAACCCCCCTGTTCAAATTTTATTTAAAAACTCTCCAATCCCCAATGCTTCCGAAGTAAAATTTTTGGGAGTAACATTTGATAGGAAACTTAAATGGTCTTCCCACATTAATAATATAGTTACTAAATGTAAAAAAAAAAATAAATATTATCAGATCATTGACTGGCGTTTGGTGGGGTGCACATCCTATCTGCATTAAGTTGCTCTACAATGCACTTATTCGAAGCCATCTCGACTATGCCTGCCCACTTTTTAGTACTGCATCCAAAAATGCACTCAGTAAATTAGACAAGATTCAATCTAAGTCATTGCGAATAATAACTGGCGCGATGCAATCGTCGCCCATCAATTCCCTTCAAGTAGAATGTTCTGATCCCCCTCTTTATTTAAGGCGTCAATTATTTGCTGACAAATTTGTTCTTAAATGTTTAAATTCTAAAAGTCATCAGGTTATTCCCAGAGTCTCGTTGTTCAACGACTCAACACATTCATCTACAATCAGAGCTCGAACTAAACCTCTCCCTGCCATCTGTAAAAATTTTCGCTCTCTCTCAGAGCTTCAAATTATCAAAAATGATCTTCTTCCTTTGTACAAATTAAATTATAGTCACGTCACCCTATCCCCAACGATTTTAGAAGGGAACGGCATCCTTAAAAGTCATTCCAATCTCCCAGCCCGTATTGTCAATAATATGTTCAATGACATTATTTCTTCTAAATGGCCCAACTCTTCTCTTTTATTTACTGATGGCTCCAAATCTCCGGACTCTCCTAACTGTGGTATTGGTATTAACGTTTACCACAATAATTCTAATGAAAGAATATTTTATTCCATTTCAAACCCATTTTCAATATTTTCTGCCGAGTGCATTGCGACTATTGAATCTCTCAAATATATAATAAAAAATAATTTTGAACATTCTCTTGTTCTCTCTGACTCTCTCAGTTCCCTCCAAAAACTTAAAACCAGTCCTCTTCTTCATCCTGATGATCACTTTGTGTGTCTTATTCGAGTATTGATAACCTCCATTCAAAGCTCTGGAAAAACTGTCACTCTGATTTGGATTCCTGGACATGTTGGCATAGTGGGTAACGATATTGCTGATTCCTTGGCAAAACAAGGAGCGTCTAACCCTACCGTTACCCTCGTAAACCATATTCCCCTGTCTGATATTTTTTCCATCATCAAAGATAGATCCCGCAATGTTTGGACAGAGTATTGGAACATTGCTAGTCAATCCAAGGGTGCCCGCTACGCCTCCATACAAAGGACTATCCCATCAAAACCGTGGTTTCAAAAATTCCCCCATTTTTCCAAAAAAGAAATTTCCTTACTTATTCGTATGAGAATCGGACATTGTTCCGTTCCTTCTCACCTTTATAAAATTCATGTGCTTGACTCCCCAGATTGTACGTTCTGTGGTCTAGATGTGGGAACTTTAGATCACATATTTTTTCATTGTCCCTCTCTAAATAAATATCATCTCTTCTATCAAGCGTTATCAAAAATTGCCTCTCCTCCATTCAACATCTCATCTCTTCTAAGTCTGAACTCTACTCCAATCTTCCATAAAATTCTGAAATTTGCACATTTAAATAAAATTAATATATAAATTCACCTTTCCTTTCTCTGTAATTATAAATGATGGCCTAGAACACCCTGGAAGGGTGAAAGCCATAAATAATTGAAAAAAAAACTCGTCTAGCAGCTAGCAAGCACACCGATTTTATATATCTTTTTTATTTGCGGAGTTTTATAAATTTAAAAAAATGCAACTGCGATTTTGAAAATTCAACTTCTTTTTTAAAACGGGACATTTTGGTACGGGGACACCGGGACACGCTGCTTGAAAACGGGACTGTCCCGGTGAAAACGGGACGTCTGGTCACATTAGGTATGTATTATAAATGGTGGATGGATGATACAAATTTTCCGGATTAATAAGTTTATTACATTAGTTTCATGACGTTGAATATTTGAGAAAACATTAGCTCTAAATGCCTTTTTTTGTTCTGGAAGGTCGCCAAATTAGAAAATGGAAGCTACGAAGCACCGCACAAATAGGAGACCGATTATTCTGTAGCATTCTCTCTCTGGCTAAATCCTATAAAAGTAAGTGATTGTCTCTTTTTTATATAATAATAATAATAATCTTTATTCCAGGATGAGTGTAGATTTTTAGTTTTATCGAGTTTCAAATCACAACGGTGTTAAAGAAGTTTTCACTTAAAAATTACTGTCCGACGAAAGCAAATTTTAAGAATTTTAATTCAATTTTTAGACGAATGTAATTGTAATTTGGAATGATTTCATTTATCTATAATATAAAAATGAATCGCTGAATGTGTTGCTAAGCGCATAACTTTCGAACTACTGCACCAAAGTGGATAATTCTTTTTTTTGTGTGTTCCTTATTGTCAGGACAAGGTTTTTATAAAACTTTCGGTGAGCTCTGGCATTATGAAATTTGTATAAAAAAATGCTATTGGTGGCACGCGAGGAAGCGGCTATTGCTATGGAAAGCGGGAGGGAGGGAGAGTTGGGGGAGGGGAATCTGGAAGGGGGGAGGGGGACCTGGGAGGTGGACCTGGGAGGGGGGAGGGGAGCTCGGGAGGGGGGTTCGCGGGACGGGGGAAGGGGGAGGGGGAGTAGAGTGGGGAAGGTGGAGGTGACGGAGTGGGAAACCCCCAATACCATGCGAGCGAAGCCGCGGGAAAAAGCTAGTTTTAAATAATTTTAAATTTCCGTTGCCCCGAATACAATTAGTTGTCTTTCGTGGTAATTAAGTTGAATAAAAATATTTTTTCTAAAAATATTCGTGTTAAGCACGGTTTGCGACTCGCAAAGTTAACCATTTATTGAATACTCATTGATTCCTTGAGTTCAGTACCGGATTATCCCTAAGGCAGAGTAGGCAACTGCCTAGGGGCCCCGCATCGGCTGGGGGCCCCGCGCCCCGAGAAAAAATGACTTGCTTCAATGGTTTGACTCTCTATCAGTAAGCAACGGGATGCCGCGCCGGAGTTTTGATCGGCTTAGAAAAGATCTAGCGAGGTACAAAAACACTGGTTAAAATATTATAGAGTAATTAATTCTTCAGACACCGGGTAATAGTTCAGAGATCTCAGGGAAAATCTAGATATCGTCAATTTTATTCCAAATCTGAATGCATTGTAAATGCACACATACTGCTACATGTATTTATTTATTCTATGCCCACTTTTATAAGGTTGGCAGTAATGTTTGGAAAGACAAAGAGCATTGGGGACCCCGGATTTGGGGGAGTCCCCGATTGACTCCGATTCGTTCGATACGTATGTTGTGTCATGTGTCATAAACAAACTTCATTTCATTTTCTAAAAATCGGCGACCCGACGAGTGTAATAAACTGAAGTTACATTACGATACCACGTATGTTTAATTACCAGATTTTATTTAACATACTTATTTCATTTAATATTATAGAATTTGAATTGTGTCGTAAACACATTTCATATCGTTTTGTCTTAAATTACGATTTGGGAGTTTTGCGACAATGATTTAATTTAAACAGTTTTACTCTGTTCCATGTTTCAAAACTTTCGAATTTTGTTAAGAAGTGTTATATTTTTATAGTTTGCAAGTGCTTCGAGAAAATCGGCGAGACGACGAGTGTAATAAACTGAAATTACATTACGATACCACGTAAGTTTGATTACCAGATTTTATTTAACATAAGTATTTATTTCATTTAATATTATAGAATTTGACGAGTGTGAAGTTTTTTTTGTGAAGTTTTTCTTGTGAAGATATTATGAAAATTGTTACTATTTCATCTCGTGCCGTTTTCATTTTCTCTCCGTCCGCCTAATAGTACCTACCTAAGTAGTAAGTTAGAAAAATAATAAATGATGTAATGATAAAAATATCTAGATAGGTAAATATCTAGATAGGGTTCAGTTAATTTTATTTAAATAAATAAATGCTTTCCTGTCAAATGTTATTTGTAAATTTTTCTTTCAGGGACAAAATGTCGGAGGTACCCTTAAAGAAAAAACACCAAAGTGGTTCGGAAAAACGTAAAAAGCGGCAAGGGCAACAAAAAAAGCGTGATGAACAATTGAAGAAAACACAAAACCTTTTTCAAGTAGGATTTAGTCATCAAACAATGGAAAATCAACCTTATAAGTGTCCGCCGCGTACTGCCAGCCTCACGATGGGCGATGGTGGTGAACGCACTGACCCGGTAGAGATTCCTTGCGAGCATTCTGAACAAACTGGAAAGGATCAAGAAACAGCTACTTTAGTGGGTGCAGAGGAAAGTAAGGCCGAGTCCGAGGTCCAATTGCTACATCAAAACGTACTCCATCTAGGAGTAGAATACCAGAATGACATTGGATTATGGCTTAATATTACAGACGAAATACAACATTTTTGGTGTACTAGAGACCCTAACGAATGTCAACATTTTGACTGTGATTTTTCTGTTTCAAGCCGAAAATACGACGGTAGCAAAAGATTTTTTTCTCAATCTATGTTTTTTCGGAAACATATAAGTGGTGGTAAAATTAAACGAGAGTGGCTCATGTATTCTCCGTCTACTGGAAAAGTATACTGTTTTCCATGTGTTCTTTTTGGTGAAGCTCAAAGCAAATCACAATTTAAAAATGGATTTTCTGATTGGAAAAATGCTTCGCACCGAATTCAATCGCATGAGAATAATACAACGCACCAAGTATGTGTCCAGACACTGATTAGTAGACGACGTGTTCACGGACGAATCGACACCTCTTTGGAAATTACATTCAACAAAGAAAGAGAATATTGGTTGAAAGTTTTACAAAGAATGGTTTCTGTGATTAAATTTTTATCATGCCGTGGATTAGCATTTCGTGGTGATAATGAAATTCTTGCTTCTCAATATAATGGCAACTATTTGGGAATTTTAGAGTTAATTGCAGAGTACGACCCGTTCCTTAGTTCGCATTTAGCCAAATACGGTAATGAAGGCAGGGGAAAACAATCATATTTATCTTCAACAATTTGTGAGGAACTTATTGAAATATTGGGAAATAAGGTTTTAAAATGCATTGTTGATGAAATTATTGAAGCTAAATATTTCTCAATAAGTGTCGATTCAACACCAGATATATCTCATACTGATCAGTTGACTGTAGTGCTGAGATACGTTACGTCAAATGGAGAAGTAGCAGAACGTTTTCTTGCGTTTATTCCCATAGAAAGTCACAAAGGGGAAGAACTAGCCACCACAATTTTAAATTTTTTAAACCAATGTAACATTGATATAAAAAATTTGAGAGGCCAGTCTTACGATAATGCGTCAAATATGTCTGGTTGTTATAATGGTCTACAGGCGCATATTAAGAAAATAAATCACCTCGCACACTACGTTCCATGTGCAGCGCACTCACTGAATTTGGTTGGAGTACGTGCTGCGGAGAGCTGCGTTGGAGCAATCTCATTCTTCGGATTTGTACAGGCACTATACAACTTTTTTTCGGCGTCAACTCATCGCTGGGCAATTATGCTCAAACACCTTAAACAATACTCGTCATTAGTTCCGAAAAGAGTATCCGACACAAGGTGGTGTGCAAGGGCCGATGCGGTTAAGGCTTTTTCAAGAGGTTACAACGGTTTACAGAAAGCTTTGCAATCTATTGCTGAAGATGAGACTCAGATATCACAAGCGATTCACGAGGCCAGATGTCTATTAAAGGACTTGGAAAAAAAAGAAAATGCCGTAATGGCAGTATTCTGGGCTGCCATACTAGATCGAATCAATGGTGTCAGTATATCACTACAAAAACCAACTATTGAACTTCGAACGGCAGTCGATCTTTTAAAGTCGCTTTTAGATTTTTTGCTTTCACAGCGAGAATTATTTGACGATTACGAGATGAAGGCAAATGACGTAACTGATACCCAATACAGTGATGAAAATCAGCGTGTGCGAAAAAGGAAAAGACATCACGATGACGGATCTGCAGAAGACGTTGTCCACAGAGGAAAAGAGAAGTTAAAAGTTGAAACTTATTTGCCTGTACTAGACACGCTGTGTACAGAATTGTTGCGGCGACTAGACGCTTACCGGGAAATTAATTGTCTGTTTGGATTTCTTACAGATTTCTCGACAAAGTCCAACGATGAAATTAGAGAGGCTTGTACAAAGTTTAGGGAACATTATTCCGAAGACATTGAGCCTGAGTTTTCAGACGAGATGGTACAGTTCAAGTACTTCATCTTACAATTAGAGGATTCATTAAAAGATAAAATTGTACTTGCCGAGGATTCATATAAACTCATTTTTGGTAATATGGCACAATCGACTTTTCCGAATGTAATGACAGCATTGCACATATATAGAAGTCTAATGATTACAAACGCCACGGGTGAACGCAACTTTTCCAAACTAAAACTAATCAAAAATTGTCTTCGTTCATCAATGTCTCAGAAGCGTTTAAATTCATTGGCGATAATGTCGATTGAAAATGATATTTTGGAAAAGGTCAACTTTCAAGATGTTTTAAAAGATTTTGTATCTAAAAGAGTTAGAAGAGTTAATATTTAAACATCATTGTATTTTTGTTATTAGTTTTTTGGGTGTTATGCCGTGTAACCAAAGAAGGAGGTAGCGCAACACGGCATAACATCCCAAAAACTAAGAACAAAACACTTTTGTCCGTGAAAATCTAAAAACGTAACATTGTTGTATTTTACTTTACTTTACTTTTATTCGTTAAGCAGCATTACTTAGTATCAGGTAGGTGCCGAGTGTGGCTTTTATTGGTATTTATTTTGTTTCAGTTTTTTTTAAACTTTTTATTTCTAATTATGTGTTTAAAATATAAATGTTATACAAGCTTATCTCCATACCAAGGTGGTGTGGAAGAGATCACAAGAGTGATAAGACCGCTCATAGTACTGTTTAAAAAAAAATACTTTTTTTTATATATCTGTGTCTTTTTATGTATAATAAAGAATTATTGTATTGTATTCGTTTCAATTTTTTTTATTGGATGGGATGATGGCATTACTTCGTAGCCGGCCGGCTTAGTCCATTTCGAAGGTCGCGGGATCGAATCCCGGCGTGGCAAATAAATTTTATTTGATTAAATTGTGTTATTCACAATTTACTCATTTAAAATAATATACATATAGTATATTTGCGGCACGTTCCAGAGTGGAAGATACTCGCCCTGGTTTAAGACCACCATTCAAAATTGAAACGTTGCTTAAAATGGCTTTAGCCGTGTTTGGTGATCAGATTTGAATAGCCAGGTACTTCCTCCTCCCTGTCTCCTTCCCGTCCCCACTACCTTCAGCCCAAACATACCCCAATTGGGGATGACATTGTCTCACTGGCTCCAGATGGGAGCAGTTGAGACTCTTGTGCGGTATTCATATAAAAAAAATAAAAAATAATAATAAAAAAAAAAAATTAAAAAAATATGAATAAAAATACGTTGTGGTAGAAAAATATTTTTCATAGTTTGAAAAGGGTGTAGGTAGGGGCCCCGAGACGTGCACTGCCTACGGGCCCCGACATGCTTAATCCGGCCCTGCTTGAGTTGCTTAACATTGCGCATATGGATAGGTACTTCGTACCTTAAGAAAAGAAACCCACTGCGACGCGACCCTTCTGCTTAAAATAGAGGTGATAGAGGGAAATAAAGGAAACAAACATCTTTCATATTTAACATGCAACATCTATGTCTGTTAGAGATAGTCGATATTCCTGACCCTGTTCCTTTACTGTCACCGGAACTGTTGATTGTATGTCTCCAAGGAACCGATTATTTTTGAAAAATGAAAAACCAAGTGAAAATTTTTAAAAAGGACGATGTGAAGTTTTGAGAAACAGCGCACCAGTTCATTTTTTCGCAGAATTACTTTAGCCATCCCCATGTTTTTTTTCTGTTCGATAACCGGTTCCAAAAGTAACTGGTTAGAAGCAGTTCTAATATTCTCCTGACGATGGAAGGGTTCTTCCGAAACCGGTAGAGTGTGAATAATATAAAATTATTGTGGTCTATAACAAATTCATTTGTTTTTTATTGAAAATTATGGCGAGCCACAAAGTTAATGCTTTTTACAAATATGATTATAGAACCGTCTTCTTTAACTGGAACCGCAATGACAACCCATTTCAGACACCAACCATCTCTAATGTTTATCTGTTGTATTGGTGTTTATAAAACTCTGTTGTGAAGTACCTATCCTCCTTTGGGCAATATGATTTTTTTGCCGAAGGTAAGCCTGGCTTCATTTAAATTCTCTTGAATAGTATCTAGTGAATTATACGGTGACCGGACAACTCAATAATGTACAACTTCATCACACCTTTGAAAAGTTATTAAAAATGATGAAAACGAAAACTTGTTTATAAGTTACGTAAAAGCATGTTATGGGCTATTTAAAAAAAAAAACAGAGTGTGAAATTCACGTGCAGTAGAAGTGAAACCTTCAGAAAACTAAAGTAGACAAAAGTGGGGAGGCTACAAAGCACTGCACAAAGAGGAGATCGATTATTCTCTCGCAGGCTATATCCTTTAGATGTGTGTGGTTGTCTCTTTTTAGTGTCGCTATTTTTCATTTCATAGAGTTTCAAATCACAACAGTGTTAAAGAATTTTTCACTTCAAAAAAATAATCACTTTTATTGACTTTTCAAAGGGGTGTTGAAGTGCCACTTTGTTGAGTTGTCATGGAATCGAATTATGATATTCAGGGCGGATTAAATAAAACTTTTTTTGTTCTCAAATAAATCTATCTATTAATGCCTGTCTTTTGAAGAATTGGAAAATTATGGAAACCAAAGATAATGGAGACCTATTTGATTTTCGTCCATCTTTAGGGAGTATTGTCCTTCGAATGAGATGTTAAATTTGAAGCTTTTCTTACCGTTTTACTCACCTTTGTGAACCTTTCAGAAACCACAAATTTTATAGTCTTTATCATTCTGGTTGGAGACCACCATTCTCATATAATAATAATAATAATCCATACATTAGTTGCATTGCATGAAATTGCTAGAAGGTTGGGACCAATTCTCTGGTTAGGTACCTACTCCCAACCAACCACTTCTATCTGCCCCGTTTTTCATAACTTTTCACAGAACGGAGATGATAAAGTTCCACCGGTCCCGATCAGTTGAATCCTAAAACCTACTGTGGAAGCAATAAATAAAAGATTTTTTACACATACATATTTTAAAACCTTGATCATTTCGGCCATTAGTATCTTTGGGCCACCCCTATTTTTTAATTTTTAATTTTTTTTTAATTTTATTCATATATAGGTATATATTTTTTTTACAGTTTTTTAGAGAACATGTGTACTGGAAATATTGTACTGGAAATTTCTTGGATATCGTCGGGTTCCTCTTGAGGGTGGTACCTTTGATAAAGATTTGCAAAATAAAGCGTAGACTGTTCAAATGTCGTCGGGCGACTGACTACTTGGCTAGGTCTAATTTAAATGTTAAATACCATTGATATACAACTAATTTTGTTCTAACGTAAGTACTTGGCCCGCTTCTCTATTTATTGGGCTAAAATTGTACAGTGTCCACACGTGTAAAATTATTCTTATCTCTCAAAGACATTTTTTATTGTGCCAAAATTAATTATTAAAGTCACACGGTTGCATAATTCAGCCTTGAAAGGCAAGCACACGTGTAGGGTGATTTGTTTTTTCTACAAACGAATGACATGTTATATAGAAAATTGTGAACACAGATGAACATATATTAAATAATTATTTAAAATTCTTTATATCTACATGTAATTCCGATTAAATTTGAATACATAGTATAAATTGAATCATGCACTACGCACATACTCGTATTATTGAACGTCGAAGATTCTTGGAAAAATTTTCGCTGGGTTCTTCAAGTCCCTTGGTACTTGACTCTCATTCAGCTAAAGAGTGAGATCTACTTTGCAATGTGACCGGCCTGCCCATTCCTCAGCTATTCTCTGCAATCTTGTTATATGTACATACTCGTCATAATTATCTGCTCCTTACTGCCAGTCATAGCTAAACCACCAAACTATTCGGAAGGACACACAGTGATTGTTATCTACTCTCAGTGGGATGTGATGAAAAACCACCTTTCAGAATCGAAATGTTGCTTGTAATGTGTAGGTGCTTCCCAATCTTCCTCTTTCCTTTCCTTTAGCCACACAACATACCCCATTTGGGGACGCCTTAGTCCCACTGCCTCTGGATAGTCAAGACCCTTGGGCGCCATTCACATTAAAAAATAAAGACTTACCACTGATAGCTCAGTTGTAATCACTCCTTCGTAAACAAAGCTTGTGACAGAAAGGAAAATTACCTTCAACGCTCTTTTAGTGGCAAAATAGAAATTCATTTACATAAAATTAATTAAAAATATTTATTTTATTAATACATTATATGGAACATAATATTTGCTCAATATTTGTTTACAATATTTATATTTATAAATGTGATCTCTTAAAATTAATGACTTAATACAATGTTTTATCATTTTTACATGACTTCGCCTGCTCAGCTACTATGGAAAAGGCGTTTGGTTATCATAGCACTTGCGATATCTCTGTGGTTTGCTTCTGAAAAGTGCGAGCCCAGTTTTATTATTATGTATATCATTTGCAATATCGCTTCAAAATTGGGTTGTCTTCCAAATTCTAAAATAACCACTTGATTTCGAGAAAAAAATTTTGTACTTCGGGGGGTCAATCTTACCCTACAGAATCGCTTTTCTTAAAACTTGAACCTGCTAAAAGGAGCTAATTCTATACAGACCTCGTGATATTTGAAAAAAAAACTGAAATTGGCCATTTTAGAAGCAATCCTCAGATCTTATTCCCTACTTAATGTCTAACTTTAATTACGTAGAGTTAACAATATAAAATTTTGTCTGACTTTCGCCGACGTATGGCCACCTTTATAATAATTATAATGTGTAACACTTCCCAGCGAGTGTTGTTCTAGTGGTAGTCTAGTGCTAGTCTGCCTTCAGGTAGGACTCCAGGGGGTTGGGTCCTTTTCTCTTGGAAGTTGGAGAAATGTTAGCAGCGCCAGCTGTGGAAAAAAAATACAATTTATTAATTTTGCTCGGTTTGTTGGCATCTATCAGACACTTTCAATCAATTTCGAAATGCAAATTATTTAAAAAAAAAAAACAAAAAGAAATTCTTCTTAAATAACCATTATTAACTTTCGTAATCACACCATTGCCGAAAACTGTACTTATATCTAGATATATATCTCACGATACCCGAATATATTTTATTAATATTGTCAAAATATCACAAAGGCTTAATCAATATTAGGGGTGGTTGAAAAGTGATCGGCCTAGGAAGAAATGACGGCACCAGCATAAAATTAATATTGTTTTTCGTAAAACCAAATTTTCAAATGACTATTGTAAAATTTTCAACCAGCTGTGTAATTTAGTTTTTGTTTGACGTTCATCGAAATTGGGCAACTTTTGAATTTTTTAAAAATAAATAATTAGAATATCGCACAGTGTTAGCAAGAAAAAGAAAACAGAGAAAAAAAAACGTTGAGATCAATACAGAATTGAACGATGTTTACGGGGACTCTGTTCCTTCGATGTGAACAATTAAATATTAGACAGCAGAATTAAAATGCGGTCGTAAGAGCATTTTTAAGAGTCGTAAGGGCGTCCAAAAGATGTCACCTGGCCAGAAATGGTCCAATAAAATCCATGGAATGAGAATCGACGATCGACGAGTGAATAAGTGCGAGAGAGCATTTCAACCAAATGGGTGCTGAACATTTTTCAGGATTTTTTTTTTTTTTTACTTTTTTTGGACGAAAATGGGTGCATAATCAAGGAACCGTTGAAGGCGAAGAAGGTAAGTAGGTCTAACGGCTAACAAGGTCAAGGCCACAATTTTTTGGAATGCGTACGATATCTAACTGGAAAAGGACAAAACGATCAAAGGCGTATATTATGCAGAATTTTTGGACCGATTCGACTTCGATTTGAAGTGAAATCGGCAGCATTTGGTGAATAAAAGGTGCTCTTCCACCAGGACAGTGCACCGGCACACAAGTTCGGAATTGCAATGACAAAACGCCATCTTTTGCGCTACAAATTAGTTCCTCTCTTCAGAGATTAGTCAATCTCGATCAGTCGACTGATCATTGCCGAGATCATTGCTAAAACAGAGGCCATTTTTAAGACTTCTAGAAATCGTAATATTTTCCTTATACAATTATAATCAAAAATACTATGCTGAGAAATAAATTGAGTTTTGCCCGAAAAATTTGTGCTTTTTTGGTTAGTCCGATTGCTTTTCAACCGCCCCACGTATGGATAGAAAACCATTATTAATAATCCAAATCGTTTGCGATTATAAATGCAATAAATTATTTGTTACTATCTTTAAAAATGGATTGCGTAACAAACTAACAAATGACATGTAACTACTAGCGTTATAATAAAATTAACCTTATATTAATAAAGGCAGCATTACAGACCTCTTATAATAGGCCATTTGCATGGATTTCATAACGACTTGGAAAAAATCATGTGGATAGATTTTTTTACTAAGATTGCGAAAATGTTAGTAAAATTTTTTTGAAATGTAGTTTTTTTATTTTTAAATAAATAAATCCATTATTTGGGCCCGTGAAGTCACTACATGAAAATGTCCAGTCTCCGAAAATGTTCCTATTAAATTTGTAAAATTCCACACTGATTTATTTTTTTTATCTGGCAACACTTTGATTTCAGGCGAATTTTTGAATTTGACATTTAAAGTTCACTTTTTTTTTCTTTTTTTTTACATGAGCTCCACACAGGAGGCCCTGAGGAAAATAATTTCCCTCAGGCCCTATGTCATCTTTGGGGATGCTGTGTGGAGGTTTTTTTTTAAGGAAAGGAAGGAGAGGAGTGTTCTGGGAAGGAAAATGGTTTAAGGGGTGGGTAGGAATCTGGGGTTCAGTGTGTTCTGGTCATCCGCTTCCAAGACCTAGACAAACCTCACCCCTTAAACCCGGGCACCACTGCTAAATCACCAAACGTAGCGAACCACTTGGGGTGACCTATGGCAGAGGTGTTGGTTATCCAATAAAGGTTCCGGGGCGGCGGTACCATTCCCGCCTCCCAAATTGGATCACTAGATTTATTGTTGTTCTCTGCGAACTTATCATTTGGTTTGACTTTTTGACAGATGTTATGAAGAGAACCCCGTATATTTTACGATGTCTGTACAGGTTTTAGAGGTACTATGTTAGTGTTGCTGATTTTAACAAAAACAAATTTTATAATATTCTTATTATTATTATAATTTGCAAGTACAAGTATATTACATTGGATTTAGTAATATAGACGTTGAACATTAGAATGATTTAAGATGGATCAAGAAAAAAAATATTTATGAGATGTAATGTTTTTGGTATGCCTCGTTAATCTCCTGTGCCCTTTCTTGTGGAAAACGTTCTTTTTTTTAAACGATTTTCGGCTATGTAGTTATCGTTTTTTCGCACCCATAAAATTATGTCCCGTATTTCCGGTTTATAAAAGATGGTCTGATTTTTCGGATTAAAATTTTCAAAAAATCGCTCGGAAAAATATTACGTTTATTTGGATTTCATTGCAAAGCGGAATTATTTTGACCGTCATTGATAAAATTTGGCCGGGGCTATTGGGTTAAGAATGTTCAAATAAGAAACTTCGTGTCATAGACGGAGGGCTAGTATTGATTTATGTAGTACTTGTGATACTAATATATTTACAACGTTTGTTGCGGTCGTAGGTACGGAAGTCGGTTGTCCTTGTATCCACCGCACTCCGCGCCGAAAGTGACCCGATAATACCGATAAGACCCGATACCTAACAAACAATCTACTTCATCATTTTTATACAACTTTTAGTGTCAACTAGCGCGGGTCCGTGAATAATTGCAGGATATTTTGTTTACAGGATTTTCGAAGCTAAAGTATTTACTAAATATGTATAAAATAGCTATTATTATTTATGCATTAAACCGCTTACTCGTTAATACGGAATACTCTTTATCCCAACAGTTAGATTTAGCTTTATTATTACGAAAAGTGAGTATTTATATCGGGAAGACCAAAAAACATGCAAAAAATATGCATTTAACATTTTAATTTTGTTAAAATTAATTCACTCGCGCGGTGTTAACGCCATGTTTATTCATCGTTTTTATTTTAACATTTCATAGACATTTCACCAATGCTGCCAATCATAGAAAAAATATTTTTGCGTAAAACAAAGTGAATGCATCATTGACAAGTTTGTACCTGTATTTATAACAGTAGAACATGGAAATAAATGTATTAAAATAATTACACAAACCCGCTAGACAAACCCTGCTTTGCCAACAAACCATTCAAAACCTGGGATGTTTTTTAAAAGTATGATGAAATGCGAGTTTATTTTAGAGAATTTATTTTATAAGATTGGTACTTTCGACAAATGTCATATTTGATTGTTTGTTAGTTAAAAAAGGAACATTCCGTATTATCCGTGCATCAAACTTCGACAACACGAACGTTCCGTATTATCCGTGAGGTGGACTAACTGCATATTTACCAACAGAGTAATAGTATTTTAAAAATAATCTTAAATATATAACATGTAGGTAACTCAATTTTGGAGGCGGGTATGGGTACCATTTATTTGATTACAACACCTCTGCCATATGTCACCCCAAGTGGTTCGCTACGTTTGGTGACTTAGTAGGGATGCCCGGGTTCATTAAGTCCACCCCTCATACCTTTTTTCATACCAATCTTCCTCTCCTACCTTACTTTAAAAAGACCTTCCACATAGTATCTCCAAAGATACATAGACCCTGAAGGGAATTATTTTCCTCAGGGCCTTTTGTGTGGAGCTAATGTAAAAAAAGGTACACTTTTTCACTCAATTCACCAAGCAAATGAAGAGGTAGAGCGGACTATAGTCGAACAGATACCAAATGCACTCCCAAAATTTCACACGGGGATTAACGTACAGTCAAAACTCCGAAAAACCCAAACTCGAAAGGCACTCCACCATTATATTATTAATATTTCTATTTTTTTGTTCTTATTATTTATACGTCTCTCGTAAATTCCTATTTTCGAAAATACATTAAACTGGATTCTAAAAATAATATTTCAGACGATACTTAATAATTACACGCTGCGAAACAAAATTTAGAAATTCCATTGGCGGTTATTCCCGTGAATTAGGCGACTAAATCCTTTGGAAATTCCATTGTTATTTATATATGCTACTTACTATAAAAGCAAACAAATAATGATTCCACATTCAGTAATAAGTACTGTATTGACTTCAAAGATCAAAAACCAGTCCATTACTTTATTTTCGATTTAATACCTATACTTTATTAATGTCATGTTGACTCCGTTTATTTACTCGGTGTGATTGTAATTACATATTGTGATCTAATATCAACGATACAAATTGCAGGCAGGTGAAAAAACGATAGTTTATGATGTTATCAAGTTTTTCCAAAAAATCCGTGACAATCCAGAATACATCAAAACATTGAACTTCAAGCAAATACATTTTATTGGCAGCAGGACTGACGACATCCATGACATTTATTGGCAGCAGGTTTGCGGGCTCAACGGGATTGGAAGATTTAAAAAAGAATATTGTGCGTCGCAGTGTGATGGATTTTTATGACAATGGACAATATCCATCTCTTACAAATATTAACAAAGTTCTGGTAGATAAAATATTTTTTTGGATCTCATGAGTCATTGGGATGTATTTTGCATGATATTGGTTTAAAATTCAAAATACGCAAAGATAGAAGAAAGTATTTAATGGGAAGATTAGACATTGCTACAGTGCGTGTAGACTTTTTGAGAAAAATGAAAATGAACTAGCGACGGACGGCAAATAGTCTATTTGGACGAGATTTGGGTGAATCAAAATCACTCGATTACACACACGTGGCAAAATAGTGAGGGCAATGGGGGTTTAAAAGTGTCAGTTGGAAAAGGAAGCCGGCTGATCATTTTGCATTGTGGTTCAGCCAAAACGGGTTTTATCACGATAGTAAATTTATATTCCGTACGAAAAAGGTTATATGGAAAACAGATTACCATTCTGGAATGAATTCCAAAGTCTTCAAAAATTGGTTTTAAAATCAGTTTGTGACATTCCTCGAAGAACTCTCTGTAATTGGAATGTAAAATAAATATTTTTTAATCACAAATAAGAATTTACCGATGTAACAAGTTCATTGTATTGTAAAAAGTATGTTGTTTTATCTTGATGTGCACATTTAGGTTTTTTTTCTTTAAAAAAATAAATTTGTAAAATCCCAGCCGGGGGTAAAAATCAAATATTATTAAAATTTTAATATCTCATAAATTGGTTACTACTTTATTCATTAGCATCTGATAAAAACTGTCTAAGAAATATATATGTAATATGAGTTACCGGACACCTTGTAGGTATTTTTAAACACCTACGCATTTTCATTCAATCCTTATTCAGACTTAAATTCAGCCCCGAACATAATAAAAACACTTTGTTTAGTAAAATTAATTTTAAGTCGTGAACCTTCTCGTGTTGCTTTACCTGTAAATTTTATTACTGACTTTGGACTTTGACCGTTCACTTAGTTTCTGTTTGACAATAGTAGCAAAGGCGGAATTTTCGCGTAAAAATGACATATATTTGAATACCTGTATTGTTTATGGTTAAAGATAGGATCAATGCTAAAATACCATTTTCGATTTATCTTTACTACGAATCGGTTTACAAACAAGTGAAACCTTCAGAAAACTAAAGTAGTGAAGAGTGAGAAAGCTACGAAGCACCGCACAAATAGGAGACCAATTATTCTACCTTATTCTCTCGCAGCCTAAATCCTATAGGTGTATGTGTTTTTCTCTTTTTAGTGTCGCTTTTTCGTTTCATCGAGTTTCAAATCACAACGGTGCTAAAGAAGTTTTCACTTCAAAAGTCACTCTCCCGCCTAATGCTAAATTAAATACCTACTCGAATAATAACTTGTTTTAAAATTCTGTGTTTTTCTTTTTTTTTTACATTTGTTCCACACAAGTGGATGCTGTGTGGAGGATCTTTTTAAGAAAGGAAGTTCTGGGAAGGAAAGGGGAATTGGGGGTGGGTAGGAATCTGGATATCAGTGTGTCTAGGAGTGACGTCCTTATGAATCCATTCCTCTCAGGTCCCGGATAAACCTCACCCCACGAACCCGGGCACCTCTGCCAAGTCACCGGTCGTAGCGAACCACATGGGGTGACCTATGGCAGAGGTTTTGGTTATCTACTAAATGGTTCCCGGAGCGGCGGTATCCATAGCCGCCTCCCAATTTCTAATTCACCTATGTTTACAATAACTTTGTCGAGCGTGTGTGACAAACTGTATCTTGTAAGTAGGAACTTGAGGCGATCCAATAGTCCAGGAAAAAATCGACATCGGAATTCACGCCCCTTTATGGGAAGAGTTTAAAAATACTTGGGCAAACGCTTTTGGAAAGGTTGGAAAAGGTATTTAAGAACTTTTATTTACAGGTTGATTTCGAAAAGTAAAAAAAAACCTTAACTCCTTTTTTACGAATTGTTTATTGTAATAAAACGGAAATTAAAAATTGATTTCACGGAAAAAAGCAACGCAGAGCCTAACGTCTGTTCCTCGCTCCGTCCGAGGCATAACTGATTAAAAAAATGCGTACTACAAGTTTAGTATTTAATCCTTCGGTGGACGGCATAGGGTTCACTTTGAAAAACCCAATTCGTCGACTAGCGGCCGTATTGTGAAATAACAACGCGATAATGCATATTTTATTTTATTTTGTAGAGTTCGTGCGTAAATATCATTTTTTTGCAATTATTATAAAAGAGACTGAATTTGCCACGTACAAATTACCACATACAAAAAACCATATCAGAAAATGGGAGAGTTTGGACTCTATAGTATTTTTTAAAGACCTTATACTTTATTATTTTCTAGGCTTATTAAAAGATTTATAAAAAAATTTACCAATATTTTTAAGGGCCAAGGTATGTTCTACACGCGGTATTTAAATGAATATAATACTTCTAAACGATCAAATTTTTAAAACAAAAACGTATGATTTTGTATGATTTTGCATTATTTAGTGTGGCTTCATCTTAAGAGCACCACGAGTGTAATAACCAGCACAATTACCGGACACTGAAGATTCTAATTATGAAGAGCAATTAATTTAACAAGACGCGGTAGAACCGATATGGGCGAAACTGGTATTACAATATTAAAAAAATCAGAGTGTAAAATTCACACGCGGTAGTAGTGAAACCTTCAGAAAACTAAAGTAGACAAGAGTGGGGAGACAACAAAGCACTTTTTTTAAGTGAAACTTCTACAGCCCCTTTGTGATTAGGAATTCGGATGATACGCATAACAGCACGCGAAGCATCAAACTCCTATCAAGGCTCCTATTGGGTGAGATATAAAACGGAAATGACGCTAAGTCAAACAAATTTTCCATCTCTCTTTCTCTCATAGCCAGTTACGTTTCGTATATCTAAGACACATTGCAGGCCTATTGTCTGTATCACACTGTAGGAGCAAGAGAAAGCAGTGCGCGCGCACATTTTCTTTCTCTCTTCCTATCATATAGATGGAGCTAAAGAAGTTTTAGTTCAGTCGTGTGGTCTAAAGCACACTCGTTTTTTTTTTAAGTGAAACTTCTATAGCCCCGCTATGATTTGGATATCGGATGAAACGGAAATCACGATGCAAAAAATGCACCTGCGACGCATTGACTGCGCTCATTGACCACTTTGATTATGATGTCACTTTTAAAGGCTCCTATTGGTTGAGATATGAAACGGAAATTTCGCCGGCCTGCGCTCATTGGTCACTTTGATTATGACCTAACTTTTCAAATTTTGGTTGAGATTATTTTGGTAAAGTTTCGCTTCTCCGCGTGTTAACTGCACTCGAATTTTTTTATTAATGTGAAGGATGATTTTTTCCATATGTTTGTAGTAGAATTCCAGTGTAGTTTTTCCTACACAGTTGACCATCTTTTTAGTATTTGTGTTTTCTTCTACGGAGTCGCTTTCTTTTGTGTTTTCTTTGCTTGTTCATTTTGGAGCGGTTTGAAGATTGGATATTGATTTTCCATTTTTTTGTTTTTTTTTTGGTTTTCGTAAGTCACGATTCTTGGTCCGTTGAATAACTGGCCTATAAGGATCGTCATGCGCTTTATACCACTAGACTATAAGAGGCTTGCGTGGGACTGTTAATTTATCGTATTATATTGGAACCGAGTACCCGTGAAATATATAAATATTTTATTGTCATCTCGTTCTCTCGCAGGCAAAAACCTGTGGATGTGTGTGTTTGTCTCTTTTTAGTGTCACTCGCTTCCGTTTCATCAAAATTTCTAATCATAACGGTGCTAAGATGAAAAATGTTTTCAATTCACCCCTGTTTGCACTAACTTTGATAAGCGTACGTGATAGACTCCCTGTATCCTGTAAGTACTAACTTAATAGCACTATGAGTTGAAAAACCAGCACAATTACCGGACACTAGGTTCTATTTAGAAGGAAGAACAATTAATCTCACAAAACTGGTATAAAAAATCCTGTTTTCAATTCACCCCCGTTTGCACTAACTTTGTCAAGCGTATGTGACAAACTCCCTGTGTCTTGTAAGTACTAACTTAATAGCACTATGAGTTGAAAAACCAGCACAATTACCGGACACTAGGTTCTAATTAGAAGGAAGAACAATTAATCTCACAAAACTGGTATTAAAATTCTGTTTTCCAATTCACCCCTGTTTGCACTAACTTTGTCAAGCGTATGTGACAAACTCCTGTGTCTTGTAAGTAGGAACTTAATAGCACTATGAGTTGAAAAATTGGCACAATTACCAGACACTAGGTTCTAATTACAAGGAAGAACAATTAATCTCACAAAACTGATATTAAAATTCTATGTTTTTCAATTCACCCCTGTTTGAACTAGCTTTGTCAAGCGTACGTGACAGACTCCCTATATCTTATAAGTAGGAATTTAATATCACTGTAAGTTGAAAAACCAGCACAATTACCGGACACTAGGTTCTAATTACAAGGAAGAACAATTAATCTCACAAAACTGATATTAAAATTCTATGTTTTTCAATTCACCCCTGTTTGAACTAGCTTTGTCAAGCGTACGTGACAGACTCCCTATATCTTATAAGTAGGAATTTAATAGCACTGTCAGTTGAAAAACCAGCACAATTACCGGACACTAGGTTCTAATTACAAGGAATTAATCTCACAAAACTGATATTAAAATTCTATGTTTTTCCAATTCACCCCTGTTTACACTAAGTTTGTCAAGCGTATGTGACAGACTCCCTGTATCTTGTAAGTAGGAACAGAGCACTACGAGTGGATTAACCAGCACAATTACCGGACACCGAAGGTTCTAATTACACGGAAGAGCAATTAATCTCACAAGACGCGGTAGAACCGATATGGGCAAGACTGGTATAACAGTTTATGCGATGAGTTAGGTACAAGATGTGTGCGCTCGAGGATAAATCAAAATAAATCCAGTTTGCTTTCATATCTTAAACGGAAATAAATACGCAATTCATTTCGCCTTTAACATCTCTAACCGGTAAAACTAAAAGGCATCATGTTTCTAGTTTATGGTCAACGTGTCTCTTTGAAATAAAACTTCTTTACGCACTTGGGGAGTACGCTGGTGAATGCGTGACGAGAGCATTACGAAAAGCGAGGCGAACGGTAGTTGAGAGGGAGATATAAGTTAGTGAAGATAAAAAGAGAGAGAGTTACGTTTCGTATATTACTGTAGGGGCGAGAGAGAGAGGTGCGAGCACAAATTTTCCTTCTCTCTTTCTCTCATAGCCAGTTACGTTTCGTATATCTAAGACACATTGCAGGCCTATTGTCTGTATCACACTGAAGGAGCAAGAGAAAGCAGTGCGCGCGCACATTTTCTTTCTCTCTTCCTATCATATAGATGGAGCTAAAGAAGTTTTAGTTCAGTCGTGTGGTTGAGATTATTTTGGTAAAGTTTCGCTTCTCCGCGTGTAAACTGCACTCGAATTTTTTTTTACATTATCTCAACACAGGAGGCCCTGAGGAAAATAATTTCCCTCATGGCCTATGTAATCTTTGGGGGTGCTGTGTGGAGGGTATTGAAAAGAAGAAAAAGATAGGGGAAGGAAAAGATAAGAAGGAAGAGGGAAGGAAAAGGTAGGAAGTTCTGGGAAGGAAAAAGGTAATAATTGTGGATAGGAATCTGGGTTCCATCCATCCCACTGGAATCCATCCCTCCAACTGCGGTGCAAGGCGATGGGTCGTGAGAGTCCGGCTGGAAAGGTCAAAAGGCCTCCCCCAACCAGTCTCTCTCGATCCGGCCCGCCACGCAGCAGGTGAGTAGACGCATCCACCGCCAAGATCTGGACAAATCTCACCCCATAAATCCGGGCAACCCTGCTAAGTCACCAAACGTAGCGAACCACTTGGGGTGACCTATGGTAGAGGTGTTGGTTATTCAACAAATGCTTCCCGGGGTGTCTAAAATTACAATATACATATAATCAATATATATTATAAAAGAAAGTCCAAAAAACCGCGAGTTTCGCAAAAATTCAGAAACGAGTCGCGGTACAATTAAGGGAGTTATATGGTGTGGTAGATCTCTATCCCCCCTCCAGAATGACGGTTCCCGTGTTTACCTAAAGGGCATGATTTTGAAGATATGAGGGCTGGAAGTTTCACCCTCTGGTAATTACAAACAGTCTTCCGGAAAGTTCTATAAGGTTCGGTAGAGCTCTAGAAAGTTCTGGAAGGAGTGGCGGGGCATGTGGAATGTTCGGGAATAGGGTATCGGGAACATCATTGTGGAACATCCAGAAAACTCTCGAATGTTGTCCTGAGCGAAGCCGGGTAACCCAGCTAGTAAAATATTTAGGCACCTCAGTTTTTAACTTTAACGAATCACCAGTTTCGATTTGAATAAGAATAACACTTAAATGTTTTTTTCGTAATTTTTGTAACCCCTTACTATAAAACCTACGAAAGGCGAGTTCTGAAGTTATTGGGCAGTTTTATGCTTAAAATTTCTACAATATAATTTAAAAATAAACTATTTAGCTTACATAAGTAAATTCCAAAACGCGTTGTATAGATAAAAAAAAAAATAGTGCAAAAAAGCTCTCGCCAAACAAAAATTCCGTTTTAATACAATTTATAGGCTTTGGGTAAATTTTATTCCAATTCCTAATGTTTTATTCTTTTTTATTTTTTTTTATTTTGTACAAGATTATACATTTATGTACATAATTTTTGAAATGTTTTGACTGCCCAACTAGGAGGATTCCCGTTTTAGGACTATACGCTTATATAATACAACAAAAAAAACATTAATTACAATTAGATCAGCTTAACTAATTTCGCTGTTTATATCTACGTATACATCAACAAAATGTTTCGATTTAGATAAACAACTTTTTAAAGCGACTAAATTGACCAAAAACGAAACGGAGACATCTTAAATTATCTAAAAAAATTAGAGTGTGTAATTCACACGCGATAGAAGTGAAACTAGAAAGTCGCTAGATGTCGCTTTCTTTTTCCTGTTTATTTTAAAGTGGTTTGAAGTTTGGTTATTAATTTACAAAAACAAAAATGTTTATTTTTTTTGGATTTCGTAGGCAACCTTCGTCCGCTGGATTTCTCTGGCCGCTGAGATTTTCGACGCTCTATACCGCTGAGACGCGCTCCGCGAGGCGCGAATTTACGCATTATAAAAAGCGGCCAATGAGCGCAAACCCATCGTTTTAGTTTTGTTTCTCAACCAATAGGAGCCTTGAGCGCAGTTTGATGCTTCGCAGGTGCCGTAGTGCGTCATTTCCTTTTCATCCGTATTTCAAATCATTCTAACGGGGCTAAAGAAGTTTCACTTAAAAAAAAATTGTAAGAAAATAATAAGAAATATTCGAAATAGACCAGATAAAGAATTGATCGGTTGATGGATATTTTCTGGAAGGATTAATGCAAACCTTTTGTTGATTTACATCAAGTGAAAAGTGACAAGTACAATATTACTAAACATAACCGATGGTGTGACCTTACTCAAGATTAATAGATTATCTGATATATCTGAGAAAATATATGGAAACCGAATAGAGAAATGCTACAGCTCATCTTCGTGTCATATACCAGTTAATTCGTTCCACTACAAATTAAAACAAAATACCGCAATATGTTGGATACATCGTGAGAGGTAACAAATTTACCCGAAGAAACTTTGGTGACTGTATGTTGTTGGTTGGTAGGTAGTAAGTTGTTCCAGGATACAGCCATCAGGGTAAAAATTGCCCTGACAATAGCCAACTTCGGATAGAAGAAGACAAGAGAGGGTTAAAAGGAGTGGATGCGCTTACCTTGGTCCGTGCTTGGTGTGGTGGGCAGGTGAGCGTCCAGGCAGTTGAGCCACTCAGTGATACTAATCTTCTTGTCGTGGTTGATGTCGCAGTAGCGCGGCAGCCGCTTTCCGCACCGCCGCAGAAGATTGTTGGTGCTCACCAGCAGGCGGAACGACTTCCACTCCTTCCGCTCGAGGATCTTATTCTTGTTCTTGTCCAGCACTACAAAGCTCCACGTGGCGATCTGCTCTTCTTTGGAAGCCGGCCACTTAGAGTTTCCGATGGAACTAAAAAAAGGTATCCCAAAAATTGGCATCAAAAAGATTTAAATCCTGTTACAAAGATCTCTAAAATTTGTTTCAACAATGAACAGAAAGAGTGGCAGCAAGAAAAAAAAATCAGAGTGTGCAATTCACACGCGGTAGAAGTGAAACTAGAAAGTCGGTTTTTTTCTTTTGCCTGTTTATTTTAAAGTTGTTTGCATATTGGATATTGATTTAACAAAAATAAAATAAATAAAATTTAAATAAAAATAACAATGTTTTTTTTTTTGGATTTCGTAGGATTCGAACCTCCGCTTTGTGCTTGATGTCTGTCTCTCTGGCCGCTGAGACTTGTCAGGCGCCTTCCCAACGCCGCCATCGAAGGCCCGCACCAAAGCGCGAATTATATTAGAACCGAGCACTTGTGTAGAACTAAGTTGTGACGCATTTCCGTTTCGTCCGAATTTCAAATCACTAACGGCACTAAAGGAGTTTCACTCAAAAAGAAATAGGTATTGTTAAAAGACGCTCGAGAATGCCGTCAATCAGCAATAGTAAAGTATAAAAGTAACATTGAATACGGTTTTAGTTGGAAAAAGAAAAATGAATAATATAATTAATGTGATTACACTTACCCAACTCCTGTGCCGTTGATTCCTGTGAGCATTTCATTATTCAGGAAGTCCATCAAATCTCGCAGAAATTTGTGTTTTTTCTGTTCTGGACAACCTATGAAAATTAAAAAGCGCTTTAATAGGTGCTTACTTACAGGGCCGGTACTGAGCCGAAATGCGTCTGACACTGATAAAAACCTCAAGGGCGCTGTGCTAGGTTTATCAGGGTCTGGTAAGTCGGCGCCCGGAGCAGACTACTCCAATTGCGCCTACACAGGACCAGCCCAACTTCCTTACCATTCCAATACAAGATTATTCAGAAATCGTGAACTGTAACTTATTCGTTGGTAATCTGCAGTAATGCTAGGGAATGATGAGAAGATACCGAAAGTTATCCTATCAAGCCTTATCGATTGACCGTGCTCTTGTCTTGAACGTCAAGCATACAAAATTTCATAAAGAAACACCAAAATTCTGCTTTACGAGGTGGGAAAAGGGTTTAGCGAAATCTTTTGTAGACAGTGTCTTGTTGTGAAGATCAAAATTTTGAAAAAATAAAGCCACACCGGACACTTTTTCAATCACACGTCAAAACTGAGTAGTCGGGTATAGTAATTGAAGTCCCCGGCTTTGACCGGGCTTTATGTAGAATTTTTTGAAATCAGATTTAGAAAGTTATTTTCCTATTGTTTTTAACGTTAGAAGAAGTTTTCCTTCTGACCTTTCTTGTAAGTTATAGTTTGTGTACTTACCTAAAGCTTCTATTATGCAAATGCAAGTGCAAGTTTTAAAATATTTTCATGCGCTTAAGTAACAATTTATGTAAAATTTTCATACGACACTTCACATAAGTAAAAGTATTTGTAGAATTTCCTTCTGACCTTTCATGTAAGTAAAAGTATGTGTAAAATTTCATTCCGTCTTTTCATGTATTTAAGGAAAATTTCATGTAGAATAATTTTCATCTGACCTTTCATGTAAGGAAGAGTATTGTTACCTTTCATAGGCCTGTTGCTGGTGGAAGTGGCCTCGCACTTGGGGTGCTGGTCCTTAATGGACGTGCCGGGGATTGGCTTGCCCGAGTCCTGGTTAACGCACCAACAGTAGCCCGTGTAGCGATAGCACTGCATGTTCTGGTAGCGCCCATCCGCCGTGCACTCGGGCACGTACAGCACCGTGTCACCATTCCTCTGCAACATTCATATTGTAGGTAAGTGCTCATAGCGGTGGGCGGAAAACGATGTTAAAGCTTTTCTTTCAAATTGTGTGTACGGTGTTAATTTATTATAGACATTCGATCGAGCTGAAACCCGGAAGATAGAATCGTTGTCGATGATAATGCATTCTATCGATGATAATGAATTCATGCACACACACACCCGCACACAAGCATTTCTCTGAAATTGGGTACTAAGAGATAGCGCAACTAGGACCAAAAATGAAAATAGATGTATTGTATTACGGTAAAAAAATACAAATGTGCAGTTCACACACGGTAGAAGTAAAACTTTCAGAAAACTAAAGTAGAGAAGAGTGTGGAGGCTTTGAAGCACCGCACAAAGAGGAGACCGATTATTCTATCTCGTTCTCTGGCAAGCTAAATCCTCTAGATGTATGTGTTTGTCTCTTTTTAGTGTCGCTTTTTCGTTTCATCGAGGTTCAAATTACAACGGTGCTGAAGAAGTTTTCACTTCAAAAAATCTTTTTTTGAGGGTTGATTTTTGAAGAGAAGTTTTCACATCAAAAATCAACCACCGTTGCAAAAAATTAGCACCGTTGTGATTTGAAACTCGAAGAAACTAAAAATAGCGACACTAAAAAGAGGCAAACACATGCATCTATTGGATTTAGCCTGCGAGAGAACGAGATAGACTAATCGGTCTCCTCGTTGTGCGGTGCTTCGTAGCCTCCCCACTCTTATCTACTTTATTTTTCTGAATCTATCTGCTTGTGAACTGCACACTCTGATTTTTTTACGATTTACGATACAATAAACTCCCTTATAATATTTAGGTATTTCAGAATGATGTTAATATTTCAATTTAGGTATTTCAGAATGATGTTGTTAATATTCTAATTTAGGTATTTCAGAATGATGTTGTTAATATTTTATTTTAGGTATTTCAAAATGATGTTGTTAATATTTCAATTTAGGTATTTCAGAATGATGTTGTTAATATTTCAATTTAGGTATTTCAGAATGATGTTGTTAATATTTCAATGTTAGTATTTCAGAATGGTATGTTTGGGATATAAAAATGAGTTGTTTTTCCTTACCTGTTCATCTAAAACAGCCTTTCTATCGGACAGGCAATCATTGGAGTCCGTCTCATCCTTGGACCTGTCGGTCGGGTCGTCCATATCGGAGAACTGCGCCGAAACGCGCGTCAAGCTGCCCTGCAACACTGTGGACAAGGCTTTACGTTGGATTGGTGGTAATCAATCAAGGTGTAGGCAAACCTTTACAGTGCAGTAGAAAACCCTTTACATGTATTGGATAATCAATTTCTGGACACATTTTACGTAGCAGATATCTGGATAATCAAATTGTGAAGAAACATTTTTGTTAAGCGCAATTCAAACAAAGTGTGAACAAGGGATTGGATTGGATGGTAATCATCTAAAGTATCGCCACATCAATAATCTTGCATGGGATAATCACATTTTACAGCATTTTTGGATAATCAAATTGTGGAGAAACATTTTTGTTTAGCGTAATTCAAACATAGTGTGAAAAAGGAATTGGATTGGATGGTAATCATCCAAAGTGTCGCCAAACCTTTTACCTTGCATGGGATAATCACATTTTACAATATATTTGGATAATCAAATTGTGGAGAGACATTTGTGTTAAGCGCAATTCACCCAGAGTGTAGACAAGACATTGTATTGGACGGTAATCACTCGGTCGGCAAACATTTACCTTCCAAGGGATAATCACATTGTGGTCACATTTTAAATAAAATTGTGGAGAATCATTAAATGTATACATCGCAATTTAAACATATTCTGAACAAGGCTTTATAAAGATCGCATTTCACACAAATTGTGTGTACATTTTACAATATATTTAGAAAATCATATTGAGAACACATTTCACGCTGGTTGGATAATCAAATTGTGGATACGCTTAAAATTATATTCGAATATTTAAATTAATGTACATTGTGTTTTGGTTATAGAAGTGCCAAGTGAACATCAATCAAAAACTAGACAATATTTGGAAAAACCTTTCCTTGCATTGAGAATATTTTATAAATATTTCTTAAATATTCCTATAAAATAATGGTAACTTTTGACAGAATCTGGTGATATTATGGGAAATACATCATATTTAGTTTTGGATTATGGATAAGCTTTTTTTATTTTAGTAGCCGATGTCTCTGGCGTTATCTGGGGGCTTTACATAGAATTTTTCGAAATCAGACTAAAACAGTTTTGAAGTAGATCGATTTGGGAGGGAGGTATGGGTACCAACACCTCTGCCATAGGTCACCCCAAGTGGTTCACTACTTTTGCTGACACTAGCAGGGGTGCCCGGTTTCATGGCGTGAGCCCATCTTCTGCATGGCGTGCCGGATTGCGAGAGACTGGTTGAGGGAGGCTTATGATCTCTTCAGCCGGTCTCTCTCGACCCATCGCTTTGCACCGCAGTTGAAGGGAAGGATTCATATGTCCGTCACACACTGACTCCAGATTCCTACCCACCCCTCATACCTTTTTCCTTCCTATAAGTTCTTTTCCTTCCTTTCCTTAAAAAGACCCTCCATCAGCATCCCCTAAAATGATATAGGCCCAGAGGAAAATTGTTTTCTTCATGGAGATTCATCTTAATCTTCTTTGTGGAGCTGATGTTAAAAAGTGTACAAAATATCATCAACCTTGGAATAAAACCATTGATTTGAATAAAAATATTTAACAATGCCGACCACCCGCCGGCCGCCACAGACAATCTTCTTTATTCTATAAAAAAGTTTTATTTTATTATTTCTTTAAATTATGGGTCATTTTTTGTGGTTCACATTTATTAAACCGGTAAACCGTTATAATTACCGTGACGATTTACGGTACCGTGACGGCAAAAATTGCAATAAACATACGTTGGTTATCACTACCATGCTGCAGATCTTTCAAAAGATGAGACACACTTTGTACATAGGTCTATTCCTCCAAAGGAAAAAAGTCATCATTTTCTTGCATCTCTCTCACACACCGCACCGTGACGTCTCCGTTGCCCCTACTATTTTTTAAAGTATGGAATATAGTTATGAGTGAATTCCAAAAATTCAAAAACGCTAAAGAAAAAAAATCAAAAAAATGTCAAAGCGCTAATAGTTTTGCTTTTGTTCCTAAACATACTTATAATGCTGCCGCTCTTTCTTACACACTACATATCAACAGTCGAAAATGAGACAAACGGTGAACGTATGTCCGCACCCCCCCAAAGGAAACACACAATCATTATCATACATATCCCTTAACATATTAATAAAATCAAACGCAATTCCCGTCTTGGAGGAAACAGTCACACGTATTTTGTGTGTCTTAATAAAGAAAGTGCTGCAGCATTATAGCGATAACGAATGTATGTATATTGACCTTTTTTGCCATCGCGGTACCGTAACCGTGGATCGTCATGGTAATTAAATTATAAAAGCGCACATTCAATAAACCATTTCCGTTTTTATTATTATTTTTTGATATTCCTTTCATTTTGGAGTTCCAACTCCATAATTCGTCTTCTATTATTTATAGTCCACTTTGATTATTAGTCTTCTTAAAAAAAAATCGAGTGCAGTTTACACGCGGTAGAATCGAAACTTTACCAAAACAATCTCTACCAATACTTGAAAAGTGAGGTCATAATCAATGCGACCAATGAGCGCGGACCTAGCGTAACTTGCGTTTCATATCTCAACCAACAGGAGCCTTTAAAAGTGACATCATAATCAATGCTTCGCAGATGCAGTAATCGTCATTTCCGTTTCATTCGAAATCCAAATCACAGCGGGGCTATAAAAGTTTCACTTCAAAAATACCATCAGTTACTGAAACGGTTTCTTATTTGAGACTTGCCAGATGTATTTTCTGTATTGAGTAATACTTATCGGACCACTCCGATATATTTCTGAATAATTTTACATTTTTCTAGATAAGTCCCCCAGACTTATTTGAAATTGATATCACTGTAGTCATCCACCAAATGCATTCGATTTTTACGATTAAGAATATACATATAGACTCTCTTTAGTTGAGATTTTCTTTAAATTGTTTAAAAATAAAATTTTAAAACTTGTCGTAAATAATATATGTACCTGTACACCGAGTTCCACGCTCATACCGCGAAACTTTGGAAACGAAAATTCATTAAAAGTAGGCAAAAAAACGTAGAATTTTTCGTTGGTAATGTAAAATTCGTTCGCCCGTAAAATGGTTATGATAAAATTATTAATTTAGTGTGGTTTGCAAATCTTTCCTATACACATAGCTTATAATTAATAAAGAAACCATTCTGTTGTTTAGAATACAATTTTTAATGTTCTCAAAAGTTGTCTTGACAGAAGCAAATTCCTGTGGCATCTTGAACGAAACCATTCCTTTGTTAAGAATATTATGAACTAAATATACAATTTGGCTGTCCTGAAACGGGTATCCTTCCCAGTTGGACAGACAAAGTATCATTGTGTAATGTATTGTAATATATATATGCATATACAAATAAATAAATTTAAAAAATTAAAAAATTATTATTTCTTTCCACTCGGTCAACAGTTCTATTTAACCCCTCAGGCCTCAGGCGTATTTCGTTGGAAGGTCAAAATATTTCCGCTTTGTAATAAAATCGAAATAAATGGAATATTTCTGATCGCATCCGACAACTAAAAACTGTTTTGAAAGGTGATGAAATACGCTTTCAAATTTTATAATTCGGAATCAACACATAATTTTTGAGATATACCTAAATTGTTTTAATGCAAACATAAAAATTTTGAAAAAAGGCTCACCGTACGTTTTTTGTAACTAAAATTACCTACAATGAAAAAAAACGTACACATATTTTATTAGGCAAATGTATCATAAAGGTTTTCGTCAACTCACTTTTTGTCGTTTCATGTAATAATAATAATTAATAAAAACATTAAATTCTTGTGCAGTTTACACGCGGTAGAAGCGAAATTTTACCAAAACAATCTCAATCAATACTTGAAAATTGAGGTCATAATCAAAGCGACCAATGAGCGCAGACGTCTCATAATTTCCATTTTATGTCTCAACCAATAGGAGCCTTTAAAAGCGACATCATAATCAAAGCGGTTGATGCGTCTCCGGTGCAATAATCGTCATTTCCGTTTCATTGACGAGGTAGGTATAATATTAACATTTTTATAACAAACAAATCCTAGGTACATTGAATGTAATATATAACGTACCTAAATTGTCTAAAATGAAGAAAAAAAATCAGAGTGTGCAACACACACGCGGTAGAAGTGAAACCTTCAGAAAATTATAGTAGACAAGAGTGGGAAGGCTACGAAGCACCGCACAAATAGGAGACCGATAGGATAGTTTTCACTTCAATAAATGGCCGCTATTGGTCGATTAGGTATTATTTTTATGCACAATATTCAAAAACTGCACATTACCAAATATTTCCTTAATATCACGCTTACTGATTAAAAAAAACATGGATTTTTTAAGGTTTCATTTATTTCTAAACCTTGACATGTTCGTATAATTTCAAAATTATTTATGAATAGTTGATAGTTCACATGGCGCTAAAGTGTGGGAAACCATGAACAACAAACACATTGTAGTATCACGGTACATTCGCAAATTAAAAGGTCTAGACAGTTAAGTTAAGGTCACCGATTCTATGTCGCACGTTCATACGTCATTCCGGGAAAAGTTATTGTTTTTTTAAGACTTACTGACATTTGCTTAGCTTTGAAAAATTAAAGAAAAAACATAACAGTTTTCGACGCGCCATGAGCCATAACAAATCACAACATTCAATAATAATTATTTGCCACATGTCGCGAGTTCTGCTCTCAAAAACTACAGTTCCATAATTTTAATAATTGCAAACAATGAAACGAAAATATTCACTAAACCGCCAAATGCTCAGAACAGAAAAAAATGTTTCCGCATTTAATTTATTTGGTTGTCTAATAAATGTCAATTTGAAATGAAGTTACGGGATTTTATTTAGAATTTCACTCTTCGTGTGCAGAAGTTATCCGAATAATAATAATAAATTAGTGGTTACTTATAAAAATGTTGGTATCTGAGAAATATGTACCATGTTTTGTGGGAATATAAAAAGTAGGTATCTAGCAAATACCATACAGGATATAGGTATTTTGGAAAATTCATATAATAACTCCTTTCCCGTTTGAACTGTGGGCGACGTCAATTCGATCAGGGCATCTAGCACGGTCGATCGATAAAGGAAAGGACCGAAAATGTGGATAACTAATCTTGTGTTTCCGAGCAAGTTAGCAGATTCACATCGAATAAATTACAGTTCACATCGAATAAATTAAGAACAGTTGTTTGTTCGTTGGCGATCTGCTATAATGCTCTGGAACGAAGTTATCAACACTATCGATAAAAAATATCGATTAATCTTGCTAGATACCGATGTAAAATTAGTATTTTATTCTGATCGATTTGATTTTATTTATTATTATTTTTAATTGATAAACTAACGTTTAAGACAAGATTTTTATGCATAGCACAAAGGGTAACAATTATCATAAGCAATAATTATCAGCCTGAAACACTCATCTACAATGAAAAAATCTTCCGAGAAAAGATAAACGACGCCAACGGGACTTGAACCCGTGTCCTTCTGATTGTCGATCATTTGCTCAACCAACTGAGCTATGGTGGCTTATCTTATACCCGCCAAATAATTCAAGTGTTAATAATAAATTAATTCGCTAGTGTTTCATTCAACAATTACTGTTTATTATTTTGATTTTATTTAATTTTCAGTTAACGTTGTAACTTTTTAAAGATAGTAAAATTTTAATTTTTGTTATAGTTTTGGTTCGTGCCGTAGGGAAATGTATAGAGAAGGCTCATACCAAATTTGAAGTAAATTGGTTCAGTAGAACTTGAGATATCGTGTCAACCCCTCTTCGAAAAACGTTGTTTCGAGAAAATGTGTTCAAGTTTTGATCTATTTAGATTCTAGTTAGATTCCGTCTAAACCGCGACAGTAAAATGACTATAACTTTTAATATAATTTTAATTTCGAAAATCCTTTTAATTAGATATTTTTGAACATCAAAAATACATAATTTAGTTTTTTCTAGACTAGAATACCCCTGAAATTAACATTTTTGTCAATACACGAGATTAATATAATAATAATAATAACGTAGTATTTATATAGCGCAGTTTTGTGATGTTTCACTTCAAGTGCGCTTAATTATAATAAACTTAAAATTAACCTACAGTGTTCCTTACGAGTCCTTAAAAAATTAATTAAATAATGTGAAATAACGAATATTCAAAAATATACAAAGCAATTCCTAAAGAACAATATTAACAACAATAGTGAGTGCTGTTTTGGCACAGGACAATATATAATGATAAACCATCACGGTGCCATTCAACAAGAATCATTTAAACTAAATTATATAGAACAGGAGGCAGTTAACATTTAGAAATAATACAAATTCAGAGTGCACATAAAACTATAGTAAAGAGGTAATCGAAACCAAACAATTACCAGAAACTTGAGGAACATGGCTTTTTATAGTAGATTGAAAAGGAGTTAAAATTCATGAAAGGTATGATTTTTTAAATAAGTTTGTTTTTAAAGCTCTTTTGAATTCAGCCAAGTTCTGGATATTAGTAAGAGCTGAGGGAAGTTTGTTCCAAATGAGCGGGCCAGTTACACGAAAAGATCGATCATAGTAAACGGCTCGATTTGACCTAGAAAGTTCGATTAAACGATTAGTAACATCTCGATCTGCTGACCTTAGAGTAAGCTGCCTATCGCTTAAGTTTTGTCGGACACATAGTTCCGATATATAGGCTGGCGCCATTCCTTGCAATGCTTTGAAGGTCATTAAGCAGATCTTGAACTCTATTCTTTCAGGGCATCGAAGCCAATGAAGATCCTTTAGAAGCGGGGTTATACGGCAATACTTAGATTCACCAAAAATCATTCTCGCCGCAGCATTAAAAACGGACTGAATTCTATTGAATTGTTTTTTAGGCAAGCCAGCATACGCACTATTACAATAGTCCATACGTGAGACAACGAACGAATTTATGAGTGACTTTGCTCCATCAGAGGGAAGGCAACGCCTGATTGATTTTATCTGCCTTAGATGGAAAAAGCCTGAACTTACAGATTTTGAAATTTGTGATTCAAGAGAAAGACTATTGTCTATAGTGAAACCTAGAAACTTTATTTCTGTAGAAGGGATTATGTCTGTGCCCTGAATATGGATTGGATTAGAGTCGATGAGGGCTTGCCTTCCAGGAGAAGCTATCCAAATAAATTCCGTCTTGGTCGGATTAAGTTTGAGTTTATTGACAGACATCCAACTTGAGACTGTGTTAATAAAACTAACCACCTCGTTTTTAAGGACGTCTTTTTCATCCGGGGAACAAAACTTGAAAATGAAACGATCGTCTGCATAGCCTTGTGATTCAAAGCCAGCTGATTGAATGAGTTTCTCGAGGCGATTCGTATAGAGAATGAAAAGAATGGGACCCAAGACAGAACCCTGGGGAACTCCACATTCTATGGGAGTTTCAGATTGTTCCAATTACACGAAAATTGAAAATACCGGCAAGTCAACAATTTTTTTTTTTAAATAACCTACGTAATATTGACAATATTACACAAATGCAACTGAAAAGATATATTAATCTTTAGTATGTCGATCTATCACTTCTCTCCTGCATAACCTCTCAAATCAATGTAATTCCTATATTTTATATACTTACCTTATTTATTTAATAGAAAAAAATAAACGCAATTTGGGAGGCGGAATGGGTACCGCCGCCCCGGGAACCTTTATTGGATAACGAACACCTCTGCCATAGGTCACCCCAAGTGGTTCGCTACGTTTGGTGATTTAGAAGGGTTGCCCGGGTTCATGGGGTGAGGTTTGTCTAGGTCTTGGAGGCGGATGACCAAGACACACTGAACCCCAGATTTCTACCCACCCCTTAAACCCTTTTCCTTCCCAGAACTCTACTCTCCTTCCTTTTCCTAAAAAAACCTTCCACACAGCACCTCCAAAGATGACATAGGCCCTGAGGAAAATTATTTTCCTCAGCGCCTCCTGTGTGGAGCTCATGTAAAAAAAAAAAACGCTACTACACCCTGTAAAAAGCCAATGCGTCGTATTCTATATGTATCTATATATGAAAATGAAACCCTGTTTCGCTGGGTCACGCCATAACCTCAGAATGACTTTACCTATTTCATTAATCTTTTTTTAAAGTTTTCTAAAACTTTGTAGAAGGTTCTTACGGAAAGGTAAAATAAAGAAAATTGGAAAATTCCAGAAAACTTAACGACTATTTTAACTTCGCACTTTTGACAGTTCGCCTGTTTGATGAGTATGAATTTAGCAGGCAGCTGTTTCTTTTTTTCATACCAAAAGAATTGTCTGTGGATTTTTATAATTATAGATATTTTAAATCGGTACTTATGGTAGGTACCAAATTTGATTGATTGTTCTTATAATATACAAAAATTAATATTTGTAATAGGTATATGAAAAATGAAAATTTGAATAAAAAAATTGTAATAGGTGGCACGTGGGCTGTTTGAAAACTGAATGTATCGGAACTGAATATACGGACCGCGGGAGGGTGGTTGGCGGGACGGTGTAGGGAGAGGGGAGAGGGTAGGCGGGGAAGGTGGAAGGGGAACGCGGGAGGGGATGGAGATGCAGGAGGGGAACGGGGATGCACGGGGAAGGACACGCATGGAGAAACAATTTATTTCTTTGAATATGGCATTGCAACGCATGCCGGGAGCCAGCTAGTTAAATAATAAAAAGTTAATATTATTTTGTAACCTAATGTCAAAGAAAATAAGTACGCGAGGTTCTAACCATAAAACAAAATATTTGATGATTTTACGGTAATATTTAACTTTCGTTATTTTCAAACTTTCAACAATAAATAAATGCCAATACGATTTTACAAAATAATAAGCAACTGCAAAGTGTTAGTTCGCCGTTAAAAAAAAACTGTTTGTGCATACGCAATTCTAGGAATTGCTGCCTTATTCCCATGTAGGCACATTCAGTGGTTTTACATTCACATTCCTTTTGAAATAATGTTTCATAACACCATATTAAACACATATCCTACAATAGTCACATAAAAAAAATACTCGAGCGACCCAATATACAAAAATGTGTATGTACCTAATTAAAGAATTGATTAGATTTTATTTAGGTACATGAATCCCTGTTTCCCTTGGTCACACCATAACTTCAGAACGAATAGGCAAACTATTTCATTCATCTTTTTTTTTTAAGTTTTCTAATGTTTAAACTCACGTAGAAAATTGGATAATTTCAGAAAACTTAACGACTAATTTTATTCTATGTTTGACAGTTCGCGCGTTTGATGAAAGTGAATTTAGCAGGCTGCTGTTTTTTGTTGTTATTTTTTAAACAAAGGAATTATTTATGGATTTTTTAAATTAGTAGTAGTTTTTTTAAGTTTTAAATAGGTACCCATGTTACTATGTTAGGTACCAAATTAGAATGATTGTTCTTATTATATACGAAAATGAATATTTGTAATTTTTGAAAAATGAAAATTTGAAAAAAAAAATGTAATTAGGTGGCACGCGAGCTGTTTGAAAACTGAATTTACTGGGTTTGAATATATGGAACGCGAGAGGGGGGTTGGCGGGACAGGGGAGCGGAGGGGGGAGAGGGTAGGCGGGAAAGGTAGAAGGGAAACGCGGAAGGGGAAACGAGGACGCACGGGAAAGGACATGCAGAGAGAAACAATCCATTTCTTTGAATATGGCATTGCAACCCATGCCGTGAACCAGCTAGTTTCTTATGAAATCAAATTTATCGAATTATTTCAAATTTATAGTTACGGGCAGCTTTTTGAAAAAAGGTTAAGTAATGTATTTGTACAATCCGAAATTATTTTTTTTAAAAGAGCCACATTAATTACACAATTATTGCGCGTGTGTATTCTGAATATTGCATGGTTTAATTAGTATATATTTGTGCTTGAGATTTGATGAGAGTCAATTCAACTCCACTTTAAACAAAACCAGATGCCAGTTCTTGCATGTATCTAATAAAAATACAATCATTAATATTCGCACCAACTGGATAAAGCTTTTGAATTCTAGTTAAAATTTATTTTATAAATAATAGCGCCCAAAACTTGTAATCTGTGCAAGATCCTTTTTGTTTAGCAAAACTTTTGGTTTGGAAATAAAACCTCACTAAACAAACTGTACATTTTAAAATACTGCGCATTGAATCAATGGCTTAGCTCACTCTCGAACTGTAAAAAAATACAATAAAAATCATAAAACTGTTTCGTAATGTAAACTTGTACAAAGCAGCTGAATGTGTTGCTTCAACTCAGCGAATAAAACACGTGTAGGCTGTGAAAAAAGTGTCATATCTGCTGCTGGCATCTAGGATTATTTACATTAGAAAAAATCGCCAATAATCCAAAGTAAACATCAAATACGATAAATATTTATCTGGTTACAGAAAATGTTTTAAAATATATGATAAACATGCAAATGTATTATTAGGTACATTACATTATTATTACAACGGTAATTTGATGCTATGGGTTAAGTAAAGCATACAATGAGGGAATTCTTTATAACTACTTTTCAACCACAAATATTACAAATCGGACAAAAATCACTGATAACCCTTTCTCGTCCCTATTCACCGAAGATGTTACATACATTCATTTTACATAAAGCTCTATCTCAATTTGCTTTCTCCGAAACATTTGAACTGATCTCTTTCTCTGCTCATAAGCGTTTCCTCATGAAGGGTGAAAAACAAAGACGATATTGATCGAAAACGACAATCTTTCTGGATACAGTGACTACAGTCTGCCATTCCATAATTATGATGTTTTCCATATTATATTATGTAGAAAAAAAGACGATATACGTTTGTACCTAGGTGATTTTAATGCGATGGAGTAATTTTGCTGATTTTTTTAAATAAAAAAAATATATATGTGGTCAATTGTATAGAAAGCTAGAGAAATATGATCTGGGATATTTTCAAAGACAAGTTTTTTTTATTATTTTTAATTGTTAAACTAACGTTTAAGACAAGATTTAACAATTATTATAAGCAAACAATTATTATAAGCAATAATTATCAGCCTGAAACACTCATCCACATTGAAAAAATCTTCCGAGAAAAAATACATGACGCCGACGGGACATGAACCCGTGCCCTTCTGATTGCCGGTCAGTTGCTCTCCCAATTGAGCTATGGCGGCTTATCTTATACCCGCCAAATGATTCAATATATACTAGTGTTTCATTAAACTATTACTGCTTATTATATTTTTCCACCTGAAAACAAACTTTTGTCCCGTTGGCGTCATGTATTTTTTCTCGGAAGATTTTTTCAATGTGGATGAGTGTTTCAGGCTGACAATTATTGCTTATAATAAGTTTTTTTTTACATTAGCTCCATACATAGGAGCCCCTGGGGAAAATATTTTCTCACAGGACCTATGTCATCTTAGGGGATGCTGTATGGAGGGTCTTTTTAAGGAAGGGAAGGATAGGAAGTCCTAATACTTAAAGTTGGGAAGGAAAAAGGTATGAGGGGTGCGTAGGAATATGGGGGTCAGTGTGTCCAGGAGTGACGGACGTATGAATTAATCCCTCCAACTGCGGTGCTAGGCGATGGGTCGAGAGAGTCCGGCTGGTAGGGTCAAAAGGCCTCCATCAATCAGTCTCTCTTGATCCGGCCCGCCACGCAGCAGGTCGGCAGAAGCATCCACCGCCAAGACCGGGACAAACCTCATCCCATGAACCCGGACATCACTGCTAAGTCGCCAAATGTAGAGAACCACTTGGGGTGACCTATGGCAGAGGTGTTAGTCGCCTGTATAAAGAAGTTTTTACGCTTCAGATTTAATATATGATTGTTATTAGGTTTGTTGTTATTATTACCAATTAAAGAAACAAGCAATTTTTTAAACAAAAAAAATACATTAAAATATCCCGCATATTACCGGATCAGATTGTTTTTTTGGCATCTGAATATCATGTTTAACAATGAAACGAAGCATTTTCAAAAACCAAAACCAAATTTATAATGCATAACGTATGTAGTGATTTCTTTAGAAAAAATAAAAAATAATTTTAGTGATTCACGTTAATCCTGATTGAGAAAGGGTTAAGTGATTATATTTAAGAGGAACCCGGTCGCCGAGAAATTTTAACAATAGGCATTTTACTAAATTCTTGTCACTGTCGCTCTTATTTCCCCCAATATTGATAATACCTAAATAAGTTCATCAAAATCGAGATTTGTATTTCCCATTTTTCTCCTCTAAAACTGCACCGATATTTAATTTTTTTTACTAACTGTATTGTAAGAAAATACTCTATGTTTGTACGTTTTGCTTTTTTTAAAAATACATCGTCTAGTTTGTATACCGAACGTTTGTTGTTTGTTGATGGCGAAACCAGGCAATTTTTACGATTTTTGGAGGATCCTAACTCCTATCAGAAGTAACATAATAAAAAAAATAAAAAACGTGGCGACACTCTAGAGGTCGATATCTATATTTTATTCAAAATTATTTGCTCTAGTGTCAAAATCCAGAGAGGGAATTGAGGAATACCTTTGTACAAACAATACGCTTTCCAGTTTCCTGTTAAAATAAAGCTCTAATTTACCAAAACAATAAGATGTTGATATATTTACATATTTCAATAATATGTTTAGGAGGTTTGTCTATCTATGAAATTTGTTTAATATGTTTAGAATACTCATGCATAATACTAGGTATAATTACGGCACTGCAACCACCACTTAAAGCAAACGATTATTGGAGAAATTAGTAAAAAAACTACAGTTCGGCATTATACAATCAGCTAACAACATATCAATCACTATGCTCACAAGAACATGCATTACCTCACGTGATTTTTTGCTAGACATTAATATTGACATTCAAAATAATATTGTACGACCGACACTCATGCCTACATTTTTTTCCTAGCACTCGTACAAAATAATGGTTTTTGTCAAGACATTCATTGTGTAAAAAAACAGTCGAAATAATATTTCGGGACCATTAGAAATGTTTCGTAATTAATTCTAATGAATTATTGAGAAGTCAAAATGTTTATAAGTATGTATTTCAACAAATTATGCAAATGTTTGTTTGTATTGATATTGAATTCACAAAGCATTTAAACCCAAAGAAACACAATTCCATGCTCAGCATTTTGACGTCGATTTTATTAATTCTTAACATGTCAATCGCAGAAGCGTGCAGACACTTACAGCGGTTTTCTTATGTCAGACACAATGCAGGTACATTTTAAATATCATTTTCTTTAACATTGCGTATGACTACAGCCTCCACGAACTGCACGCTCCCAGATAATCAACATGGTGTCATTTTGAGATAGCAAATTTTGATAGTTTTCTTGCAATTACATTTTATAAGCTTTGTCCACACTGGTGCAAACAACACCAGCTTATATTAGGTATTGGTGCATACGTCGATCGTCCAGTTGATTGGATAATTTGAGTTGAATATGCAGTTATTTGTAAAAATATACCTTCCATCTTGTACGATATTCAGATTACTCACAAACACCATCAAATCAATTATAACTTATAACGAACAAAAACTTGTGGTGCATAAAGTAAAATGTTGGTGTTTTCTGGTTTACTAATTTACCGCATATTCAAAGTCATATTAATTTACTGGACCAATGTGTCGCCTATTTTATAGCATGTACAACACAGAGACGTATAAATAATGTTTGATTTATGGTGAGCATTCGAATATTGCTTTCTTCAATATCTTAAAAATTAGTATTTGGAGATGTCCGACTAATCAACTAGACGATCGGTGTATGCACTTCCGACAGTGATGTGCTTGCGAAACATTACCGAGAAACAGCAGTTCACGCGGTAGAAATGAAATGTTCAGAAAACTAAAGTAGACAAGAATAGGAAGGCTACAAAGCACCGCACAAATAGGACACCGATCACACTATCTCATTATCTCGCAGGATTAATCCTATAGATGTATGTGTTTGTCTCTTTCTAGTGTCGCTATTTTTCGTTTCATCGAATTTCAAATCACAAAAGTGCTAAAGAAGTTTTCACTTCACTGTTGAGATCTGAAGCTCGATTAAATGAAAAATAGCGACACTAAAAAGAGACAAACACATATCTACATGTATAGGATTTAGCCTGCAAAGGAATGAGATAATCGGTCTCCTCTTTGTGCGGTGCTACATAGCCTCCTCACTCTTGTCTACGTAAGTTTTTTGAAGGTTTCACGTACCGCGTGTGAATTGCGCACCTTGATTTTTTTTCAATTTCATTGGATGATTTTTTTCTGTAGTCGAATATTAAGTTTGAAACATGGTGCACGCAATTAAGCTACGTGAGTAGGTACTGTGTTCGCATCAACTTCACGTTACGGGATGTGTGGACGTGATTCGAGCGCACCTGGCCTCTCAGGCCCCTTCTACGGTAATGCGCGTTTTCATCCGGCGACAAAATATCCCTGACAAAATATCCTCCGATAAAATATCCTACGGAGAAAACATCCTCCAAAAAATATCTACTAAAACCTAAGCTAACCTTAATTTACATTTTATTATTTTTGAACAATAATTTATTGTCTTAAAAGGATGTCTATATTATTTTTGTCTCATTTTTTTGCAAGGTTGTGTTAGGTTTTAATGAATATTTTTTTAGGTATTTTTAGTCCTTAGTATATTTTGTCGGAGGATATTTTGTCGGGGATATTTTGTGGCGGGTTGGAAAATCGCTGAACCCGCTTCTACACGGCTGGAGGCGTGAAATTATTAAAATTCAAGAGAAATTGGCGACTGGGAAGATAGCGAAGGTACGAAGGTAGCAGAGTAGCGGGGTTGCAGTGCCAATAAATAGTATCCAGAGATTGAAAGGGCGCACGTAAGAATAGTGACATACGCAGGGCGGGTTTGGTTTTCTGGATCTGCCCGTGGCGGTGCGGCCGGCGCGCTCCTTCAGTCTTGTTGGGCGCCCGCTGTTGCCGGCCCTCGTCCAGGGTGACTGCAACAGAATAAACACGCCAAGTTGTTAAGATACATCATAATATTGTTACTAGTCCATTGGACATTTTTATGATCCTTCCTTTAAAAGTTATTATATATATATATGTATGCAGTGGACCCGCGTTAATCCAACAAATGTTTTGCAGGGCGATGTCGGATTATAGAGTACTGCCTAAGACCCTCTATAGTCCGGAATTTTTCCGGATTATAGAGGATCCGAACTAGAGGATTCAGACGTCCGGAAATAGAAACCTGGTTTACAATCTCTTCGTCAGATATTTCATAAAAAATATTTTCATCTTTATTCGGTGCACGGCACCAGATCTCCAAATCTTCCGAAGTAATCTGTGTTTCAGCAGCAACTTGCTCCATTACTTCCGAAGAAACACTGATTTGTAGATCGTTGTCCAATCATGCATTATATTAGTGAAGATTTGCCGATTTTTTTTATGTACAATCAACAGTGATAGGCGTGTCGGATTACAGGGGGCGCCGGATTAGACAGGTTTGTGCGGGTCCACTGTAATATGAAAAAATAACCCATCAAAAACAAAGTTTTTTTTTCTATAATACATCCTGTGAGGTACTCACATCTTGTGAGGTATTCATAAGAAAAAGAAAAATCTCTTGAGAAATGCGATTGTGTGCGTGTGTACCACCAAAAGTTGACAAAATGATTTGTTATCGACAACGAGCGTCGATGCCGAGTTTCAGTTAGATCGGATTGCGGAAAGTGGGTTAACTTTATTTTCCAAGATTTGTATTCATTCATCCACGAAAACAAAAACGAAATTCAAATAGATGTAGGTATTTAAAAAGAGAGCGTAGTTGCAACTTTTGTACACAGACTGAATTACCTTTTAGCAAACATAATAATAATTTTCTTTAATCATTTTCTGAATAAAATTATTTAAAGGACATGTGCATAATTTTCAAAATAAACTAGCCAATCGCCGCGCTATTTCCATTCGGAATGGGGTTGGACAATGGAACCCCACATATATCTGGCTTGGTGTACACTCTTGCTTACTCCATTCAACTTCTCACATCATCACACAGATTCCTCTGTTTTATACTGGCTCTTAACGTGACCCGAGTATTGTATAATTCTTTCTCCCTAGTTATGTATTCGACGCTCGTTGTATTTACATCGTCCTTCCATTCTTTTCAATTTTCCTTATTTACAAAATGTAAAACGGTCGTCAAGATTGACAGACTTATCTGTACAAGTGGCCCAAACAGAAACAACCGAAGTATTTTTTCTTCTTCAAACTTTGCAAATACGTTTACTTTGTCATTTTTAATTAAATGAAAACAAATAACTTTGTAATAACCACTGTATAATCAATATTATCAACGTGTTTCGAAAACCAGGTTTTCTTCGTCAGGGTAAGATTAATATTAAGTCGATCCAATAGTCCAGGAAAAAATCGAAATAGGAATTCACGCCCTTTTATGGGAGTAGTTTAAAAATACTCGAGAAAAAGCTTTTGGAAAGGTTGGAAAAGGTATCTGAGACATTTTTTTACAGGTTGATTCCGTAAAGGCCTGTAAAAAACATTAACTCATTTTTTACGCGTTGTTTATTGTAATAAAACATAATTTTAAGATTGATTTCACGGAACAAAGCGACGCGGAGCGTAACGTCCGTTCCCCGCTCCATCCGGGGGGCGAACTGATAAAAAAAACGGGCGTGGCAACTTATGTAGTCCTTCGGTGGACGGCATAGAGTTCATTTTGAAAATCCAAATTCGTCTACTGCCGGCCGTATTGTAAAATAACAACGCGAAAATGCATGTTATATTCTATGTTGTGAACATCGGGCATAAATATAATTTTTTTTCGATTATTATAAAAAGAACTGAATTTGCCACATTAAACAATAAAACCTTTTCCGAAAGGGGTTTATAAATAGGAGGGTTTGGACTTGAAAGTGTTTTTTATAGAACTTATATTTTATTTTTTTATATGCTTATTAAAAGACTTATAAAAAAACATATTTTTAAGGGCCAAGATATGTTCAACACGCAGTATTTAATTGAAGCATCTATAATACTTCAAAGCGATCCAATTTTCAAATCAAAAACAAATGATTTTGTACGAATTTGCATTATTTAGTATGGCTTCATCTTAATATTTTTAAACTAGTTATCACACTATCTACCTTAGGGCCGGTGTTTCAGTTCCTTTTTAAGCTCAGTTTGAGAGATATTTATGTTATTCAAGATTATGATCTTACTAAAAGTATTATGATCGGGAGATCTCAATCCCTAACATTCCTGAGGATACAGAAATACCGGCCCTCTACTGCACAATTTGTCTTAGTGATTGTGGTTTTACACAGTATTCGCCGCAATGATTCCACAAAAAATAAATAAATTTTAAAACTTCAGATAGGAACCTATTCAATTCAGAAAAAAATGGTTTCAAGCTACAAAAGACGATAGAAAAAGCATATTAATTTACTTTATAAGTTATAATTTTACAGTGTTAAAATTCAAAATTGTACCATCCTTTTTCAACTTAAAAAAACAGACACATGGTTTATTTTAAATATTCATGTGTCTTCGTCGTTTTAAATTCAGCGGACGTCACACTCGGAACGGTCATATTAAATTGTTACACACGCTGTGTTGCAATGATATTAAATAACTATTGCGTACTGCAAGCTGCTGCAGCGTGCCCGGATATTTGGTAAAGTGAACACATGGACGGGTAGAATCAAGGTCCCGGGTCCACCACTCAGAGGCGATTACATCTACCAGTTTGAAGGTCAACTAAAGATTCACACATCACATCCAAGGACAATACTGTACATGGCATATGACATGAGTAACTCAAATTTAAACAGTTTTCGTTATTCAAAAATGTTAAAATAATACCAAAAACTACCGAACTTACGGCTTCCATTGGAGAATTGGTGATCGATTTTGGCGTAACGCAAGGAGAATTGAATACAAAATGTGCAAATCGCAAGTGCGCCCCGTGGCTACTTATTCATAAATGGATTCTATTTTCGAATACTGGATACTGATCAAAAAAATATTCTATTCATCGTGAAAATGTCACTGAAAATTAACATTTAAAGCATTAACATTCATCTCCACAGGTATGTAGCTAATTATGTGAAACGATAATCAAGCTACGTATTTTAGATATACATCATGAATCTACGTAATATATTTATTTTATCTATCTATCTATCTATATATATAAAAATCTAAGAATGTTTGTATGTCCGCTATGCGTTGCTAAACCATTCATCCGATTGCGATGAAACTTTGGGGATTTGATGCGTGCATGCCCGCGATGGTTCCTGTATATATATAATAGTGAGTTCTGGCATTCTGAAATTTGTATAAAAAATTGCAATAGGTGGCACGCGAGCTGTTTGAAAACTGAATGTATCGACACTGAATATATGGAATACTAGAGGGGGGAGGGGAACTCGGAAGGGAGGTTCGCGGGAATGGGATTGCGGGAGAAGGGAGTGAGGAGAGGGTAGGCGGGGAAGGCGGAGTGGGAAAGCGAGAGAGGAAGTGGCCGCGGGAGAGGAAGGGGGGCGGAAGGGAACGCGACGAATGTGAAAGGAAACGCAGAGAGAAACAATTTCTTTATTGAGTGGCATAGCAACGCTTGTAGGAAACTCGCTAGAACTTACATACAACAAAGCTGTTCTGTGTATTGGGGGTCACGATCTTCAACAATGAGGAACCGACAGAAAAGCGGTGCACAGATAAGTACCTACCTACAAAGATATTTCAACAGCAAACTCTCTCAAATGGTTAGCTTTGTTGTCATGAATTTCTAAGTTTTTTCCTAATTGGGGTGTTTTGAGCAAATGATATCAAAGGCAAGAATCTTAGGAATTACAGACGATACGCCATAATATTAATATTGGGTATATTTTATTCATGAAGGTTGAATAAGCTGTAGGGCGTAGGGGGTTATTCAAAACCGAGTAGTAAAGTTTACAATTTAATACAGCACAGTACACAGTCTCTTCTGTGAATCGCTTTTTATTTTATTTTATTTAAGTCCGCGGATTTTATTCCACTAGTATAGCGCTCGAAACGAAGTTATGGTGCTGCGAGCAAACCTTGTACGTAGAATTTAATGCACAGCGACTGCCTGCCATAAATGGTCGAATTGTAAATGATCTTTGACCATTTTGAGGGGGGGAAAAGAGGAGAGCGATTATATTTCCATTCTCATAATAAGTCATAATAAACAAGTTCTACCATGATGAACCATGATGTACCATCGATCATGAAAAGCCAGATTGAGAGTGTCAGTTGGTACCTACTTGCTTACACGGAATTAGTCACAAATTATTATATTTATTGAGTCTCACGTTGTAACTTTTAATTTGAGAGTTTTATGGTTTCTTTTCAATATTTTCTGCGTGAAAAGTTGATATTTCCATTATTTTTCTTTGTTTACATAACACTTCACCTCTCGAACTAATTACTATTGCCAATTTAGCGGATTTAAAAAATATACATGAATAAAACGAATTAATGAGATAAAACCAAACGCATTAATATTCTCTTCCTTTCTGTTCACCATCTACTACACCTTTTATAATCTTGGTGTATTAAATTTATTTTCAATTTTTTTTTTTGTATATGTTTACTATTTTGTGTATAAGTACAGGGTGTGGCACGGAAACTTGCTGATTTGAATTGGACGCCGACGAGCGAGGCGTGGTCAGAAAGGGGTGGGGAGGGTCTCATTGGAAAGAGGGGGTCTTGAAGTTTTGTTACACTACAAGCCAGTTGGCGTCATGCGTTGGACAAAGGAACAGCGTGCGATTGCCGTCGAGGCCTACTTTTCTAGCGGTCATTCGGTGGTCGCCACCCAACGTGCCTTCCGTACTCGGTTCAACATTCATCCCGCGGGTCCCGTTCCTAGGCGGCAATCAATTGTTTCGTGGGTGGACATATTCAGGGAAAGTGGGAGTGTGGCAAGAAAAGGCTCAGGAGGTCAATGGACTTCCAGAACTCCAGAAAACGTCGAGAGGGTGAGGGAGTCGGTTTTGCGCTCTCCCCGGCGTTCGGCGCGTAAACACGCTGCTGCCCTGGGGATTTCTGATCGCACAGTGAGACGAATTCTTCACAAGGAACTCCGGTTTCATCCCTACAAACTTGCTGTGGTCCAAAAGTTGAATGAACGCGACTTCGACGGAGCTTTTGAGGGAACACTTCCACGAGCGCCTTATCTCCTTGAGGGGTGACGTACCGTGGCCGGCGCGCTCCCCCGATTTGGCACCCTGCGATTTTTTTTATGGGGATATCTCAAATCCATTGTTTATAACGACAAACCCCGGACCCTGCAACACCTGAAGGAAAACATCCGCCAAGATATCACCAACATTCCCGTCGATATGCTCGAAAGAGTGGAGCGAAACTTCAAATCTAGGGTAGATAAGTGTATCACTAATGAGGGCCGCCATTTGCCCGATGTCATTTTTAAAACTAGTTAAAACAAAAATTCGGAATGTGTAGACGATACAAAAAGAATTGAATCGATATATAAAGTACTTTTTCTTTTATTGACTTTTCAAATCAGCAAGTTTCCGTGCCGCACCCTGTATATTCTAACGAAGTATTTTCTTGCATCACATTTGATATTAATTCCTGGATAAAACATAACATTAAAGTACTAACTAAATTGATGTTTACATTACCACAACGACATGTTGCTTTAGAACGGTTTACCCCAGGAATGGCTTCATTTTTCGTTTCTTTCCTTTCATTTTTGTTATCCGTAAACTGATATAAAAAAAAATTGAACTGTGAAAAATAGGATGAATATAGGCAATTTTAAACAAATTTAAATTAGTTAATCTAATCATATTTGAAAGTTTAGATATCGTATTGATTTATAATACTGAATGGTTATGTATGGTATGAAATATGTCTTGTTTAAGAATATTTTTCCTTTGAAAAGTGACAAATTTACGTATCGACTAACAATATAACTTTTTTTATAACAAAAAAATTCAACTTTTTCAAAATTTAAAACATACCTTTATCAGATAAAATAACAATCTTTCGAAAATGGAACCCCTTTCGTAAGTACTTTTTTGTAAAAAAGTTTCGTTACGTCTAGAAGTGGATTTAAAAATGACACTTTTCCTGTTGAGTCTAACCAAGCCCTGTTAAGAAGTTTATTATATTATTATAAATCTTTTTTATGGTATAATCCACTTTTTATGAAGTCAACAACAGTTTATTTGGTAGGATTTAAGGAGCTCATTAAATTTCATCAGCTAACCCACAACGTTTTTTGGCATCCTGAAAAACGACTTGGAGGGTTTTTGTTGTTTATTATACTATGTTTTATTTTTTTATTGTAATTAGTGCAAGAAGAATAATGAATGTTTAAATATTATTTAAGTTTTCTCATAATCCATTTTAGAATACGGGTGCAAAAAATTCGTTAATGGTCCAGCTCAAATGAATTGATTAGAATCAATTAATGAAATTAATCATTGATTTCTACAGCATTAAGACAATTCCTCGCTCGACATTAAACAGATTGAGGTGTTAGGTTCCCACTGACATTGTCCATTGGCAGGCAAATCAATAGCACTTTGAATGTATCATGAATAATTGATGGGAATTGCTGGAGAATTTATTTGTGGTCATTCACAATAAATTATTGCAAAAATAAACAAGAAAAAATAGCATTGTTTGAATAGAGTTAGGAATTTATGTAAATGAGTATTTGAAGAAGTGAGATTTTACTTCGGATCTAAATTATGTTTTACTGGTTATGCATTTCAATTGCATGGTACATTTATTTCATACCTCAGGGCCGGATACTCCTAATGCACGATCACCAAACTTATTTTTTGGGTTTCGCTTAGGTTCTTTCAACCTTCCAATCGCAGATGATGTCGCTGATCTAAGAGTTGACTGTTTTCCGGAATGCATAGCTCAGAGATATAAGGTGGGGACATTTCCTTGGTAGCTTTAAACACAATCCAGCAGAACATTTACTGGATCCTTCCCGGACACTTCAGCCAGTATTTTCCGGAATTGTTCCAAAATGTGCGAAAATTTGGGTACCCCGGTGATCAGCCTTACTGCGACGTTGAACACTGATTGATATCTGAACACTTGCATAGATATCATTGCAGTAATCAATGGTATATATATATATATATATATGAGATCACAAGTAATCTAGTTGCATCTATTGAAAGGTTCTACGAACTGACTACAACACAATGTACTTTATTCAGTACAATATGCTACACTAGCGCCTCTGGCGACCATGGTTGCTGATACTGTTTTAAGATTTTACTAGAGTTGAAGGAATTTTTAATATTATTGGGTATTATTTGGTCATATTAATTAGCTTTACATATTCAAGATAGCATCAGCAGCTCCAAATGGACTGCTTAAATGGTCTGTGATTTTTAGCTTTTTTTATAATGGTGTTATTTTATAACAAAAAATAAGTACAACCGCATAAGAAAACTTTTATTACATGCATCCTTTATTATAAGTTAAGTTTTATATTGTATTTCAAACAGTATAATTTCATTTTTCTTACAACACCTACTGACTTACAAAGGTTATCCCTTGGAGAGCTGGTAAGGCCAACTCACGATGGACCAGAACATTATAATATGACTTAAGTAAAATCTTTAGATTTCCGAGATATTAGCATTTTTATGAACTTCGTGAAAATCGACACCCTAGATTAGTTTATTAGATATTCTGGTCATGAGTTGGCCTATCAAGCCCTCCAAGCGATGACGTTGACTTTTGGAACAATATATAGGTATGGATATAATGATTTTTTTTTCCAAACCCAAACTTTGACAAACTTTCTTGTCAATCAGAATTAGGACTATTGGGGTGATAAAAAGATATGATTATTTTGTTTATATTTCAATAAAATATATATTATTTAATTAAAAAATCCTAAAATTTCAAACAAAATCAGATCTCGTATTTGCATAGTTATTTTGAGAAGAAGTGTTTGTTGAGTATTGTCTTGAGATGTTGAAGTGCGGTTTACTATTATTTCATACGCATTACAGTGTTTACGTCAATTGAAGATCTGCGCAATCGTAGCGGCTGAATGATGGTAATTGTGGCTGAAGAAATTACCAGCGTGTGTTTTGTACGCTTTCAGGAGCGGACTAGCCCCCGAGTTACCACAATATTCAGTATTATGATTAAGACGTTTAACCTAACGTTTTACGTAAGAACATTCTACTGGAAAGAATTATTTGAAATGAAAAATAACGTCTTCTATACACAAAAGTTTTTTTTAATTAGGCAATTCACCCTAAGAAGAGTGCTTTGTGCCGAAAAAGTTAGAAAGATAGTTACAATTTTGAGGATAATCTATAAGGGAAAAGGATAAATCAAATATTGTTATAAAAAATGAAACAATGCAACTTTGTATAAACCACTTATAAAATGTGCAAATCCGACCGGTTTCGGAACAAACGTTCCTTCGTCAGGGAAAGCTTATACTAATTTGACAGTTTAGAACAATGTTTTATTATGGTAGGGGTGGAGCCGTTGTTAGTTAATAATGTAGATTGGGTGGGTAGGTATTAGTGTAGAGTGGGTGGGTAGGGAAACAAATCCATGATTAAGCTATATGACAATATTTTTTGTTTGTTGATAATAGATTCATTATTTTTAAGGGATTTTTTAATTTCCAAAGCTTCTAAGTTATCTAAACGTTTTCCTTTATGATTAATATGAAGAATATTTATCCCTGTGTTTTTTTCAAAACTATGGTTATTTTCAATGATATGGTTAGCGAACTCAGAAAAATTATTATTATTAAGACACCTTAAATGTTCTTTGATTCTGATTTCAAAATTACGAGTTGTTTTTCCAATATAAAATGAGGGACAATCATTGCATTTGAGTTTATATATTCCGGAATTAGTCAATTTATGGTCTTTATCTTTAGTATTTCTCAAAAAATTACCGATATTATTTCTTGTATAAAACGCTGGTTTAATATTAGAAGGGAAATTTTTGCAACATTGAACTGAAAAATTATTAATATACAAAATTTTACGCCATTCTTTATCAAAGAATATTAATATTAATATTTTATTATTCTTTATTTACGAAGGAACGTTTGTTCCGAAACCGGTCGGATTTGCACATTTTATAAGTGGTTTATACAAAGTTGCATTGTTTCATTTTATTATAATGGATAACCACAAAGTAATAGCTACATTCAAAAATACAAATATTGTTATTCTAGTCTATGAACTTAAATAAAACTGAAAAAACGCGGGAATTGTTGAGAGACAGCAAATATGGAAAACTGATGGGAGAATGGTGGGTGATTTTAATGAGCAAACGGTATATGCTTTTGAAGGAAGAACGATTTTTACAATTAAAAAATACTTAGTCAATAGTCTCCTCCTCCACACCGCACTGGCAGATACAAACTAACTTCGAAACTGCAAAATATGCATCAATTTAATGTCCATATTTTAAACAGCGGCATTTGTTAAGCCGTCTCGTCGTTAACTCAATTGTGATTTAAATTATGGGGTTTTTGAACTCAATTTAGATTCTTGTTATTAAAATTTCCCTGCAGCCCAAAGGCAATTTCCAAAGTGACAGATCAAGATATCTCTACATTAGAACTAAACGCCTTAATAATAGGCGTTTACTAAATACTAAACGCCTTACTAATAAATGTTTCAAATTTTACGTACCTGACTGATAAACAACTATTTTTGGTAAATAGTTTATCAGATTTGTAAATTTTAAAACAAATGTTTAAGTATCTAAGGGCTAAGTATTGTACAAATATATACATGTGGGTTTCTAGGACGGTAAATGATAAAGGATTTATTGGGTATGTCGGTAACTTGTCACCGTTCCTTAGCATGACTGCAGATCGGCAACGAACAAAATACAGTTCACAACGTCTTAATGTTCTTAATTTATTCGACGTGCACTGTTGTTTGTACGTTAGTGATCTCAGTCGTGGAATTTTCAGTCCATTTCCAGAATTTTCAGTCCATTCAGGAAAGACGACGGGTTACCGATATTATTGATAAATCCTTTATCGATTGACCATGCTAGACACCCTGTACCCTGTACCCGAGAAGAAATTATGCAGAATAAAATTTCCCCTTTAACAGGAGTTTAGTTTTATTCAGAATATAGCAGAACAACCAAAAAACATAAAAAGACACCTGTGGCAGCTAGGAAACGTTTTAGCTAACACTTGAAGAATATCAAAAATTGTTTAAAGCCTACAGCACTTTAGCGACAGTTTGTTGAAGAAAAATGAAATATCCCCGCGGAGCAATTGCAATGTCCAAGAGAAGAATGGAAGGACGCGATAAGGTAAAATATCCAGCGGCGGCGTATGGGTATGCGGCGTGTAAGAAGTGTTGGAGATATTGATAGAGACTAGCGTTATACAGTAAATGTCCTAAAAAAAAACATTTAAAAAATCAGAGTGTGCATTTCACACGCAGCAGAAGTGAAACTAGAAAGTAGCTAGATGTCGCTTTCTTTTCTTCTTCCAGATTATTTTTAAGTGGTTTGATGATTGGATATTGATTTTACAAAAATAAAAATGTTTATTTTTTTGGATTTGGTAGGTTTCGAACCTCCGTTCGCTAGATGTCTATCTCTCTGGCCGTCAGGCGCCTTGCCCACTGCGTCCCTATCGAAAGCACGCGCCAAAGCGCGAATTTACCGCATTATGTTGGAACCGAGTATTTGTGTAGAACTGAGGTGTGACGCATTTCCATTTCATCTGAATTTCAAATCATTAACGGCGCTGAAGAAGTTTCACCTCAAAAACATTTAAAAAGCCTATGTTTGGTCGCCAGTTCTGCACCTCGTGCTACGAATAATATGATACGCGCCGGCCGGCGGGATAGATAATATAAGAGATTGCGTAGTCAAGTGATTAATGACGAGAAGCGCTCGATGTGGAATTATCAGATTTATTTGTTGAATCACCACCACATGTCGCTAAGTCGACTAATTAAACACGATAAAGCTACATGCGAAATAGGAATACAGCAAAGTGTTTCTACTGACGCCGTTGACGGTTTTTTTTTTGTAATGGTGCTGCATATTTCAAAATCTAACCAGATTGAAGGATATTTTTTTGTGAAAATAACCATTGTATACATAGCATCATAAAACATAAATTAAAAGATCAACTTTTCCCAAAGAGTATGCAAAAAATAATTCTCAACTTAAATTTAACATATAAATTGATTTTGTGTGTTTAATTCGTGGAACTCCATTTAATTTTTTTTAAACCTAATAAATTAAATTTAGAATCGTATAAATAAATCGTCTCAAAGTAATTTAACCACAGTTTGAAAATGGCTTTGTATGCCGAAACAGCTGTCACAAAAAAAAAACAAAAAAATTGCAGAACTTAATTGTAACATTATTAAATTTAATATAAATTTTTATTTTTTTATTAATTTAACATTTTTTAATTAACAGTAGTTCAAACTACCATCACGCCGGTCTCAGGTAGATTGGCAGTTAGGATGGTTCTCTATATTGGTTCACTTCTTGCTTCATCCACATTCATACATCCATGACTCCCGGTCACTTCACTTCCTACATTCCGTCAACTTTTCTGCGTGCATTTTATCCTCCATTCACCCGTTCGGCACGTTCAAAGCGTCCTTTTCTCATCGGCCTTGCATTCGGACCGAGGCCATGGTTAAAACACACATGTACGCCTCGGGGGTCTCATTTTTAACGCTTTCAGTAATAATGTATGTAGGTACAATATTTTCATTGAGATTTTGATTCCTATGTATTTTATGCACTGCCGAAATATTAACTTTTTCCAGTAAATATTTACTACATAGTTTTTTTTTTTTTTTTTTACAGTGAATACCGCACAAGAATCTCAACTGCTCCCCTCTGGAGCCAGTGAGACTATGGCATCCCCAATTGGGGTATGTTGTGACGCTGAAGGTAGTGGGGACGGGAAGGAGGTGTGGAAGAGGAAGGTTGGGAAGTACCTGGCTATTCAGATCTGGTCACAAAACACGGCTAAAGCCATTTTCAAGCAACGTTTCAATTCTGAATGGTGGTCTTACACCAGGGCGATACTGATAGTATCTTCCACTCTGGAACATGCCGCAAATATACTATATATTATTTTAAATGAATTAATTGTGAAATAACACAAATTAATCGAATAAAATTTATTTGCGCATGCCGGGTTCGAACCCGCGACCTCCGGATTTTGAGTCAAGAGTCTTACCCACTGCACTACGGAGGTCGTCAACATAGTGATGTTGTGCAGTTCATAAAGGCTGGCTACCGCCAAAAACTAACTAGGTACTGGTAAAACTAACCAAAAAAAGCGTCAATTATTAAAGCCTTTTTTACATTAACTCCAATAATTTATAATTTCCCTCGATAGTGTCATCTGATATGCTGTGTGGAGGGTCTTTTTGAGGAGAGGAAGGAATGAAAATTGGTCTTAAAGAGTCGAAGAAGCGACCCGTTCTCATGTGACAACCGTGTACATATGTTGGGCACTAGTTTGGCGTATTTCACGGTTCCTAAGGGATCAATGGCGCTAGTTCCTCGGAGCATCTTCCATTGAAATACCGGTAGAATAATGATAGCATTCTCACCCGACTCTAAAGTGTGTGTGTGTGCTCTAAAGATTGAAATCCGTCTGTTAAATCAAAAGAATCCAGCAGCCCGTTTCTGCAGAGTCGAGAGTTTTTTCAGGTATTTTGGGGCTCCAGACCAGAGGTGGCTGCCAAAATCAACCGTGGGGCGCCTTTGTGATTTGTACTTTGTGTACTATCTGCAGTACCTGCGAGCCCTGTACAGTACGCCTAGTTTTTAGGAGGCTAACTTAACTCTGGCTTCGATGGAGCCCCCATATCTGAGCTGGTCACTTAGAGTTTCACCAAGCATATCAATGGAGGGCCTGTTCGGAAGATTGCTTCGGTTGAAGGAGACTAGATTTGAGCCTTTTTGAGAGGGAGATACTGAGAGTGGAAGATACTCTCAGTATCGCCCTGGTGTAAGACCACCATTCAGAATTGAAACGTTGCTTGAAATGGCATTAGCCATGTTTGGTGACCAGATCTGAATAGCCAGGTACTTCCCCATCTTCCTCTTCCCTATTTTCTTCCCCTCCCCATTACCTTCACATCATACCCCAATTGGGGATGATGTAGTCCCACTGGCTTCAGACGGGAGCAGTTGGGACTCTTGTGCGGTATTCATATAAAAAAAAAATATAAAAAATGACTTCGTTAAAGAACGTGCAAGCACATTTATTCAGTTGGTCACAACAATCAGCGTATATATTCTTATTTGGAGTATGATAACAAATTGGTAAGACACAGTAGGTATTCTTCATACAGCATACCTTGGGCCATAGATCAATGCGTGCCATGCCACTGCTAGATATTTATAGCAATATTTGCTTCTGGATTTGTGTCGAGAAAACGGTTGTGTATTACATAAATAGCATAGATAACGTGTTAAAATTTGCATTAGCAAATGAGAACATACCGGCTTATTACATTTTGCACTCTAAACAGAAAACAAATTACCCGAATCCATTACAGCGTAATGCTTATAGAATAATGTAGTGAAAGAGATACATACAGCTTTTCCCCACTCGAGATAAGCAGTCAACCCATTCCTTTTGTGAAATGGACAAATCGTGATCGCTGTCACAAATCCGTCCGAAATTGCGCGCACACCTTCTTGGTTGAACAACCTGAAATAAATATAAATGTGTATTAAATTTTGAAACATTTTGGATAACTGAAAAATTACATATAATGGATATACCATAAATTAGTCGACCATTGGGTCGCGCACCGGACATAGTTGGGGGAATCAGTAGGACCAGGGGAAGATGACGTTTTATGTTTATGATACATCTATATATCTTATATGTATATAAAAAATCTCGCATTACGGTGTTTGTGGACGCACTCCTCCAAAACGACTCCACCGATTTTTATGATTTTTTTTTATGTATATTTGGTAGGTATGAGAATAAGTTGTAAAGTATATTTCATACCGCTAGGTGATTAGGCTGTCCCTATCCAGAAAAAAGTGTTTTAATAAATACCTACAACCCTAAATTTTCCCATTTTTTAATCGCGATTTAGTATTTTTGTATGTACAAATTTTCGTATTTCAAACAGAACGAAATTATTTATGTTATTGAATGGCAGATGGTGTCCGCCTCATTGAACATTCATCCACACATGCGCAAGTCATTCACCAGAATAAATAAAAAATTATTTTTTATATAACAATCAAAACATTCAATAGAAATAATTTACATGGCAGAACAACATTTTCCGGGTCAGCTAGTAATTAAATAAAAATAAAATGTCATTGTTTTAATAAAATACGTGTAACTGTGTTTTTTTTACTAAGTGGGTTAATAATTACTCCACACTCCACAAAAAAAAATTAAGGAGATTTAACAAACAAAATTTATAATTTTATTTCCATAATTTATCAACTTTCGAAGACAGATGAAATATATCCGATCAGAAATTTTTATTCAAAATCATCAACAACTATGTTGTTGACAAAAACTATCTTCTAGAAAACATTAATTTCCACTGTCCAATACGAAATACAAGGTCAAACTAACTATTACACCTCCCGCACTTAAAAAACAAATTGCATACAACATTCATTTCTCAGAAGGACGTGACAAAAAATAATATCTTTTCAGACGCTGATACTTTCCATCTGGTCAGGTCAATTAACTAAATGTATAATAGAAAAAAATTAAACAAATTGTTAATTACGAACCCTTTATCCCTGCTGTGTGTTACTTTCTCATTATCATTGTGTTGTTTTTCTTTTTTTAATCATGTTTCTCCTTAAACATTGTCTTATTATATGAAAATGTACTATTTTTATACAGGTTCTTCGTTTAATTTCCTACATACTTTAATATGTGTTATTTTATTTATTTTTTATACATTTTTTTCTTCTTTTTCTATCACTTTGCGTTTTCTTTATTGTTTTTATCTATATTTTTATACATACCATATGAATTTTTGCGAAAAATTCGCGGGTTCATGCAACCATGCAATGTGTAATTACCTTAATACAATATGTATAACTGTTTGTTTCCCTAATTAACTGAAATAAAAAAAAAATTATATCACAAAATCTTCATTGTTACAAAATTTGTATGATTATAAAAAGATAAATAAAAAAATCAACAATTATAAAACGATGACCCCAAATCACAAAATTGTAGTAAAAATAACACCTTAAAATCAAATTTCCAAAACAAAAACAAAACTCTTCGGCATTGTTTCAGAGAAAATATTTTCATCGTGAAAAGGCTAAGTACATGATGAAATGATAAATATCCACAAAGTTTAATCCCTTTCTATGAAACAACCACAGAGAAAAGTTGTAATATTTACTTAAACAGAATATTTTTCATTAACTCTAAGAGACATTCTTTAAGCAGTATCACGTTCGATACAAGAAATGACTATGTCTAATTCCACTTGGATCACTATATTTAAACCACACATATAATATAGATAAAATCAGGAATGTGAACAAGACGAAATTGTCGTTATTATTTAAATATACATTTTTTCAGCATGACACCAAACGAGTTTCCTTTGAAAGTGTGCTCAGGAAAATCACAACATGTCTATCAAATGTTTACACTATTATTAAATAATAAATACGTTGCATTTATTTAAGACGTGATAACAAATAAATTATTACATTTCATGTAAATATGTGAAAATCCATTATCACTGTCAGTAAATAATTGTATATTAGAAATACAGAGTGTTAAGTAACGCACATGACCTACTTTCACCAGTGATTCCTGACTTGGAGTAAAAAATATAATATTATATGGAATAAAAATGTTGGTCTCCGGTGACATTCTTGGCGTTTTTTTTCAAGAACAGATAAGAAGAGACAAAAAAAGCCGAGAAGAGGCAAGAAGAAGGACTTTAAAAACAAACTTATTTTTTTAAAAACGAGTGTGCTTTAGACTAGTCTTGGGTCGATCGATCCTTTTACACGACCCGGGTCGCTCACGACTCACTGGCGTCACGAGCGGGTCGCGAAGACCCGCTCTTTTCGCGACACAAAATACGAAACTCGATTACTTATCACCCAGTTACTTTCTACGGGCGCGCCGCGCGGTAGACGCTCGCCGCCCAGACCGGTCAAGTCATACGCGACACGAAACCTAGGTTATACACCTCACACCTGCTAGTAATGTCATGTCCCAGAAATAAATTTTTAAAAAAGACATGCTTCAGGGGTTAAAAAAACAATGTTTTATCCTGTTTTGAAGGATATAAAAACCTTGTAAAAAACGTGTTCTTCTGAAGCTTTTATTGATAATTTAAATAAGTAAATTAGCTGTAAGCTGTAATGCTTTATTATAATTTCTTTTTATTAAGGTCAGATATTTTACACTTTTACCAGTTTATAGTTTCTGTTACAATGCACAATTACATTCACACCCACACGAAAAATTAAAAGTTTTTATGAAAACAGCACTTAGCACTTTGATTAACAATACCAAGATACGCTCTTATTAAAAACGTCTCTGTGTCTAGTTGAATATTCAAAAATCGAATCTACTAAACAATCCCGCTATGACGTGACACACGGGCAGGAAGCAGGATACTGTTACGTCACGCACGTGTGTGCGTTGATCGGCAATCGGCGACCGAGTATGTCGCAGTTGCAGTTCGAGAGTTCCGGGAGCTGACACGTCTCGCCACTCGCCACATGGGCACCCGGCGATCGGTCCGTGAGTCACGGGGTGCAGGAATGTGTCGTAGTTGGTAGGTTGCGGGAGTGTGTCGCGGTTCACGGGTCCCGGAAGATCCGGGTGCTGACGAATAAATAACCCGCTCGCTCTTTGGTGGCTCGTGAGCGGGTTTCGACGATCAGGTCTTTCACGATCAACCCAGGACTACTTTAGACCACATGACTGAAGTAAAACTTCTTTAGCTCCATCTACATGATAGGAAGAGAGAAAGAAAATGTGCGCGCGGACTGCTCTCTCTTGTTCCTACAGTGTGATACAGACAATAGGTCTGCACTGTGTCTTTGGTACACGAAACGTAACTGGCTATGAGAGAAAGAGAGGAAGAAAATGTGTGCTCGCACCTCTCTCTCTTGCCCCTACAGTAATATACGAAAAGTCACTCTCTCTCTTTCTATCTTCACTAACTTATATCTCCCTCTCAACTACCGTTCACCTCGCTTTTCATAACGCTCTCGTCACGCATTCACCAACTTACTTCCCAAGTCAAGTATGCGTAAAGAAGTTTTACTTCAAAAATCATACATTTCATGAATTTTAACTCCTTTTCATACTCTAATAAGCCATGATTCTCAAATTGTTTGGTTTCAGTTTCCTCCTTACTGTACTTTTATGTTTAATGTGCACTCAAAATGTTTCGTATTTCTATAAACTGCCTCCTGTTCTATATTATATTTTAGGTTTAATGGTTTTGGTTTTATGGCACCGTTATAGAGTATCATTATCTATTGTCCTATGCCAAAACAGCACTGCAATTATTATTTTTGTTCTCTTGGCGTTGCTTGATTACTGTATATTCTTTGTATATTCGTTATTTCATATTATTTTATCAATATTTTGTAAGGACTCGTAAGGAACACCACAGGTTTACTTTTCAGTTTATTATGGTTAAGCGCACTTGAAGTGAAATAACACTAAACAGCGCTATATAAATATTACGTTATTATTATTAAGAAGGAAGGCATAAAGAAAGGGGAAAAAATCATAACGGTCAATCTATTCCTTTATATTGCCAATCCCAAATTTAAATATTAGCTTATTAGGTTGCCATGTATACCGGTCAATTAAACTCCAACCTCCTCGCCATACTATTCCAAGCACGTATTCCAAGACCTAATAAATCAGTGCACCCTAGTGTACCGGTCTCACCAGATTAGAAGAGCTCCTGCCTGGTGGTACAATTTTATATCGTTTCGAAAACATTTTAAAAAATCACTAGGTATCGGACAGTTAGACCGGTGATGGCATGCGGGAGAAGTAGCCACCAGAGTCCAATATTTGTTTTACATTTATTATTTTAAATAATTTCAGGAATCACTACGTCCCTTAACACCCTGTACAATTATAACGAGGAAAATATTTTACGGTAATCGAAATATTATTGTTTATCAGTAATAAAATAATAAGAGAAAAATAAATTAAATAAATTCCGCAATAACTAGAAGACATTGCAATGTCGTATCAACAATTTACCGTTAGTCCTATCATGTATTTTACCTATGTTATACTTAAAATATTATTATAGGTGAAAAGTTTAATAAACGCAGACATAATACAGCAACTCTTTAAACTATTAAATGATTTCAGATGTTACATAATTTCTATATTATTTTAACACTACGTATGTAATTAAATACATCTTCATACGCATCTAATTTATTGATGATTATTTGAAAGAGTCGTAATATAAAATAATGTTTTTGGATTTATAAAACTTTACAAAAATTATATTAGGCTACCTCTTTCTTACATAAAAACTGCTAATTAACCGATTTATATTTTAATGGGTACTTATCATCTAATACGGCCGTATACAATTTAGTACCTAGTTATTAATCTAGCACTAAAATGGGCGTTAATCTACGCATCAACAGCACTTTGTTTGTCATAAATAAGGCGTCGGAGAGATTGCAATAATTGCTTCTGCTTTATTTTATTAATTTATGTCCCATGCGCCATAATAATAATTTAAACGCCATTAAATTTGTACATCATGTAATTCTCAGCCCGCGAGTTGGTTACAGTGATCATTCTTAATGAGTGTAATCTGTAGGTTCATTGAAACATTGAGGAGTATTAGGCTTCATTTAGCTCATAGCTGGTAAAGACTTAATACTTAATTATGGAAGTGGAAAGAACTTGATACTTAATAATAGAAGTGGTAAGGACTTAATACTTAGGTTTTCAAGTGGTAAGTGTAAGTGTCTACTTACTTTTTTAAGAAGACGCCTCAATTGGCGGTACTCGGGCTCGTCCAGAAAGCCATTAGCGTCGGTGTCGATAGTAGAAAACTTCCAGTCTAGTACAGTGGAGTCCTCGGCGTGCAAGCCCTTGGACCGCTCATGCTCAGCCTTGAAGATGTTAAGCAGGTTTGTGCTGAACTCTATTCGGTCCACTCTGCTACAACCTGTCAGCATATTAAACGAGCCAGCGTTATTTTATAACACCACAAGTCTTGGGTTAGTCTGTTAGTGCATTATTCGTGTTGCTGTAGAAATATACTTATAATATGACAATATATCTTGTGTGGGTACCTTTTTTATTTCCTCTTCCTCTGGCGGACGATCTCCGTTTAGTTTCGGCTTTCCCTGAAAATAATGCAAGACTTCATTACTTGTTGGTAGCCGTGAACTACAATGGCAACCCTCTCAACAGCATCATTTACTTGTAACCTACATTTCAGCAGAAGACAAATAATTCACGTTTAAAAATTATTTAATCTGTACCTACTGTTAAAAACCTATACGTCGTACATGGAGAAAGCAATCCAACTTCTACCGAAAATTCTTAACAAGAAAATAACTCTTTGAAGAAGAAGATAACACTAAAAATATAAACCAAAATATAAAAAAGAACAAGACAGAGAAAAAAAAGATAACGCTCGAAACTGGGACTCGAACCCAGAACCTCTCATCTTAAAACGTCGTAAACTACAGATTTCATTTCTTTTTTTTTCATGTATGTGCATTGATATTTTTATTGTTTTAGGCACAAGATAGATAAATTGGATTACCAACTTTTTAATTTACATGCATGCAGTTTATGTGTTTTTGATTATACCTGAGCAACAGTTACAAGAAGCTAATTGTTAGTATCAATAACAGATAGTTGATTCAGTCCTTGAAATCTATGAGTCTAAAGCAAAAATATAGGCGAATGTAATAGTTACCCAAAATACTGGTAGTATGTTAACAGAAGACTCCGCGTCCAAAGAGTTTTCTAATTTAATAAATCAAAACCAAAATCCCTTCTGAAATCTTAAGATTTGTAAGTAGGTACTAAATACCTACCTACTTAATAGGCCACTTGCATTGATTTCATAACGACTTAGAAAAAATCGTGTGGATAGATTTTTTTACTAAGATTACGAAAATGTTAGTAATTTTTTTTAGAAATGTACAGTTTTGTATTTTTAAATAAAAAAATACATTATTTGGGCTGGTGACGTCACTACATGAAAATGTCCCGTCTCCGAAAATGTTCCTATAAATTTTATAAAATTCCACACTGATTTATTTTTTTTATATGGCATCACTTTGATTTCAGGCGAATTTTTTAATTTGACATTTAACGTTCACTAGATTTATTGTTTGTTCTCTGCGAACTTATCATTTGGTTTGACTTTTTGACAGATGTTCTGAAGTGAACCCCGTACATTTTATGCTGTCCGTTCGTATTTTAGAAGTATAATCTTTGGGAGGCGGGAATGGGTACCGCCGCCCCGGGAACCTTTATTGGATAACCAACACCTCTGCCATAGGTCACCCCAAGTGGTTCGCTACGTTTGGTGATTTAGCAGGGGTGCCCGGGTTAATGGGGTGAGGTTTGTCTAGGTCTTGGAGGCGGATGAACAGAACATAACAGACCTGAACCCCAGATTCCTACCCACCCTTTAAACCATTTTCCTTCCCAGAACTCTCCTCTCCTTCCTTTCCTTAAAAAACCCTCCACACAGCATCCCCAAAGATGTAATAGGCTCTGAGGGAAATTATTTTCCTCAGGGCCTCCTGTGTGGAGCTCATGTAAAAAAAATAATGATAATGGTTCGGATTTTAACAAAATCAAGTTTTTTCGCACCCATAAAATTATGTCCCGTCTTTCCGGTTTATAAAAAATGGTCTGAGTGTAGGTATAAAAAAATCAAAATATGCTTGCTTCTGTCTATGTATATATATAAATGTGAGTATATGAGATGTCTATGCATTGCTAAACCATTCGTCCGATTGCGATGAAACTTTGGAGATTTGATGTGTGCATACCCGCGATGGGTTCTGTATATATATACATATAATGGTGTGTCTGGCGTCATAGTACTCTGGCGTCATGAAAATGCGTTGCTAAATCGTTCATCCGATTGCGAGGAAACTTTGGTGAGTTGTTGTGAGCACGCCCGCGAACGTGTCTTTTTATACTGGTGAGCTCTGGCATTATGATATTTGTATAAAAAAATTGCAATAGGTGGCACGCGAGCTGTTTGAAAACTGAATGTATCAGGACTTAAGGTATGGAATGTGGGAGGGGGAAGGGGAACTCGAGAGGGGAAGGGGAGGCGGAAGGGGAACGGGACGAATGGGAAAGGACACGCAGGGAGAAACAATTTCTTTACTAAATGGCTTAGCAATGCATTCCGGGAACTCGCTAGTAAACCATATGTTTTGCGTAATATTTTTTTTTAAATTTCAAATAAGGAATTATACGATTGAAAAAACGTCACTACCTTAGTTGCAATTATTTTTTTATATCTTTTCGTAGTAGGTAGGTAGGTACTATAATATTGAAAAAAGGTCATTCAAGGTTAGCCATCTAGTCAAAGTAGGGCTTGCTTGAATAATAAAATCAATCTAGCAGATTTTCGAAAAAGCAAAACAGTCAACTATCTTGTCAAAGTTAACCACCAAGTTTAAAATAGCCATCTAGTCAAAGTAAGGCATGCTTGGGTAATAAAATGGAACATACAAACAAATTTACATAGAGATCAAACGCCAAACGGTCTAGTTAAAACAGTACTTAGGCAATGAAATAGCTTAGTATGAGATAACGTTGCATAATGGGCAGTGGCGTAGCTAGCATGGGTGGCACGACCCCCCCCCCCCCCCGAGGCGTAGTGTCACCCCCCCCCCCCTTATGAAAGTTGACTTGAAAAATTCAAAACTCTAATTTCGACTTCATAAAATTGGTCCATCCTGGGGGGGAGGGAGAATATAGGATACTCCGCCTATAAAAGACGGACCGACACAAAATTCGGGGCACTCCACGGGGAGCCATAGAGTTACGAAAATATAAATAACAAATCGACTATTCTTAAGATGATAGTCAGAAGTGTGACGGAATCTCCGAATATATACTTACTTACGTGTAATCGCGGTGTAAACGTTATGCGGCGCTTCAGGTCGCTTCAGTAAAAAAATTACATTTACCAAGGCCTAACCTACACTTAACCACTAGAGATAGCTCGAGATTTTTTGGTGATCATTTTGAATATTTTTCGCCCACATTAAAAAAAAAATCATAGGTACCTGCGAATTTTAATATGGAGACATACAAACTGATTATAGTTCTATATAGTCATTGAATTCACCTATCTTTTGTCATTATCACATAATCGTAGGATTTATTAAAAAAAATTACTAATTCATTACTTACAAATAAGGGTAAACTTGCCAAAATTGGCAGCATAGCAATCCGAGATATTTTAAATAGTGCCATATTGTGGCAAAAAGCGCTCCAGTGGTTGAGGCCGCCTTGAGTGAACCAAAGCTAAACCGTTGCAAGAATCGAATAAGTAAGACGTGTCATATCATTCTCGATTACATTTAAGTAATATGTTTGTTTTTCTATACAAAGCCCTTCTTTGTCGCTCAATATCTTATTTAATCTGATAATGTACGCTTGAAGAGCACTGCTCAGTTCTAAAACAACGCAGTTACTGTTTTTATAAATCCCTACATGCTTTTTTCATGCACGACTCAAAAAAAGAACCAATCATTATTATTTATTATGAATGAGATAAATTGCTGGAATTAATTTATTTCTTGTTATTGTTTAAGTAATTTTCCGTAAACTTGTGCGGTATCTGGACGGATCCTTTTATTCATAAAATTACAAGAATGTCATTGTTGTTCTAAAATTCCGGAAAATAGTATCTCCGAGTATTTTAAGAAGTTAAAACCGCTCAAAAAGAAGAAGATGGAGATATATGTAAATACGAATGTTAGAGAAAGCGCGCTAATATTTAAAACTGTAATATTTAAGCGAAAATTGTGAAAATGTTTAAATAAACACTACTCGTTTTAAATAGAGCAAAAATCTCGTAGGGAACGTCTAAAATAGCATTTAAATAAACACTCTTTTTTTTCATTTATTTAACTTGTAAAATAAGTGAAACAAACGTGTTTATAATTATTTTCGGAGCATACTTTGCAATTTTTTTCTATCGAGTAAATTTCATATATTTGCCATTTCGGCATTGGGAATGCACCTACCTATAGATATTGTCTTCAAGAATAACGTTTTTTAAGAGCGATCCTTAAAGTATTTAAGAGGAATACAAACGCTAAAAATATTTCGAATCTCATGCTAGTAAGCGAAAAAGTGGTTTTTATTTATTTTGTATTTAATAAGAACGAAAAAAAGTTAGAACATGGAAAACCTCAAAAATAGTATCAGCCATAAAGGGGTATTTAAAAAAAATGTTTCTTGTATTACTTCATAGTTAAGTCGCGAAAAAACATTTTTTTGGTGGTTTACGCTTATATTTTTTGTAACGTAAATAATAAATTTATTGTAATTCCAATACACAGAAAAGCTAGTAAAAGCTTCGATTTATCCGTAGCATATTTTTTGATGTTCGTACTGTAAGCCGATTCGTCGTAAAGATTAATCTAAATAGTATCTAAATAGGATTTCACGTATATATTCATCTTAAGGAAAATATGTATAAATGCGAGAAGCCGGTCCTTAACCGCTCGGGCTAATTTGTTCGCTTTCCCGAACAACACATATAGATCTCATAGAAGTCGTTGTGTCTCCCTTACTACCATGATTAGAAATATGATCTAAACGGTAATAGAAAGGGAAAACGCCACGCTTTATATTTATGTAGTAAACAACAAATAAATTGAAATGTTCACCTCCATTAAACCAAAGTTTCCGATGGCAATTTGAAAAATGTTTATGAAACTTTGAGAATTTTTTTATTAATTATTTTGACATGAAACGACAAAAAAGTGAGTTGCCTAATAAAATACCAGTTTTTTTTGCGTTATCAAATTTGCATTAAAAAATTTTATGTTTCAAAAATTATATGTTTATTTGGAATTGTAAATTTTGAAAGCATATTTCATCACTAATAGTAATCAATAGTTTTTAGTTTTTAGATGCATTCAGAAATTTTTCATCTATTTGGATTTTATTGCAAAGCGGAAATACTTTGACCTTCCGAAAAATCAAACCTCGCTGAGGGGTTAAAAACACGTTTACAATTTATCAAGAAACCAACAAAGGAATGATCAAAAAATGTAAGAACGGTGACATCAGCGCGGCTCTCGCAATAAGCAATGAACTAACAATATAATACGGGATCGTATTTATTGGGAAATAAAAGACTCCTACATTAAATATTTGCTCGTATTTACTAAGTTGCATGTTTTACAATACATACTGGCTACATATTGTATGTATTTATATTTAATCACGATTTAACTAGTTGCTTAGCGATGTGTTAGTGATTATTACGGCTCGATTAAACAACTAACCGACCGTTTTTTCCCAAACACTCATTGCAATTGCCACAACTGCGTGTAAAACATTTATTTATGTGCATTTTGTATAAATATTATTCATTAAAGCTACCGTGTACCTACATAACTACTTACCCAGGTTAATAACTGTATTTAGGTATACAGTTACTAAGCTAGGTAAGTAGTTGCCTTGATCCTAGCGTCAAGATTTCAATCTTCTGATAGCAAAGACCTACAACACTGCACAAGTAACACTATCTGCTAATGGTATTTTTTTTACATTAGCTCCACACAAGAGGCTCTTAAGAAAAAAATCCCTCAGGGACTATGTCATCTTGGAGATACTGTGTAGAGGGTCTTTTTATGGAAAGGAAGGAGAGGAGAAGTTCTGGGAAGGAATATGGGATGAGGAGTGGGTAGGTATCTCGGGTTCAATGACGGAAGTACGAATCCATTCCTCCTAGGGTTGAGAGTCTACCTCAACCAGTCTCTCCTGATCCGGCCAGCAACGCAGTAGTTGGGCAAACACATCCATGGAGAAGACCTGGACAAATCTCACCCCTTGAATCCGGGCAGTGGGCACCCCTGCTAAGTCACCAATCGTAGCCAACCACTTGGGGTGACCAATGGCAGAGGTGTTGGTTGGTTAACCAATAAATGATTCCCAAGGCGGCGGTACCCATTCCCGCCTCCCAAATTGTAGTAGGAGACATTAAAATATTTTCAAGTTATTGGTGGGTAACATCGGCCCATCTTTTTTGGAAAAACAAATATTCAACTGGTCAATTCCAAAAGCAGCTGAAACTCTTGAAAGGTGAGCTCTGATGCCGTGAAATTATCTGAGATTCTTTGTGAAATGTCTAGATTAACGCAATAACTAATTCAGCTAGAAACATCAACATTACATTTTAATTGAGAGGCATTGTCAGTGGTCATTGTATGACTGGTCAGTGGTTGAGTGGGCATAGCGCTTGGATCCCATCCGGGCGTCGCGTGTTCAATTCCTCGGCTGGCTAAGTCCTCCATCACAACACAAGCAACATTTTCGGCATTCTGAGGTGGTAGTAGGAGATTTTCAAACATTGTTGGGTCATTCGTAACCCGGGAATGTTTGTCCTTCTTTTTAAAAAAAAAAAAAAAATTGTAGTAATATTGTTTTATCTGACCAAAAATCAGTATTGCCATAGAAAAATCTTAAATGAATGTTCAATAATAAAAAAGGTATATTTTTAGCAAAACAAGTCACATATAAATGAACCACTTAATTTTAGAGACTACATAATTAATTTCCTCCTGTTGCCGGGTTGAGTTTGATAAGAAAAAACATTTCTAAAATAATTCTCCTAAAGCACGAGCTAAGCCGGGTAATAAGACTCGGTAGTAAACGTTCAAAAAGTAGAAGAAGAGAGGGAAAAACTTTGAGAGGGAAATGTCTAAATACGCATGTTATAGTTAACATTGTTAAAACGATTACAATTAAACGAAAATTGCGAATACATTAAATAAATCATCTCTCGTTTAAAACAGTGCAAGTCCCAACTGCTCCCGTCTTGAGCCAGTGGGACTATGGCATCCCCAACTGGGGTATGTTGTGGGTTGTAAGGCTGAAGACAGTGGGGAGGGGAAGGAGATAGGGAAGAGGAAGGTGGGGAAGTATCTGGCTATTCAGATCTGGTCACCAAACACGGCAGAAGCCATTTCAAGCAACGTTTCAATTCTGAATGGTGGTCTTACACCAGGGCGATACTGAGAGTATCTTCCACTCTGAGATGTATTGTGATTTTTTCCATACCTATAACATGATAATAGAACAAAATGCGTTTTTAATAATTTTCGGATCATCATCGAGGGTCTATATCATATCGAAGTCTTAAGTCATTGTATTTGAAAGAGATAGTACGAAAACAGTATGCAACATAGTTGTGAATGATGAATACTTGGAGCAGGTGGATGAGTTTGTTTATTTGGGAAGTATGTTTACTAGAGATGGGAAGGCTGATAGAGATATTGTAAGAAGGGTGAATGCAGGTAGCTCTATTAATGGAGGACTGAACGCCGTTGGCACCAACAAAAAACTGTCCAAAATCGCGAAACTAGCCGTCCATAATGGAGTACTGGTACCTACCTTGATGTATGGCAGTGAGGCATGGAACTGGCAGAGGAAGGATGAAAGTAGACTGAATGCTGTAAAAATGAGATCCCTGAGGCGTATGTTTCGTAAAACCATGTAAATAACGCGTGAGAAATGTGGAGATCCGCAAAGAATGCAAGGCTGATGTAAGCGTAATGAGAAAGATCAAGAAAGGAACGCTCCGATGGTTTGGGCATGTAGAGCGAATGAACGAAGAAAGGAGTGTAAGAAGAATATATGACGCAAATGTGAATCGTAGAAGAAGTCGGGGACGCCTGAGAAATACATGGCACGACCAAGTGAATCAGATACTTGAGTCGGGCCATGTCAAGAGTCAGAATAATAGTAGAGCATGTATGAGACGTTGTATGCACGTGAACAAGGCAAGGAGTGTGTGTCAAGACCGAGTTGTTTGGCAGTTCGTCCTCTCCGCCTACCCCTGCGGGGAAACGGCGTGATGGTTAGTTAGTTAGTTATCATCGAGGGTATTTCATATAATTACCGTTTCGGCTCAGAAAATGTATAGATATTTTCTTCAAATTAACATATATTTTTTAAGAACTAAAAAAACCATAAATTGTTCAAGGAAAATAAGTTATTAATTTAAAGAAATTCGGAATGCCGAGTCTTAAAGCTAGTTAAATATAATCTGAAAAATATATTATGTAATACCGGATCTAATCACGTTACTAATAAAGACACCCGTAGACCATTTTTTATAATTAAAATTAATATCATTGTACCTATCAAAGAACTGTCTGTCATGCACAGTGTATAGTACTGAAATCAATAATATCCCTGAATACATATTTAATACAATCGTGAATATTAAGATTTATTACAGTATTTCAGACCACAGTAATTAAAAATGAAAGTCACCGACACCTGAGCGATTTTTCAAACCAATCGGTTGCAATTCTTTACTTCGAAGGGCGTCGAACCCACGACCTCGTGATTAGAACGATGGGGTTATGCCTTTGACACTTCAAGGCCACGTGCCATATCGGATCAGTAAAGTCGTGCAAATATTGAAAACTATCTAGCTAAACAATAAGCAAAAGATTTTAGTATAAATTTTATAAAATTCATTGATGAATACCTAAACTTACAAAATTGTTCGGCAAAAGTTTATTTTATTTTTTTAAATCGACAAATCTGTATTTTTTGTTCATCTACATAAGTAAGGTTTACATATTATTTTACCAAAAACAAAAAATTCTCTTACCTAAAATACTATACGACACAAAAAAGCACGAGATAGCCCAATTGCTACCTCATTTTCTTTCTTGTGTCGGTTATTGTCCAGTAGGAATAGCTAAATTATGTAGTTTAGCAAATTTAAGTTTCTAATAATATATTGTGGGGTAATTACTACAACTGCGTAACTCCGAATTTAGCGTTTTTGAGTTACTTACTAAAAGCATAACTCTATTTCCTCGTCTATGAAAATTACGTATAGAAAAGTCATAATGCATTGGAATCAACAAATTATTTGAAAATGTTTTTTGTGGGTATCCCAAAAAAACGGTTTCGTTTCATTGTGTAATTAGGCAATTCTATAACAAGTGTTTTTCCATGTTACAATATGACAACTAGATTTAGCTGGTTGTAGCACCAAAATTTGTGGAATTTCTTAAGTTGCTTTGGTTGCATTTTTGTATGTGACAATTAGGTAAGACATTCCATTTGTGTAAATAAATACATTAAAAAATAGATAAATAAAACAATTCAACTTTGTTTGAACCACTTATATAATTAGTAAATCCGACCGGTTTCAGAACAAACGTTCCTTCTTCAGGGCAAGCGTATACTAATTTGACAGTTTCGAAATATGGATGGTAACAATGTTTTATTATGGTAGGGGTGGAGCCGTTGCTAGTTATTAATGTAGATTGGGTGGGTAGGTATTAATGTAGAGTGGGTGGGTAGGGGAACAAATCCATGGTTGGGCTATAAGATAATATTTTTTGTTTGTTGATAATAGATTCATTATTTTTAAGAGATTTTTAATTTCCAAGGCTTCTAAGTTATCTAAACGTTTTCTTTTGTGATTAATATGAAGAATATTTATCGCTGTATTTTTTTCAAAACTATGGTTATTTTCAATGATATGGTTAGCGAACTCAGAAAAATTATTATTATTATAAGACACCTTAAATGTTCTTTGATTCTGATTTCAAAATTACGAGTTGTTTTTCCAATATAAAATGAGGGACAATCATTGCATTTGAGTTTATATATTCCGGAATTTGTCAATTTTTGGTCTTTATCTTTAGTATTTCTCAAAAAATTACCGATATTATTTCTTGTATAAAAAGCTGGTTTAATATTAGAAAAAAAAATGATTTTCCATTTTCTTATTATCAAAATATAAGTGTTACGGTTCCCAATACATCAATCTATGATTTAACAACACTTATGAGCGTAAATATACATTCAACATCCGATTTATCAGTTGGATTATCATCTTATAATTCAGTTTCCCAACAAAGCTGATTTCATAGTTACCTAGTTGTAGAAATTACCCCACGATATGTCAAATTCACCGTCAAAACTGATAATAACAATTATTATATAAATGTTAGAACGGTTATTTTTGGTTAAATATAAATTTAACGAAACTACAGTTCTTGGTACTACGAACGAAACAACACGACCATAAACGAGCATACGTAACACAAAGAGAGGTTACATTACAACGGAGCTCTCAGCGGGATGATCATAATTTATTGTGAGATGCAATCTGGTAAAGTTCAACATACCTGAGCACGGGTCCTGTTGGTTAAAGCTAACGGGGAATCCTTCACATATAAGTTTGTTGAGTTGGCATCTGGAGACGAACGTTTGGTTGTACTTTTCGCAGAGGGCCTTTCTTCCGTTTTCACCCAGAAGACAGGTCTCCAACTGCAATTCGCATTTCGTCTAAAAAAAGGACAAAACAACGGTATAAATTATATTGACCTCAGACAATGAATAATGTAAACGATTTATCCGGAATGTGGGGAAATACATGTAATCCCACACATTCCGCGTAGAACACGCCTTGTTTATTTAATTATGAAATATTCATAAATGCAACTATCATAATACCCTCATAAAAAAACAGATTAATTAATTTGAATGTTACTTTCTGCATCTGCTTGTCACGTCATATAAGAGCCTTAAATATTAGACGCGTAAAAAAAAGTCGTAATAACTACTTAAAACAATATCGGATTGTGCAATCTCAATTAACATTATGAGTCCAATGAGTTAATCAACAATTGTTCCATATTATTTTAATACTCAATTCCACGTAAAAAAGAAATGCATTTTAAAAAAGAAAGACATTTTAAAAAAGAAAGGTGATGAATAACCTGACAATATTTGAAAATCTCCTACTACTATCACAGTAAGCGAAAAGTGTTCCTTGTGTCGTGGTGTAGGATTTAGCCAGCCGAGAAATTAAATTAACGACGCCTTGGTGGAACTCAGGCGCAATGCCAACTCAGTCATAGACAGGACATATTGCTATTTTTCTAGTTTCAGCAGGGCTTGGAATGAACTTAATCTTCTTGTTGATTTTTTTATGGAATACAGAAAAAATAATTATTGGAGACAGAAGTGTAACAAAAACGCACCTCATTTGTTCTTTAAAAAATGTAATTTTAAGAAGTTTTATGCTGGAAACACCATATACCCGCTCAAAAAGAAGAAGATGGACAGATATTACGAACGTTGGAGAGAGCGCGCTAATATTTAGCGCGATACAGTTGAAGCAAAAATTGTGAAAATGTTTAATAAAACGCGACTCGTTTAAAATAGAGCAAAAACATACATATAACTTCTAAAATAAGTGAAATGCACGTGTTTATAATAATTTTCGGAGCAATCTTTGCGATTTTTTTCTATCGAGAGAATTTCATATAATTTGCGTTTCGGCGTCGAACGCGTCTAGATATTTTTTTTTCAAAAATAACATATTTTTTTAAGAGCTTAAAAACTTCAAATATTTAAGGAAGATATGTGAGAAATCGGTAGAAATTCGGGCAGCGGCGGCTTTAAGTCTTTATATTTTATCGAGGACCAGGCAAGTATATAATATTATAAATACATTGAAATAAATTTATTTTTTCACTTACTAAATCTGGGGACCAAACTGTTAATGTTGCAATTGAAAGTATCATATCAATCATTGATCACTAGCGTAAAAGTCCGTACATCAATTGAGTAACGTAACTTGCCGCTTTATCGCTCGTAAATACAACCATTGTTAGGTATACCACGTTTCACGATTCCCATCCGATAAGTATAATCCACTGATGGGATCAGCGACGAGTTTTGCAGAACGAAACGCTTTAATTGCCGTTTTTACACAACTATTATTTTTAAATATCCTACACAACGAATAAAATCCTTTTGCTTGTACACATTTACTGACCATTCAAAAGCTTTTTTGAAGTGACACTTTCTTAACCCCATTAGAGTGATTTAAAATTCGGATGAAACGGAAATGACGCACTACGGTACCCGCGAAGCATCAAACTGCGCTCAAGGCTCATATTGGTTGAGAGTTGAGATATATAACGGAAACGACGATAGGTCTGCGCTCATTTGCCGCTTTGTTTTTTTACGAGTCGTCGGAATATAATGCGTAAATTCACGCCTCGCCGAGCGCGTCCCATAGCGCAGAGGTATAGTGCGTCGCAAATCTCAGCGGTCAGATAAATCCAGCGGACGTAGTTTCGAATCCTACGAAATCCAAACAAAATAAACTTTTTTAAATAGTATCCAATCTTCAAACCAACTTAAAATAAACAGCGACACCTAGCGACTTTCTAGTTTCACTTCTATCGCGTGTGAATTACACACTCAATTTTTTTAAATCTCTACGTTGTTTGTTAAAAAGCTCAATAATACGTAAGGCCTAAGATAATTAAAGTACAATAGAAACAATTCAGTCAGTAGCCGAGTGTTCTAACTAGTTGAATACTGATTCGCGGGTTTGTTTCTTTGTCTGGGAAGGAAACAGTATGAGAGGTGGGTAGGAATACAGGGGTCAGTGTGTCCAGGAGTGACAGATATATGACTCCATTCCTCCCACTGCGGTGCAGGGCGATGGGTCGGCTGGAGAGGTCAAAAGGTCTCCCGATCCGGCCCGCCGCGCGGGCAAACGCATCCGCCGCCAAGACCTAGACAAACCTCACCCCATGAATCCGGGCATCCCTGTTAAATCACCAAACGTAGCAAACCACTTGGGGTGACCTATCACAGAGGTGTTGGTTATCCAATACATCCAGGGGCGGCGGTACCCAAACACGCCTCCCAAATAATTTTTACAAATATTTTTTATACAAATTTAAAGAGAAAAAATTATTCAAAAATGGAGCTGCACAGAAAAATGGATGAAGTGTACAACACCTACAATAGTAGCAAAAAAATTTCCTTTACAAAAGGAAAAAAAAAAGTAGAATATATTTCAATTTTCTACTACAAGTACTGGATGTATCGATAAATATATGGAAATATTTTGGAATGAATGTTTGATTTTGAAGAAATAATTCACACATTCTTGAGCCCTTGAGGTGATTTTTCACAAAAACGGCGCTATATAAATCATCCAAATATTATTCTTCTGGTTGTACCCCTGACATTAGCATTTTATGCGCATCCGGTTAATGTTGTACCTTTTTTTTTTAAAGAAAGACAAACATTCCCGGGTTACGAATAACCCAACAATGTTTGAAAATCTCCTACTACCACCATAGAAAGCCGAAAATGTTGCTTGTGTTGTGATGGAGGACTTAGCCAGTCGAGGAATCGAACACGTGACGCTCGGGTGGGACCCAAGCGCTATGCCCACTCAACCACTGAACTCAACCACCTACCTTAATTAATACTTTTAAACCTGCAAGTTGCAAATAAATCAATTTTGGTCAACCAAACCCACCCTTCTATCATTACAGCAACTTGTCATGATATAGTTTTACCTACATATGAGTAATATTATTATGCTAAACGATAATCATGCCAATAAAATATTGTATTATTTATTAACGTTTCTCACCACATCTTTAATCTCAACATTCAGTTCTGAAAACGCCATTTAAAAGGCTTTTGGTCCGTATTATGTTTTCAATATGTCAAATGCGTAGTCTCCTTTCTTCCATGTGCATAGCTTATTACGCTACGCAGGTCGTCAAATCACAATGATGATTGAATATACGACGCACGTGGGCCCACAGTATTATCTGGACACCCGTGCCCCTCGAACCTTCCGCTGCCTTCTCGGATATGCCCACTTATGTCAAATTGCGTTCAGTAAGATGAGAATCTCCCACAAGTTTACTTTTGGCTATTTTGATCATGTACAAAATGTCCGGAGGTAAAGTACTTCTACCATCAGGCAGATTTACCTCCCGAGGTCATTGCTTTACCCCCGTATACCTTGTATATAAAAGTACATGCGTATTATTATTAAAATCAACGATTTTTCTTTAACGTTCGTTTACGTCAGTTGTTTCGCCTTCTTTAAAATTGTTAGGCTGCCTTTACACTCTTAAGTTTTCTGCTCACATAAGTCGCTCACGTAAGTGCCAAATTAACAATGTAAACACCAAAAGTCACTTACCGTAATTAATAGCAGGTTACGGAAATTATGTTCTTACAAAGTTTTTTTGACAGTCTAAGCGCGTCCGCGCGAACTTACAGCCTTCGCACAGCTTATCAAATCAGTTTGATAAGTTGAGATGCAAAGTGCGCCGATGCGAAATATCAAAAATTGAAAGACAATTAATTAAAAACTAGTATTTTTTTTGTTTTTTTCTTATTCTATTCACTTTTTTTTACTTTATCTGTTGTGTAAATATGTACAACTTTATGGGACGTTTGGGATTGCACTATCCTCCCACATCCTGGAATAAAAAATTATCATTTATTTTTCAGGGTGAAAAAAGCCTTTTGAAAATGAGTATCCTACTATTTAATTATCGTTGTAATCCTTTCTAATCTCAATTTTTTCTGTTTCTAACATTACGTATACGAATTCGATGTCGGTTGATATCAGGTAGCTGATATTCGGACAAAATTAAAGAACTCCATTAATTTCCGCCCTTAATGCACAGAAGTGCGTGGAGAATTGTTTATTTCAAGGCAAATTCAATTTCATAACTTTATTTCGGGCTTTTCGTCTTTATTGACAAAATCGCGGAAAAATGACAATAGCAAATCGTTGTTATCTTACCGCAAATAAATTTACAGATGAAATCGTCGCAACGGGCACTACATTAGTTGAACTTCCGAACGACTTCCGTCAGCATTAATTACCATAAGTCGGATGGACATGTAAATTCTACTTACGAGTGTAAAGCTATCCTTAAAAAGTGCTCTACAAAATATTCGTAATTAAATTAGAAAACCTACCTAATAAAGTACATTTGTAAAAAATTAGAATTTTCTGACAAAGGTACTGCTGTGGTATACATTACCTTTAAGATTATCTTGTATGAGAGAGGGGGTATTTCACCATCCTCTTGATAGCTTACCCACAGGAAAACGTATCTTTTCAGTGTATGATTTATTTATTTATAATTTACCAAGTCCGAGTTTACTATTCGGTACTCGAATAGTGCCTTTGTATCGGATATTTCAGACGAGTTTTCTTTGTTTATTTATTTTTATACATTATCCTATGAATAAGCTAGCAAGAGGATGGTGAAATACCCCCTGAACATTATTGTATAATTATTATTGTTCACTCCACTACTTTAGATACATTTTCAAAATATAACAAACTATTTCTTTAAAAAGTGACTTTTATTTGAAAATAATATTTTGCAGATGATAATAAACCTGGCACGATATAGATATCTGTACAATATTCCGTTATTATAATATTATTATATCCGTAACATAAACGATTCTTTCGCTGCAGCAATTGCAATATTACGTGAAACAAGCATTTTGCTGTTGAAGATTTAAGTATCGATCATCAACGATATAATGACTAATGATCGTAATTATTGAACTCCGTTATCCTGAAAACATTACATAACGGTTTAACTCCTCAAGAATGGAAACTTATACATTTAAGTTGTCATGATATTATGTTTTCAATAGTTAAGCTTATTAAATACTCCTTCTAGCATAATATTACCAATAGGTTTTTTTTTTTGCTTCAACCAACATCCATTTTTCGCATTTTTCACGTTAGTTGGGAGAACAGCAAGACTCGAAGATCACGTATTTTGCGGGTTCAAAACCTGGTACACCTATTACAAATTAATATTTTATAAATTTTTCAACAAAAATGATAGATTTTAATAAAAGTAGAGACCGAGAAAGTGGTTTTAGATATTTTAGTAATTATGATGCTATACTTTCTACGTTTCTAACAGAACAAACACCACATTACTACTAAATTAGCGCAGACCCATGAAAAATCACGACACGTCGTATCAAAATACGTTTATTTTTATTAAAAAAAATAGTTACATGTCTTTTAAAATTTAAAATAAAAATCGAATCGACCCCGATCAAGTGTTTGGAAGCATGAAGAGAAGAGAGGAATGGCGGTACGAATTAATTATATTATAAACTGAAAATAAATAAACACTAATCGAGATTTTTTAGTCATTATTCAACCACTACTTGAGTCTCTTTTATTTTCATCCTTATGCCCAGTGGCTCATCAAATTTCCATAACAACGGGAGATCAAAGAACAAATCTTTCAATACATTGCAGATATGCAAAAGTTTATTTATGGATACATTTAACAGGTTCCCGAAATTTTTAATATTGAATAAACGGTTTTCGGAAACCATTGTTGCCATCCCTCATTTCTATATTATTATTTCATGTCTATATTAATATAGATTTCTTTTATTATCAATTAGTAGAGGTACCCGGCTTTGCTCAGGGAGTTGATGTGAACCCATCTTGCATTATATAGCCCTACTAATAGTTAGCCCCGCTTATACAAAAAAGGCATCGAATGGTCCACAATGTTCCAGAACATTCCATAACATTCGAGAGTGTTCTGGAATGTTCCAAAATGATCTGGAATGTTCCCGAACGCTCCAGACTATTCCCGAACATTCCACAACATTCAGAATGTCCTGAATGTTCTGGAATGTTGTGGAATGCTCTCAAATATTCTGGTCTGTTCTGGAAAATTCTAGAAGGCGAAACATCCAGCCCTTATATCTTCAAAAGCACGGCTTCAGGTAAAAACGGGAACCTTCTTTGTAGAAATGGGATAGAGGGCTACCACACCATATAACTACCTTGATCGTACCGGCACTAGTTCCTGTGTTTTAACGGCACGCGCCCATTGTACACTTTCTTTTATAATGTATATTGTAATTAATCTTTTTTCCCACTAGCTGGGTTACCCGGCTTTGCTCAGGACAACATTCGAGAGTATTCTGGGACATTCCACGGCGTACTCCGGGACTCCTTCCGGAACTTTGTAGATCTCTATCGAACCCTCTAGAACTCTCCGGAAGACTGTTCTAGGAATTTCAAGAGGGCGAAACATCCAGCCCTTTATATCTTCAAAAGCACGCCCTTTAGGTAAAAACGGGATCCGTAATCCTGGAGGGGGATAGAGATCTACCCCACCATATAACTCCCTTAATCGTACTGGGACTCTTTTCTGAGTTTTTGCGGGACGCACGTTTTTTTCACTTTCTTTTAAAATATAATATTGATTACTATACCTCAATAATTATCATAAATTTTGATTTATTTGTAATTTTAAAAAAAAATTGTTCTTAGTATTAAAATAGTAAAAAAATAAATTATTATTTAAAAATTTGATCAAGAATGGAAGACGACTTTACTTGGTGAAGAGAGTAGGTACATTGCAAATTTTCCTTTACAAGAACATAAAATAATTTCTACTTGGCGACGTTAGCACAAGGAGTGCCATAGTCTCTGTGTAAAAATGCATACCCAAGCCCCTTTTATTTACGATGCAAGAATTTTTGTATTGACCCGCTTCATATGGGCAAACAAACGGCACAGGATATTGTACGGACTTTTTCATTACAAAAAAATAGTTAAATTAACACGTCATTTTGAAAACTTGCTTGCTTGCCTGGATAGGTACAATTATTAACAACATTTTTCGAGTGTGAGATCACAACCTTGTGGCAGTTAATTCTCATCAACCCATTTGAACAAAAGAGATAAATAATTGATTTTATTTCACCTTTATTTTATGTCATCAAGTTATTTAGAAAACAAAAAATATCAATGATTTAACGAATGTAAAGATACATTTCGGATCATACTATAAATGTATTAATTAAACAAACGCCAGGAATCTTGATTAATGGATTCAACTGCATATTCCAAACAAAACGTTAATACATTTCAATTGATTAGTAAACAGACTAAATATAGCAATATATATCTCCTAATTGAATATGATCGTTTACGTTTCGCGTTTAATGTCTATAAATTAATATTTAAAATGAAACCGAAAAACCCGACGAAAAATATACATATATTTTTTTATCTAATTAATTAAATATCTATATAATGTACCATTTTTTTAGGACGGGTAAAATAAGATGAAAGTGAAGTGGCATAAAACATTCGAAACGAAACGAAATCTAACCTGACTAAGTTCCTACACAATTTTACGTTATCATTTCCACCTTGGAACAGACTCAGCCTAGTGAGGTGGTTTGTACACAAAAAAATGTATTTTTTTGTAAAGTTTCTATATTACGTATTTTCGTTTCCTGTAAAATTTACTAAAATTGTTTATAGCCTAAAATTCATCATATTTGTATAGTACACGCCTAACTTTAATGCTGGCCTAAACATTGTACGATCCATTCTTGCGCAGTTACTGACTTTACAATGAACGTAAGCAAAAGAGAGAGATGCGTAAAAACATAGGTATATGCGAGAGAAAAATGTGTGGGCGGAGAGGGATGCCACTTTTTGACCTTAAACTCGCCTATTACGACGACTTCTGTATTAACGCCAGGCCGGCGTAAAGTTTGGCGGATCGGTTGGTGGCTGAGTTAGTGTCGCCTCTGGGTCCCTTTCGGGTTCGTGAGTTCAATTCCTCGGCTGCCACAAGGAACATCTTTCGCTTACTGTGGTGGTAATGGGAGATTTTCAAATGATTGTCTGGTTATCCGTAACCCGGGATGTTTTTCCTTTTAAAAAAATTAAATTTCGTTTTTTTGTTTTCTTAATTAGTCGCAGGCGAACGCTATCATCTTCCCAGTAAAAGTGCGTTATGAAAAGTGTGATGTTGGGCGAAGCGAACGGAGGTTGAGAGGGAGATATAAGTAGGTGAAGTTTTACTTCAGTCTTGTGGTCTAAAGCACACTCGTTTTTTTTGTTTGGAATAGCCCATTACCTAACCTGACGTAACCTATTTATGTTTTTTTCCGACACTTTTGATGACTTTTCAAAGGAGCGATGAAGTTGCACAATGTTGAGTTGTCCGGTCACCACGTAATACATACAGTCTGACAAATAAATGTATATAAATGGAGGGTGCTGATCGTTTAAATTGCCATAAATGTTTAGACCAAGATGGTTCAAATTTCAAAGATAAAATGATGTAACTTAAAAAAAACGGAGACCGGCCAACTCAGAATGAAACCAACTCAGAACCACTTCAGAAAGGTCATTAAGAGTGATGAAAAACAATATAAAAAAATGGTTAAATAGGCTATTTTAAAATTTTTTTTTTTAAATTAATTGTGATTTAAAGAAGTACGAACTTCAAAAAATTTAAAAAGTTATAATAATTGTGAAGATAATTTCATCATTTTGTTATTTTGCTCTTTTGAATTGCTCTTAAATCGCTTTTAGTGGGCATTTATCATATTCGATTGTTCTTACCTTTCCGGGAAAAGTATTTTTCCCTAGACACATGTTATGATGTTGTGCAAATGAGGTGTTACATTTTTGTGTTGGAAATATGTGTTTTTGACGAGTACGACTTTCAGTTAAAAAAGTGAGCTTTCGTTTTTTCGGACTAAATCATTAAATATTAATACCTTAAATAATTAAAAAATAAGGTGTGTTGGATAATCTCTTGTTTTTTTTCAATATTGCATATTTATATATAGTAGACGTGTGTTTACCTAAATAAAGGATATGCGCAGTTTAGGTATAAAAAAAACGCCTTAACTTCACATAATGTTCTATATTTTATTAATGAAGACAATATTAGCGAAACTCAATCGAAATTCTAAAACAAAAATATCAGAAAAAAATGTATAATTACAAGATTAAACCAGAACTAAATGCTATCTATATAGTGTCTTGAATAAATTTATCCCATCTATTGAGTTTTCTGCAAGTCTAGGATGAATATTTATTTTAATCCTTAATAAGTAAAACCTCAAATTGTAATATTTAATTAATGAAGACAATATTAGCGAAACTCAACCGAGAATTTGAAACATAAAAGTCAGAAAAAGATAGTCACATCTAGGACTCGAACCCAGGACCTATGAATTGACGCGTAAGTGCTCTTTAACGCGTATTCAATTAGTCAACTAATACCAAAAATTTGTGAGAACATAGGAAAATTATATGAAAATTTTGTAAAGCGCCCTTGAGTTGATCTTTCACTGAATTGGCGCCATAGAAAACACAAAATAGTCGAGTTTTACAACATTATTATTAGAGCTATCCACTTCAACGTTACTATCCATAAAAATAATATGAATGTAAAGGAAATATATTCCCTTTAAATTTGAATCCTATAATGTCAATTAGAATGCAATCATCGATTGTCATTTGTTTTGTTATTCTATTATTTGATGGTTAGAAAAAACCATTCAAAGTGATATTAATAAACATAAATGTCGTTTCTTAGTTAAAAAAAACTTTGCAACACAAGTGTTTTATTTAGAAATTAATAAAAAGGAATTAAACCTATCAACTTATTATAAAACGACATTTCGTTTTAAACCAAAAATGGAGAAAATTCAATTCGAATTTACGCTATTACCTGGATGCGATGGCAGATCAAATATTATTAGCATTACAAAAATAGTCACAAGTGATGGAAAAGTGTTTACAATACCAGAAATGCTACGATCCGCCAGCTATCACGAGGAGATAATGAAAACTAGTGCTTTTGGAAAAATAAAAAATAGTTTGAAAAAAAGATACCAGGTTAGAAGAGTCTGGTTAACCATGACAGAAGAACTAAAAAAAACATATGTAGACGAAGATGGAAACCTACAGTTTGGAGACCAATACCTCGAAGAATTGGACGAAAAAAGTTTACAAGTACATCAAAAAGAAGATGCATTAGGAAAATTAATTGAAAAGTTAATGGAAGATAAGCAACAGAGCTTAAAAAACATTGCTGAGAAGTTTGTTATAGAAAAATTCTGCACTAAAAATACAAATGCAAGCCAGTGGATGGAAGTGTTTGAAAAAGAATGTTTGCGGTTTGATGTGACCATGGATGGAAAAAAAATAGAAATACTCAGATTGTTCATGGATAAATCTTGTATAGACTGGTACAGTTCCATGATTATAAAACTAACAATGAACTCAGAGTGGTCAACATGGAAAAACAAATTCTGTGAATCATTTGCAAACAAAGGATGGAACCCTGTCACATACGCACTATCATTTAGATACAAAGATGGTTTTCTGTTGGATTATGCTATGAGAAAAGAAAAACTTCTATTGGATGTGAGAAGATCAATTGACATTTATAATATCGTAAGTAGCCTCGAGCGCTCTCGAGTGTTGGTAACTTCTCGCAAGTAGACAATAATTATATTTATTTATCTAAATGACATTTATTTTATTTCCAAGAGTTAATCAAACCTGTTTAGTGTTTTGACCGATCACCGTCACGAGGTGCCTTCACTGGAAGAAACTGTTTATTATATTTTTTGTTATTTTGTAAACTCGGATAACTACAGCGAGGATTAATATTAACTATTTTTAATTCTAACTACAGTGTGACAAATATAGATGGAGGGGGTAAAGTTTAAATGCTTTTAAAAGACAAGTAAATAAATTGAACTTTAACAAAAAGGTTCAAGTCAATATCTTTCACGTCAACATCAAACAGTGCTCTGAAATTAGTAGTAGCATCTTATTACTTCGAGGAATTGTAAATTTGTTGTTATTTCTAACACCTTTTTTAATAGAAAAGTTTTTTTACACTTCTTGAAATTTACTAATATTATAAACGCGAAAATCAATTTATTTCTTTGAATAGCATTACAACGCATGTCGGGACCAGCTAAAATAAAATAAGCAAAATGTTTTTGCAGTGAAAACTTATTTAGCACAGTTATGTTTTGAAACTCGATGAAACGGAAACGAGCGACATTAAAAAGAGACAAACACATACACGAAAATTTAATTAAATAACTATAAATAAATCCACAGTCTCCTTTAGTAGTGGTATAAAACGCATGATGAACATCAGCGGTCAGACATTCAGTGGACCAAGGATCAAATCTTATGAAATTAAAAAAAAATATATATATATATATATTTTCTTTTTGTAAAATCAATAACCAATCTTCAAACCACTCCAAAATGAACAGGCAAAAGAAAACACAAAATAAAGCGACATTTATCGTCTCCGAAGAAGACAATATAAAGCATAAATACCAAAATATAGGAAAAAACTGGAATTCGACGACAAAAATATGGAAAAATCATATTTCGTATTGATAAAAAAAGTGCTTCGTAAGGGAATCCTGAAATCCTGTCTACTTTAGTTTTCTGAAGGTTTCACTTCTACCAGGTGTGAATTGCACTCTCTGATTTTTTTAAAACTATATGGATGAAGACCGCATTTTTAGCATTTATAAAAAGCTAGCAGACCCGGCCACACGTTGCTGTGGCTAACGAAACACAACGCCATTACCCAACCTTTATAAAATCCACACCACCTGCTTGTCAGCCGCCCGCTGCCTGAATGGAATATTTGAATTTCTCGACTTTTCTCTACTATAATAAGCATGTTTTTATACATATAAACCTTCCTCTTAAATCACTCTATCTATTGGTGAAAACCGCATGAATATCCGTTGCGTTTAAAAGATCTATGCGCACATACATTTTGAGCGACATCATCAAATAAAATAATTCAAATCAAATACCTACTTACTCTAGGACATCTATTTTCCAATTTCTTTCGTAGAACGAATTTCAAAAGTGACTATAGTACGGCCCGCCCAATTCAATCACTCTATCTATTGGTGAAAACCGTATGAAAATCCGTTGCGTAGTTTAAAAGATTAGATACTATGCGATTAGATACGCACATACATTTTGAGCGACTACATTTTATACTATGTAATGATGATATAGTTTAATTTTCCTGTCCAGTCAACTTGTCGTATTCGAAAGTCAAACATTTTTGTTCTAAAATCGGAGATGATATAATAATGAGAAAAAAATCCATTTTATTAAATTTGTAGATTTTGTGACAACCTGTACCAATATCATTAAGATTTAATTATTGTTTTTCCTTATGCCCCCCGCTGCCAAGGAATTTTAAAGTAATTTTTGTGTCTAATGTACAATATTTTATCAAGTAAAACTTTTTGACAAGCGCATATTTGGAATCTTAACTGAAAAGCCTCTCTGCATTTTTTCTGAAACATCAAAAACTCTAGAACGGTAAGCTCGGACGTCATGAAATTTACTCATCTTTTACTGTTTTTGGAGTACCGAGGTGAACCCAACTATTTGTTCATGGCGCAATTTTCAACATGAGCTACAGTGCCTTAAAATATCATACATTGAACTAAAAACAAAACGTTAATGAGCATTAATTATATTTCCAATTTGGTAGGCGGGTACAGGTACCGCCGCTCAGGGAACCGTTTATTGGATAATCTATTCCTCTGCACAAGTCACCCCAAGTGGCTACGATTGGCAGGTTTTACGGGGTGAGGTTGGTCCGAGTCTTGGCGGCGGATGCGTCTGCCCAACAACTAACTGCATGGCAGGCCAATTTCTCCAGCTAGACTCTCTCGGAACATCGCCTTGTACCCCAGTGGGATGGTTAGATTCGTGTCCGTTACTCCCGATCATACATTTTCCTTTCCAGAACTTTCTATCCTTTCTTTTCTAAAAAAGACCCTCAACACAGCACTTCCAAAGATGGCATAGGCCCTGAGGAGAATTATTTTCTTAATATTGAATTAGAGGGACCTCCTGTGTGGAGCTAATATTAAAAAAAAAAACGAGAAAATGTTTACTGAACGGACGAAGCCGAGTGGTAAAATTCTAACTACTGAAACAGTTAAAAATATTTAAACGGTGAGATCTGGCATCACGAAAATTGTACGTCTTTTTTAGATTAGAGCTTCTGTGTGAAAAAATTAAATTCCTAGCATCACCATTTATGTAGATCGTTAGCTGAGGAGCCTTGATATTTGAAATATCCATTTAATATTAAACAATTATTATTACTGTTTTTAAACAACCTACTTAGACGGCGATGACTGGACTATTTCGGCTTTATTTTTTTAATTGCTTATAGTGGAAATATATGTAAATTAAAATAAATGTACATATTTTAAACTAGAAACGAAATCGCGATCGAGGGTATGATTATAGGTAGTAAATAATAATAAAATTCTTCGTTAATAAAAAAATCAAGGTTTCTGACTGTTACATTGATAATCTCTGTTAAAGTGGTGTTTAAAATAATTCATAATCTACCCTATCAAACGAGTAAATGGCGCGAGTTTAATTATTTTAGGGAAAACGCTCTTTACATGTAATGCTATAAAATATTATGACGAATTAATTGTTTGCGCCCATACATAGGTACGCAGTACAAATATGAATAAATAGTTTTCAAGTCTTTCAAGAAAGGCAAACCAGAACAATTTTGGATAGATTCACCAGCGCCATATTGTTTTTGTTAGCCTTTCTTGAAAGATTTGCATTTGTTTATGGAGAACATTATTTATTCATATTCAATTGGCGTATGTTTGGGCGTAAACAATTATTTCGTCGTAATATTTTATTGCATAATATATAAAAAGCGTTTTTCCATAAAATAATTAAATTCACGCCATCTATGAAAAAATAGATTATGAATTCTTTAAAGTATCACCTTAACGTCAGAAGAGGCATTCGTTCTTGCACATACTCGTTCATAAATAATACATGGCCGTTCTTGTTGTGATTTAACAGTCTACCAGCCACCTGTGTCAGGTATACTGTCTATTCCGAAAGAAAAAATCTTATTGTTATAGATAGGTAGGTACTATGTGTGAAAGGAATAGACGTCCATCTTCCTCATCCCTTACAATGTTTTATTATGTTGGGACCTATTGATAAGCCGCTTAAAAGATGATTCAAAAAAGGTTATAATAAATAATATTTTACCTATATAACAGCCAGTGGTTCGTAACGATTTTTGTTAAAATTATGCAAAATTTTAGGTTCCTAATATGATCCCAAAAAATTCAACCACATATTTTTTTTATCCGTAATACATTTATTTTTAAATGTCTTTTAAAAATTTTGTTGTCAAAGGTTTGAACTTTCATACCCTGTGATCGGAATCAACCGCGCTACTATCCGAGCCAAAGCCCGGGTTGGTTAGTCCGGTGCTTTCATATCTTCGAATTTCAGAAAAATGTTACCTATGTGTGTACTTGTGTGTGCGCCCTTTCCGCCGAATAGTTGAAACTATGCATTGTCATTGACAACGAGCATATCTACCGAGTTTCAGCTCGGATGTCAGGAAATCAGGTAATTTCCACTTCGGAGATGCCGCTTCATTCTAACAAATAAAAGTGAAATTAAAATAAATATATTTAAAAACCGTTAATTCCAACGGCTTTTTTAAAAAGAAATTAGCTTAGCATTATGTAAATTTGATAAGCAGGATTTTTTTTTAAGAAATGAACTTTCATTCTTATAAAAGTATAATAAATATGTGTGCAGTTCACACGCGGTAGAAGGGAAACCTTCAGAAAACTAAAGTAGATGAGATTGGGGAGGCTACGAAGCACCGCACAAAGAGGAGACCGATTATTCTATCTCATTCCCCCCCAGGCTAAATCCTATAGATGTGTTTGGCTCTTTTTAGTGTCGCTTTTTCGTTTCATTGTGTTTCAAATCACAACGGTGCTAAAGAATTTTTCAGTTCAATAAACTATTGCTTGGCTGGTATTGGTTGTTTTAATATTTTATTGTTTCATGATTAAGAAACAACGTAGAGTACGAAAAATTAGAAATATCTTTGAGAAAAACAGACGTTTGTTTTGTATAAATGCGTGTTTTTGTTGCAAAGTTTGTTTTGCACAGCTACTGAAATAGAGATTATAACATGATTTATATTATGTCGTACCAACAAGTGTTTGCTTTCTACGAAAATGTAAATACCTTTACTTTAAACATAATAGTTTTTGTTTTTTCATGTTTAAATTTTTAACGACTATTGTACAGTAAATCCAACTGAACTAAATATAAAATGCAACGTATTTAATGACTTTTTTCCCGAAAGCAATAAATTCAAATAATGATTTAATTTAACAGTCGGGCTCCGCGTTCCATCCTCTCGGCATCCCCTAAGACGGCGGTGATTGTCCTGTCAATTAACTTGTTTTATTATAGCAGACGGGCGTGGGCGGATCTCCAGCCCTACTTGACACGCCTCTCCGCCTCTCACTTCTCCGCCTCTCGCCTCGCCGAGGATTCTCTAAAATCAGCCTTGCTTGAGATAACCTGCTAATTACAAAACAAATAACAGAATTCATTTGGGTGGCGAGCGGCGATCCATACCTGCATGTATTCCTATCTAGATATTGCATAATTACACGTATCTAACTGGAGACAAGTAGGCTAGAAGCTAGTCAGAAGAAAGAGAGACAGGTGACTAGAGACTGTACAAAGAATTGTGAAAGGAGAAATGTTTTGATAAAGCATTGGGTTGATTGGTGTTTTGGGACTCGCAGCAGGCGCAGCCGCCCTGTCTCCCGATCTGTAGTTTAGTAGGTAAGGTACCTTTGGTGGGCAGTAATACCTTGTTAGCTGGCAGTGCTAGCAGTTGTTCTGACAAGCAGCATATGAGCGTCAACCGGAATACCACGTTTGTCACCATCTTCTTGTTTGTGTTGCACATCCTTATGATCTTTGAGATCTTATTTAACTACCATGACTTTCTAATGCCAGTCTTAAAAAATCACAATAAAAGCCGGTTTCTTTTACCATTATTTACATCAGTTCATTATTCTTGACATTAATGCAATATTTATTAATCACATAGGTAATTAAAAGCAAAAATTATATAAAAATAAACTTTTTTACAAAAATAAACGACTGCACGTTAGTGTTGCTCTCAGGTAAACATAAATAATAAACAAATGAACGAGGAGTACGGTAAGTTGTAAGTGTACTTGTGCCCGGAATGAAATGTCACAGATAGATGCAGTACTGAGTACATGAGAAAAGTACGAACGGAGATACAGCGGATAACACGCGGCGCGACCGGTCCGCTGGGCCGAGGAAAATACACTGAGTTACTGAGTTCTGAGTTCAACACTGAAACAGATGTTGAGGCGGCCGTCGAGGAGACGTAAACTCTACAACCGAGTCAAAACAGTCCCACATTCTTGTCCGTCCATCCCGAATTCCTCACTCCGAACACGCAACTTGCTACATAGTGACGACCTTTTTAAATTATCTCCGTGCAGGACGTCGTCTGGGTAGACATATCGTCTCGCTCAACCGTCGCATGTATATTATATTGAAGTCAATTGGCTAGCTAGACCCTTGGTAAAATATGTAAAATGACGACAGAATTTCGGAGAATAAGAAATAATCGCACGCTTCCTTTATTGTTGCACGTCATTCCTGTTTAAGACTTGTCGCTTCGAAGCGATCTGCGGCGGACAATGGGCCTGGCAGGGTGGCAGGGGACCGGGGACTGGGGACCGGGGACTGGGGAACGACCAGTGGACACCCGAAGCCCCAGACTGAGTGGCATCACAGCTAGGTAAAGTCGACCACTTGGTAAGAAACACACTGTTACCTACTGCCGGCGGGACAATGGACGCTATTGTTGAAGCGCGCTATTATCGAGCAACTTTTGACTCCCATTATCCGTCAGACCATCTGGCCGGAACTTATTCCTGGAGTCAGGGGCGGACCAACGCACATGGCCCATATATGGCCCTTCCCTCTTCGTCCGTAACTACACTTTGATAAGCTTGCGAAAAAAATAATTCCAAATTTCCTACATTTAATTTAATATCAACAAATCTGTCAGAGATACTGATTACGATTAGACTAATGCTATACTGTTGACGTTACTGTAAACGTTACTGATTAGACTAATGCTATACTATTAGACTAATGCTATACTGATTAGACGTTACAATTGTATTTTTGGTAGACATGCATTTTTCGATCTTTTGTACATTGTACCTACATTATAAAAGGTTTAGAGTGCCTAGAGTTTTGAGGTTGTATTTTCTATTGAACCCGAAAACCGGGTATATTTTCAATGTAGAAAAAATATAATTGCAGTAATTTAAGAAGAATTTATTTCACTTGGTCGTGCCATGTCTTTCTCGGGCATCTTCGACTACTTCTGGCATTAATTTCTACGTCATACATTCTCCCTTTACCTCTTTCTTCGTTCATCAAATACCTCTAATTTTACCATACATAAATGCGTTTCACTTGGTCATGCCATGTCTTCCTTGGGCGATCCCATAAATAAACCAACTCGATCCCGTCTTCGTCTATTATTCACTTCCACGACATGAGTTCTCCTTTTACCCCGTTCATCGCGTACGCCTAATTCTATCCCGTAAAAGTTTTTGTTTCACTTCATTATGCTATGTATTCCTCGGGCGTCCCCGACTTCTTCCACCATTCTCTTCCACATCGTACATTCTCGTTACACCCTCTCTCGTCGTTCATCACTAATTCCTCATTATTTGATTGAATTGGTCGTGCTATGTCTTTCTCGGGCATCCCCAACTTCTTCAACCATTTACTTCCACATCATAATTTTTTTTAAATTATTTTTTTTAATTCTAATTTCTTTTTTAATTTTTTTGATTTTCGTGAGAAAACCATTTCTCCTTCCTTATACCTGTTTCTACATTCATCATTTATGCCTCATTTTGCCACAAATAACTATTTTATTCCTCGGGTGTACCTGACTTTTTCTACCATTCACTCCGTATAGTTACTTGAAATCTGTATTGTTAATTGTTAGGTACTGTTAAAAAACTACATTATTTCCATTTTAATTCGACACCATATCTATTAGAGAGAATACGCTTCTTCAGTCTTCCTCGGGTCGGGCGTCCTCGACTTTTTCTACCAATTACGTACTGTATACCAAGTTGCGGTAGAAGTGAAACCTTCAGAAAACGAAAGTAGACAAGAGTGGAGAGGCTACGAAACACCGCACAAGGAGGAGACCGATCTCAATCCCTCGCTGGCTAAATTTTATAGATGTACGTGTTTATATCTTTTTTGGTATTTTTCGTTTCTTTGAGTTTCAAATCACAACGGTGTTTTCACTTCAAAAACCTAAATTCGACTCCGTATCTTAATCCAGTGCTAAAAAATACAAATCTTCCTCGGGCGTCCCCGACTTCTTCAACCATTCTTTACGTTTTGATATAACATTTAAAGTTACACGTTATACATACGCAGATCAGTGAAAAACCGTAGGAAATTAAAAAAATATATATATATATATACAATGCTTTCCTTGTTGATTTTTTTAAAACTTCTGTCACTAAGTAATAATTAAAGTTTGCAATAATAACCGAATTGAAATACCTAATTAAGTTCATTTCTGTATTCGAGGTATTTTTTTCTTGTCGGCAGGCTTACCGTTTGTGGTCTTATATAATATATAAAAATCGATGTTTGTTTGTTTGTTCTATTTTATGCGCTGCCATACCGTTCATCCGATTACGTTGAAACTTTGGTGATTTTTTGTGCGCACACCCGGGAAGCTTACTGTACATAATGGTAAGCTCTGGCAATATGATTTTTTTTATAAATGAAAATTTGTGTATTTCATATATTTTAGCTGCAGCGAGGAAAGGCATGAGGGGGAGGGTAACGAAAGAGGTGGGTTTCGCGGGAGGGATCATGAGGGAGGGATAAGGCGAGGAAGATGAAAAGGGAACGTGGGAGAGGAAGGCGACGCGGAAGGGGAACCGTGACGCATGAGAAAGGACATGCAGAGAGAAACAATTTATTTCTGGTACCAGCTGGTCTATTGTAATTTTGTATACTTTTTTCACCTAAAAATGTGACATTAGCGCCACTGCGGAAATTAACACAAAAACCTAGACGATAAAATTCTGTGTTCCTGCATAGAGATATAATTATATCAATGTGTTTCTGCCGTCAGTTTCACTTTTTTATGCGTTCAAATTTTTTCAAGGACCTTGAAAAATCACGCATAAAAAATCATCAACAAATCAGTTCCAATTTTGAAATATTTTTTTGTTAAAAATGTTATCTATATTCTAGGTACCTTATCATTCTTATTATAATTCTTCCAGTTTTGAAAATGGCACTTTAATTCTAATTCACTTTAGTTCTAGAGCTCATTGAATCGGAGTTACACACAGACGGAGTCACAAACCGAAATTTCCATGGTCTATCAAATCTAGAAATAAATAAACAAAATTTCATCTTTTATTTAATTTTCATATTCAAACTTATATTATTGTTCATTTTGGTGTTTAGGGACCTTTTATCATAAGCTTTTCAAGAAAGTTAAACCCGGGGAGGGGGGGGGGGGGGGAGTAAATACATCACGTAGAAAAGAAACATGGATTTACTTATTAATTTTTTTTAAATATATTTTATTTAAAAATTATGCGTAAATATAGTTAGTATGAAAATACTCCGTGGAATTGGGACACACAGATTTCTTTATTTTTTTACACGAGTATTCGATTGGATTCTAGAATACTGGCCTGAGGGAAATTATTTTATTTAATAATAATATTATTTCAGTGAAAAAAATAATTATCTGATGAAAGTACTCGTTTTGTAAGACGGCTAGGTTATTAAATTATACGTACAATTAAGTACATACATTTTTTTTTGAAAGGTGTCATGATTCAACTCAACCAATAATATGTAATCGTTTTCGATCAATCAGTCCCAAGAGAGTGGTCAGTGGTCATATCATAGACCTTCCTCAGATGCATGATGGCATCATATGATGCCACATTTTTCGAACCTTATATTATATACAACTGTTATTGATGTTTTTTCTGAGAAAAAAGTAACGAAAAAAAAAGAAAGCTCTCATTAAAGTTGAAAAATATTTTAACCTGTGATAATGATTTTTTCAATGAAAATTTTAATTTATTTGTTTAGCAAAACAGCAAGTGTCCAAATCTTTCGAAGTTGGATGAATTGTGTTCATTCACGTTGAATAGGGTATATGTAGTTTATGTAATATAGTGATATCAATGTATTTAATTTACGTAAAAAAATTAACTTAAAACCCCAAAAAATAAAAATTTAATTAATTAATTCACCTTTAAAGTTGTATGAAAATTCAAATATCAAAAACGAGTCATGATTGACTGGCGAAATTGTGACGTCACAACGCACCCACCGAGTCCCACGTTTTTGTTCAAGTTACTGGTTTGAATAAGTTTGATAGTCGTAATCGTTTAGTTGCACATCCTAAACCCATTCGTTTGTATAAAACATACTTTGTAAATACATACTATCATGAATCATGACAGACAGCGGTTTTGTACAAGGACAGTCTGATAATTTGCCAAAAATCCACTCGATTATGATGGCAGTTTTTAATGCAACTTTTCATCGCATGACACCGCTTTTTCATATAATAACATCATTTGGGACGTTTATAATTAGTTTGTTTGGTGTTGAAGATGTTGTATTTGTACACGGTGTTTACGGACATTTTCTTCGAAAACCAAATGATCAACTGAAGACTGTTTACTGAATTTGAATTTAAATATTTAATAATTTGAAATGTACATATTCAAAACGTTGTTGAAGAACTATTCGTATCGTACAAAAAATTGTTTAAATTTTTTTTTTTTTTTGGTAAAAAAAAGTGATTGTACCCTATTTTGTAAAAGGAGAGGAGTTGGATAACAAAACATTTATTTTTGAAGATTTGTGAAGGTATAGCTTGATGATTATTCAATATCTGTTCGACGAAAAATAAAAAGCGGGAGTCAATATATAAATTAAATTTCCTGGCAACGGATGCCGCCATGCGGGAATAGATTAAATTATTATCTGCAATTTACATTTTTATTTACCAAAAGTAGTTTTTCGTATAATCCAGAGTGTGACAAAGACACCCCAGTCTCGTCCTGGTAAAAACTAATATTCAGAATCGAAAGATCGCCTCGCTAGAAACGGGTTTAAATTTGTTGAGTGACTTCATCCCCTTTCCCATTCACACCCCTTTCCTACCTTTACAAACAAACTGCATTCGCCGACGTGTGTAATATCAACTCTGTTTTGGAAAATGGAACACTGATTGGATAATATTTTTGAAGTAAAACTCCTTTACGCACGCTCGACTTGGGAGGGTAAGCTGGTGAATGCGTTACGAAAAGTGGTGATGTGTTACAAAAAGTGGTGATGTGTTACGAAAAATGTGATGTTAAAGTGTGATGTTACCAAAAGTGTGATGCGAACGGTGATCGATGGCGAGGCGAACGGGACTGATAAGGATAAAATAATAATAATAATAAATGTTTATTCCGGTATGTGGGGAGAATAGCGCAATCCCACACATTCCATAAGGGTTAAAATACATAATATACAAAATATTTGAAGAGAAAAAATAAATAAGAAAAGCAGGTAAATATGATTATATTGATTATAAATGCATGAAACAAAGGTGATAAGAAATAATAAAAGATATAAGAAAATAAGAAGATAGTAATAATTATTGGCTTTTAGAATTCTCTGACCACATTAGGAGCCAGTATTTTTCTCCAGTGTGCATCAATGCTGGATGATGGACTGAGGCGGGCTTCTATGACTAGGATATTACCATATTATAAGACTTGGGGAGTGATAAGGATAAGGATAAGGATGGTCACCCCAAGGTCGTAGGTCACCCAAAGGTCGTAGGTCACCCCAAGGTCGTAGGTCACCCCAAGTTCATAGGTCACCCCACGGTCGTAGGTTACCCCAGGGTCATAGGTCACCCCATGGTCATAGGTCACCCCATGGTCATATGTCACCCCAATGTCATATGTCACCCCAATGTCAATGTCAATGTCATAAGTTCTTTTATAAATAGTGAAGTTTAACTTCAGTGGTGTGGTCCAAAGCACACTCGTTTTTTTCATTAGGCATGATGATAATGGAAAAAAGTTGTATTAATTCCATACTGCCGGTGTGGTGGGAAAATCGCCTCAAGAGCTCTTTACAACTTAATTTATTTAACTTATAACTAAGAATTTGTTATTAGTGGCTTGGAACTAAGATTTATAACTACTTAGTGACTTACAACTGAGACTTATAATAGCCAGCAATTAATGACTGAGACTTATAACTAGTGACTTACAAGTTATTGTAAGTTACAACTAAGATTTATAATTAGTTATTAAATCTAATGACTAAACAGATATTTCATGAAATTTCTATAATCATCATCAGAAATAAATAATAATAATAATCACCTCAAGGGCGCTGTACAAATAAATATACAAAAGAATTGATATTACTGGCTTTTTTTTTTTTTTTGTAATAGACAGTTTTTATTTGAATTATTAATTAACAGTCAACCTGTTTCCGCTTATAACTAAGATTTACAATTACAACTAGTGACTTACATCTATCATGCAGAGATATTATGGCCAGCCTAGTACATACATAGGCAGGCGTAGTCCAGCGGTAAGGCTCTTGACTCGCACACCGAAGGTCGCGGGATCGAATCCCGGCGTGGCAAATAAATTTTATTTGAATAATTTGTGTTATTTCACAATTTATTCATTTAAAATAATATATAGTATATTTGCGGCACGTTCCAGAGTGGAAGATACTCTCAGTATCGCCCTGGTGTAAGACCACCATTCAGAATTGAAACGTTGCTTGAAATGGCTTCTGCCGTGTTTGGTGACCAGATCTGAATAGCCAGGTACTTCCCCAACTTCCTCTTCCCTATCTCCTTCCCCTCCCCACTACCTTCAGCCTCACTACATACCCCAGTTGGGGATGCCATAGTCTCACTGGCTCCAGACGGGAGCGGTTGGTGACTCTTGTACGGTTTTCATATAACAAAAAAAACATAAGTACACGAGTATCTACATCGTGTTAAACGTATGACTGCCTCTATTGGTTTATTATTACGTAAGCGCCCTTGAGGTGATTTTTCACAAAAACGGCGCTCTATAAATTATCCAATTATTATTATTATTACTAGCTGGTCCCGGCATGCGTTGCTATGCCATTTAATAAAAAAATTGTTTCTCCCTGAGTGTCCTTTCCCATTCATCCCGTTCCCCTTCCGCCTCTCCTTCTTCTCCTGCGTCCTCTTCCCCTCTCGCGTTCCCAGTTCCCACTCCGTCACCTCCACCTTCTCTCTACCCACTCCACTCTCCCCCCCTTCCCCCGTCCCGCGAACCCCCCTCCCGAGTTTCCCCCCCCCCACACGTCCCCTTCCCCTCCCGCGTTCCCCTTTCACCTTCCCCGCCTTCCCTCTACCCTTTCCCGCTCCCTCGTTCCGCCAACCCTCCTCTCGCGTTCCATATATTCAATCCCAGTACATTCAATTTTTAAACAGCCCGCGTGCCACCATTTACAATTTTTATTCAAATTTCCATTTTTCATGTATATCAAATCTGGTACCTAACATACGTATCTATTTAAAATATCTAAAATTCTTGATCCGATTCAAATTATTAGGGGAGTACCTGGATTAAATAAATTTAACAACTTAAAGATTTTTAAAAATAGAATTGTTTTGCAAAATTTCATTCTCAAACACGTGAACTGTCAAACGTGCGATAGTTGTTTAGGTTAGTAATGGGCTTTCTGAAATTATCCAATTTTCTGCGCAATTTTCTTAATTTTTCTCTCCGTAAGAACCATCCTCGTACTTCAAGGAATATTCTAAAAAAAGAATTAGCGAAATCAGTTCAGCTGCTCTCGAGATTTGTGCTTAGCAACAAATTCGGCGATTCATTTTTATATATAAGAAGATTAAGACTCTATTTTTTTTATTATTTTTTTTATTTACTTATTTAAATTTCTAAGGCCTGGTTATCTCAACCCCCGTCAAAAGCTGATGGTCTGAGCAGCTAGTGGGGATCTGTGGATTGACAAACATTATAATCATTATAAATATCAAGTACCTACCTAGAGTGGATTGCCGTTTTGATGACAATGACAAACGTGACGGGGTTTTAAAAAAAATGATCTAAGAGCTCTTGACTGGATGGGAGAGTATGCATATAGTTTTACCTAAGTTTACTTTACATTGTTTGCGAGACATGACATATAAAAATAAATAAATCAATCCAGTATTATAATTAATGTACTTTTGCGTTTTAATTAATTTTTGCCGATATTGGGTGTGTGGTGGTAGCGAAGATTGGGAAATATGACCCATTGGCGTTGGGATAACTCGTAAAATGTGGTCTCTGGAAATTTTAAATGAAATGAGTATTGAAAATGATTACGCGGAGCCACAAAGAAGCAAAAAATTATTCACACCTGCAGCTAATACTTACTTTCCGGTTTCGCCCGAATTTCAATACTTTTTCTTACTGCAGAAATCGAAATACGATTACATGGAGTTACAAAGAAGCAAAAATATTCCTATTTTTACATCAGCAGCCACTAGGTAGGTATACATATTCAGTTTCGCCCGACAACACTTTTGTCTTACTACACAATTTGAAATACAGGAAACATGTTTGTTATGCATTATCATTTCAAAGTTCCGCAGCTCATATTGGAAACGTCTTTACGTAGTGCCAGAAAGTAGTCGTGCGTGACGTCATCGACTATTGCTTGCCTGTAGATCTTTCTTCTCACACGTCTTGATTGAAAATGAAAAAGATTGAAGATACTGGAATGATGACATCACATACGACCTCTCTCTATACGAACTAAATCGCTACCGTAGAAAATACAGACAAAGGATGTGAAAAATACGCAACCTTCACCAAGATATTTGATTTATAGCGCTATTTGATCCATCCCTCGATATCTATTCCACATCTCACTTTCCAATAATGGCTCTAGGTCAGGTTAGGTTAGGTTGTTGTTTATACCAGATGATTCTCCTTCCTGAGTATCTACACCAATTCCCATACAAAATTCAAAGTCAAAATTCTGTGCTCCCTGACGTAGACCGGTCGCACAAGGATAGGAGTATTTCTGACCGGAGTAATACCATCATGTGTTATACAATAAGAAGAAAAAACCAGTTAGCAACCGATCGACACTACATTTTCCGAAACTAGAAACCGAATTTCGGCTCTGTTCCAAATTCGACCGAAACCGAAACTTTTTTTAGGAATGTATAAACGTTTTTATTGTTAAACTATTAATTTCATTAGTTAGTGCTTAAAATCATATGAAAGCATACCCATTAATAAAATACTCGTACGTCACTTCAATGACTAAATTGATTTACTCTTAGCGTTTTTTGTTTCGTTGTTGTGCAACAGTTTTTCAATGTTCGCTATAGGTAGCAGTGGCGGTCCTTCAGTTTTCAGTGAGCTGGAGTGCTTTTTGCATGTTTTTAGTTAACATTTCAAAGTTAGAATTAAGTTTTAATTTATTATCTATTATGATTCCCAGGTTCAGCTATGATTGAAAAATATTACGTTGTTCATGTTGTTGCTGAAAATGTTGATATGATAAATATGAAAAATTTCAGGATCCTTCCAGTTTGGGGATGCGCCACAGACACAAACTGAAAGTTTTTCAATACACATCAATTAAAAATTCAATGCAAAATATAGAATTTTGAAAAAAGAATCATTTTCAACTATAACAACATCAATATTTGTTTCTTCAAAATTATTAACTGTTTAATCGACTCGCCTACATTACTACAACTCATCACATTTAATATACCTTCTCGTAGACTCAAAAATAAAGACCTGCTTTTCTTCAATCAGCACTCGACTAACTATGGTTATAACTCACCACTGTCCAGAATGTGTAGACTGGTCAACTAACGTCAAGATCTTGATTTTTTTGGTATTAGCTTAAATGATTTCTGTCGCTCTTTAAACAAATGAAGATATGTCATATTCACCCTAATTTTTGCAAGGTCTTGACGTGACTTGACACTTATTTTTTCTTCTATTTTCACTGTTTGTCTTTGCTTTCATGTACCATCCGAATCCTTACATTGTTCATTTCTATGCTTCGTGATACTTTGTTTTAAATTGGACGTAAGTCCGTAAATAAATAAATAAATAAATTAAAAAATATCGCCATATTTTTTTCAATCTTAGCACTCTAGCTCAATGAAAACTCACAGACCACCACTGATAGGTAGGTATATTAACTTTAAATGAATTACAAAAATACAATATATCTTTAAGGCACCGTAACCGCGCTCACAAAGAAGAAGATGGAGAGATGTGTAATTACGAATGTTAGAGGAGCCCGTTAATATTTAAAACGATAAAACGACACACGACTTTTTACAATAGAGCAAAAATCTTGCGGGGTTGTATTAAACAGCATTTAAAAAAACACTGTGAATTTTTTCATACATATAACTTGTAAAATAACTGAAACAAACGTGTTTATAATAGTTTTTGGAGCACACTTTGCGATTTATTTTATATCGAGTGAATTTTATATAATTTGCGTTTCGGCGCGGGAAATATCTAGATATTTTCTTCAAGAATAAAATATATTTTTTTAAGAGCTTTAAAACTTAAAGTGTTAAAGAGAGATATGTAAGAAATCGCTAGGAATTCGGGTAGCGGCGGCCTAACTACGTAAAGAATTCAGTATAGTCTTTAAAAATCTTTTTCTTAGACAACAGCAATAAGACTGATTATTATTTTAACGATAAACTTTGAAAAAATAAGTAATATTTCAAAGTCACAAACTCTTTCATTCTTGAATTTAAATGCAGCTTTTATATAACGTCTTAATTTAAAATAATATTTTAATCTAGAAACATACGTAATATACACCAGGTAATGGTTGAGCAGAAGTTTCGGCTAATTCTTTGTCCGAAACCCGTTTATTGATCGAAACCAATACCGAAACCGGAAATTCCGACGGTTGTTAAATCCAGAAAATACGTTTTTAAAAATATGTAATTAACTAAAACAAACCATGACTCATAAACCCGGCTCGAGTATTCGGACACCCCCTCCCGCCAACCTGCCCCCCCGTGACGTCATAGAGTCGTTTACCAGATCCTCAAACGGGTTCAGTTATATTTTAACAACACGTCCATAAACGATGCGTTCGGGAGTAAAAAAATATTGCATCGGGCTCGTGGCCGGTCCTCCGAGTATGAGAAATAAACTGCTAACAACTCCAATGAGACCAATGGATTGCCGACATTCGTGAACGAATCACAAAAGCACACCCATCCCGAACTTTTTTTAATTTAAGATCTTCCGTTATAGTCGAACAGATACCAAGTGCACTCCCAAAATTTCACACGGGGATTAACGTACAGTAAAATCTTCGAAAAACCCAAACTCGAAAGACACTCTACCATTATATTATTAATATTTATATTTTTCATTTGTTATTATTCATTCGACCATCTAAAATTCCGATTTTCTGAATTACATTAAACTGGATTCTAAAAACAATTTTGAAATTCTAGTGGCGGTTATTCCCGTGAATTAGGCGACTAAATCCTTTGGAAATTCCATTGTTGTTTATATCAAGCTACTACAAAAGCAAACAATGAATGATTCTACATTTAGTAATAAGTAGTGTTTTGACTTCATAAGTAATGGACTTTCATTACGTTATTTTCGATTTTATTAGCTTTATTAATGTCATTTTGACTCCGTTTATTTAATCGGTGTGATTATAATCACGTATTGTATGATCTAATATCAGTGAAACAAGAAATTGCAAAAAATAACAATTCTTTCAAAATCTCGGATGTCGAAAACCTTGTGCATGCTGCTATAGATATGGTATCGATTTAGGATTGGAAAAATTGTATAATTCAAGCAGAACGACTATAAAATAAGGATTTCATCAAAGAAGGCACACGTGTCAAATACTCAGATACCCACAGTGACGAGGATGATGTGTGAAATTTAAATTATTTGTTTGATACATATTTTTGTTAAAGGAATGTGTTTAACCTAGAAGCAATCAACTTTTTCGTGTTTCACCTATGTGTTGAAATATTAATTTTTAGGTTTTTACAATAAATTTATCGATTAATATTTTTTTGCGTCAATCTTATGTTTGTAATTGTGTTAAATTATTTGTCATCTTATTTATTGTCAAATATGATATGTAGCACTTGAACTACTACTACGTCTTAACATGGAATAAATTTCGTCTTAATTAAATAAATATGTGTATCTACGTGTTTTCAGTTAACTGTCAAATGTTTTTTTAATCTCTACATATTATAAATTAAAGTCCTCCGACGCATCTGCCTGTCTGTTCGCGAAAAACTCAAAAAATTACTGATCGGATTTTTATGCGGTTTTCACCAATAGATAGATTTATGAGGAAGGTTTAGGTATATAATTTGTCAAGGTTTTGTGTAAATTGGTTGAAATATATAATAAATAAAGGAGAATGTCTACATGTGGTGAATGAGCGGGTTGGCAAGCGGTCGGTGTGGATTTGATTTGTATGCAAATTAACAGATGGTGGCGGTTATAAAGGTTGGGTAATCATCCAGTAGATGACGTTGTGTTTCGTTAGCCACAGCAACGCGTGGCCGGGGAAGCTAGTTACAAATAAAAATTTACCGATGTAACATGTATATTGTATTGTAAAAAGTGTGTTGTTTTATGTTGATAAGCACATTTAGATGTTTTTTGTCTTAAAAAAAATAAATATTTAAAATCCCAGCCGGGGGTAAAAATCAAATAGATGTTATTTAAATTTAAATGTATCATAAATTGGTTTCCGCTTTATTAACTAGCATCAGATAAAACCTGCCTAAGAATTTTCTTGATTCTGAAATATATAGGTATGTAAGATGAGTTACCGGATCACTTGTAGGTATTTTTAAACACCTATACATTTTTATTTAATCCTTAAATTCAGACTTTAAGACACTTGAATTCAGTCCCGAAGATATAAGAACGTTTTGTTTAATTCAAGTCGTGAACCTTCACGTGTTGCTTTACCTGTACATTTTATTACTGACTATGGACTTTGAACGTTCATTTAGTTTCTGTTTCACTATAGCAGAAAGTTCCTAGCTTCGTTTGGGTTTTGTCATCCGACCCAAACCCCAGCTGCATATAAATAATCTTTTTTTACGTGCAGGGTCAGGGCAGTTTGGCCAAGAAAATCGGCCCGAGTGTGAAGCCTATTATTTCTCGCGGCCGCTTTTGTAAAGGCTCCCTCAAAACACCGGGAGAGATAATATATGATATTATTATCTACCGGGCGAACGCGGACACAGACGATATGCCGAATAAAGTGCTCGAGAACTTATGGCGGACCTTGAACATTTTGTTTGCTTACCGGAAAGTGGTTAGTTTTTAATAGTATTGCTCTCGATTCAATTTATATCTACATGTTACAGTTAAATCTCGTTTTTCGTTATAACGTGTTTTCTCTAGTTAAAACTAGTTCTTACTAACTGCCTTTGTTAAAACTGAAATTAGGATTAAAAATATAGATACTTTTAATAAAATATTAAATACCTGTTAATTAAAAACCTAACCTAACCTGACCTAACCTAACCTAACCTAGCACGATGAACCTAACAACCTAAAGCACTTTAACATCGTTTGAAACAGTTTTAACTGAATCATTTCGAGAAAATGTCTAGTTAGAACTAGTTTTCACTGATATTCAGCAGTTAATTCTAGTTGTAACAAAGGCATTATGTGAAAACTAGTTTATACTAAAGAAAACGCGTTGCAACCAAGAAAGAGTTTTAACTGTAACCTAACCAAACCTAACCTAGCACGATGAACCTAACAACCCAAAGCACTTTAACATCGTTTGAAACAGTTTTAACTGAATCATTTCGAGAAAATGTCTAGTTAGAACTAGTTTTCACTGATATTCAGCAGTTAATTCTAGTTGTAACAAAGGCATTATGTGAAAACTAGTTTATACTAAAGAAAACGCGTTGCAACCAAGAAAGAGTTTTAACTGTAACACGTACGTACATCTTGGTATGTGAAATATTGTAAGTATTTGAAAAAAAATCGAACGGTTTCAAAACGTCTCTAACTAACTAACTAACCATCACGTCGTTTCCCCCAGGGGGAGGCAGAGAGACAGACCGCCAAACAACTCGCACACACTCGTCGCATCGTTTAGATTCATACATCGTCTCATACATGCTCTTTTATTATTCTGACTCTTGACATGGCCCGACTAAATTATCTGATTCACTTGGTCGTGCCATGTCTTTCTTGGGCGTCCTCGACTTCTTCTACCACTCTCATTTGCGTAATATATTCTCCGTATACTCATTTCCTCGTTCATTCGCTCTACATGCTAGTTTTATTACAGCGAAGAACAGTATGTTAACTTTAACAACCGCATTTTAAGTAAGTGTGTTGATAACCAAGTAGTAAAAATAGTAAAAAAATTGCGTGTGTGGTATCGAAAGAAGCAAAAATTTGCAGAGGAATTTCTGCCTGCGATTTTTAGGTTACCACAACAATTTACAACTCTCAATGTCGCCCAAGTCATGACGATTGGAGTTTTGATATTATGTGCATTTTTTAATAATCACACAAAAGTCCCGCATTTTTCAAAAAGTTTTCTTTTAAGTGAAAACTTCTTTAACACCGTTGTGATTTGAAACTATGAAACGAAAAAGCGGCATTAAAATGAGACAAACACATCTACAGGATTTAGCCTGCGATAGGATGAGATATAATAACTTTGTGCTATGCTTCGTAGCCTCCCCACTCTTGTCTACTTTAGTTTTCCGAAGGTGTCACTTCTACCTCGTGGGTATTGCACACTCTGATTTTTTAAGAGAAAACTTATTTGGCACCGGTGTGATTTGAAACTCGATGAAACGAAAAATAGCGACATTAAAAACAGACGAACAAGTACAACTGTAGGATTTAGCCTGCGAGAGACTGAGATAGTATAATCGATCTCCTCTTTCTGCCTTGCTTGGTAGCCTCCCCGCTCTTGTGTACTTTAGTTTTCTGAAGGTTTCACTTCTACCGCGTGTGAATTGCACACTTTGATTATTTTTAATTACACTTTATAGCACATCATCAATACATTACGATGAGCGGGCGTATTGCCTGGCGGCATTTTCTAACAACCAATCCTTTGGTCAATAAGTAAAAAAGATTTTGCAGAAAGAGTGAAGAACCAATGACGATGCCGGGTAGAAACAAGTACCTTATTCATCTATAAATAATTATTGTGGTTTTCAGATTATTAGGTAAAAAAAATCCTATGTCATAAAATAGCGCAAAAAATAAACAGGTTTATGAGTAAGAAGAGGATACCTGCGTGGAAAGTGGCCGATGATATCCCCGAAATGCACGGCCTGACCAAGTATTTTACGACGTTATGTTTGTGTATATACTTCATAAAAATAGATATAATGAGATGTTATTGTTTTATTGTCATTATTTGTAACTTGGCATTATAGGTATTTCTTATAGATTGACATACAGTGGGAAAATAGAATAGATTGACATACAGTGGAAAAAAGTTAATTCTTTCAATGTCGTTGTTTTTGTTTTATTTACTACTAGCTTTTGCCCCCGGCTTAGCTCGCATAGTTTTAGGGGGGTTCCCACTCCGCCTCCTCCACCTTCCCTATCCCCACTCCACTTCCCCCCTCCCCCTCCCTCCCAACCTCCCCTCCCCCATCCGTACTCCTACCTCTCCCCTCCCCGTCCATTCCCGTTACATTCATTTTTCAAACAGCTCGCGTGCCACCTATTAAAGCGTAACAATCAAACACACGCAGTTTCGCGTTTATAATATTAGTATAGAGTATTTTATACATATTTGAATTTTAACTATCAAAGGGATCTCCATAGTAACCTAAACAAATAACAAAATGACAGCGCACGTCAAATAATTACTTACAGTTACCAAGCAACGATTTGTTTTGCTTTTCTGGACAATAAACGTATAATAAATAACTTCATAACGCCAGGGTTTATTCTAACGCTAGAGATTACCAATATGTACAGCCTGTACTGCTCGTAAATAATGTAGCTTTTTTAAAGTCCATTCCGTACTTTTTGCGTGAAAGAGTAACAAACATACATATATCCATACATCCACACAAACTTTCACCTTTATAATATTAGTAGGATTGGTTTAAAACAAACTAAAATATAAAGTGCATTGTATGTGGCGGGCGGTGTTGATTTGATTTGTATAAGTATCTACAGTTCACTTGACCTTCAAAATATTGGAAAAGTCACTATCTACAAGAAAATTCGAAAAACCATCCCCATACCCCATAGCAGTATTTTGATACTTTTTAAAATTAAATTTTGAAAATAGGAAGAAAATTTCTGTCTGCATCACATTTCGAAAAACTCTGCGTAAAGCCCGGGCAACGCCGAGATTAATGAAATTTTGCACACTTGGCCTTCAAAACACGAGAAAGGAAATGAGGAGAAAATCTACAGGATGTCCGGGGGTAAAGTGCTAACTTCGGGAGGTGATTCTACATGAAAGTACAAGTAAAAAATATACATAACTTTTTTCGAAATTCCAACTTTTAGGGGCAGTTTTGAGGTAAAAAGATAAAATTAGTCCGGCGTGTGCGGCCAGATTTATTATTTTCCGCTGTTACGATACGGGCCAATCACAACCGAGTCGGGCGCCCGGCAGGCTCTCAGCAAGTAAGATCGTACCTCACACGAAGGATTTTTAGTAGGTACTTCTTTTTGCATGAGAAAAAAATGTTGGAATTTCGGAAAACTTGTTAATCTTTTTACTCCTACCCTCATCTAGAATCACCTCCCGAAGTTAATGCACTTTACCCCCGGACACCCTGTATATGAGATTTCCAAAAACCACCCCTTAAGGCAGAATAAAGCCGTTATCCATATCCAACTAGTAATGATGAATATATATGTAAAGATAATGAAGGATTAAAGGGACTTCATTGTAATAATGACCTTCTAATTGAAATAACTGCATATTTATTTATATTTTTAGAGTTAGTTTTAATAGTAAAAATAATTGTCACAGTTTTAATTTTTCAAGATCACCCGAAAACTACCGTGTGTTTGGTGAATGTGTGACGTCATCACTCACCAAAATTTTGTTTTATTTATAACATGTGTGGTCATTTTGTATGACAGTTATATGGAAGAAGCCGTGAAACTATTCAAAATTGAAAACATTATGTAGGTGGAATTATTTATTTATTATATTATATTATTAATATTAGATTATATTTTGCGATATTATTACGGGAGAGTGGTATAAAAATTGTTTGAAATTATTATTTTTTAGTTACACGAATCGTAATCAATATTAAGGAAACCGAAAAATAGCATCTCCCACACGCACACTTCGGAGCGATCGACTCCCGCGCCACTTCAGGCCGCCGCGCAGAAAAGTCTCATGGTGAACTGCGCTGTAAATCTATCGGTCTTTACTTTTCTGTGCGTGCGGCCTGAAGTGGCGAGGGACTCGGTCGCTCTGAAGTGTGCGCGTAGGAGATACGGCGTCGGATCAGCCGTTCGACTCCCGCCATTTTGAAATTCGGAGTTCGCAGGATTTTCCCTGGAACTAACATTACTATTTTTTTTGTACAGTAGATTTTGAATATTTTAAAAAATAGAGATAAACTAATAAGAGATACCTCTATTTTCGAAACTGAATTATTTAGGCCTAAATAATGTTTCAACAAACGCAACAACTAAATCTCTATTAATAGTATGTAAATAAACGAATAAGGTGAAAGGTTATTAATATGATGGCTTTGTCATACATTTAAATCCTATGACTTTAAATTATGGTGAGCAGTGACGTCAGCACTAATAATACCAACTTGACTATGTGTTTTAATAACATAATTAAAAATTGACTTTATAATATTTTTTTTAAAACTCTACGTTTAATATTATTTAATAAAACTTATTTACTCAGAATCAGAGTTTATTGGTCTATGTCAGAGGTCGGCAAAGTGCAGCTCCGGAGCCGCATGCGGCTCTTTGGCCCGTTAAGTGCGGCTCAGGCACAAATGTACTTGGACGCTTTTGCCAAAGATTTTGAAAGGAAAACATTATTTAATATTGAAGCATAGCCACAAAAATAATTCCTCCGTTGACACTATTCGAAAACAACAATTTTCAACATAAGGGATGCATTTCTCGGCATGTTTCAGGAATTTAAAAGCAGCAGAACAACCTTAGCATTCGTCAAACACGCTCTTAATGCTTCGATAACAGATTTGAAATTTTCTCCCTTAGGCATTGACGTGGGTAACTTTGAAATACAATTGCTGGATTAAAAAAACAAGGAAATGTGGAACTCTAAATATGAACGTCTTTGTGTTGATTTGGAAATATTGGAGAAGGTCTGCTTTGAAAGACCTGGAGAAGGAAGACAAGATCATCTTCACTGCCTGGAATAGCCTCACTCTTACGATCTGCTGACAAAAACTCGCGTTTGCTGTTCGCTCGCTTTTCGGGTCTACATACTCATGAGAACAATCTTTTTCAAGCATGAACATTATCAAGAGTAAACTGAAAAGTCATCTTATTGATGAGAACCTGAAATCGTGCCTAAAATTAAAAATAACAACATAAAAAGCTGACTTACTCAAACTTTCCAAGGAGGATTCAATGACAAGAAGTATCAGTTATTGTCATGATTTAAATTTATGGATTCCTTATAAACATATTATTTTTAATCAATGAATAAAATCTTTATTAAGTATGAAATCAAGTTTTATTCAGCGTATTCGCAATTTAATGAAGTGCAATAATAAGTGTTTTCTAAATAAATAAACAGATTTGGCTCCCAGATTCATTTTGAATCGTTGCAATGTACATATTTGGCTCTTTGGCTAAAAAGTTTGCCGACCCCTAGTCTATGTGAACATATTTTTTTAAAGACATAATATTTTTCACTGGAGTTCCTTATTATGTAACATTGTAATAATGGTGTGGCAGTCTTTATATTATCGCCAACTTAATTAGTAAATTACTTACCATAGTCTATTTTGGAAACTTCACATGGGAAATAAGACTGTTTATAAAACCAATTTAGTATTGTGATATCCACTTTGGTAGGTACTATATAGTTTACAGTTAAGTGTAGAAAATAAATGATGGCGCTGCGATGGTTTTTTAGGTTTTATTTATTTATTTCAACGATATAAAATGGCTATTACAATCCGGTGATACATGATACATGATACACAAGTGGTACACAGGAGGTAATTACAATAATAATAATGTACATTAGACAAAGTACATATGTATGATAATAACTAGTATTTAGTTATAGGATACACATATGTTTTACAACAAAAAAAAGAATATGAGCTCGTACAAAATACACATTTTTATGCAGAGTAAAATTAAGTAAATAAAGGTGAATACTTGGAAAAATTCTCAACATCAAGTATAATATACCTACTTTACTTTTATTTGTACATAATGTTGGATTCTAAGAATTGGCTAAAATGGAGTAAATTAGTAATGATATTATTGTTACCTTCAGTTGAAATAACTGCAGTTTGAAATGACTACAGGTACTGCTAATTAGTTCTGCTTTTCAGGGCTGTCAGTTAGAGAATCAATAATAAATCTTTGGTTTAAAAATAATAATTTTGAAAAAAAATTATACATTTATTAGCTATCACTTAACTAGTCTGTCTGATAGTTAATATAAATGAAGTAAGTAGTTTGGAATCTATATTAGAGTATGATATAGACGCCATGCAGACGAACACTATTATACCTAACATTAATTATTGTGATTGAGGTATGATATTATAGCCTTCTTATAACTATATTCGGTGGAGTTGAACACATCTACTATTTCTGAGAAAGCATTGCCAACTGCATGGAATCTAGGTATAAGCGAGTATATAAATAACTCCGTCCTGATATTTTTGTTGCAATTAAAAAGAATTTTGGATCGAGTAGTTCTAGTAGGTATGTTCATAGTCGGGAAACACGCCAAACGCGTGCCCAACATTTGTACACAGTTGACATTTGTCAAATGAGAACGGGTCGTTTCTTCGACTCGTTCTTGTGTTCAACAGCTCGGCTGTGGAATGATTTGCCGGCCTCTGTGTTTCCTCCTTCCTACAACATGGGTCTCTTCAAGACATTGGTCTTGAAGAGACCCATGTTGTAGGAAGGAGGAAAAGTTCATTCCTTCCTCTCCTCAAAAAGACCCTCCACACAGCATCCCAGATGACATAGGCCCTGAGGGAAATTATTTTCCTCATTAATGTAAAAAAAAAAAATGTGGAAGGTAATTAGGTTTAATAAATCAGGACTGTCTATAATACCATTAACAATTTTAAAAATAAAAGTCAAGTCGGAAATAAGTCTTCTATCTGAAAGTTTGAGTAAGTTTAATTCTTTCATCAAGTGATTGTAATTTATTGATTCTATTGGTAGACCAAGTTTATAGTTAATGAATCTTAAGAATTTATGCTGAATTTTTTTCAATGGAATCGGAGCGAATTTTGAAGTGAGGGGACCAAATAGAAGAATTATATTCGACTTGACTTGAAATATTTTGAAAGTCTCTGCTATTTCGAAGAATGAAACCTAGCATTTTTAATCCTTTATTGGTTACTGTAGTTATATGTGGAAGAAAGTTAAATTTGGAATCGAAAATAATGCCAAGATCATTAATCTTACTGACAGCGCTGAGGGAAACATTATTAATTTTATATGGATAGTTAAGGGGTTGATTTGTTCGGAAAAACCTTATTATCTGGCATTTACTTATATTCAGATAAAGTTTATTAGTTTTACACCAGTCTTGTAGTTTATTTCAATTTAATTGAATGTGAATACAGCCATTTATTGTTTTTATAAGTTTAAATATTTTTAAGTCGTCGGCGAAAATGAACACTTCAACATTATTATCAAAAACAGTGATGATATCATTTATAAAAAGTAGGAACAGTATTGGGCCTAAATGTGACCCTCGAGGTACACCGCTAGTAAGCGTGAATTTGTGTAATAGGTAAGAGTTATTTTTTACTTGAAGAATTCTATTGGTTAAGTAACTCTTTATCCATTCCAATAGTTTACCCTCTATTCCCATTTTTCTAAGTTTGTTGAGAAGAATTTCATGGTTAACTTTTTCAAACGCTTTGACAAAGTCTGTATATATTGAATCTACTTGGGTTTTATTTTCAAGTGAGCATGCAATAAATTGTTTGTACAGGGAAAGATTTGTTAGGGTGCATCTGCGCGGCATAAAGCCATGTTGGTTAGGTACAATGATGTTAGTAGATTCTGTCAAGGATAAGTTTTTTAAACAGTTTGGGGATAGTTGAGAGCATGCAAATGGGTCGGTAATTAGTGACATCATGAATATCACCCTTTTTAAATACAGGTGTGAGATAAAAGTTTTTCCATAAATCGGGGAAGCAGCCAGAATTAAGTGATTGGTTAAATATTTGACATAGTGGCTTGGCTAGTATCGATACGCATTTAATTAGAAAAGCAGGACTAACTTTGTCAGGACCCGCTGCTTTTTTCTTTATGTCGAGTGATTTTATTTTGCGTATAACATCCGGAATATTTATATGTAAAACGGGAATGTGGACTGATTTCTTCGGATGAAAGGATGGAAGTTGAACATTAGGGATATCCTTATCGTAGACATTTTTGAAGAAGTCAGCAAAGAAATTAACGATGCCATTAGTATCACTGCTGCTTTTCCCTTCGAAATACATGTGAGTAGGTATGCTGGGTTTATTTTTTCTTAGTGAGTTTATGTGTGTAAAAAATTTTTTGGTATCAGAAGAAATAGACTTTTCTGTGTTAAGTATGTATGTTTGATATAATTTTCTGGCGAGTATTTTGCAGTCGGTTCTATATTTATGAAATATTTTGTAGTCTGAGATAGAGTTGTTCTCTTTGAAGTTTTTGTGCCAGATTTTTTGGTTTTTTGTTAATTGCTTTAAGTCATTATTAAACCATTTGGGAAACTTTGATGGTATTACTTGAATAGAGGGTACGTATTTTACGATAGCCATGTTGATGATGGAGTAAAAAGATTCTAGGTTATGATTAACATTTGTGTTTCTGTCTAAAAGGACCAATCTGCACTTTCTAAGTATTTTATTATTAATGGATAATCTGCTTTGGCAAAATTATAAGAACAATTGGGAACAGTGTTACAGTGAGTATTAAGACAGTTGTTCATAATGGTAAAGTTTAAGGGAGGATGGTGGGAATCTGTGGGGAGAAGAGAGTCTATGGATTTACTTAGTTTTACTGAAGGATCACTACCAAATGCAAGGTCTAATAGGTGGTGATTAGAATTATATACATTATTAATTTGTTTAAGACCAAGGAAATTAGACATATTTATAATTAAATACAATACCAAGATGGCTCATAAGACAATGAATGTTTGTTTAAAAAAACACTTCGGTCAAAATCCATATTTCATAACGTATTTGTATTTTCAAAAATTTTGCCACAAACTATAATTTAATAGAAGTTAAATTGTAATTCAATATAAGTAAAATAAAACAAAATAAATTTTAAATGGGCTGTTATTTCGTTATAAGGTAATAATAATAATAATATTAATACGGCATTAAAGGATGGGGCGGTACATATACAATACAAACACAAATAATTTACATATCACAAAAACTAATAATAAAAACAATTTATAAAAACCCTTCTCACATTCGTCAGAACTTTTATTCAAACAATTTAAGGTCAGAAAATTAAGTGCATTATACTTTTATCATGGAAAATTACAAAGTTATATAGATAAATAATATTCAAAATAAAGTGCACCCTTTAAGAATAACAAAAATCTTAGACAAACATCAATACTTCCTACTCCAAAATGTCAAAAAACAATAGGACAGTTAAATCATAAATATCTACGAGTATTTTTTTTAATTCACTACATGAAAAAATGAGAAACATGAACAGTAATATAAAAAAAATTAAAGCTCAGCTTAAAAATTATACCGAAAATTTGAACTGAACAAAAAAAATAAACCAATATAATAACACCCCCATACACACAAGCCCTGCTTATTTATGGAGGTAAATCAAATACGTATATTATTATTCTTCAGGTAAATTTCGGTCATCCATGATAATTTTTAAGTAATGCTCTCTTTTCGCCGCTATATTTATTTTTTCAATAAGTGCAGTTCTGATAAGTTTTAAGATTTTCACGGCCAAAAGCATTTTCGTTATTTGTTTTTGGGGTGTTATGCCGTGTTGCGCTACCTCCTTCTTTAGCCAACGTTTCGGACACATCTACCGGATCTGCCGGATCTGCCCTGATGATGAACACTGCAACGATGTCCGAAACGTTGGCTAAAGAAGGAGGTAGCGCAACACGGCATAACACCCCAAAAACAAATAATGAAAGTTCAGTTCTGTTTGTTTTGCACTTTTTATAAACAAAGCCGATGGAATTTAAAATTTTTCCCGGCTACCATCAAATCCAATGTCTTCTTTGAGTACGGTTATGAAAGTTCTTAATGTTGGGACTTCTTTACGAACTATGAAAAAAGAATGAATTTATGGTACGCATATCAAAATCATCCAACTCTTTTTAGGGCGCATTTTCCGTTTTCATTTTTCATTTTCATTTTTCCATTTTCTGTTTCCCGGTGTTTAAAATTTTCCATCTGTTTTTTCCCCTTCCTTGACGATTCGCCTTATCGTTAATTGAGATTTACCTGTGTGAAAAACATCATAAAAATTATTATTATAGAAGGTATCTAAAAAACACAGTAGATAATATTCAATAAGAAAGAAAGAGAAAATTAAGAAAAAAGTTACTTTTCTATGAGTTTAAAGAAGTTGTATATTAATTATTATTATTATTTTTAATTGCGTTATTCCCCTTTTCTCGGGGCTTCACATAAACTGTCAAATGAGAGTGTCAAATTCGGATTTTTAAGCATAACCTCAAATCAGATTGTAATGGTTATAATCGCTCGAAAATTGGCATAAATCTTGTAATATTAATGAAATTTATTAAACAAACGTACTATACTATTCTACGTACCGGTCATTTCTGCAGTTCGTTTGTAAACATCTTCTAAATTAGACAGAAGCTTCTTTGCCTGATATTCTGCTAATCTACTCGATGAATTTTTGAAGATTTGACGTTCAAAATTACATCAGGTTTCAAATGCGTAAAGCAAAATTAAAATTCTGCCTAAAGCCCCTTCAACGATGGGGATTTCAGCTATTTATATGAGGGCTGTCCGTAAAATAAGGTCACCAAGGTGCTGCGGTCGCGAGGAATAATTTTAAGCCAGATCTGGCAGCACTGGTGTGTAGCCTGATTCCTCTACGCCAAATCCCCACCACGATGCACTCTCTCACTTAGTCTCGGCGAGGCACCCGTTCGTGATGGGGCTACCACTCGCCGCACCCACCAGGTGTGAATTACGCTCTATAATTAGTTTTTTTGTGCAAGAAACAAAACCCCGGTAAAAATTCATTCTCATCTACTTACTTGAAAAGTGCGGAAAATAGTGCATAAGTGCGAAAACGTGTGTAAATGGTGTAGAGAATTTAAAAGCTTGCCGGACGGCCGTCGGTTTCAGACGAACAAATTGCCAAAGTGGATAAAACAATGATTGCAGATCGACGCACGGGTGACAGTTTGGGAGCTCTGTGATATGATCCCCGATGTCAGTAAAACTACTTACTACTATTGACAAGATTTTGACAGAAAATTTGAGAGACCACAAGGTCTGCCCAAGGCGGGTTCTAAAATGATCACCGAAGATCACAAACAACAACGGGTTGAAGCATCCCTCGAATTCCTTGAGTGCTACGACATCGATGACGAAGAATTCTTGTACTCAATTGTGACTGGGGACGAGACCTGGATACACTACACTACATCAGAGACAAAGGAACAATCCCAGTGGCGTCATTCAGATTCGCCGAAGCTAAGTTTAAAAACGAATTACAGAGCGTAACTCACACCTGGTGGGTGCGGCGAGTGGCAGCTCCATCGCGAACGGCTGCCATAAGCCGATCACCTTCTCGGACATTTAATTAGACCCGGCGCGGCGCGGCAATTGATCCCTCCGAGAAAATCATTCTTCTCTCATTTTAATGATAGCACAACCGGGTTAGGGAAAATGATTGACCAAATGCTTATAAATAAGCGAAAAGTTGCTTATCTGATAGGAAGTAGTCTCATGGATATTAAACATACAATACCTATTCATTATCGTACTATATAATATTAATAATTTATTTGATAATGGCAAGGAGAAGAATACAAACACATTATTTCTTTCAAGCTATAAATAATTATTCATTGTGTATAATATCGTATTGAAGAAAACTAATATTAATTACAAAAGAATTATTGTGTTAGTGGGTATAAATGTTAATTAAAGTGTAATAGATTCAATAGAATGGCATTTTAACCATTTCTGACAATACACGAGGATATAAAGGTAAAATCGAAAAAGAATATTTAACGTGCCGCCGTTTTGTGTTAAAAATAAAATAAACATTCGAATCTGCTAGCAACAATTTCAAAAACTCAAAGATTTAGGTATGATGTATAAATATATATATTTTTACAGCATCCGGTATTTTCTGCGCACCATTGTTTTCGAATTCACAAAACTATATTTTAATCGGTATATATATATTTTTATAAAGATATCCTACTAATATTATAGAGGCGAAAGTTTTTTGGATGTATGGATGTATGGATGTATGGATGTATGGAGGTATGGCTGTATGGATGTATGGATGTACGTATGTTTGTTACTCTTTCACGCAAAAACTACTAAATGGATTTTAATGAAACTTTACAATAATATATCTCATACATCAGAATAACATACAGGCTATATATAGGCTATAACTCCGAGTTCTGGCATTATGAAATTTGTTTAAAAAAGATTGCAATAGGTGACACGATTAGTAAGATATCTATAATTTTTTATTCGATTCAAATTATTAGGAGAGTACTTCAAATAAATGAGGGGGCGGGATGGTGGAGGGGGGAGGGGGGTGAGGGAGAGGTGGAGGAAGAGGGGGTGGGCGGAGGGGGAGGGAGGGGGCGGGAGGGGGAGGGTGGAGAGGGGGTGGGGGAGGGAGGTGAATGAGGTGGAGTGGGAACCCCCCTAATACCGTGCGAGCGAAGCCGCGGGAAAAGCTAGTATATAATAAATTTCAATAAGAAAACTTGATTTGTTTTGAAATTATTAAATCTTATAAAACATCTTCAAAAAGCGGCCTGGACGACAATACCTTTTAATTAAAAAAAAAATTCACGATTGTGTGCATTTTATGTTCAATATTACTTTAATACTCATAAAACATATTATACATATGAACATAAAATATAACATATTATATTTATGGTAGGTTACGAATTATAAAATAACTAGCTTTTTTCCGCGGCTTCGCTCGCATGGCATTAGGGGATTTCCACTCAGCCTCCTCCACATTCCCTCTCCCCACTCCACTCCCCCCATCAATCCCCCTCCCCCTCCACCCACCCCTCCGCACAACCTCCTCCATCCTTCCCCTTTCCCCTTCTTTCCCTCCCCCCTCTCCCTCCCCCTCTCCCTCCCCTAACCCCCCCCCCCCCTTCCCCCCTTCCCACCACCCTCCTCCCCCTCACCTTCCCCCCTCCCCACCCCCCCCCCTCACCTTCCCCCCTCCCCACTCCCCCCACTCACCTCTCGCATTCCACACATTCATTCCCAATACATTCAGTTTTCAAACTGCTCGCATGCCACCTGTTATAATTTCGGTAAATATGCAGTTAGTCCACCTCACGGATAATACGGAACGTTCGTGTTGTCGAAGTTTGATGCACGGATAATACGGAATGTTCCTTTTTTAACTAATAGACAATCAAATATGACATCGTTAATAATATAATTTCTTATACGAAATTCATAATGCCAGAACTCAACGGTAGTTTTATACAAAAAAAAAACGAACAAAAAAAAGAATTATCCTATTTGGTTCAGTCGTTCGGGTTTATGCGAATACATACATTTTGGTGATTCATTTTTATAGATAGTTATTAAGTACGAATTATTATTCTTCTTTTTATATTCTACCAAAAAATCCAATACGGCAGTTTTATATTTAAAAAATGCGATACCTGTCTATCCAATTAAAACAATAATTGTTGTGTGACATTATGTCAAAATTTGAGAATGACATTTTGCAAAACAAAGATTCTTAAATAAAAATTCTATTTTAGAAAATATTTAAGCGAATTTATTTGATGTACCTACTTCCCTAATAATTTGAATTGATTAAAGAATTATAATTATCTTACTAATCGTGCCACCTATTGCAATTTTTTCATACAAATTTCGTAATGCCAGAGCTCTGAGCTGTAGCCTATATGTTCATATTATTGTAAAGTTTCATTAAAATCCATTCTGAAAAGTAGGAATTAGTATTTTATACATATTTGAATTTTAACATCAAAGGGATGTCCATAGTAACCTAATAAAAAAAAACATCGTTTCCAAGGCGACTATTGGGGTTTCCAATAAATCGATTTTGTTAGCGACAGAAAACGTATGATAAATAATTTCATAACGCCAGAGATTATTCATAACGCCAGAGCTTACCAATATATATAGCCTATAGATCTCGCAAAAAATGTAGCTTTCTATTAGTGAAAGAATTTTTAAAATCTATTCAGTATTTTTTGCGTGAAAGAGTAACAAACATACATCCATACAAACTTTCACCTTTATAATATTAGTAGGATAGTAGGATGTATAATTTTTTTTTTTTTTTTTTTCAGGTTCTCCATAAAACAGTTATACACCAAATTATTACGGAGAAGATTACAAAATATAAGAGGAAAAAAAAGCCAAGGAGGCAGTTTCACTATGTTGAGACATATGTCAAAAGATAGTTACTGAACTCTCTATAGGTAACATTGAAGATGTCAAAGCTCAATGCAGAATCGTTAAGCAGTTAAATTGCTATATTTAATGGGGCATTCTGAAAGGAAGAAGTACAGTACCGGAGATCAGTTTAAAAAAATGTTTCCCCAAAAATATTTGTCGGCGGGCTTCTAAGGTATTAAGATCGAGCATTCCTGTTAAGAACAACGATGGATACAGGAATGGGTAGTATGTATATTCCCTCATATACAGGTAACTCATATACCTTTTTTGTACTTTTTCTATTTCTAGGATATGGTTTTGTTCAGAGGGTGCCCAAATAATGGAGCTGTATTCTAGGATGCTGCGGACAAGTGCTTCATATGTTCTTCGTATTGCAATTCCATTAGACCTCGCATTACGAAGAACAAATCCGAGCACTTTGTTGGCGCGGGAGACAATGTCTGATATGTGAGATTTGAAAGAGAGATTTGCTTAAAAAATCACGCCAAGGTCTCGAATCTCGTTTTTGCGTGTTAGTATAATTTTATTAATATGGTATGGGAATAAAAATGTGTCTTGTGATCTTGTAAATGTGACGACACTGCATTTCTGGATGCTGAATGGTAAATTATTCAGTTCTGACCATTTGACAAGAGAATCAAGATCTTTTTGCAGAAGAATGGAATGTATATGACTTTTAATAGCTCTGAAAAGTTTAATATCGTCAGGGAAGAGGAGATATTTTGAGCGGTTAATGGTCTTGCCTATATCATTAATGAATAAAAGAAAGAAGAGGAGTGCTAGATTTGACCCCTGGGGAATCCCGGAGTAAAATAAAATATAAAATAATGTATGCGTATGTTCATATGTATACATTATTTTATAATTCGTGTCCTTCCTGAAATGACAGAAGATGCCTAAAGAGATCAAAAGGGCCACCAATGAAATGCTAAATACGAAAATTTCCAATTGTCTGGTTTTGACTGCTATTTCAATTTTCATCTGCAACCATAAAAGTTTTCTTGTTTTAGTGAAGTCGGTTTACACGCACGCATTAGTGGCATATTTTGGTTTTTATGTTAAGTTATAATTTCGGTTAAGTTATAATTTCGGTTAAGTTATAACTTCGAGACATATTTTTAGAATCAATTAAAATCTATTTAAATCTGTAATCAATGTGAGACTATTCAAAGAAAAGGTGGCAGCTGTCTTTTAGCTATTAAAAGTAAACTAAAGGTTGAACACATACCTGCTCTGGAGGCTGGCATCGAAGACTTATGGGTAAAAATTTCAATTGATTTTTTTGTTACATTTACATGTATAATACATTTTCCACCGGCATCAAATCTGGAAACGTTTCAATTGTTCTTTGATAAATTACACAAAAACATGGATGTATCGGAGAAAGGAATATTAAAATTATGGGAGTTTTCAACATCTATTCCGCACGAAGCCTCAATGAAGTTCAAAATGATCTAAACTTTAGTGTTCGGGCTCTATCAGAATAATGGTATTCTTAATTCGAAGTCAAGGACGTTAGATCTTATTTTATGTAACATCGCGTTAAACGTCATTCACAGCGATTCTCCCCTCGTTTATGAAGACAAATATCGTGCCGGTATTCTTGTAAAAGGCCGCCAAAGGCTACCAAAATTCCTAAAATTATAGATGGACGCGGATGGATATTTGATAGGGGTGATTTTGACAAACTCTATCAGATGATGAGCCAATTGAATTGGCAAGAGCTTTGTAGCTTTGACACTGTTAATGAGGCGCTACACAATTTTTATACTGTATGTATAACTAGCTGACCCGACGAACTTCGTACAGCCTCAGAATCAATAGTTGTTGAATTAAATTCAGTTTTTTTATTAAGTTAAAAATTACGCAATGAAGCAATTATCAATGCGCAACTGTCCGTGTTTTGTTTTTGTCAGTATCAGAGATGGCGTTGTGTACGGATTTATATTTTTGTGATTTTCTTACTTTTACAATTACTTACATTGCCTTGCACCACAGTTGGAGGGATGGATTCATACGTCCGTCACTCCCGGACACACTGACCCCCAGATTCCTACCCACCCCTCATACCTTTTTCCTTCCCAGAACTTTCTATCCTCCCCATTCCTTAAAAAGATCCTCCCCACAGCATCCCCTAAGATGACATAGGTCCTGAGAGAAATTATTTTCCTCGGGGCCTCCTGTGTGGAGCTTATGTAAAAAAAATGCGTTTCATTTCAGAGATTTATTATAATTATTGTATTTTTCCTTTGGAGGTGTGCAGACATACGTTCACTATTTGTCTCATTTTCGACTATTGACATTGAGTGTGTAAGAAAGAAGGGCAGCATTATACGATTAAAAACAAATGCACAACAATCAACGCATTGACATTTGACGTTTTTGAATGTTTGGAATTCATGCACAGTTCAATATTATACCCCTCACAATATTGCTGCAGTTCTTTCAAAATAGGAGAATTCGTTCCATACAAAATGTATGGGGAAAATAATTTTCTTTATAACTATTTATTTCGTTAACTTTTGTGATGTTTTAATAGTTATTATCCTATCCGGGGCGGAGAAAAATCCAACAAATCAAAGATCATCAAAATCAGCCCAGCCGTTCTCGAGTTATAAATAGTGTAATCAAACCGACTTTGTTTTATTTATAGATGTATTTAACGCTTGCTTCCCTAGGAAACCTCCCAATAATGGTGGACGTTCATATCCGATGTGGTTCTCTAGAGATACCAGCGTGAGCATTGAGATGAAACATGCTCACCATAAAAAATGGAAAGCTACTGGTAATCAAAGTGAATATGAAAAGTTTTTTTTTTTTTTTTTTTTTATTCCAGTTAAAAGAAAATTACATTTTCACTCATTTAACTAGAAATAATTATACACATTAAGATAAAATAAATATTTCAATACAGCGCTATTCTATTTCATTGTTTTGTTTATCAAGAATAAATATAAATAATTTTTTTTTAAATTTACCCAGCTTCTTTTCGTTTTTAATGTCATTTGGGAGGCAATTATATAAGTTGCCCCCCTCGTAACCAATGGATTGTTTACCATAGTTAGTGTGGATGGTATTTAAATGTATGTTATCGCGTTGTCGTGTAAAGTGTTTGTGTATTTGGGACGTTTTAATGAATTCTGTGTTTGTGTGTACGAGATTATTTTGTATTTTGTATATAAGGAGACATGTATTGTATTCATATAGTTTTCTTAATGTTAATAGTTTTGTTTCCATATATAATTTTTTTGTGGATGTTCTGGGCTTGTGATTAAATAGTTTTTTGATTACCTTGTTTTGTATTACCTGTAATTCATTTATGTGTGTTTCACATGCGTTTCCCCAGATTTCAATCAAATAATTTAAATGTGATTGTACGAGACTATAATATAAACCTATTTTTAATTTATTTGGCAACAGATATGATAGCCGGCTAAATACGCTAATTAAGGGTCGGGTTTGGAAAACATCGCTCCGCATTAGCAGTAGCATCCGCGTCTTGTAGCAGCAATACTAGAAAATTATATACGGGTAGTTAGAAAAATGTGTAAAGTTACTAGTGATTAAATTTTTTTTACTGTAATCTTACAAATTCTATAAGTTATACATACTGCAACTTTAGTTAAAACGTTGAAAAAGGCCTTCGCGATTATCTCTCCTGAACCTGTTGTAAACATTTTTACCAAAAATCCTTCCGTAATCTCAGAGTAAACATTATGTTAAAACATGCTATTAAATTAAAAGTGCTTCAGTGTATCTAGATTTTTATTGTAATTCGCCTAAACTTTCTGAATTTTTCAACTATTCTCCGCCATACAAAAATGTATGGCAAAATAATACGCCGCGCGATGTCTTATATAACGGTTGAATTTCACAGAATTCATTCAGTCGTGAGAGAGCGGTCAAGGTGGGACCACGCATATTTTTTTCGCAGCAATTTTGTTCGCTGTTTATTCGATTTTTGAAGGAATCATTGAGGAGATAGGTGTTACAGTAACCGGGTAAGTAGAAATAAAATATATCTAATAAATTATTTTTAACTTGATTTACAGTTTTACAGACTTTATTTTTATTTTTAAACTTCAGGTACCTTCAAAATGGGTAAAAATAAAGGAATTCTTGCTTACCGTGCCATAAAAAATAGACCCTCCCACTGGAAGAAAAGGAGAATAAGGTAATAATGTCAATTTTTTTTTTTTTTTACTGATTTCTATCAAAGGTAGTTTTAAGGTGGACTGAAGTCATTTTGCTTTTTGACTTCTAAAAATTTCGGCATCCATCTTGAATTTCTCTGTAGTTATCTACCGATTTGGTTCAATATCAGAATTCGGGCGTTTAGAAGTGCACTGAACTCGGATCTAATGTCAAAATGCAAAATTTCGGCATCCATCTTGAATTTCTCGTGTTCTCTACCGATCTGGTTCAAAATCAGTATTGGGGAGTATTGGCGAGCACTGAACTCGGATCTAATGTCCAAATGCAACATTTCGGCATCCATCTTGAATTTCACTAGTTATCTACCTATTTGGTTCAAAATCAGGATTAGGGCGTTTGGACGTGCACTGAACTCGGATCTAATGTCAAAATGCAACATTTCGGCATCCATCTTGAATTTCTCTAGTTATCTATTTGGTTCAATATCAGGATTCGGGCGTTTAGAAGTGCACTGAAATCAGATCTAATGTCAAAATGCAACATTTCGGCATCCATCTTGAATTTCTCGTGTTCTCTACTGATCTGGTTCAAAATCAGTATATGGGAGTATTGGTGAGCACTGAACTCGGATCTAATGTCCAAATGCAAAATTTCGGCATCCATCTTGAATTTCTTTAGTTATCTACCGATTTGGTTCAAAATCAGGATTAGGGCGTTTGGACGTGCACTGAACTCGGATCTAATGTCAAAATGCAAAATTTCGGCATCCATCTTGAATATCTTAAGTACTTTGACGATTTGGTTCAAAATCAGGTTTAAGGAGTTTGGGGTTCACCGAACTCGAATTTAATGTCAAAATGCATAATTTCGACGACCATTTTGAGTTCTCTACCGATTCCGTTCAAATTGTCACTAAGTTTTATTGAAAACAACGACAACATCCATTGATAAATCGAATGAATTTCGATGTTGGGTAAATTCTGGGTTGTATTATTACAAATAAATTTATTTTATATGTTTTTTTAGAAAAGCAGCAGAAGCAATATAAATGACGTCGTTATAACAGAAACTATCAGTGAACATGTAAGTTTTTTAAATAAACATAAGCGGCCTGAGTAATGGCCTTCCATATAAACTTTTTGCTATAATGAATGATCTACCACACTTTTTGTGAATGTTTAGAATTATCGATAATAGACCTGGAGAAAGGATGATGTCATTACAAAATGACAGTCTTATGAATAAATGAGGAGCTAACACTTATCACTCTGCATTGTTTTGTATTTTTTTATTAATTAGTTTACATTACAAATGTATAGTATAATGTCCTCCACGCTAGGAATTCACCTGTGTTGTGGAGGACATTTTTCAATTTTAAAATTATATAATAGTAAACAAGTATATAATAGTAACTTTGTTATTTTTGGATAATGCTGTGAAATAACTATAATAATTGTAAGTAATAATTAATTTATTTTGAACTTACATATAACATTTGCAATTTTACCTGTAACACGCACAACACGAGTTACAGCGTGTTTTATACAAAGAAAAAAAACTTTTCAATAGCCTTCTATAAAAAAACAGAGTGGAAGATACTTTATGTATCGCCCTGGTGTAAGACCACTATTCAGAATTGAAACGTTGCTTGAAATGGCTTTAGCCGTGTGTGGTGACCAAATCTGAATAGCCAGGTACTTCCCCTATATTATTCCCCTCCCACCTTATTCAGCCTCACAACACACCCCAATCACTGGCCCCAGGCGATTGATAACAGTTGGGACTTTGTAAGGTACATAAAAATAAAAATAAAACATTTAGTTGTTTTATAAAAATTTGTCTGAACTTCTTTATATTTTTGACTGTCCTTTTTTCTAAATGTGCTTCGTTCTACTTTATGTATATCAAAGATAAATTGTAAAATATATTCTTTCTTACTAGGTATTAATAAAAATCTGTATGCATATAAATAAACTTTCAAAAACAAAACTACCTGTTTTTTAATTTCTAAGGCACAGAGTAAAAACTGATTGTCGTAACTTATTCACACCCATTATTTTCTGGTAAAATTATAAAAAAAATTAATAACATTATACAAACCATATATGAACCAGAAATTTTTTCTACATCAAAACACCATTAGATTCTATGTCACATTGAGTCAAAAACTAAGACGTCTGTAAAGGTCCAGGGGGCTAAAAAAAGTCTATGTATCCTTGCCCTTGCATAATATGATTTATAGTCTGTCGAGCTGTATCAATTATGTTGGAAATAAATTAAAATTTTACAAAGCAAGTGTATTTTTATTCCGTATTTTATCAAAATGCTGAGCAGCCGTGCCTGAATCTAACCAAAATACACAGTAGATCGCGGCGGCCGAGCTTGTTTGCAACTACCAAAAATACCTTGCAGTGAATGGGCAGTTTGACCCAGGCGCAAATGTCTCTATGAGCTATCCACGCTATTCCACAATATGATTCTTAGTTAAGCTGTATCCATTATTATAGTAGGAACTAAATTTTAATTTTAGAAGGCAAGTGTATTTTTATTTCCTAAGTCCGTAGTGTCTAGTATACCCACATCTCCTCTAGTCAGACGCAGCCGGTCAGCTGCGGCCGTGTTTGTCTACAAGTACAAGAAATACCTAACTGCAGCGTCAGCGCGGTTTGATACCCGACCCTTAAGGGGATGATTTTATCTTTAATACCTTGTATGTGTTGTTTAAATGTCAAATGCTGATCAATGCACAACCCAAGATATTGTTCCTGGATCAGGTTTTGCAAGTCGTTGTTTTCAATTTTTAAGGGTACAGAGGAGGAATTATTTTACGGGTTGAGCTTAAGATCATGTATCCTGTTTTTTTAACATTCATTGTTAAAACATTTGATTGGAGCCAACTATTGATTTTTTCTAGATCTGTTTGTGCATTTTCTAGTAAGATATCTAAATCTTTACCCCAGTAGAAAATTGCTGTATCATCTGCGTATAAAAAGATTTCACCATTTAAAATTAATTGCGATATATCATTGATATAAATTTGGAACAGTAGTGGACCTAGTATGGACCCCTGCGGAACTCCATAGTTTATTGGAACGTAGTTGCTATTTTGATTGTTAATGCTTACGAATTGCTTTCTATTGCTAAGATATGATTTGAGTATATTGAGAGCAGGACCAACTACACCAATTTTCTCGAGTTTCTTGAGAAGTATGTCATGACTAACTGTATCAAAGGCTTTTTGAAGGTCAACTAATATAGATAAAATATAATTTCCACCATCAATGCCACTTCTAAGTTTACTGATTAAGTCGTTTATTGCTCCTAGTGTGTTCGATTTTTTCCTAAAGCCGTATTGTTTTTTTATATAAGAATTTTTTTTTTAGCAGAAAATTGTTTAATCTATCGTAAATTACACGTTCAAAAATTTTAGATAAAATTGGTAAGATTGAGATGGGTCTGTAGTTTGAGGTATTTGTTTTGGACCCACCTTTGTGAATTGGTATCACCTTAGCAATTTTACAGCTATCCGGAAAAGTTCCCTCTTTAAAACATTGATTGATTAATTTTGTTAAAGTAGGAATCAATTCTGTGGAGAGACTTAGCACTGTCTTACATTTGAGTGAATCGTAACCAGCACTTGCATTTTGTTTTAGAGATTTTAATATTAGACTTATTTCTAACTCCGTAGTAGGCTGAAGATATAAAGATTCAATGCTATCATGCATTAACGTTATTTCATTGGCTGGATTGTGTTTGATTTTGCTATGTATATTATCGGCTAAGGAGGAGCCAATGTTGCAAAAGAAATTATTAAATTGGTTGCATATCTCTACATTGTTAGTGATTATTTTATCATTAATGATTAATTTAGTACAAAAATTTCTTGAGGTGTAAGATTGGTTCTTAATAATATTATTAATTAAGTTCCAAGTTTTTTTACTGTCATTTTCGCATTTTTTAAAAAGATTACTGTAGTGTGTTTGTTTTAAGTTTCGTTTTTTTGTAGTGACATTATTTCTTATTTTTACAAATTCTGCTTTTAATAATGTGTTATTTGGTTGTTTTTTTAGTTTCAGATGTAATTTATTTCTTTTATTGATTAATTTTATAAGGTCTTTGGTTATCCAGTCTGGGTTATTTGTGTTTTTTGTTTTAATTTTAGTGGTACTGTTAGAATTAATTTTATTTTTCAAGTAGTTCACAAGATTGTCATAATTTAATATCGAATTGTCATTCATATTTAGATGAAAGGGATTTTGCAAGATATCATTCTTTAGATTATCAAGATTAATGTGTGTATATTTTTGGGACGATTTTAAAGATGTGCTTTTAACGTATGTGTGAATTACGTCAAGGAGTAGTATATTGTGATCAGAAATGGAATTATCACAGTTCGTTAGTGAGTATGATAGTTTTGTATCTGTGAGTATATGATCTATGATTGTGTTTGTATTTTCTGTGATGCGTGTGGCGTGTTTTTTGTTTATTTTGTTCAAAATAGTGTAATTATTAAATCTAATTGTGTTCGTATATTTACAAGTATGTGTATTGGCAGAGTCAAGCAGATTTATGTTGAAGTCTCCAAATACAATACCTCTTTTATATGATCCTAGATGAGAGGATAGTGTTTCCAGGAAGTCTTTGAAAACAGTATTTGGTTTTTTATACACTAAACCTATTTTTAGATTAAGCTTATTTACATGAAGCCATAGAAAGTTGTTGTCGGGGTCACTAGTGTTATTAATCACATTGTATTCTAAAGAATCTTTTATAAATATAGAGACTCCGCCTCCAGCTCCCTGCGGCCGGCAAGATGCTTCGTGTTTGTATCCTTCTAGGTTGACGTACTTTAGGTCCGCTTCTTTGAGCCAGGTCTCACACAGTAGGATAATGTTGAAGTTCGATTTCGTAGATTTTAGTAGGCATTTGATGTCATCTAGTTTACCTTTCAAGCTTCTCACATTTAGGTACATAAAGGAAATTGAGGTTTTTCCTTTTGATGTGCTCGGATGTTTGTGGCATGATATATTTTTAATTCTTATGTGGTTTTTTAGTTTTTCTGCAGTATTATGATGAACAGAAAGATTCTGGTTATGATTAAATAATCCCAATTCTGAAGTGTCAGTGAGGGCGTTAGAGTCGTGGTTTAAAGTAGGTAAGTTTGATTTCAGGTCCTGTAATTTTGTTTGTAGTTCTCGTACATTTTGATGATGTATTAACATTTTAGTGTTTAGTTTTTTGGGCGCATTTTAACGATAGTGGGATTGTTATTTAGGTATTTAATTGTAATGTCCGTTTCACCAGAAGACTTCCTTTTTGTTTAGTAAACTCAGAACAGTTGTTAAACGAAATGTTCATATAGCATTCCGTAATTATGTTAAATCTATAGAGAGTAATATCAATGATGATCCCAAGATATTTTGGGACTACGTCAAATCACTACGCAAGGATGATGGTATAACAGACATCATGATGCATGGTGATCGAGAAGTTAGAGGAGCGGATATAGCCAATGCATTTTCAACACATTTCCAATCAGTGTATAGTAATGAGGCTCCATTACTAAATCCCACTGCTGCTGCCAAGATGAATGTGAAGGAAGCCCAAAACATTGATAGAAGTCATATAGATGAAACAGATGTTAAATTTTTGATTATAAAAATGAAATACGCACATACGCTTGGGCCAGATTTTCTACCAGTCTTTTTTTAAAAGGATGTGTTGAATTTTTAAAACTGCCTCTGAGCTTTATATTCAACCGCTCTTTAGAAACTGGTATATTTCCTGATTCCTGGAAAGTCTAAAAAAATTGTCCTATTTTCAAAAATGGATCAAGGTCTGTGGAAAACTACAGACCAGTGGCAATACTTTCTGCCCCGGCTAAGTTATTCGAATCGATACTTCATAAACACTTGCAGTTTCAAGTAGAGCCGTTCTAAATATCGGAACAGGGTGGGTTTAGAAAAGGCCGATCAACAGACACGAATCTATTGGTATTCACAGATTATGTTTTCAAATCTTTAGATAAAGGCTACCAAGTAGATTGCTCATACAATGATTTCTCAAAGGCCTTTGAGAAATCATTGTATGCAATTTGCATCACATGGAATATTCTTATCAAAATTAATTTTTGTTTTCTCAGGAGTACCTCAGGGCTCAAATTTAGGATCACTCATCTTTCCGATTTTAATTAATGATATAACGGAAAATATTCTACATTCCAGGTCACTTCTTTTCGCTGATGATCTAAAACTTTTCTTGGAAAAACAAACCTTAGAGGACTGCATTCGACTCCATTCGGACATTGATAGAATTGTTGACTGGAGTAAACGGAATCAAATTGAATTCAATATCTCTAAATGTTTCATTCTTTCTTTCACTAGAGCGTATCATACCTGGTTTTACCGGTTCACTACGAGGGCTCTAAATTTAAAACGTGTCTCCACTATGAAAGATCGTGGTATTTTGTTTGATAGTATGTAGGTTAAATTTTCATGCTCATGTCGTAATGACGTGAGGTACTTCACTGAGAATGTTGGGTTTTGTCCTACGCACTGCGAGAAACTTTAGAGATACCCGGGTTCTCACAGTACTATACAATGCTTTGGTTAGAAGTAGACTTGAGAGTGGGTCAGTGGTTTGGAGCCCACACCAAGTGAAGTATTCCCTCATGTTGGAGAAGGTTCAGAAGAAATTTCAGAGATTTCTTTACCTGAGGAGGTATGGCTACTACCCGTGGCTCTACCCTACCCACTTTTTCTTAGGCATGCTTGGTGTGAACCATCTGCGTGTCAGAAGGGATGTGCTCATTGTAACACATTTCTTCAGACTGATTCGTGGAAGGTTCGAAAACTCGGCAATCATGGAGAGCATTAGTTTCTATGCTCCCGATGGTTATCTCCGTCACCGACAGCATAGACTGTTTTATTATAGACTGACATGCAGAACTAACTTGCCAATGGTTATGCCAGTCGGGAGAACAGACTTTTTGTTAATTTTTTATTTATTTAAGTTTTTATTCCAGCAAGACTGGGAGGGTAGTGCAATCCCAGTCTGCCATATTACATAAACAACTATAAAAGAAAAGAAAAAAAAATAGTTTAAATATTAGGTAGGTACCTAATTACAGCATAAAATGAAAACAAAATTCATCACACAAATAACAAAAAATAAGCATAAAATTAAAATAAATAATAAGTAGACAGAATTAAAAATAAAAAAGATATTTTGGGATCGTCCATCATGGAGGTCGCCTCATCATCTGCATCCATCGCTCATTTAATGGGGAACTGAGCCACTCGGATGCAGCCACGACAATGATATTGGTTGAAGTCCGTATCCTGCTCCAGAAGCTGGCTAGTCGGTGGCGAAGTAGGGCTGGGAATGAGTGCACCCTCCCCTCGGTGAACATCGTGGAGGCACTGCAGAACCTCGGTAGTTGCATAAGTTGCCTGTATGCATTATTGTAGCACACCCTCAGTTTGTCCCATTGCGCTGCTGGGTATTGTGTCCACAGTTCTGACGTGTACAGGGCAGTACAGTATGTCTTGAATAGTAATTTTCTGACATGTTCGCTACAGTGGTAGAACCGCCTTGAGAGCATTCCGGCCCGTATATTAATTGATCTTCTTTGTCGTTCCATATCTTCTATATCCTTCATGTCTTCGGTTAGGATATGTCCCAGATACTTAACCTGTGAGGCCACAAGCAGTTCAATTCCTTCTAAATATATTGGAGGAATATGTGATGGCTCCTTATTGTGTTTGAAAGCGACGATGACTGACTTTTTAGAATTGTACAACAGGTTATGAGAGTTTGCGTACTCTTCGCATATTTGCACAAGTCGTCTCATCGCTTTAATCGAAGGTGCAAGCAGCACCATGTCATCGGCGTAATTAATGTTGTTACTTCCTTGTCCGCAGATATGACAACCGATTCGTGTATCGTTCAACTCTTGTAAGAGGTCGTTAATGTACACATTAAATAGAGTTGGAGACATATTTCCCCCTTGCCTGACACCGCTCTTAAGGAATAAAGGTCTTGAAGAAGCTCCTGCCCATTGAATGTGATTTTCCTGTTGTCCGTACCAAATAGCCAGCATATTGACCACTGCTGCTGGAACATCTCGCTTTATGAGTTTTTCCCATAATAATTGATGGGAGACACGATCAAACGCCTTGCTTAGGTCAAGAAAACACCCATAGACTGTGGTTTTTCTTTTTTTGTAATAGGCTATTGTTTGTTTTACTCCATAAATGGCCATATCGGTTGATGAGGCGCTCTTGAAGCCGAATTGGTTATCAAGGGTAAATAGTTTCTCTTTAACTAGCGCGAATAAGATTTTTTCAAATAGTCTCGAAAGCATTGTCGCCAAGGAAATCGGTCGGTAATTTCCTAATACCGATGCATCCAGCTGATTGGATTTCAGGATTGGTACGATAATAGTTTTGCTCATATCCATCGGCATGTGTGTGTGTGTCTTAGGAGGCTTGAGTACAGGGCGGCTAGAATAGTATGAAGTTGATCTCCTGCGTATTTTATGTGCTCAATACCAATGGCGTCGTATCCTGGACTTTTCCCATGGGCGGTTTGCTTAATTGCGCTTTCAATCATTTCATGAGTAACATTCATGACCAGGTCATCATTGGCCGCAGGCGGGCATGTCATTATCGAAGGTTTCATGGTATCTCCTTGATCCTCGCTTAAAGAGAAAAAGTCTCTAAATTCGTTGGCTATGTTTTCATCACCCGTAATGTTGTTGACGCATAGTGGAACTTTGCTCTTGGCTTTCAGCACAGTTGAAGTTTTTTGCCAAAACTTTCTGAAATCTTTGTTATGCATAGACGTAGCTATGCTATCCATTCGTGCTTTGTTTTCCGAGTGTTGACATTTTCGGAGAGCAATTTTAAAAGATTTCTTACTAGTTTTCCTTTCGTCTGCGAAACGGCCTTCCGTAGGCCTTCCGGCTTGAACCTAGCAGAGGAATGCATGTCTTGAATGGCGGTACAAAGTGGAGACTTCATTATTCCACCCAGGAACAATTTCAAACATTTTTTTGGGTTCTTTCCTTCTGAATGCTTTTATGGCGGAGTTTCTTAGTATATGGACAATATTACCGTAGAGAGAATCTAGTTCAAGTTTATGAGTTTCGTTATCACAGTTAAGTCTTTGACATCTTACGGCATCTGGGGGTTTCATTTTTAACAATAGTTTATTGGCAAGGGCGTTGTAAGTTTTAATATCATTTTCGGATTTCGCCGTCCATTTTCCAAAAACCTTTGATCGATTCTGTCTGTTGGAAATAATGGGGGTTAGATTTAGATCTATTTCCACAGTTAGTGGGAGATGATCTGACCACGTCGCATCGGCTGTGATTTTTACGCTCCTCACTGCACGATTCAACCCCTGTGTCATAATACAGTGATCAAGCCATCTGGTGGTTCCGTGGGCGTCACTTACATAAGTAAATGTATCAGAGCTTAAATGCACAATATCGGTGTATGTATAGCTATTTTCTATACAGAAATGTGCAAGTTCACGGCCAAAAAGTGACCTCGGATCCGCGTTGAAATCTCCTATAATCATGGAGTTGGAGCTGTTTTGTTCCTCAATAATGGCGTGTATTTTTCCCAGACAGTCTGCGAATTCCGGTAAGTTCTCAGCTGAATTGGTCGGCATATAAACCGTGACTATAAGGAGAGTTCCATTTGCTGACTCCAGTTCAATAGCCGTGATTCTTGGATCTCTACAGTCAATCAGAATGGCTTTTATTGTATTGCGCCATAAAATTGCAACGCCTCCGTAGGGGCGGCCAATTAATGGAGCGTCTGAGAGGTTCACCGCAGATGTTCCATGACTGAGAAATTCTGGATGTATTGACGACAATAAAATCACTAAATTAAATAGAATCACAGTTAAATAGAATCACTTCGAATATCGATATGTTTAACATCAATGAAGCACAATTCAGACGACAAGCTTTGTTGCTGTTAGTATGATTGTGCTTCATTGAAGTATAAATTGCTTAAATCTGTTTAAATCTTAATACTGTATTTCTTTTGAAACGCTTTGGAATTTTTAATTTTGTAATATTTTAAAAACGAATAAATTGAATTGAATTGAATGAGCAGTGAGCCAGTTTCTTTATCCTCGCGCTCTGAAATAACTCACGGAGTTGGTCTTGTGAAGTCTCGGTCATATTCGATTTGGCCGCTATCCGCGCACTCTTCCTTGTAGGTACTGTTGTTTGCACATTATCTTTCACTTTTATGGTAGGAGAGCCGACGACATTAAACCTGTAATGATAGGTCTCCCAAAGTTCATATACAAAAATCGTTAGGTCTTTCATAGGGGTACACAAAATGGCGGTGATGCCATGTCTGGGACAGGTCAACGTAAAAAAAAATTTTTTGAAAAAAATAATTTTTCGAGACTTCTGTAATCATAAGTCTCCCATATTCTGATTGTTCCTCGAGATAGGGGAGGAGTAGGACTATACGAAAACGCAGTGCTGCCCGTCCCCCTGATGGGCCGTCTCAGTTGCTGCCGAGATATAAAAGACACCTCCTACGAGGTATCTGTACTCATCGGTCTCCTCAAAAAACCAAAGCTTATCTGAAAGATCATCAAATTTTGTCTAATCAAAACCACTGCTGCCATTTCCAAGAAGTGGACAATATGGCGGCAGCAGTGTTTGAAAGTCGCCCTCCGCGCAATCGAAATTGACGTTTCAATTCGGTTTTATCAGCAATCTGTATTATTGAAATACGCCTTCCACTATCACGAACAATAAATTTTACATGTCGTTGATTGTTTAAATAAATGAAATCGCATATTTTATGCGATATTTTTCGATTTTTCAGCCGTTTTCATTGTGTTTTTTTATACTTTCTTACGTCTTTCATTGCATAAGAGACACCTCGTACCCAGGTATCTATAATCATCAAACTCCTTAAAAAACCAAAGTTTATCTGAAAGATCATCAATTTTTGTGTAAGAAAAACCACTGCTGCCTTTTCCAAACTGTGGAGAACATGGCGGCAGCAGCGTTTGAAAGTCGATCTTCGCGCAACCGAAGTTGGCGTTTCAATTCGGTTTTATTAGCGATCGCCCGGTTTTTTTTCGATTTATATTATTGAAATACGCCTGCCACTATCAAGAACAATGAATTTTACATATCGTTGATTGTTCAAACAAATAATTCTGAAAAATTTTCAATGGTTTATTCGCATAAAAAGACACTATACTAGATATAATGGAATGGTATTGAAATTTAGATGAGGGCAATAAAGAAAGAAGATTGGTTTTAAAATAATTTGATAATTCTGTCACAAGAAAGCAATACTGATGTAACAGCCAAAAACCCAATTGTTCACCAGAGCCAAAAAACTTGATATTTTTGTTTCTAAACAAAAACTTTTCTGTAGCACCCATAGTGATAACCAAAATTTACACTATTCTCATGAGTCAATGATGAGTCGCCTTATTTGAAACTTTTGTTTTTCCGGTACGCAACAATAGTTAGACATTGGTCTAATGTACTTTCGGTAAATTTCGTAACATCGCCAGATTTTTTGCAAATAAAAAAATACATTTCGGATAGATGTAAGATTTCGAAAGGGGCAACGACACGACCGCTGCTGATGGCTTCTTAAACAAGACCATAAATAAACCAATCCCTAGATCGATATCTTCGGGCCTTCTCCATACTAGAAGTTTTGTCATCACTGTCACCAACTTAACCAAAAATATAATGGTCCACCAAAGACAATAACATAGAGGAAGTTCAAGGCCATTTGCCACCATAGGCAATATAATTGCATTCGACCTACTTTATTAATTCATTAGCCAAATAAATTATTTAAAAATAAAAATGCTTGAAAGCAGAAAAATGTTTTAGTTTCCCCAAGAAAACAACGTTCCATCTGACAAAGCCTGAGATAATGAGCTTTACATAATTTTTAAAGCTCATTTTCTCAGCAAGGAGCTTTGTCAGATGGAAACCTGTTATCCTGAGGAAATCAAAAATTCAAGCGTTAGTAAAAAACCTAAAATACTTGAAATATGAACTCCTTATAAAAGGAAAACATTTTCAAATAATGATTATGGTTTTCTACGACGAATTTACATTTTTCTGCTTGAAAAATGATAACTCGGGGATACATGTTTAAATTCTTTTTATTTTCAGAAAGACAATCGATAATAGCACATAAAAACACTGGTTCGGTGAATTCGATGAATTGAAAAATGGTTTGAAAAAGAATATCGACAAAGGAATGGAAAGGAAACATGGCTAAAGCGTCATACAGCTGTGATATTAAAGATTAACGTAAACAATAGCCGTATTGTTTGTTTATATACATTAATCTTCAATGTCACATCTATATAGCGTTTTAGCCATTTCTCCTTTCCAGCAGTCACCGTACAGTTCTTGTAGAATGAAACAAAAAATCTACATATTCTAAATTTCCTTTCAACCGAAATTAAACAGAGTACCTATACCTTCATCGGGGACCCATTTCAGCCATCTCACAGTAAAAACCGCATCATGTGTTCTGAAAAAAATATATCACATTAAACAAAGTTTGTGAACATAATATACAGTATTTTTCCCTTGTGATGACATACTTTGTTTATCACAAGGGAAAAGTATTTCACTTCTGTTCATATGAACATATAAATTAGTAGCATTATTAATTTTACCTGACATTGACGGTGTTATGGTCTGCAAAACAATGTTATAAGGTGTTCTTAACGTAAAGCTCCAAAATCATTCAAAGTCTGGAACATTTTCTGAAACAATATTTGTGAAACATTAACCACTCGGACCCATAAGCTTGTTTTAACGATAATATAACATTAACAGACATATGTATGACGTACGCGGCGTACGTATTACAATTATACTTATTAAAGTAAAATTGAAAGAATATTTTATCAATACAAATGTCATTTAACCTCAAATAGATTTACAGATAAATTAAGCTGAATGTTAATGTCTCATGTAATTACCTGATTTCTGGATCAATTGCGGACACATTTGAAACATTTTTCCACCTGTGGAATTCCTGTAAACGATTTTTAAATGAAATATGCCCATGGCGATGTCAACAACACAAATTCAAATTCATGTTCGTTTGATAATCGCAAGACGCAATTTGACGTTTAAAGTTAGACCTATCTATAATAAAACTCAGCTTTATCTATAAGAATTTGGTTCACTCCTGTCAGTTTCAAGGTTAAAGCCAAGTTTTACGCCCCTGAACAAGACTGAGTAGAAATTAGAAATAATGCCGGTAACGCGCGTGCACTGAAATGACTGAAAAGCCAGTTGGCGCATGTCAGTGCACGCAGGGACGCGTGGAGGGGGTCTATAGGCTGGGCGCATACATCATGTTTTACTTTTGGATTATCTTATCAGACAATCGGATCGGATATTTGATTCGAAAACCGGATAGGTAATAAAACTGGGGCCACGCCCTTTTTCAGGTCGGATTTAACGGCCGGCGTGGAAGGGCGTGGCCTATTTTTATTACCGATCCGATTTTCGAATCGGATGTGTGCGGGCTTTCATAAGAAATGTATGGTGCGAAGGCCTTCCGGTTGTCTGATCAGACAATCGGATGAAAAACTCTGATGTATGCGCCCAGCCTTACTCGCCCGAAAAATAGAACGAAATGGATTGTATCTACTAAACAGCTGACTAACCCACTCTATTAAAAATGAGGTGTGTAGAATCAAAGGCATCATTCTCCAAAAAGCGTTATTTTGAGAACACAAAAAAAAAACGTTTCATTTCAACAATTTTCACGTATTTATATGTTAATAATTTTATTCAAAAAGGGAAACTGCTTATCACCATCATTATTATTATCATTATTACATAGTATAAAATGAAGTCGCTTAAAATGTATGTGCGCGTTAATCTTTTAAACTTCGCAACGGATTTTCATACGGTTTTCACCAATAGATAGAGTGATTGAAGAGGAATGTTTATGTGTATAATACATGTAAATTATATTAGAGAAAAACCTATAAATTTGAAGAAAACATATTTTTGTGTGATTTAAAACGGCTGGCGGGCCGTAGGTACTATAGTCACTTTTGAAATTCGTTCTACGGAAGAAATTGGAAAATAGATGTCCTAGAGTAAGTAGGTATTTGATTATTTTTGAATTATTTTATTTAATGAAGTCGCTTAAAATGTATGTGCGCGTTAATCTTTTAAACTACGCAACGGATATTCATGCGGTTTTCACCAATAGATAGAGTGATTGAAGAGGAATGTTTATATGTATAATACATGTAAATTATATTAGAGAAAAGCCGAGAAATTCAAAGAAAACATATTTTTGTGCGATTTAAAACGGCTGGCGGGCCGTACTATAGTCACTTTTGAAATTCGTTCTACGGAAGAGATTGGAAAATAGATGTCCTAGAGTAAGTAGGTATTTGATTTTCCCTTTTCAAATATCCAGTGTTGCATTGCAAGTATTGTATAATTACTGGCGATCGCTCGAATTGCATTATTACATAGTATAAAATGAAGTCGCTCAAAATGTATGTGCGCATAGATCTTTTAAACTACGAAACAGATTTTCATGCGGTTTTCACCAATAGATAGAGTGATTCAAGGGGAAGGTTTATATGTACGATACATCTTATTATAGTAGAAAAGAGCCGAGAAATTCAAATATTCAATTCAGGCAGCGGGCAGCGGGCAGCTGGCATGCGGGTGTTGTGGATTTTATAAAGGTTGGGTAATGGTATTGTTTTTCGTTAGCCACAGCAACGTGTATTATATGCTATTATAATTTCCAAAGTAGAATTTGTTTATTGTATTGATTGATTAGTTATAACGGATTTAATTTTGGAGATTGCTGCATTTGATACTCACCTAAGGAGAATGCTGCTTTTGTTTCTTACACGTGTGGAGATATCTGACTTTGATACTGACAAATAAACACGACGTCACCAATAATGGACCGACCAAATCACAGGGAAGTTCGTGATAATTCAAATAAAAATTTAAATTAAATTAAAGTTTTGTAATGTACTCATACAGAATAGAATTTGGGAGGCGGGAATGGGAAGCATTTATTGGAAAAACAACACCTCTGCTATATATATGATTTTAGATTTTTACGGCCAAAAGTATTTTCGTTATTTGTTATTGGGATGTTGTGCCGTGCTGCGCTAAAAGCTTTAGCCAAAGTTTCGGACATTGCAACGCTGTCTGCTTTGGCAGGCGAGCATTCTACCACTGAACCACCGAGTCAGTGCTCCAAACTTCTGTTCCAGGCAATCGACGACTACCTTTCTGATCGCACGATCACGATCTGCTTTGCAGATTTTTTGATCGAGAGGGAAGCTGACATTGGATGCCCGCAGGGCTACATTCTCGGACCTGACCTGTAGAACATCAACTTTGACGACTCCTCCAGGTTACCCTTGCCTGAAGGATGCATCTCTGTCGACTACGCTGATGATAAGACGTATTTGGTCGCTGGGGACAGCAGAAAGGAAGTTGAAAGCAAAGGCAGTGAAGGTTTGAACATGTTCCTCGATTGGGGAAAAAGAAACAAGATGACATTCGCTCCCCACAAGACCCAGGGCCTCCTGATGAAGGGCTCTCTCAGCAGAAGAAGAAATCCCGTCATCAAAATGGGGGACTCTACTGTTCAATTTCGTGAAACTGTGAAATATTTAGGCGTCACACTAGATCGTTCGTCCTCCTTTCTGGCTCACGTCAAGGATGTATCCGGCAAGGCTCAGGCCCTCTTCTTTAAGCTTAGGAGACTCTCCACAGCTGAGTGGGGACTGCGTAATCCGGCTTTGCGTGTTCTATACAGATGCGTATACGTGGCACAAGTCTCGTATGCCGCGTCTGTTTGGGAGCACCGCTTGGATAACTCGCTTATACTCCTGGCTCTCAAGCGGGGCCAACGAACTCCTCTGTTGGCACTATCCGGGGCGTATAGAACCGTTGCTTCGGACGCTTTGCCTGTTTTGGCCGGCATTTTGCCAATCGATCTAGAAATCAGGGAAGTGCTCACTAAGCAGAGATTAACCAGAGGAACCCCGGCTACTCACCTAGGCGTTGTTCTCACTCCGGGTGGGCCGGGGACTCTCCCTGGGCTGCTACGACGAATGAGGGATCTGTCGCTCCAAGAGTGGCAGGTCCGTTGGGATAGATCGAATATGGGAAGATGGACTTTCTCCTTCTTCCCATCAGTTAAAATCAGAATGGAAGGGGCATATCTCAAACTGGACCACTACATTACCCAGCTCCTGTCCGGGCATGGGGAACTCAGGGGGAGACTTCACACCCTCGCCCTGTCTCCCCATCCCAACTGCGCATGCGGATCTACGAACCAGTCAGCCGAGCACATTCTGTGGCACTGCGAGATCTTGATGGATGCTAGAGAGGAAATGCTCGATGGTTTGGACGTACCCATCAGACCAGTATGGAATACTGATCTGGTTTCGAATAAGACGAACTTCGAGTGTCTGAAGAAATTTGCAAGGGTCTGGGTTGAGAGATGGCCTGAGCTTAGAGTCGCTGACTAGAGATTTTTGACACCAGGTGTACTTGTTCCTGATCTACCACGGACTTTCTTTGATTTTACTCTTTACCATTTTGCCAGGATGTACAGTTTTCTATTTTCTTTTCTTTTACTATGTTTTTTATGTTTTGCGCTTTACACTTTTACACCTGTACATATTTTTTCTGCTTTTGGTTGTTTACTGCTTAAATTGATATTTTGGGTTTTAATGCTTTCACAAATTTTACTTTTCTTTTAGGCTTTATAAGCCTAGCGTAACTAAACGCTCAAGCTTTGTTATTTTTTTTTATTTTTACGATTACATTACCTTATGTTTTACTGCAACCCTCATGCTTTTGAATTATTTTTTTTGTTAGTTAATTGGTGAAATTTCACACCAAGCGATGACTCCTACACACTTTTCTTTTATTTTTTCGTTTTTTTGGATTGGTTACTTGTATATTTTCTTTCAGTTACGTTTAAATGCGAGAACTGAACTCCGTTGTCTGTTATGTACCGTCCTCTTCCCCATTAAGGGGTAGGACTCTGGAGCGTGTCCCCGCCTATGTTTACTGGCTGACCCTACAGAACTGGTGGAGCTGCACCTGTCTTCCGCGCCACCCCCCGTGACATGAAGAGGCTGGGGAGAAGGCCGAACGGCGACCGAAAGCTGTCCGTCCCGCCTCCGGCGACCCGACGCTTTTCTCCCTAGGGTCTTCATCCTTGACTTCCATTTACTCTCGTCTAGGCACCACCGGTTAGCTGGCTTACGGACGACGCCACCGGTTGTCGGGAGGCCGGACATTCATCCTTCTTCACTGTCTCGGGGACTGCCGGTTGACAGAGTGTGGCAATACCACTTCTTCACTGTATATACTCTCTGTTATCTGTTTTTCTTTTGAACAGTGCTCGGCGCCGCCCGCTGGATTGACCATAGTCATCCGCTGTCGTGAGCTTATTACTCACGACGGTTGCTGTATATTTTGTTCTTTTTTCTTTACTTTATTTTTGGTTGAGGCTACTAACAACTCGTTTGACTGTCCATGAGGCTGATTACCTCCATGGGCTTTAGAATTGTAGAAGTGACTATAACAGTGCAATCCTGTAGGCGCGCCTGCATACCGCCCTCTAACAACGTATGCGGGGACATTGAAGCTCTAGATTCGTTATACAAATGTTAAATGTAGAGTCGTTTATAAAAAAAAAGTAGATTCTTGCGAGAGCTCCGAAGGGGCGACAATAAGTCGCCTATACCGGGGCGGGACAGTGGTGGGTGCTTCAATGTCTGCTTTGGCACTTTGGCTAAAGAAGGAGGTAGCGCAACACGGCATAAACCCCAAAAACAAATAACGAAAACCTCTGTTTAAGTGGTTCGCTACGTTAAGTGACTTAGCTGGGGTGCCCGGGTTCATGGGGTGAGGTTTGTCCGGGTCCGGGTCTTGGGCGTCTGCCCACCTGCTGCATTGCAGGCAGGATCGGGAGAGAATGGTTGTGGGAGTCCCTTTGACTTCTCCAGCTGTAGTCTCTCGGAACATCGCAGTGGGAGGAATATATTTATACTTCCGTCACTCCTGGACACACTGACTCCCAGATTCCTACCTACCCCTAATACCCTTTTCCTTTTCAGCACCTCCTCGCCTTTTTTTCCTAAAAAGTCCCTTCACACAGTATCCCCAAAGATGACAAAGACCCTGCCTGGAATTACTTTCCTCAGGGCCTCCTGTGTGGAGCTAATGTAAAAAATACAAGTGTGCAGTTCACACGCGGTACAAATGAAGCCTGCAGAAAACTAAAGTAGACAAGAGTGGAGAGGTTACGAAGCACTGCACAAAGAGGAGATCAAATATCATCTTATTCTTTCGCAGCCTAAATCTTATAGATGTATGCGTTTGTCTCTTTTTAGTGTCGCTTTTTTTGTTTCATCGAGTTTCAAATCACAACGGTGCTAAAGAAGCTTTCACTTAAAAAAATAATAATATTAAAAGAGAAAATTTAAAAAAAGAAGAAAAATAATGATAGTTAATTATTTGGATCAAAATTATTTGTCTTGAAACTCGCAAAACTTTCAACACCAAACATGTAATTCACAATGTTTATATGCACGGCTAGAATCCTAGGTTTAATTATGAAAGTAAAACATGTTTATGCATATTAATTTAATTTATGAATTCTAATTAATACCTAAAAAATTCTTTTGCCACTCCACGCCTCTGATATTTCATTACAGCTCATCTTTGAATTTTGGCTACTTTTGCTTTCCATTTTTCTAGATTCCTTGACTTCTTCCTTGCGTTTTTTTTGGGCACGGATGAAGCGTTAGAGTCCATAATCACACTGGCATCTTGTTTTTATTTCTAAATTCACTTCGAACTATTTAAAACAGTAAAATAAGAGCGACAGATTCAACACACGACTATACAATTTTGTATGGGCGGCCATGTTATCAAGTGATCAAATGCAGGCTTACCATTGGTCAAATTGGAGAATGCTGGTTTTTTTTCTTAAGTGCATTGGAGTTTACTGCATTTGATACTAACGCAGTATTTAAAATGGATTTTTAAAGCATAAAGAGCTGGTCTTAATGCTAAGTAACTGCTTTTCTAGGTAAAAGATTGAAGCATTAACAATGTTGCATCATTAGTCCATTTTTGAAAAAAAGTGGAGAATGCTGCATTTGATTCTACACACCTCAAATACGGTGTTCGGACGCGTTTTGTTAATACTGAACTCTCCACTCGACTAAAATACTTGGCGTGTCTGAACGGCTCTTAAGAATTCTGTAACAATGTAGGATGTAGGGTCGAAGACTTGATTTTTGCTAAAAAATAAAGCCAAAAAAACTTCACGTTTAAGGTGGTCTTTATTTAAAAATATAAAATGTAACGAAAGACATAAGAAAGTATAAAAACACAATGAAAACGGCTGAAAAATCGAAAACATCGCATAAAATGTGCGATTTCATTTATCTAAACAATCAACGACAATTCGTGACACGTTCGTGATAGTAATAATACAAATCGAAAAAAAACGGGCGACCGCTGATTAAACCGAATTGTAATGCCAATTTGAGTTGCGCGGATGGCGACATTCAAACGCTGCTGCCGCCATGTTCTACACTGTTAGGAAAGGCAGCAGTGGTTTTTCTTACACAAAAATTGATGATCTTGCGGATAAGCTTTGGTTTTTTGAGGAGGTCGATGATTATAGATACCTGGGTAGGAGGTGCCTTTTATGTAACCAAAGACAAAAGAAAGTATAAAAAAACACAATGAAAACGGCTGAAAAATCGAAAAATATCGCATAAAATATGCATTATCGCAGAAATATGATTTCATTTATTTAAACAATGAACGACACGTAAAATTCATTGTTCGTGATAGTGGAAGGCGTATTTCAATAATACTTCTTCCAAATCGCTGATAAAACCGATTTTTTTTTTTTTTTATTCCTTTATTTTTCCCATATTTTACAATTTATATTTACATATTATGAAAATCATAAACAATAATGTGGGAACCCACTAAGGCGCAGCCTTTGCGTGGGTAATATAGTTAATATAAGTTTTATTTAGTACCTAGAAAAAAACAAACAGGGGTATATAAAGCAAAAAGTACAAAAAGTGTATACAATAGTGTACGGTTAAATACGTGTAAAGTGTAATAAATGATACATTGTAATAATAGGTGTAAAGTTTGTGAGAAAAGTGATATAAAACTAAATAAATAGAGTTTTTAGAAACATAAAGTGAAATTAAACTAAATAAATAGAGTTTTTACATCTGTATGGTTTAGCCATAATTTTAACGCCAATTTCGGTTGCGCGGAGGGCGACTTTCAAACGCTGCTGCCGCCATGTTGTCCACTTTTTGGAAACGGCAGCAGTGGTTTTTCTTACACAAAATTTGATGATCTTTCAGATAAGCTTTGGTTTTTTGAGGAGACCGATGAGTACAGATACCTCGTACGAGGTGTCTCTTATTTCTCGGCAGCAACTGAGACGGCCCATCGGGGGGACGGGCAGCACTGCGTTTTCGTATAGTCCTATCCCTCCCCTCTCCCCTGATCAGAATATGGGAAACTTGTGATTACGGTCCCAGACATGGCAGCACCGCCATTTTGTGTACCCCTATGAAAGACCTAACGATTTTTGTGTATGAACTTTGGGAGACTTATCATTACAGGATTAATGTCGTCGGCTCTTAGGCTATTATAAGCCGTCACGTTGGGCGTCACTTGTGGCGGGTATTAATATAAAAAATAGTCGATTTTCACAGTGAAAATTTTATTTAACTTATATAGTGTTCACAACTTATAATTTTAGTAGAGTACATAACAGTTTAGAACAAAATAGAATCACTAATAGCCTTACTAAAAAAAAAAAATTCACGGCCGATAACCTGTGTTATTGCAATAACATAAATAAAACCCGTGTGCACTTAAACACGATACATTACTAATAAGCTTTCTTACGTGGTCACGTTGTTAAAATGCATTGAAAATCTGACAACATTGTATATGGTTTTAATTTACTAGGTAAATATGTTGTTTTAATTCTTCTCCACAAGGGGCATTATTGGCGCGCCTGTGCATTAGTCCTCAACGGCCCGCGATGAATAAACACCTTGGTGTGTTTATGGCGGGATGTCGAAAATTTTGTTAGTACCTAAATATTGTGATTTTGCTTAATAATTTCTATTGTAGTGACGAATTCACTCTTCTATTCACATAATTAATATATTTACCATGTTATTTGTGTGGTTGCCATCAGTTTAATCAAGTTGTTGCACAAACGCCGTACTTTCAAAGTTGAACTGTGAGAATATTGTTTTATAGATTACTTAAAAGATAAAATTTACATTATAAGATCTTTATTTTAAGAGAATTTCTTAAAAGGTAAAAGTGATATTTTTTTACAATATTAATATCTAATACACGTGTTCGTAAACGTATCAAAGATATTAACGTCTTAAGAGATGCAAGAAATCTGTTTTCAATCTCGGTATTATTTTTGTGTAATTTTTTTGGCATTTTTTTTTTTTTTTACAGTGAATACCGCACAAGAATCTCAACTGCTCCCGTCTGGAGCCAATGAGACTATGGCATCCCCAATTGGGGTATGTTGTGAGGCTGAAGGTAGTGGGGAGGGGAAGGAGGTGGGGGAGAGGAAGGTTGGGAAGTACCTGGCTATTCAGATCTGGTCACTAAACACGGCTAAAGCCATTTTCAAGCAACGTTTCAATTCTGAATGGTGGTCTTACACCAGGGCGATACTGATAGTATCTTCCACTCTGGAACATGCCGCAAATATACTATATATTATTTTAAATGAATTAATTGTGAAATAACACAAATTAATCAAATAAAATTTATTTGCGCATGCCGGGTTCGAACCCGCGACCTCCGGATTGTGAGTCAAGAGTCTTACCCACTGGACTACGGAGGTCGTCAATTAAAAAAACTTTGAAATTTTTTATTATTTTTTTATTGTATGCACGAGGAAAAAGTGAGGTGACAGTTTCCTTCCAAATTTATTACGTAAAAGGACTGTGTTTTTTAAATTTAGATTTTTTTAAATTTCTCTAATTTGTTAAAAATGTTTTGGTAAGAAAATTTTTTAATTTTTTTCCGCGTTTGAATCTTAAAATATGGCAGTTTTTTAAAACTAAAGTGTATTTCAAATACACAAATCTAAAAGATATTTTTATCTAGTTTTCATAAATGGTATTTGTTTTTACGACACTATCAAAAATAAGAAATATATAGACCATTCTAAATACTTTGGAAAAATTCCAAATTTCGTTCAAACATCATTTATAAAACAGAGATAAACTACCCTCTCAGGCTGTGTAAGCAATGTGTATTTCTTTCTATGAAGAATTTTTTAATTAGTAATGTTTTCACATCCGCGGCCGTTTGTCAATTAAATAAATTTTTCACGGGGTTTTTTAGTAAGGCTGTGAGAGTTTAAAAGAATGATTACGATTGTCCTCACTAAACGCTTACAGCTTTACTAAAAAAAACATAGCACGGCTGATAACCTGTGTTGCTGCCGCAACTTGAATAAAACAAATATACACTAAAACACGAAATATTACTTATAAGATTTGTTCTTAAAATGCATTTTAAATCTGGCAACAATGTAATTTTTTATAGTGCACATAATAAATTGTTTGTTTTCCATCATAACCGCTAGGTGGCGGCGCCTGCGCATTCGTCCTTCGCGCTGAAACCGCGAAAAAAAAAGTAATTTAAGTAATACTTAAATACCCCTTAGTGCCGGATGGGGCGTGCAGTGGCCGGCAGGCGACGGAGGGTGGGGGTAGCTTGGGCCGATGAGGTGTCCTTTTGGCCGGGCAGCGAGGCGATAGTTGCTGAGCGAAACGGCGCTATTTCACCTTCACAAATCTTACAATTATAATAACACACTGTGATTTTTCACGCGTCTTACTTTAACCAGTGGTTCCCGACATAATTTGGAATAAAAATGTGCATAACGTTCTTTTGATGTATTTTTAAACTAAAACTTCTTTAGCACCGTTGTGATTTAAAACTCGGATTAAACGGAAACGACACCAAAAAAAGACACATACATCTATAGGATTTAGCCTGCGAGAGAATGAGATAGAATGAAACCTTACCGCATTGACCGCTTTGATTAAGAGTCCACTTTTCAAGGCTCCTATTGGTTGAGATTGTGTTGGTGAACGTTTAACTTCTACCGCGTGTAAACTGCACTCGATTTTTTTTTCAATTTTTTTTCTTCAAAATTATAATTGTTTTAACTAAACAAAAAAAAAATCTCCCTGTTGATATGTCGTCACTGGTCACTCAGCCGAATAACCTCCCAACCACTCACCTAGTGTCCAATAATTGTAAACGAACTAATTATAACTGTCCAATAATTAGTTATTTTTTATGTTTTTAATTGAAAAAAAACATAGAAAATGTCACTTGACTGATAATTAGTGTTTTTTTTAAGTTTTTAATTTAAAAGAAAACAAAAAATGTCACCGGTGATCAACATTTAATTAACATTTTTTATTCCAAATAATCTCAGGAGTCACTGGGGAAAGTAAGTCAAGTACGTCCTGTAACACCCTGAATATATTTAAATATTCAAGGATCGTATTGAGACGTAGGTAACTACTCTAACTAACTAATTAAAAACCGTCAATAAATTAAATACATTATAAGTAGGTACCTACTTAATTGCTTGTCTTGGGAGATCTCAAGACATCAATCGCTTCCAATTTTGAAAAGTTCACGCTTACTTTTTCGGAAGTTGACAGCTCTTCTCGCATCTTGTGTACTTTCGCTCGTTTCTCGTCGATTTTTTCCCAGTTTATCAATTCTTTCAACAAATCACTGAAGTTAATTCATAATAAGTATATGTAAAACTTATTGGTAAGTTATAAGGCAGATTTTTTTTACCCGAGTTATTGATATTCACGATATTTTTCATTCTCTCAATTTTTTTATGCCGAAATTTTAAGATCAATATAATAAAACAGTCTATATTAAACAATGACTTTATATATTAAATCCTCTTTTCCAAAGCTTGTTATGCACGCGATTTTGTTGTTTTGGCAGGATATTTGTTAAGTTGCCCGATTCAGCGGTAAATTTTCGGGATTAGTGTCCATGGTTCTTATTACGAATAATTTTTAGAAAAAAACTTTAAAAGGAAATTTTTTGCATCACGGTCGGCGTAAAATTATGCATTTTAATTTTCAATTGCGTAAAATTAAATTTCTCTTCGCGAACCGATATGGCGACAATCCGGCGGCCATTCCGTCACTGTTATGTTGGTATCCCTGATAATATTAGCGAAGAGCTAAAGTCTGTCAAAAAATAGTAGAAAATATAAAAACTGGAACTACTAAATTTGTAGACTGGCAACACCAATTTAACTGTCAAATATTTTTTTGAAGTGCAATGACACTGAATGTATAGAACACAGTAAACCACATTAAAAAAAAACATTTTTTCTTCATGACATAAATTTGATTAAAAGGTGATTTATAAAGCGATTTGCTTTAATTTAATTTAACATAAATTTGAATTTAACAATAGATAGAAAGGAAGAATCACTAATGGTGAGTTTAGTTACACTACTTTTAGATCTGAATGAGTTAAATATATTCAGATCTAAAATTAAAGACATGATCTAAAGCCCAGGCAACGCTAAGTACTTTATCTAGTATTAAATAATGTGAGTAATTTCTAAACTGTGCTTTATATTTTATTACATTATAGTTATTATTCATTATGTTAACACAAAATTGCAAAAGTATAATAATAATATACCTAAATGCAATTCTAATTTTGAGATCGGCGGGTAGGTATCTATACTGCAATGAAAAAATGTTTTTTTCCACTATTTTGCCTTTTTAATTTTTTATAAAAATGTAGGTTACACAGCTTTACTTTAACACCATGAGTTATTTGTTTAGTATTGCCATTTGATCAACAGTGGCGCCCTCATATATTTTCTACTCTTATTTGACAAACTGTAAATACGACTGTAGTTGACTTCGTGGGATACATGAAAAGGCGCACAATTTGCATTTAGTCCACCTCACGGATAATATGGAACTTTGAGGTTAAACTACGAAAGCTGCATGTCATCATAATTTAAAAAAAACATCCCAGGTTTTGAATGGTTTGTCTGGCAAAGCAGGGTTTGTGTAGCGGTTTGTGTATATTATCTTTATTTTCAAAAACATCCCAGGATCGAATGGTTTGTCTCCATTCCAGTGCCTGATTAGAGGTTCGTTTACATTATATTATTAATTCTGTTTTTCATAATTACGCGCCTTATCATGTATCCCACGAAGTCGGCTACAGTCGTATCTAGCTCTTGTTTGCATCGGGATACCAACATAACAAACAGTGACAGAATGGCCGCCGGATTATCGTCGTATCGGTTCGCGAAGAGAAATTTAATTTTACACAATTGAAAATTAAAATGCATCATTTTCCGCCGCCCGTGATGCAAAAAGTTTCCTTTTATAGTGATTAAGGCGAATCTAAAGTTTTTTTGTAAAAATTATTCGTAATAACCATGGACACTAATAAATCCCGAAAAATTACCGATTCAGCTTCCCGGACATCAAGGTGGACAAGATAACAAAGAAATATTAAATCATTTCGAAAAACCAATTGTATTACTAAAGTAATTCGTCTTGATGATATTTCCGCAAATGATAGAGATCATAATGGCATAGCAAAAATATTCTCTAAACACTATTCATTTGTTTATGCTAAGCCGGAATCACCATTTTTATTAATATTAATACGGCTATTAACACTTTTTGTAATTCTTAATATTTTAAATTTATCTAATTGTACACCCATTGTGTGTATGTGTAAAATTTTTAACCTTTTATTTATACCAAAAGAATGATTTTTTCCAAAATTCATAATAATATTTTTATTTAAACACCTTCAACGATCTAGTATTAAAATTTCTAGAAGTATTCCCTATATAAAAAAGTTACAATCATTACAAATTGAATTTAACCCCAGATATGTTAAAAAAACTCACAATTATTGTCCTTGTTATTTAATACTAGCTGGTCCCGGCATGCGTTGCTATGCCATTTAATAAAGAAATTGTTTCTCCCTGAGTGTCCTTTCCCATTCGTCCCGTTCCCCTTCCGCCTCTCCTTCTCCTGCGTCCTCTTCCCCTCTCACGTTCCCACTCCGTCACCTCCACCTTCCCTCTCCCCACTCCATTCCTCCCCCCCCCCTTCCCCCGTCCCACGAACCCCCCTCCCGAGTTCCCCTCCCCCCACATGACCCCTTCCCCTCCACGTTCCCCTTCCACCTTCCCCGCCTTCCCTCTTCCCTTTCCCGCTCCCTCGTCCCGCCAACCCTCCTCCCGCGTTCCATATATTCAATCCAAGTACATTCAGTTTTTAAATAGCCCGCGTGCCAACTTTTACAATTTTTATTCAAATTTCCATTTTTCATGTATATTAAATTTGGTACCTAACATAGGTAACTACCTATTTAAAATTCTTGTTTCGATTCAAACTATTAGGGGTGTACCTACATTAAATAAATTTATCAACTTAAAGATTTTCAAAAATAGAATTGTTTTGCAAAATGTCATTCTCAAACACGCGAACTGTCAAACCTGCGATAGTCGTTAGGTTTTCTGAAATTATCCAATTTTCTGCGCAATTTTCTTATTTTTTCTCTCCGTAAGAACCATCCTCGTACTCCAAGAAATATTCTAAAAAATTATCTAATAATCTCGAGATTTGAGTTTAGCAACACATTTAGCGATTCATTTAATTCTATTTAAATTGTTTAAAACAGATCCTGTACTTTTTCCATCGATGGTGAATTATTAAAAACTTTAAAAATCATTGTTGAGCTCAGTAGCGGATTTTGGGGGGGGGGCACCCCCCCCCCCCCAGACGGTATTTTTGTGTACTGTGGAGATTCCACCACAGTACATAGTTAGAAATTAAAACTGTCTTTATTAAACATTAATTTAATTTTTCGATTGTTTTGACACTTTCATAAACCTTCCTATAGATACATACTTGTAGAAAAAACTTGAAGTATGATACTTCAAGTTTATTTCTAACAGTAATTGTTGATTGTTTTGCGCTTCCGCCCCTTGTGCCCCCCCCCCCCCTCCAGAAAAAAATCTTAACAGCAATTGTTGATTTTTGACCATCCGCCCCTTGTGCCCCCCGCAGAAAAAAAAAAACCTAACAGTAATTGTTGATATTTTGCCCATCCACCCCTTGTGCCCCCCCTCAGGAAAAAAATACTAACAAAATAGTTGATTTTTTCGCCCGTCCGCCCCTTGTGCCCCCCCCAGAAAAAAATCCTGGATCCGCCCTTGGTTGAGCTTAAGCATTTTCCGTATTGATTTACATTTTTACAAACCAAATTTTGTCTTATTGTTCTATTCTGGATTATTTTATAGAATACTAGTACAGTAGTCCATATGTGGTGCCATAATTGGTTTTTTTTATTAGTAAATTCGTTTTTAACTGAAACTAAACATGCAAAATTCGTACACAATTAGACTTTTGCTAAAGCAATATCAGGCCAATATAAAGCAATATAATTTTTCAGACCTATTTTTTAAACTTCCTCCATCACATAGCTATACTCTATTACAGAAGTGCCATGGATCTACCGAACACAGACAGTTCTTCCATCAATACGGAATCAGGGTCCCAGGAAATACGCTCAGGTAATTATATGCCGTATACCTACTCAAAAATGTGTCTTTACTGGAAACTTCCAAGCTCGGGGCCTGCAATTGGAGCAGTCCGTTTCGAGCGCCGGTTTGCCAAGGCGCTAAGGAGCCAAGGACCCAAGACGCTGATAATAATCAACGACACAGAATTAAGAATATAACTAATATCTAATACAGCCTAGCGATAACGGACGTTATTTCCTGTCAGATTTGTGTGATTTTTATGGCTGTTATTTGCCTTTTCTGTATGCAACGGATATTAAATGAATACTTGCAGGAATTTGTGTTTAAATCGATCTAAACTAAAATATGTGAGTAAAAATCACACAAATCTGACAGTGGAGGTTATCCACCACCGACCCGCCCTGGTATAAGTAACAGATGGTTACTCCTTCAAGGCTCTCGCAAGATTCTAATTTTTTTGTTAAACGAAGCTACATTTATTTATTTTGAATGAATCTAGACCTCCAGTGTCCCTGTATACGTTGTTAGAAAGCAGTATGCAAGTGCTTAACAGATCAGCAAATCAGGTTAGTAATACAAGCAAAAATAATAGTTAAAGCAAAATAAAACTCGTTCAAGAAGCTCACGAGGAGGCATTGCATCATGTGAAAAACCCTGTAAGCACCTGTATGAATAGATAAAGACGATAAACAATTAAGTCTCAAAATATTTGGCAAGTACCAATAAAAAAATGCAAATTGCATTCAGCCTGATATAAACCACACTCAGCATCCGTGTCAACCACCCAGTGAAGCCTCAAAGAAAGTTAGTGAATAATAGAGGTAAAATACCTGAAGACTTAAAAAAAAAAACAGCGTTGAGTAGTCGGAGGCGGGACAAAGGAAAGTTAAGGCCGTTTAAGCAAGCTTCAAGCCTTCACATATTATTGGGGGTGGCGCAAATAAATTGGAGACAGATCTGCAAGAAAAACATATGTAACTTAACTTGAAGGAGTGATGAGGTCCAGCGCACCCCCATATGGGGATAAATAAAATAAAATAAAAGTTTCAGTTCAGTTCATCCAATAAACAATTAATGACAGTTAAAAACAAACAAAACAGAATGAACATGGCACAAATAGATATGTTACATAATTATTATAATTAACAAAACAATTGGCAAGCTAAATCTGTAAATTTCGAAAATACAGTTAACAAAATAAATATAAATAAAATATTTCATAATATACAATAAACACAATAGACAGAAATATACAATAAACACAAAACAAATAAACACAAATATACAATAAACACAAAACAGATAAACATAAATATACAATAAAAAGATAAAACATAATAAATAATCCAAGCAATAAAAGTAATTGAGTCATAAATAGAGTGTCCGAGGGTTCAGAAGCAAAATACACCTGTTACCTACTTGATTTTACTCCTAATCTGCGACTCTAAGAACAGGTCATCTCTCAACCCAGACTTTCGTGAATTTCCTCAGGCACTCAAAGTTCACCTTATTTGAGACGAGATCCGTGTTCCAAACAGGTCTCGTAATAACCTGCAAACCATCAATCATTTCATCTCGAGCATCTGTCAAAATCTCACAGTGCCACAAAATGTGCTCGTCTGTTTGGTCGGTATCACCACAAGCACAATTGGGATGGGAGTGAGTCTGTGAAGTCTACCTCTAAATTCTCCATGCCCAGAAAGCAATTGAGTGATATGGTGATCCATTAAAATAAATGCCCCATCCATTCTGATTTTAACTGATGTAAAGAAAGAAGGTCCATCTTCCCATATCACAAATCTGACAGGAGATAATGTCCTTTATCCAATAACGATCCCATAAAATATACGGAATCGCTAGGCTGAGCTCTTAATGTTTTACTAGCGCCAGCTGCCTTTTGGCTCGGGCCTGTTCTGGTCAAGCTAATACACTTATCTAATTATGCTCCCAAAAATTAACTTACATTCCTCAAGTGAACACCTCACTTTATTTGGGACATGATATAAGTTATATGTATTATTTATACCCTTAAATTATTAAGGGTATAAATTGATGCAGGTAAACATTATTCCATTGGCCATAACAAAAACACGATATTCTGGAAGGTGCTCAGGAGCAAATGATTTTTCCTTCTAAATGTGAACGTCTATCTGTCCGCGCCGGCCGCAACGCACGCACGGCACGCAATGGATTTCTCTATATCTTTATATATAAAAAATCTCGTATCACGGTGTTTGTGGCCGCACTCCTTTGAAACGTCTCGACCGATATTTATGATTTTTTTAATGTATATTTGGTAGGTATGATAATAGGTCGTAAAGTATATTTGATGCCTTTAGGTGATTAGGGTGTCCCTGTCCAGAATTTTTTTCTATTTTATTGACAATTTTTTTTGTATTTTTTTTTGGCATCAAAAAATACCTATAACCCCAAATTTTTACCCTACCACCCCCACCCTCCCTTTTTTAATCGCGATTTTAATATTTTTGTATCAACAGATTTAACCGTGTCGTTCGTATTTCAAACATTTGTATATTATATATTTATTATATATTTATTTGTATATTTCATTTGTACACGGTTGACATTTGTCACATGAGAACGGGTCGTTTCTTCGACTCGTTCTTGTGTTCAACAGCTCGGCTGTGGAATGATTTACCGGCCTCTGTGTTTCCTCCTTCCTACAACATGAGTCTCTTCAAGACCAATGTTCATTCCTTCCTCTCCTCAAAAAGACCCTCCACACAGCATCCCAGATGACATAGGCCCTGAGGGAAATTATTTTCCTCAGGGCCTCCTGTGTGGAGTTAATGTAAAAAAAAAAAAACAGAACGAAATAATTTACGTTGTTGAGTGACAGATGGCGCTACGTCCGCTTCATTAAACTTTAATCCACACATGCGCAAGTCATTCACGAGAAGCGTCCCGTCGTTCCACTCCTCTTTCCATCATAGATCCCATCCCCACACACTTACAACCTAACAATAAGAACCAAAATATTAACTAGAAATAATTTATGTGGCGGAACAACCATCCCCGGGTCAGCTAGTATCTTTATATGAATTAGTACAGCACTGCGTCCATTACCGGCATATACCGGCGGTCGGTACGGTATTTGCCAGTAGTAGACGCAGTGCTGTACTAATTCATATGAAGATATAGAAAAATTCGTTGCGTGCCGTGCGTGCGTTGCGGCCGGTGCAGACAGATGGACGCTTACCTTAAAGCGTCGGTCCTTGAAAAGAGAACGTTCTTATTACTTACATTAACCTTAAATTTTTTTTCCAAATTCCCGCTTCTTCTTAGCTTATCAATGTTATCTTAAGACGTTAATATTAACTAGTATAATATATATTTATAGTTTTTTATAAATAAAGCAAAATTATTTCTCTAGTACTTACTCGTACGATGATATTCTGTTGTAATGCACTCTGTGTCTTGGCATATCCCAGACAAATCATTTTAAATCACGAAAGTTTTAATGTATTTCTGCATAACCACTCACGAACTGTCAAGTTTTCGAATAATCTGCGTATCTGCGATATGTCAGATCAGAAAAAACATCTATTTTGTTCAGGAGGTTGATTGCGATTGCGTCTTCGATTGTAACAAAATGAAACATACACATTCATTCGGCCCAGATTTTCTACCAGTCTTTTTTTAAAGGATGTAATGAATTTGTAAAAATGTTACAGACCTGTATATTCAACCTCTCTTTAGTAACTGGTACATTTCCTGATTCCGGGAAAATTTCTACTATTTTCCCAAGAGGATCAATGACATGTATGGAAAACTTTGGGGCAATACTTTCTGCCTGACTAAGTTATTCGGATCGGTACTTTGTAAACACACGCGGTTTGGTTTCAAGTAGAGCCGTTCTTTATCGGAACAGCATAGGATTAGAGAACGCCGATCAACGACGCTGTTATGATTTATGATTATGTTTCCAAATCTTTCGATAAAGGCTACCAAGTAGATTGCTCACAAAATGATTTCTCAATGGCCTTTGACATCGTAAACCGTGACATCTTTTTAAATAAATTGTCAACGACAGGTTTCTCTTTCCAGTTTTTTTATCAGTTATTTTACTGAAAGAAAACAGTTTGTACCATATGGAATATTTTTTATGAAAATTATTTCTGGTGCTCTCGTGGATTCCTCATGGATCTAATTTGAGACCTTTCCTCTTTTAGATTTTTATTAATGCTACAACAGAAAATATTCTGCATTCAAGGTTACTTCTATTCTTGGAAAAACAAAATCAAAAAAACTTTTTTTTTCTTTATTAGCATTTTTTAATATATGGGAATTGGAACATACATAATAACATAAAATACAAGAGAGTAACAAAAAAAGGTCCCACAAAGGCGAAGCCTGTGCAATTGTGCATTATATTATGTAGATATTAAACAGTGGTAGAAGACTGCATTCGACTCCAATCGAACTTTGATTGAATTGTTGACTGAAGTTAAGTGAATCAAATTGAATTCAATAAATCTAAATGTTTAATTATTTCTTTCACAAGGGCTTGGCATATTTGGTTTTCCCGGTTACTACGAGAGCTCGATGTTTAAGACGGGTCTCCACTATGAAAGATCTTGGTATTATGTTTGATAGTAGGTTGACATTTCATGTTCATTTCGTAATGACGAGCAGTTCTTCGCCGAGTATGCTGAGTTTTGTCCTAATGCGAGGAATTTCAGAGACACCCGGGTTCTCGCAATACGTTGGTAAGGAGTAGGCTTGAGAAAGGATCGGTTGTTTGGAGCCCTCACCAGGTGAAGTATTCCCCGTGTTAGTGTTAGCATTGATCTAAAATTTGTCTATTACTTGTTTTTTTTCCTTTTTGTTTAATTAGATATTATCAATAACCTTACGCGTATCCTAACTATACTTGCATTTTTCTAGCACTCTTTTTATAAATCTAAGATATATATCAACAAGTTTTTCGTGTCTGGACTTGTATCATTCAAGGAGCCGGAACTGAACTACCATCTCATTTTTATATTGTCCTACACCCCATCAAGGGGGTGGACTAGATCTATGTCCGTGCATCAACCGAGAAGATGACTCCCAAGGAAGCCGCTGCATAACCCGCCCGCGCCTCCCCCGTCGCCATGAGCGGGCCAGAAGACCAACCGTAACGGACCGGTGCCCTTCCGCCCTGCCTCCGGTGACCCGATGCTCTCTTTTATCCCTAGTGTATTCAGGTCTTTCCGCCCTTAATCCCAACACTTTCTTCGAGGGCCTACCGGGAAGCCGGCTTAGGGGCGCGGACACCGAGTCTCGCTTGCGACTGGACTGATGGCTCCGCTTATCCTCGGCGGGACTGCCGGGTGACTATAGCTCAGCTGCTTTGGTTAAGTCAAACAAATCTCATCATAATATGTATTTTTTTTAATTCTATTAACTTTTCTCCCTACACATTAACAAACTTTTATTTCAGCTACATCAGGTGGCGGAGATGAGACGTGATACTGTGAAATAAATAACTAACAATATGTACACACTCGCATACTGCCTGCTAACAATGTATGCCCGGACATTGGGGGTCTAGAGTCATTTTAAATAAAAAGTAGCTTCTTTATAAATAAAAAATTAGAGTCCTGACGAGTACGGTGAAGGGGAAAACCATATGTTTCCTTAAAACGCCGTGGGAAAGTGGTGGGCAACCTCCAATGTTAGTATTGATATTTCAGTGAAACAGAATTTAGACGGCAAGCTTTGTTGCTGTTAGTTAGTATATCTGCTTGCAATATAAATCTGCTTATATACGTTCATTTCTTGCTGATCGGCGTGTTTTGAATTTTGCATGACTGATAGGCGCTTAACGGTTGATTGTTAGTTATGTAGGGTTATTTACTCATAAGGCATTTATTATTTTCTTTATCTGTCTTTTAAAAGCGATTTGAAATATTAATTTTGTAATTTTTAATTGAATAAATTGAATTGAATTATTGTTTTGATTTTCCAGATAGCATTAATGCGGAGATTGTTTCCATTAAGGCAGAACCAGGACCCTATGAAGAAGATGGCGCGGGAGTTACTTATTCGGAAATAGACATAGACATTCCGGATATTAAAATGGAATGCTTGGAACGCTTGAAAATAATATCTCAGACGGCAGGTTAGACCATTTTTTTATTAACTGTTCGTGCTCTTGTATTGTTTGCGTTTTAATGAAGAATACTGTACTTACACTTATTAAGATTTATCCGTAATCTTTTTCAGACTCATTGGCAAACATAAAAACACATAATGGAAAAAATTGTTACTCTTGTCCCCATTGTAAATACCCCTGCTCAAGCAAATCGACGATGGAAATAAACTTGCCCAACCATATTGAAAAAAAACCTTATTCATGTTCTCAAAAGGGAAATCTAATAACAAACTTGCTGACTCACAGTGGAGAAAAACCTTTTTCGTGTTCAGTCTGCAACTATTCTTGTTCACTGAAAAGAAGTCTTAAAATACACTTGCTGACTCACAGTGGAGAAAAATCTTTTTTGTGTTCAGCCTGCAACTATTCTTGTTCACGGAAAGGGCAACTTAGAAGTCACCTGTTTACTCACAGTGGAGAAAAACCTTTTTCATGTTCAGTCTGCAACTATTCTTGTTCACAGAAAGGGCAACTTAGAAGTCACTTACTGACTCACAGTGGAGAAAAACCTTTTTCGTGTTCAGTCTGTAACTATTCTTGTTCACAGAAAAGGCAACTTAAAAGTCACTTGCTGACTCACAGTGGAGAAAAACCTTTTTCGTGTTCAGTCTGCAACTATTCTTATTCACTGAAAGGAAGTCTTAAAAGACACATCCTGACTCACAGTGGAGAAAAACCTTTTTTGTGTTCAGCCTGCAACTATTCTTGTTCACAGAAAGGGCATCTTAGAAGTCACTTGCTTACTCACAGTGGAGAAAAACCTTTTTCATGTTTAGTCTGCTACTATTCTTGTTCACGGAAAGATCAACTTAGAAGTCACCTATTCACTCACAGTGGAGAAAAACCTTTTTCATGTTCAGTCTGCTACTATTCTTGTTCACGGAAAGGGCAACTTAGAAGTCACCTGTTTACTCACAGTAGAGAAAAACCTTTTTCGTGTTCAGTCTGTAACTATTCTTGTTCACAGAAAGGGCAACTTAATAGTCATTTGCTGACTCACAGTGGAGAAAAACCTTTTTCGTGTTCAGTCTGCAACTATTCTTGTTCACTGAAAGAAAGTCTAAAAAGACACTTGCTAACTCACAGTGGAGAAAAACCTTTTTCGTGTTCAGTCTGTAACTATTCTTGTTCACAGAAAGGGAAACTTAATAGACATTTGCTGACTCACAGTGGAGAAAAACCTTTTTCGTGTTCAGTCTGCAACTATTCTTGTTCACTGAAAGAAAGTCTAAAAAGACACTTGCTGACTCACAGTGGAGAAAAACCATTTTCGTGTTCAGTCTGCAACTATTCTTGTTCACGGAAAGGGCAACTTAGAAGTCACCTATTTACTCACAGTGGAGAAAAACCTTTTTCATGTTCAGTCTGCAACTATTCTTGTTCACAGAAAGGGCAACTTAGAAGTCACTTACTGACTCACAGTGGAGAAAAACCTTTTTCGTGTTCAGTCTGTAACTATTCTTGTTCACAGAAAGGGCAACTTAATAGTCATTTGCTGACTCACAGTGGAGAAAAACCTTTTTCGTGTTCAGTCTGCAACTATTCTTTTTCACTGAAAGAAAGTCTAAAAAGACACTTGCTGACTCACAGTGGAGAAAAACCTTTTTCGTGTTCAGTCTGTAACTATTCTTGTTCACAGAAAGGGCAACTTAATAGACATTTGCTGACTCACAGTGGAGAAAAACCTTTTTCGTGTTCAGTCTGCAACTATTCTTGTTCACTGAAAGAAAGTCTAAAAAGACACTTGCTGACTCACAGTTGAGAAAAACCCTTTTCGTGTTCAGTCTGCAACTATTCTTGTTCACAGAAAGGGCATCTTAAAAGTCACTTACAGACTCACTGTGGAGAAAAACCTTTTGCGTGTTCAGTCTGCAACTTGTGTTCAGCCTGCAACTATTCTTGTTCACGGAAAGGGCAACTTAGAAGTCACTTGTTTACTTAATAGAAAAGTTTTTGCCTTTCGGCCGATGTCTCGTTGAATTCCCGAAATAAATCAGTTATAAATAAATAAAATACTTGTCGGAAAAGTTTCGCAATTGAGGTTGGTTAGTTTTATATGTCATAAGAGTAATTGCAAATACTCGCAGTCAATTTTATGAAGCCGTTTTTCAGCATTTTCAGATTTCCAAACGAAATTATTTAGGTATAAAGCCCTGGTTTTGTTCGAAGCCGAATACGTTTTGTGGCGCGAAAATTCATTTCATAAACGAGCGTGATTTTATTGGTTGTCAGATCAAATATTTTGTAGCACCCGTCACATATTTGATAACGCGAAACAAATCGCAAAAACGATAGAAAGCTTTTTATGACACGAAACTTTATTGGAAAATATAAATATGATACGAATAATTTCAAGTTTTTGCATTCAAAGCGTAAAAAAAATACCGTGAACAAACGTTTTTTTTAACGCAACACATTTATTTTTATTTTGTAGTGAAATAGTTTCGATTTTCGCATTGAACGACTCGACCTAGTTGCGCCATTATCTCATCCAATTTCGAAAGAAATAGATGAGAAATAGAAATGCGTGTGTGCGTACCGTGAGTACCTACCACAAAAAGGTGATCGAATGCAATAGTCGTCGATAAGGAGTCTGTCTGCTGAGTTTCAGCTCGATGGATTAATTTCCACTTCCCAGATTTGCATTCATTTCATTCAAGAAAATCAAATCGAAATTCAAATCAATGTATTTTAAAATAGGGGTCTTTGAGAATGCTCCTACCACACGGCTGTAAATTTTAACAATTCAATAGTTAATACATTAAAATTTAATACATGGCCCAGATTCATGTGAAATCAGTTCCAATTTTAAAACGACATTAAAATAATTTATGTTTGTGTAATTATTATAATGATAACGTTTATAATAAATTTGACTAATAAAATATGTGTTTTATTTTTTTCGTTAGTAGTAATATGACGGCCTCCGTGGTTGAGAGGAAAGGCTCTCAACTGGCGATCCGGTGTTTGCGGTTTCAAGTTTCAAGTCCATTTTATTTGGTTGATTTGTATTTTCAGAAAAATAACATAAGGTAAGTAAGGTAAAAATAACATATACATAACATAGGCACGTTCCAGAGTGGAAGATACTAAGTACCGCCCTGGTGTAAGACCATCATTCAGAAATGAAACTTGTTAGAAATGGCTTTAGCTGTGTTTGGCGACTAGATCTGAATAGCCAGATACTTCCCCACCTACCTGTTCACTCTCTCCTTCCCTCCCCATATACCTTAACCCCCAATACATACCCCAATTGGGGAGGACATAGTCTCACATTGGTTAAAGGCGGTTGGGAGCAGTTGGACCCTTGTGCGGTCTTCAAATAGAAAATATATTTTTTATTACAAGGGTGCAGTTCACACGCGGTAGAAGTGAAACCTTCAGTAAACTAAAGTAGACAAGAGAGGGGAGGCTACGAAGCATAGCACAAAGAGGAGACCGATTATTCTACCTCATTGTCTCGCAGGCTAAATCCTATAGATGTATGTGTTTGTCTATTTTAAGGGAGTATTCTAGTCTACAAAAAAAATTATATTTCGATAGTTTAGATATTCAAAAATATCTCCTTAAATTACACTACCAATTTACTTAAAATTTGGTGTGAGCCTTCTCTATATATTACTCTATGGCGCTAACTAAAAGTGTAATAAAATTTCATATTTACTATTTTTTTTAAATTCGGAAAAATTAAAAAAAAAACTGGTAAAAAAGGTCTTTTTTTCAGACAGCCGCCATTTTGCGATTTTTTTTTTTTTAATTTACCTTAGTTCGGACCATAGCAGCATTTGTTTGGATTAAAAATTAATTTGTTTTTTTTTTCTGATTACTATGGGGGTTGCAGTCGTGTCAACCAGGACGCACTATTTTTTTGGGACCTCCCACTTCATATATTCAATATTCGTCGCTTAAATACCCTTTTTCTTGTTTTAATCGCGTTTGCGGTAATAAATAAAACAAGAGATTTTGAGAACGAAAAGGATTGCCAACTTGGAAGATTTTGATTCCCTAGTTTTTTTAATCTAAATAAAGAAAAACATGTTACACAACGCGTTGTTCAAACCCCCCCTCTTCCCCCTCGTAATGCACAGTAAAGTTTCACAAGACCCCCCCCCACCCCAAGTGCGTTACGTAATACTTGAACGGCCCCTTATATAAGAAATGGTTTTTTTCAATGCGAGTTTCAGGAAATATTCTTTTAACGCATTGTATTCCTAATTGTTTTCTTACAGCATTTGCCTATACTCTGTGTGATGAAGATCATTTTTTACCAACTCCAGCTTTCTATCAGATTTGACTAAGAGCACAGAAATTTTAAAACATTAGAGTTTAAATTGAGACATCTGACCTACATCTAATAAACCGAACAACTTAGTAGGTCACATAAAATTTGTGAAGTTGTGCAAGTCACAATTGTAAGAAAATTAAAGTGACTATCATCTATAATATGCCGTAAAGTCTACAGCAATCAAATATTCTTCAAAGAAATTTTCTAATTCGTCCTGGATAAACAAAATAAATTATTTGTGGTGGTGAATCTTTTGACCCAAAATCCTTTCGCATTCCATTTTCTTACCTTTGATACTGCATCATAATATGAGTTTGGGATATGTAAATAATCTCAAACCCTCTGGAACGTAATATCCCTAAAAATTAATGTTGATACTTGCAGACCAAAATATAAGCAAAAAATGATAATCAGGGAAAACTGCAAGCATACAAAGAAACACTAACCTCATATCGACCCCATGGAATAACAAGGTTCCAACTAACAATTTGGGCTGATTTGAGTTAGTGATGGGATATTGTTTCTAATGCACTAATCTTTATTTCTTCTATAGACACCAACATCAAATAATGCATATTAAGCGAAATAGAATGTGTTAAAAGTTCCAACTGCATCAGTTATTTACTGTAATTTGGTGAACAAGGTTTCCACTGCTGTTGGAACCTTGTTACTCCAACTTTAATATCTATTTTGAAACATCACTTCGCGTTTTTCTATACAGAGCGTTCCATCTGACGAGCTGTCAAATTTCCGCTTGTTGCTATTTGATGCTTTAAATAGATTGATTGAACATAATTCTTGATTAACATATTTGAACACGAATGTTAAGTTATTCTGAAATATCTGGCAGTATTTGGAGTCAAATCTTAAAAAAAAACATTATCTCCACGTAGGAAGCCCTCAGCAAAATAATTTCTATCGGGGCTTGCGACACATCTGGGGATGCTGTGTGGAAGGTCTTTTTGAAGAGAGGAAGGAGTGAACATGGGTCTTGAAGAGACCGGAGGCTGGCAAATCGTTCCATATCCTGTTGATCTTAAAAATCTGGACGTAATGTAAATGTACGAGTTGTTCAAAAGTATTAGGTAGTTACTAAAAGTATTAGAGATAGTTATTACTTATCTTATTACTAATGAAGAGAAGAATACAACGGCGGGGAAATTGAACACGTAGGGGTAGAGGCATATTTTTATGACCAAATTTAAATAATGTTCACATGAAAAAATCTGATACACACATATGTGATCTTGGCGAAGAACATCTCTTTGCAAAAGATAACAATCTCTTGATTAAACACATTTGTCATTAAAATATGAAAACCATAATGAGATGGTGATGGGAGAGGAAAGGGGTGCCAATACCAAACATGACATACCAGTCCTTGGTTTTGATTTGCAAGTCTGAGAGCGGATGTTCCTTATATCTATAAGGAATTATAAGAAATGGGAATCTGTATACTTTAATGGCACACTACTGGCAACCAAAACCATATAATATTGTGCGAATGGAACAAAAGTGTGTTAGGAAGTGACTTAGTGTTTTAAAAACATTTAGAAAGATTGCTTGGTTTATTAGAATAATTTGACTGAATTAATATCACGTAGTGTTCGTGCATTCCGCAAAATATGATTTTTTAAATAAGTAACGCAGTTCTAAATTTCCAAAGAAAATTCCCAAATAAATTCTGTTACGATGAAATACTCGATACCTTGCCATTCCTGCAAACAAGACGTTGACAGTGCTCACAGTGCCACTGAGAGGGTCTACTTCCTCCGTGGTCACGTCCATCCAGTCTCTTGAGAGTACTGAACTATCAGTGAATAGAAAACGACACCACTTCTACATTCATATCACTTCCACATACACACTACCTACGTACTCACTTCACTACAATCTGCAAATCTGCCCGGATGATGGACACTGTAACGCTATCCGATAGGTTATAGAAGGAGGAGGCGCAACATGGCGTAATACCACTAATTATTTTTATTTTTACATTAAGTCTACGCAGGAGACTCCTGCAGGGAAAATATTTTCCCTCAAGGCCTATGTCATCTTTAGGGATGCTATGTAGAGGGTCTTTTAAAGGAAAGGATGGAGAGGAGTTCTGGAAAGGAAAGGGTAAAAGGGGTGGTACGAATCTGGAAGATCAGTGTGCCCAGGAGTGACAGACGTATGAATCATCCCTCCCACTGCAGTGCAAGGCGTTGGGTCGAGAGACTCTGGCTGGAGAGGTCAAAGGGTCTTCGTCAACCGGCCTCTTCCGATGCGGCCCGCCACGCGGTTGGGGGCAGATGCTTTCGCCGTGCCAAGACCTGAACAAACCTCACCCTCATGTACTCGGGCACCCCTGCCAAGTCACCAAATTTAGGCTACCATTTGGGGAGACCTATGGCAGATTAAAAAATAGCCGGAAAAATAAATTTCATTTCAAATTTAAGAAAAATAGATCAAAACCAAATGTTTCACCCTAAAAATCTCAAATCACATAAAACTTCTATAATAACTTTAATAAGGGTCTTTTGTTATTGTTTTTACTATTTATTAATCAATTATTATTATTATTAATAATCAATTTCATTTATTGCTTCATTTTATTCCTAAATTTCGTAAAAGTGGAATATTAACCCAATTTTATAAGAGAGATGACGTTCAAAAAGCCTTACTGACTTTAAGAAATGTTGGTGAACAAGGTTCCAATTGATGATGGAACCTTGTTAACTTACTTGAAATCACTTCAATTGCGTAACAAGGTTCCAACTAACAAAATGACATTTCCAGATTTCATATTTCTAACTTAAAAAGACCCTTCATAGCACCAAAAATCAGGTAAGGACTTACAACTAACTAAGTATTGGCATACTCAAAAAACTATAAATTTGAATAGGTATCAAAATATAGTGATTCAAATCTTTGAACCCCGTTTTCTCATAATAGGGTCGGTGTCAGTTGGAACCTTGTTATTCCATAGGGTCGATATGTCGCTCCATTCTGCATAAGTAGGGTTGCCATCCGTCCGGATTTCCCCAGATTTGTCATAGTTTAGAGGGCGAGGGCGAAAATTTAAGGTCTTGGGCCGCCCGCGACACACGCACTGTGCACACACGCCGCGATCAACCGACGAACCGACTCGCTAAATTTACCGTCCCCCTGCCCAACCCGTCGCACTAATCATGGTGCGCTCTTCGACTTCGCTGCCCACACTCGGCACTTGACACTAGCAGTGAGCAGCAGTGTTACCGAAGCTGCCGATTTTTCGGGAGATCTCCCGATATTTCGCTTCATCTCCCGATCTACCGGAATGACATCAAAATCTTCCGATTTTTCGAAGTTCTCAGCGATTTATTTTTTCTCGTCGATTCTTTGTTTATGGTCCGCTCAACAAGCAAATAATTGTCTATGGTTAAAAAGAAAACTAAAAAATTCCCCGGATTCCGGTATCGACCAGAAAAATTAGAAAATACCGCAACCTAAGAATATCTCTATTATAAACCCATACAAACCGATCATCTATGAATTATGATGAGGTTGAATTTATAATTTTTTACGTCGTAACGCCTCTTCGACTCAGGTTTTTCAGTACCTTGTTCTACGAACTTTATAATTTTTTTAAATTATGACTAGCTCAGATTCTGATGCAGGCGCAGGTACGAGTAGGAGTATTGATAAAAAAAGAAAAATTCCCAATATTATAAAAAAGAGTGGGAGTACGAAGGAACTTCTTAGAAATCATTTGCCGACTCACAGTGACATAAAACCTTTTACATGTATCTACTGGGACTGGGACTCTTCATGTTCTACAAAGAGGCACCAAAAAATCGCAAGTTTACCCACAGCGCACAAAAACATTTTCTCTGTCCCGAATGCACTTATACAAGTTCTCAAAAGGAAGATTTAAAAACCCACAGTATGATTCACAGAATCCTGACTGCAACTATTCGTATTCTTAAAAGGGCTATCTAAGAAGTTACTTGCTAACTCATGTGAAGAAAAACCTTTTTCATGTTCCGACTGCAACTATTCATGTACTACAAAGAGAAATCTAAAATTCACATTTTTACCCATAGTGGAGAAAAACCTTTTTCATGTCCTGACTGCCACTATTCTTCTTCTCGAAAAAAAACTAAATCGGCATTTGCTGACAGCGGACAAAAACTTTTTCTTGTCCCGAATGCTGTAATACAAGTTCCCTAAAGGAAGATTTAAAAATCCACAGTATGATTTACAGAAGTGAAAAACCTTTTTCAAGTCCTAACTGCAAATATTCGTGTTCTCAAAAGGGCTATCTAAGAAGTCACTTGCTGACTTATGTGAAGAAAAACTTTTTCATGTCCCGACTGCAATTATTCATGTTGTTCAAAGGAATTTCTTAGAAATCATTTGTTGACTCACAGTGACAAAACCTTTTACATGTTTCTACTGCAACTATTCATGTTCTACAAAGAGGCACCAAAAAAATCACATGTTTACCTACAGCGGACAAAAACCAATTTCTCGTCCCGAATGCAGTTATTCAAGTTCTCGAAAGGGAGATTTAAAAATCCACAGCGCGATTCATAGTGGAGAAAAACCTTATTCATGTTCTGAGTGTAACTATGCATGAACTAAGATAAATCTAAAAAAATCGCAATTTTTCCCATAGTGGATAAAAACCTTATTCATGTCCCGGCTGCAAATATACATGTTCTACAAAATAACAACTAAAACGTCACATATTTACCCGCAGGGAGAAAAATCTTTTTCATGTCCCGATTGCCACTATTCATGTTATTGTAGGGGACATATAAAAATCACCTGTTAACCCTTATTGGACAAAAACCGTAGACATATGAATATTAGTAGACCTGCTATTATTTCCCCCTCCCCATACCGGTTCCTTGGAACCGGCTGGGATTGAGTATGGCTTCGCGTGAATCTAAAAAAATGTGACATCATCATTCTTCTGCGAGCCAGCGCCGAGCGCTCATCGGTGCATTTTATGAAATAACATCACAAAAAACATGGTTTGTGTTTTGAAAACTTGTAAATATATACTATCACTCGAGATACATGGTGTGTGCTCGACGGTGTTTATGGGGTAAGTAAATTATGAAACATTTGTAAAACTAAATACGCCAACAAAATATTGGAGTCTGAAAATAGGAAACGTTACTTTGCCATATTTAGACTTCGCAAATTTGTTCAATACGCGGCGAGCAATTTGCGCTCCCATGTGAAAAGGTCTATTCATTCAAAAGCAGAGTTTACTTTTAAGAACTAAATGGTGATATTATAATGCAAGATGCCTATATACTGTCATATTGAGTTATCGACGAATCACATATCTCCAAAGTCATCTTCCCGCTCTGCGCCCCGCTGTAGTTGTTGTCTACTCCTCACCTTTATGTTCTGGTCTACTAATATTCATATGTCTATGACAAAAACCTTTTTCGTGTCCCGACTGCAACTATCATGTTCTCAAAAGGGACGTCCAAGAATGCACTCGCTGATTCACAGTGAAGTGAAACCTTTTTCGTGTCCTGACTGCAACTATTCATGTTCTTCAAGGGGAAGTCATGAGAACCTTTATAGGCTAAGAACAGCTGACGATGTAAATCTCCCACTTTTGAGGACATTATGGTAACTCATTTTAACAACACTGACTACAGCAATTTGTGCTTAGGCGTATTTCGTGTTTAAAACACTAACAAATAGTGACAACAAAAATTAAATAAAAATGACGTACAATACAGTCAATGTATTCCCTGTAAAATATAGACGAAAAGGGTTGCCAACTTGGAAGATTTTAATTCCATCGTTGTTTATTTAAATTTTTTAAAAACGTGTTACGTAACGCGTTTTACGAACCCCCCTCCTGCCCCGGTAACGCACAGTAACGTTTAACAAGACTCCCCCTAAATTGCGTTACGTAATACTTGAACGGCTACCAAGGTGGAAGTTTCATAAAAATGTGTGCTGATTTACCAGACATAAAATAAGTCTCCGTTGAATGTTAGAGAAAATGTCGAATGTTACATTTAAAATGATGATAAAAGATTACTTAATTTAATTTAAAGGTCTGAAAATAAATAAAAAGGTGATTTTTGACATTTTCAACTGTTTTTTATTACACTGACTATGTTTAAAAAAACCTATTGACGTGTCCGGGTTTTGGTCTCTAAAATCCGGGGTTTTCACGCGTCTTGTCCTGGTTGCCAAATTTTTGAAATGGCAACCCTGTGCATAAGCAGCCTCCTGATATATTTTTCAGTCCAAATGTTAATACTCGCCACGCACAAATACAATATTTGACGAAGACAATTAGGTTTGTTAGTTTGTCCGGAGAGAAAATAATTCACAATGCCTTGGCATGAGAAAAAACAAAGGCGGTCGAAACACGTAGGCAATAACGACTTTACTTAAGGTGTCAAACCAAATTTGAAACATTCGAATATTCATCCAGTTCTTGCTTGCAATCCATTGCTCAGTTGTTTGCGAACAATACAAATCAGTGATCTAAGCACATCACAGATTTTGCCTTACATATCACCTCTCCGATATATTTTTATTTTATTGTCGAGATCAAAGAAAAACATTGAAATATTATTATGCTTAACCAGATACCTTATGGCTTGGTCGCACTGGGAGAGTAGTTTAGTCGAGTAGCGAGTAACTAGCTACTTGACTGGCCGAAAAGCTTTCCATTATGTTCAAGCAGAGTTCATTAGTGAGCTGCAAGATTACGAGCTGCTACGCAGCAAATTAAATATGCTAATTAAGCTGATTGTAATGCTTATTTTAGAAGAAGTGGAAGAATAAATTAATGAGATGAAAATAAATAAACTATGGATACGAAAAGAGATTAATAGCAGAAAAAATAAAGAATTTTAGAGTAACATCTTCACTACAACCGTATGACATATCTCCGCGTTTACTAATGAATTCTACTAAAACAACGGGTTCACGCATGTCAATGCACAGGGAGGCGTGGTGGGGGACGCTACTCACCCGAAAAATAGAACGAAATGGATTGACTCTACTAAAGAACTAACTAAATAACTCTACTAAAATTGTGGTGTTCGAAAGTGTTTAGGTTAGCACTAGCTACTCGACTAAAATACTTGCCCACTGCGAACAGCTCTTTATTTGTAGTCATCATTATTTTCCTTTTCACACTTTCTGTGATTGACTGCTTTTATTAATGTTAAAGTGTAATAGCATGTATGTATTGTAAAATTATACCGATGAATGAACCAAAAAAATTATTAACCCGGCGTCGATGACGCTGGGTCACAATGACCCGAGGCGATTTAAAACGGCCATATTTTTTTTCCCGTCAACCATTCGACATGAGCGCTTGAGTAGCTGGAAATACAACCCCCTTCTACCCGCACCGCCGGCGTGCTCAGTGCGACGCCGCTTGCGGAAGGAGATAAACGTGCGTCAAGTTAAAATGGGTAAATATGACCTATAGTTGAAATGAAATTCTATAGTTATGTTTTCATAGTTGATTTTGCATGTGTTTCTTACTAAGATAATAAAAAGTTGATTTATAAAATATACTGGTATTATTTATATTTATTTTATGAGCAAATAACCCATAAATAATAAATAATTTTCAAAATCAAGATAACCCTTTCAGTTTTGGTACAACCCATCGAAAAATTCGGGTCACGGTTTGACCGCGTAATTACTTTCACGTCATTGACGCCGGGTTAATAAAGAAAAAATAAAAATCTGTGAAATCATAAAATAATGTGCTCATTACGTATGCTCTTACCTTGTTAGATTATCTAAGTTTCGCAGTGTAGATTGATTGCTTATTATTCTTGGAAGCTCTCTTTTCATTATGTTATTATAAAAGAAAAGTACATACATATTGCATTGAAATAGTTGCTGGCCACATGCCTTTAGTAAGACTGAATAAAGTACACTTCGCAATAAATATTTATGTCGCACGCCAAATTTAAACACAAGTGATAGCAAAATTCCAAAACAACTACAAAAATTATGGTATAAAGAAAAATCATGATGTTACATTTCGTATAACGAAGGACAGTTATATTATTATTTGACCCTCGAAGAGAATGTTTAGATATTAACCAACACATTTACACAATTTTTTAAGTCCATCAACTAAGTGTTCTGATCGCATTATCTCCGGATATATACATAATTATCCACTTGGGTTGAATATGTTGAAAAAATGCCAATGACAAGACACCAAAAATTATGTCCAAGTCGTGCACTAGTAGGCAGTCAGTAAGGGTAGGCCATTAAAGAGATAGACTAGATAGATGGATAGACTGAGTGGAAGAAGATTTTTGTTTTCCCTGTACAATTTTCAGAGGTGCTAAACCGTGGTGTGAATGACAGCATTCATTTTACTTTAGTTTGTTAGGTCTAGTTGATATACGATAACAACTTGATGTTGGTTGTCGCGGATCTGTGAATCAATCAATTATATTTTCTCTTATTAATCTTTCACTGCAGCGGCTGACCTAAGTCATTTCATCAAGTGGCTCACACCGCGCGGCGGCTGACTTCAGTCATTTTCTAGTTTCGACTTCGTTTTCTAAGCACATGCATGCCGTATACAATCGAAATTTATATTAAAAATAAGAATATACATTTGTGGTGCGACCTCTCTGAGAATCTTTATCAACTACTACATTTTGGTAAATGAATAAAACCGAGAGCGCGGCCCTAGCCGCCAGTCACAGTTTTGAAAATGCGCGCGAATCTGATTGTCTCTTTCGAGCGGACCCCGTACCGTATTCGTAATAATACTTGTGCGTCGATATCCACTTTGAAATCTACTATATTTTTGTGTACATAATTATTTAATTGTTGTATTATTTAAAAATTGACTAATTCAATTTTAAAAACATCTTGTTTTGTGTGTTAACGTATGAATTTTAAAACTTTTTTTTTAACAACACTCAAAATGTTGACACGTGGCCTATCTGAAATTGATATTGCAGCAATGTTAGATTCGGAAAGTGTTTTTGAAGTAAGTGATGACTGATAACGATACAGATATTGTTTTTGTTGGGCAATATGAAAGTTATGTCTCAATCCTGTAAGTTCAGCCAACAACTTCTTCTGCTGAACCTTTGACTTTGCCATCTCAACCCAGCCGGCCCTCTAAATTCAGAAACCTACTCGTAATAAATTCGCAAAAATACCGAATATTTTCTGGGTAAACCAAATTTTTGCGGTTGATTGCCGCCGTGACCGGTTCTTGAAATTTAGATATTCGTAGTAAATTTGTAAAAATACAATATATTTCCACGTAAATCGAAATTTCGCAACCGAATCCCATCTCGGCCGCCCCACCAAATTTAGATACCTATTTGAAATAAATTCACAAAAATACCATATTTCCGCAAAAATCGAAATATCGCACCGGATTTCCGTTACAGGCGGCCATTCTAATTCGGGAATTCGAAGTAAATTCGTAAAAATACAAAATATTTCTGCGTAAATCGAAATTTCGCAGCCGAATCACGTCGTGGCTGGCCCTTTAAATTTAGATACCCATTTGATTCACAGAAAATACGATATTTCCGCGTAAATCGAAATTTCGCGGCAGATTTCCGTTGCAGGCAGCCATTCTAATTCAGATGTTCATAGTATTCGTAAAAATACCCACCATTTCTGTGTAAATCAAACATTTGTGGCCGTTTCCACAGAAGCCGGCCCTGTGAATTCAGATATTTCGAGTAAATTTGTGAAAATACGGTAAATTTCCTCGAAAATAGAAATTTGCGGCCGATTTCCGCCGCAGCCGGCTCTTTAAATCCATATAATCGATGTAATTTCTTAAAATTACGGCATTCCGGTGTAAACCAATTTAGATTTATAAAATAATAATACGAATTAGGTCGATATCAACCGCATAAATCAACGTTTTACGGCGATTTACTGCCGAAAAATGTCGATCTTATTAATGCAAATTTATCAGTGAAAACAATATAAAATAATTTCACAACATAAATATCAATAAAATGTTAACTATAGAAAAATAAGTATCTATAAACTAAAACCACAGCATCTTTTAAAATTCAATAAAATTAAAATTGATAACGTTATTATCAAGCTTTGCAAGTATTTTAGTGTGTATTTTTGTTACAGCTGTTTCAGTTTACAGTTTGAAAATGGTTTTGCAAACATTATAACATTATCAAATTAAATTTTAATTAAATTAAAAAAACAAAAAATTAAATGGAGTTCTACGAATTAAACACAAAAACAATTAATAAAAATAGAGCATCGGCGCAGTGGCCCTTCTTGACGCGTCTCGTATTTCACTACACGAGCAAGTAGGTATCTATATGTTACGTCATACGTCGCTAGAAGCGGCCATGTTAGAGATTGCTTTGTTTGTTGATATTCACGGCGTGTTTATATTAACGCAATTATAACGTTATCTTCTATCATTATAACGTTATATTATAACGTTACATTTGAGATCAACAGAATGTTTATTGATACTTTGATATTGGAGGTGATGTTATCAAGATTTATTAATGTTTTTAGGATTAATCCAGACAATGATTTTGTTTTCCAAAAGCAAGTGCAAAAAGAAAATGCCGCATGGGGGCGACTGCTTAGGTATATTTTTTTAGCAGTTAAAAGGTTAATGTTACCATTTTATTGTGAAATGCACTGCTGGCAAATTTTGTCACGGGCCACCTCTGACTATAATTACCAACTATTACTAATATATGATTCTATTTCATAAGACAAAATATATAATATAAAAATCAAATTCAATTTGGGAGGCGGGAATGGGTACCGACGCCCTGGGAACCTTTATTGGATAACCAACACCTCTGCCATAAGTCACCCCAAGTGGTTCGCTACGTTTGGTGATTTAGCAGGGGTGCCCGGGTTCATGGGGTGAGGTTTGTCTAGGTCTTGGATACGGATGTCCAGGGCACACTGAACCCCAGATTCCTACCCACCCCTTAAACCGTTTTCCTTCCCAGAACTCCCCTCTCCTTCCTTTTCCTAAAAAAACCCTCCACACAGCATCCCCAAAGATGACATAGGCCCTGAGGGAAATTATTTTCCTCAGGGCCTCCTGTGTGGAGCTCATGTAAAAAAAAAAATACTAAAGATCCATTATACAAATAACCAAATTCAAAACCTGCGCAATTCAACACAATTTCTATGTTTAGAACATAAAGAAGTGTCATTAATTTAATAAAATTATTGTAAGATAGTGGACAACTCATTTAATTGTTTTTAAAGAAAATTTATTTATACAAAATATAAATGATAACACACACAGCGCACAGTAATAATTGATAAGTATAATATTTTTGTTATTTGTTTTTGGGGTGTTATGCCGTGTTGCGCTACCTACTCCTTTAGCCAACGTTTCGGACAGCATTACAGTGATGATGGACACTGTAACGCTGTCCAAAACGTTGGCTAAAGGAGGAGGTAGCACAACACGACATAACACCCCAAAAACAAATAACAAAAATACTTTTGACCATGAAAATCTAAAATCATATCTAAGTATAATATTGTTAGTATAATATTTTAATACACGCTACACACGCCTCTGACAGAGATCAGGGAAACTACTCGAGCTGCTGCGGTCGGCAAGGAAGGGATTGACTGGACCTACTCAACACCCGCTAGCGGGAGGCTGTTCCAACGTCCAACAACCAATGGCTGGGATTCGAACTCAGCAACATAATGTTATTTTTGTCATTTAGATCAAGACAATATACTTCATCATAAACACTTACTTAGCGTTTTATTATTATTATCGTACAAAGAAAAATAAAAATTCCGACGGTAAACACTACCTTTGGACAAAGACACCATAAATACCATGCTATAAAAGCATTCAACAGTCTAACACTTGAAAATAAATTTAAGGAAAACAAAAATAAATTCAGACACAAAATTACAAAGAACATAATGACAATATTACCAAAATTTTATAACATAAGAGAATAAAACATGTATGTACACGCAATGCACAAAACCAATATAAAACACGCAACACTCACAAACAAACAAATCATAATACATATATGTCGATTTTCAGTTAATTTCATTTTTTTAATTTTTAATCATTGTTTTTAGTTTAAATTTATCTTAATTTGAAGTGTTTTTTCATCACCAACATTTTTGTTTTTTTTTTCAAAATGTATTTATTATGTATTGTAAATTCTTCATCATTACATAGTATAAAATGAAGTCGCTCAAAATGTATGTGCGCGTTAATCTTTTAAACTACGCAACGGATTTTCATACGGTTTTCACCAATAGATAGAGTGATTGAAGAGGAATGTTTATATGTATAATACATATAAATTATATTAGAGAAAAGCCCAGAAATTTAAAGAAAACATATTTTTGTGTGATTTAAAACGGCTGGTGGGGCGTACTACAGTTACTTTTGAAATTCGTTCTACGGAAGAAATTGGAAAATAGATGTCCTAGAGTAAGTAGGTATTTGATTTGAATTATTTTATTTGATGAAGTCGCTCAAAATATATGTGCGCATAGATTTTATAAACTACGCAACGGATTTTCATGCGGTTTTCACCAATAGATAGAGTGATTCAAGAGGAAGGTTTATATGTATAAAAACATGCTTATTATAGTAGAGAAAAGTCGAAAAATTCAAATATTCAATTCAGGCAGCGGGCAGCTGGCAAGCGGGTGGTGTGGATTTTATAAAGGTTGGGTAATGGCGTTGTGTTTCATTAGCCACAGCAACGTGTGGCTGGGTCTGCTAGTATATTATAAAATGGGGGATTCAGCATGGGTAAGTCACCTAGTGAGGCCAACATTAATGGATTGTACTATGAAATGTAAAATATTGTATCAAAATAAATAAATAAATTATTGCTATCTATGTGTAGTAAAATTTTATTTTCATAATTATGTACCTTTACATATATTTTTATGTAAAGAAGTGCCCATAAAAAGTTACGCTTGTGTGTATGTCAAAATGATTTATAGAAATGAAAAACATTGTAATTTTAAGAAATGAAACTACAATTCAGTTGAGTATATAGTTATATTATGTATAAATTCACTTATTAGATTTTGAAATACAGAGAAGCAATATATAAACCCCGATCAACGCAAATTCATCAGGAATATTAACTAAATTAACTGCACTGAATAAATTCGACAAACAATGTCAATAAAACAAGTTATCGCAAATATCACATTATTAATTGTTCGAATGTTGATATGTAAATAATTTTATGACTTACGTAAATCAGATAAAGTTTATAGTTGGATCACAGAATTGTCCGTGACAGCTTAGTGTTTAGCCAAACAGTTTGTTGTGGGTCCGGTAAGGAATGAAGAGTGATCAACACAGTAGCTGTAGTAGAAAATTCGGCGACGTGATTGATAAGGATGCCGGAGGAGTTTGTTAGTGTTATAATGGAATACTATGTAAGTCAGCAGCGGGACCAGAACACTGGTCCTGCTGAAGATGGACAGGTCTCATTTATCCTGTTGCAGCCAGGTCCCCAAAGACTCGGCGACCATGACGCGGGCAGCCTTAAGGTGTGGAATGTCATCTTCGCGGGCCGGATACATGTTGGCGCAGTGAGCAGTTCCTGGAATACAAAACCCCCTTTTAATTCTCATAGTGGGATATGTTGGCACGCTCCTATCACTGATAGTTAGTTCCGTTGCAGCAACTCCTTTTGTTTCAAGTGCCGTTTATGAGTAAGAGAGAGATGTTAGAATGGAGCAATAAGTGGGAAGAAATATGTTTGAACTCAAAATTTTAGTTATTTGCTAACAAATCTTTGCAATATCCTTATATAACTTATAAATGATTCAATTTGGGAGGAGGTTATGTACATTTGGCGGTTCGCTACATTTGGCAGTTCGCTGTGTTTGGTGATTTTGCAGGTATGCCTGGGTTTGTAGGGTGAGGTTTGTTTACGTCTTGGTGGCAGATGCATTTACTGCGTGGCGGGCCGGATCGGGAGAGACTGGTTGAGGGAGACCTTTTGACCTCTCCAGTCGGACTCTCTCGACCTCTCCTTCCCTTTCTACAAAAACCCTCTACAAAGTAGTCCTGGGTCGATCGTGAAAGACCTGGTCGATGTCGAAACCCGCTCACGAGCCACCAAAGAGCGAGCGGGTTATTGAACCGCGACACACTCCCGCAATCTACTGCTACATTGTCTATTATAATATTATATTGTCTATGCCGTTACATTGTCTATTATAAGATTCCGGTCGGAAGCTCTCTCTTACCGACAGCTGGCAAGTCAACAGGTAAAATGTTCAATCGTGTATCGCCATATTAATAATACATATTAATCTGGACTTGTTATTTAATAAAACCCCAGTCACAGAAAAACATGGTGTCAGAAGTGGTGTCAGAAGTGTTGTGATATAACTATTTGTCGAAATTACCTACATAATAGTGTCAAAAAATAGTGATTGCCAACGGAGACGAAAATACGTTCGAATAATGGCGGAAACACGTGAAAACTCCGGTAAGAAATTAATGAATACCTTCATACCTACAGAATGGACATCGTGGATTCAAAGTTTTGAAATATATTTAATGGCTACAGGAGCAGATCAAGAGGCAGAACACAAAAAGATTGCAAAATTACTGTACAATATGGGAAGAACTGGGTCACAAATTTACAATTCGTTTAACGTTGATATTAAGTCAATCACGTATAAAGAAGTTGTGGACCTATTTAATAATCATTGTGTGCCGAAGAAAAATCTAACAATGGAAAGACACATTTTCTTTAATACGAAACAGAGTGAACACATGTCCATGGAAGACTTCATAGCGGAATTGAATAATAAAAGTCACAACTGTGAATTTGGCAATTTACGCTCGTCATTGGTATTAAATATATTTATTTCGAACATGCATTCAAGACACAATAGCATTAAAGAAAAATTATTACAAACGGATAAAATAACTCTGGACCAAGCCGTAGATATCGCGAAGACAATGGTGATTTCACAGAAGGATGCCGTACTATTGAGTGCTGAAGTACATGCCGTCGCAACCAGCAGTCATCACTTCGAAAGGCGAGGGAGGCCTTCAAGTCCATCTCTCCATCGTCAGCCGAGCAGTCAGTCGCCAAGGGGCAGAGAGCAGTACCACAGTCAACCACACGTCAGGTCACCGTCGCAGAGGAGAAATACGTCCCCCAGCAACAAAATATGTCAAAGATGTGGTCAGATACACCGTCATTCATGTCCAGCGACGAAAGTTAAGTGTAACACTTGTCATAAAATAGGTCACTTCAGTCGTTATTGTTTTAAAAATAAATCAGTCGTCTCACATGTCAGTCAGACAAATAAAAATAAATATTCTAATGAAGTTTATAATATAGAATCAGTCAAAGACAAGTCAAGTCAAAGTCAAGTCAAAATCAAGACAAAGTCAAGTCAATGTCATGTCAAAGACAAGTCAAACAAGTATTCTATAGCTTCATTTCCTTGGGAAAGGGTAGGTGTAGATTTGCTTCAATTTAATAATACCATTTATTTAGTCGTCATGGATTATTATTCTAAATATATAGAAATAGTCTCTTTACATTCAGGTTATACAGCTAACCTTGTCCTCACGCATTTAAAAGCGATATTTGCTCGTCATGGGATACCATTACAACTTGTCAGCGATAATGGTCCTCCATTCACTTCAGCTATATTTAAAAATTTTATATGAGTGGGACATAGAACATATTACAACTAGTCCTAACTTTCCGCAGAGCAACGGTCAAGCTGAAAGTGGAGTTAAAATTGTAAAGAATATATTAAAAAAATGTCACGAATCAAAAACTGATATATATATTGCATTGTTACATTATCGAAATACTCCAAAAGATAATTTACCGTCACCGTCACAACTTCTTATGTCAAGACAACTTAGAGTAAATATTCCAATTAAGTCAAGTCAATTAAAACCTAGAACAGTTAGTTTCCAAAAATACCAACAGGGGATGAGGAAAAATCAAAATAAAATGGAAAAATCGTACAACTCTCATACGAAGGAGTTACCACCATTGAAAACTGGTGATCCAATTTTATTCAAAAAGACTCCTCAAAGTCATTGGATTCCAGCAACTGTTGTTGAATTATTAACTAACTGCCCGCGTTCATATGTAATTAAAACTTTAGATGGTGCAACATACCGCAGAAATAGGAAACATCTCATGTTAGATAAATCTAGATTAAGTCAAAATAATTTCAGATATAATGTAAAACCCTATGAAAGTATTTTAACACAAAATGGCGATGATGACATTGAACAACTACCAACTTCGTCTAATGCTCCAGATAAAAATTTGGTCCCGGTGTCTGCGACAAGTGATACAGGCATCCGACACCAAACAAAGTCTGGAAGACAAATAAATAAACCAAAAAGGTTTACATTTTCTGAATTTGATTGAAAATTTTTATGTCTATAAGTTATGTATGTTGTATTATTTTTCTTTTTACAGTGTTAAATTAAATGTCATGAACAATATGTCTTAAAAAAAAAAAAAAAAAGGAAGATGTTACATTGTCTATTATAATATTATATTGTCTATGCCGTTACATTGTCTATTATAAGATTCCGGTCGGAAGCTCTCTCTTACCGACAGCTGGCAAGTCAACAGGTCAAATGTTCAATCGTGTATCGCCATATTAATAATACATATTAATCTGATTAATCTGGACTTGTTATTTAATAAAACCCGAGTCACAGAAAAACATCTACCAACTACGACGCATTCCTGCACCCCGTGACTCACGGACCGATCGCCGGGTGCCCATGTGGCGAGTGGCGAGTGGCGAGACGTGTCAGCTCCCGGAACTCTCGAACTGCAACTGCGAAACACTCAGTCGCCGATTGCCAATCAACGCACACACGTGCGTGACGTAACAATATCCTGCTTCCTGCCCGTGTGTCACGTCATAGCGGGATTGTTTAGTAGATTCGATTTTTGAATATTCGACTAGACACGGAGACGTTTTTAATAAGAGCGTATCTTGGTATTGTTAATCAAAGTGCTAAGTGCTGTTTTCATAAAAACTTTTAATTTTTCCTGTGGGTGTGAATGTAATTGCGCATTGTAATAGAAACTATAAACTGGTAAAAGTGTAAAATGTCTGACCTTAATAAAAAGAAATTATAATAAAGCATTACAGCTTACAGCTAATTTACTTATTTAAATTCTCAATAAAAGCTTCAGAACAACACGTTTTTTACAAGGTTTTTATATCCTTCAAAACATGATAAAACTTTTTTTTTTAACCCCTGAAGCATGTCTTTTTTAAAATTTATTTCTGGGACATGACATTACTAGTTACAGGTGTGAGCTGTGAGAGAACGTTCACACAATTATATCCTGGGTTTCGTGTCGCGTATGACTTGACCGGTCTGGGCGGCGAGCGTCTAAAGTAACTGGGTGATGAGTAATCGAGTTTCGTATTTTGTGTCACGAAAAGAGCGGGTCTTCGCGACCCGCTCGTGACGCCAGTGGGTCGTGAGCGACCCGGGTCGTGTAAAACGATCGATCGACCCAGGACTACTACAAAGCATCCTCAAAGGTGATATGTCACCCTTTCAGGGAATTTTTTTCCTCAGGGTCTCGTATGTGGAAAAAATGTTAAAAAAAATTATTGCTCCAAAAAAGATGTCCATAGAAAACATTTTTAACAAGGCAGAGAAACTTGTACTATTCTAAATAAAATGTTATGTTTACCTTTTATGTAAATAGCGGGTGAGTTATTCTCAGTGGTTTCAGTTAACCCCAAAATATGCCAGGGATCAATGCTCCCGTGGACATACACTATCCGGGATGCTTCAATATCCAAGGCACCGTATTTGGCATTAGTCTTGTCAATAGCGTCATTTAAGTAGTTTGCATTGAATCTGCAAGCAGAAAATAATATTCCAAATGAGTGTCATAACTAAATAGAATTATGTGCAACTTCATTAAAACATATAAGCATGGAACAAACAAAGATCTTGATTATTTATTATCGAATAAAGCTTAAGTTACTTACTTGGGGCCGAATATATCAATACATTGCTGGGTGAAGAAATCGATTGGGAATAGATTAGAGAAAATGTCAGGCTCGCCTCCTGAAGTCTGGTAGAACCCAAACTCATTGCAAGTTTGGTACATCCATTGGCGACCTAGGAAAAAACAATGAAAACAAATATGTTCATACAGCTGGATTTCTAAAAGTCAAACATCTTAAAATGTTATATATTTTGATGTAATACATAATACTGGTACATCTTACCACCCTCAGCACTTGTGGCAGACCAAGAAACATTGCGAAACTCTTTAATCATTTTATTATAATTATAGTCCAGGCAGGTTTCGTTGTTAGCTTCCAATAGCATGGCGTTGACATTAGCCAATCGATCCAAAGAGCTACCGGCCGAGTAGTCAGTCATCAATCGGCATACCTGGAAACAAATATTTAAAGATGTAAAATAATTTATTTCAATCATGTATCAATACCCAAATATTGATTTGACATCAAATGTCCTTTATTTTCAATAGTTTTATCAGATGGATTCTTTATTTTCACAGAAAACTACAGCAAACATTTCAACAGAATATCTTTGAATTCAAAATTTAATTCATAAGTCCTTACCACATCAATAGTAATATTGGAGACTTTTGTTGGTCCGCCAATCCTGTTATCTTTATTGTATTGTACGACACCGGCAAAATTACTGGCCAAGGTTTCATAGAGACTTGCTATATCGAGCTTGCTCGCCTTTTCAATTGGATCACACAAGCTGTAAATAAAAAATGACAATCTCTCAAACATACAATTAAAAATAACTTCAAACATTCCCTTGTTCTTTCTAACTCTCTCAGTTCCTTCCAAAATCTTAAAATCTGTCCCCTTTTTTGTCCTGATGATCACTTTGTACGCTTTATTGAGTCCCGATAGACTTCATACAAAGCTCTGGAAAAACTGTAACACTAATTATTTGGATTCCTGGACATGTTGGCATTTGGATAAATTATACTGTGAATTTTTTGGCAAAACAACGAGCATCCAATCCAACCCTTGTCCTCACAAACCACATTTATTTACACACATTGAAATTTTTCAATCCTCAAATACAGAGAACCTGCAATTTTTGTATTGACAAGAGTATAGAATATAAAAAATAATAATAATATATATTTTTAAATAAATGAAGACAATATAAGCGAAACTCAATCGAAAATCTGGAAACAGAAAAATCAGAAAAACATATTGACACCTCTGGGACTCGAACCCAGGACCTCTTGCTGAGGTAAGAAAGCAAGAGGTCCTGGGTTCGAGTCCCAGAGGTGTCAATATGTTTTTCTGATTTTTCTGTTTCCAGATTTTCGATTGAGTTTCGCTTATATTGTCTTCATTTATTTAAATATTACAATTTGAGGTTTTACTCATAAAGTTAAAAATAAAAAATAAAATAATATATATCTTTATTGAACTAAAAAAAAAAAAACTTACTCATTTGGCATAATTAAATGGTCTAATACAGATTTAGATAGTTTAGAATGATTAATTAGAACTACGATAACAAAGTTTAATTGCCATCATCCAAATTCAGCTATAGAACGAATTAATTTACCTAGAAATTTAGGAGGTAGAGGTGTAGTCAAAATAACATCTTTGAAACACAATCAGGTAGGAATGCTTAGAATTTTTTTTCCATAGGAAAGCTAATAGCTCAGAAATGCACAAAATAATTTGCAAGGCAGATAGAAACATTACACCTTTAAATTTATATGACGATAATGCTAACATTCTTATAAATACTAACCAGGATTATTAGATTCCTGGTCAAATAAAATTATTCACGCAAAACACTTCAATTATCTCAACCAAACGTATGTTGACAAACTTTCGTCAAACAAATGGTTGAGTATTGGAGAGTTGAGCGCAGAAATAGAAGGATTTATGCTTGCCATTCAAGATAGAGTCATTAATGCTAAAAATTATAGGAAGTATATAATCAAAGATATAAATCAAATGGATGATTTATGTAGAAAATTTTTGGCTTTTCCGGAAACTATAGAACATTTTATATCGGGATGTTCTGTATTAGCGCCATCCGAGTATACATTTAGGCACAAAAATAATCCACCACAGTTTGGTAACAAAACATAACTTGATTGACTGCCGTAATACTGGAAAATAATGTCTGGAAACTCGTGGTACAAGCGGGAAACTGATCAATCTTCATTACATTTGGAGTCGATTTGTGATATAACTTTTTTGATTTGATCTTTCTTTTTCGAGTAAATCAAAAAAGTCACCTTTTTAAATAACGAGGAGAAGAAAGGAAAATAATTTATGTACAAATAATATACATTAATTTTATTTGGTGGGGCAAATTTCATAATTTTGTGGAAGATTTGAGAGGAGTTCGGACTTAGAAGACAATATTGAATGGAGGGGAGGCAATTTTAGATAAGACTTGAAATAAGTGGGAAATTTGTTTAGTGATTGACAACCAAAAAATGTGTGAATGAAGTTCCCACTTTTAGACAACAGAAAGTACAATCTGGGGAGTCGAGCACATGAATTTGTAAGAGTTATATCACAAATCGACTCCGAATGTGATGTAGATTTGCCAGTTTCCCGCTAGTACTATGAGTTTCCAGACACTGTGTATATAAACAGTAGGTACTAGAAACTAGAATAGAGATTTATGATTATAAATTTAGGTTTCTCGTAACACTACAAGAGTTTTGGCTCATTGCTAGTCAATCCAAGGAAACCTGCTATGTCTCGATACAAAGGGCTATTTTTTCCAAAAAATAAATTTCCTCATTTATTCAGAGAATTGGACATTGTCAGTTTCTTCTAAACTCTTAAAAATTCATGTGCTCGACTCCCCAGATTGTACTTTCTGTTGTCTAAAAGTGGGAACTTCATTCACACATTTTTTGGTTGTCAATCACTAAACAAATTTCCCACTTATTTCAAGTCTTATCTAAAATTGCCTCCCCTCCATTCAATATTGTCTTCTAAGTCCGAACTCCTCTCAAATCTTCCACAAAATTGTGAAATTTGCCCCATCAAATAAAATTAATGTACATTATTTGTATATAAATTATTTTCCTTTCTTCTCCTCGTTATTTAAAAAGGTGGCCTAGAACGCCCTTGACGGGTGAAAGTCAGAAACATCAAAAAATATTTATTAAAACATTATCATAGAAACAAAGAAAACTTACATAGAATGTTTTTTTTTAGATGCCAGCGTAAAATGGCAAATTATATAACCCTTTAAATATAATCACCTGATTTTTTTTTACATGAGCTCCACAGAGGAGGCTCTGAGAAAAATAATTTCCCTCAGGGCCTATATTATCCTTGGGGATGCTGTATGGAGGGATTTTTTTAATGAAAGGAAGGAGAGGAGAGTTCTGGGAAGGAAAAGGGTGGGGTGGGTAGGAATCGGGGGTCCTGTTCATCCTGGTCATCCGCCTCCAAGACCTAGACAAACCTCACCACATGAACCCGGGCACCCCTGCTAAATCACCAAACGTAGCGAACCACTTGGGGTGACCTATGGCAGAGGTGTTGGTTATCCATAAAGGTATCCAATAAAGGGGCGGCGGTACCCATTTCCGCATCCCAAATTGTAGATTATTGATGAAGAAGATGATGATATAACATTGACGGGAATAACCTTCAAAAGTTATAAAAAAATAGTTGTTCTTATAAAAAATTGAATAATCACCTGAATTTAGTGTCTATTCTCCTCTGACCAATCATATGCTTCATGAAAACACCCAGCTGTTGAGTTCCGGACTGAATTTCATCAACGCAATCATCACTGCTTGTTCGTAGAGAATCCACTACCACGCTGTAATATTCTGGCCAAGAAAATAGAGTGTTAAAACTATTTTTAAAGACAATAAATGCCTACTTATTAGAAGAATTTCTGCAATAAGTTCGTTTCTAGAGTTGGCTTATTAGCTGCATACATAATACCTTAGAATATAGAAGAACCTTAAGAAATAAGATGAAGGTATGTTTCGTGATCCATGAGTCTGACCATTCTTTGCTTAAATTTCAAATACGGAAAATCCTTTCATCATCATTATGAAATTTTCATTACAATATACATTGTCAGCCATTCTCATGTAAGAGAACGAGTGAGAGCGCATGCTAAATAGGCTAGAATCCAAAGGTACTAAGCCAGTGGCGATCATCAATTTCTGTTCAAATCTACATGGAAGGCATTTCTAGCATGTATTATTTATACAGTGCATAATATGAACTTCCCATTGGTTTCCCCAGTGAGTTGAAAGATAATACATAAACCCCTCCGCAACGTAAGCAGATATATGCGTTAAAAATACGACAGCAGTCAAGTACAATAAGCGTGTTTACACGTCAGCGCGTGTGTCTCCATAGAAACCGTTATAACTCCGTTATTGTTTTAGTTACATCCGTAAAATAAAAAGTGAAAGGTCGATAGTGAATCATGCTGCACATTTCTATTCAAGTTTTCCATAGAAATACATAAAAAGAACATTCTGTCAGACGCGCAGTCTGACACATAATTTATCCCGCCAAATTTCCGACGGGCGCCCGACATCGTTAATTTCTATTAAATATTTTTATATGAAATGATAAAAAAGTGAGGTGACAAAAGTGTTTATTACACATTTATACAATAGAATAAGTATTGTTGTTTACATAATCTGTGATTTTAGTACCGTTTTCACATAAAAACATCACGTGAGTCATTTTCACATTTTTTAATGTTTGCATTCTAAATTTTAATATTTACAAATGTTAATATTTATTTGTAATATAATAATTCGAAAGCTTATTTTGTAACCTGTCTAAAACAGTTTTTACTATTCGGCTACGTTCAGAAATGTTTCATTTATAGAGCTTTCATTGTGAAGCGGTAATAATACAAAGTTTTCGTAAAATGTCATTTCGTTTAAGACACCAAAAGCTAATATTCTCGAAAATTCGGAGGGGTTAAAAAGACTGTTGTAGTCAGGGCTGGGCAAAATACATGCTTTGCTGTAATTAAAATACAAATTACAAAATACTTTTTCGCATGTATTTAAAACACAAAATACATACTTTCAAGTCATGTATTTGAAATACAAAATACAGTATCTTAACCATTTTTTAATCTTAAATACAAAATACAAATTACAAACCACAAAATACATTTGGTTTTGGTAGAACCTTTGGTTACAATAAATTGTCGTAAGTGCCCTTCCTTATCTAAGTGTGCGTTTCCACAAAAGCAAAGCTGAGCAGAGTGAAACAGAGATGTGCAAAAATTGACCAATCATATTGCTCAAAAGACACATCTCGTCTCCGCTCCACTTGTAAAGTTTTGTGATATAGGACCCAGGTTTAGATAATAGTAATTATTATTATAATAACACTAGCTGGTTCCCGGCATGCGTTGCAACGCCGTATTCAAAGAAATAAATTGTTTCTCCCTGCATGTCCTTTCCCGTGCGTCCCCGTTTCCCTCCCGCATCCCCTTCCCCTCCCAAGTTCCCCTTCCACGTCTACCCTCTCCCCTCTCCCTCTCCCGCTCCCCCGTCCCGCCAAACTCCTTCCCTCGTTCCATATATCCCAGTACATTAAGTTTTCAAACAACTCGCATGCCAGCTGTTACAATTTTTTTATTCAAATTTTCATTTTTCATATATTACAAATATTCATTTTTGTATATTATAAGAACAATCGATCAATCTAAATGTATTTTGAAGCCATAAGTATTTGAAATACAAATTACAAAATACCTCAGCATCAGGTAATTGAAATACCAAGTACAAAATACATTTTTAAGAATTGATATACAAATACATATTTTGTATTTTACATATTTTGTATTTGTATTTGTATTTCAATTACAAGTAATTCAAATACTGCCCAGCCCTGGTTGTAGTTCCCTGAGACCTGTAGAATTAGTTGGCTGGATTGCTGCCAAAGCTTCTTATGTAATACACTAAACTATAGGCTAGTTGTTTAACCCGTTTAATCACAGGAGACCATATTTGTCCCAGCTCGTATAGGTGTCATAGAAATCGTTGTCTCCCCTACTATCACAGTGAAAAGTATGATCTTAACGGTGTTGGAAAGAGAAAACAACAAGCTTTATATTCGAATTTAAAAGTTAACCACAAAATAATTAAAATGTAAACCCTTTTTAACAACATTTTCGACCGCAATTTAAAAAAAAAAATAATGAAACTTTGTGAATTTTTTAAGAATTATTTTTACATGAAAATACAAAAAGTGGGGCGGCCGTAATGTTTATAATTCATTTGTCTAATCAAATATGTGTTTTTTTTCATTATCAGAAATTTCAATTAGAAAAAAATGTTGTATTAGAAAAATGACATGCTTATTTCTAAAATTAAAAAAGCGTATTTCACCACCGTTCGAAAATATTTTTTAATTTTCAGATACGTTGACAGATATTACATTCATTTGGATTTTATTGCAAAGCGGAAATATTCATACCCACTGACAAAAACGCCCGAATGTTGAAGGGTTAACAGAACAGGAAAAAATCTTTAAATTTCTAGAATATTCAAGTTCTGTGTAAGTTCTATTATTTCAGAAGATCTGTGAAACAATTGGTATTGTATTTGTATTGTATTGTAATTGCAATTAAATATTGTATTTGGGAAAGTATTTCAGGCTAACCATTGGACAAAATGAACAATATAATCTTCACTCAATTAAATTAATCTATCGCCTCTGTTCTGACAGAAAACTTTATGAGGTCCGTACAAACATTTTCCCCAATTTCCTCTCTGGAATTTGATACATTATTTGCAAATATGGAAGAGAAAAATGGGGAATAAAAACTTCGATTTTGACGATATTATTAGCCTGAGGTGCAGTTATCTATTTGGCTCAGTATTCGGGGAAGGGATGGGGGGAGTTTGGGGTAATAATTTGGTAAAATATCTATTTTTCACATTTCTCGACGTCTGTGTTTCCTTTTTACTAGAAACTGGCATTTTAATGAGGTGGTAATATACTAGATCAGCAACTTCATCTGCTAAAGGCAGACTAATAGAACCTAAACGAAAGCCAAATACTATGTTTGGAGATCGTGCTTTCGAAGTATCTGGGCCTAAGGCTTGGAATAGACTCCCTCCGGAATTAAGATGCATAACAAGCCCAACAGAGTTTAGGTCCAAACTAAAAACCTTCCTTTTTGGGCTCTCATACCCGTAATTTAAATATACCTATTTGAGAGTATCATACTTGTATTGTCTATGATATGTCTTAATCACACTTTCCTTACTGAATTAAAATTACTCGATTCCTTACACATCAATCTGACTCTTGACGAATCACATTTAGAAAGATCAAATCCTTATAGGTACTACTGTACCACCCACCTTTACATGTTGCTTTTACTTTCCAAAATACACTCGTCAAAGAATACATTACATATTAATATTAAAATATTTTTCAGGATTAAATAACATGTGTTCACAATAATGTCCTCTGCGTGCGAACTCTCTAAATTTCTTTAAATGGACAATATACAGTGTTAATTTCAAGCGACCTCCCAGGTAAGTATGGTCCTGTTTTCATTAAATTTTAGGCAGCATCGCGTTCATTGGTCAAAATATTGTACACATATTTTCGTATCGGTGATCAATGAACCGATGTATGCAATTTTTAGCCATAAGTTGTTTATAATTGTTTGCCTAGCTTGTAGTTTTTAGATTTTAGAAATGTATTATAAGTTTGTACAGCGCCCTTGAGGTGATTTTTCACAAAAACGGCGCTATATAAATCATCCAAATATTATTATTATTATTAAAATTATGATAATATTATACTTGTTTGTAAATATTGGCCTGCAATCTATTACACCAAACAAAAATACTACAATATTTTATTTTCCCGGCTCTATTTTCCTTATTACTATCTTAGAATGTAGTGAGAAAAAAACTTATATCACTAGTGGGACGCCATTTAGAAATATTATATGTGTATTGGTGAATGCTATTGCTTTTGCAATGATGATGTGCAAATACAAAGTACAATAATTAATGAAAATGGTAAATGATGGTGTCTCACCCATGAAATCAGCCTTAGCGAGGAGGGGTCCGCTGGAGGAAACGGCAGCGTGCACCAACTCTGGGTGTTTCAATCGCATCCACGCCGCCAGGGATCCGGGATACGAACCGCCAAACACAACCCACTTGACGTGCGGCGATAACTCGTACATCGTATTCATCTTCTTAATGAAATTAGCAAGGTCTTGTAAAGCTTGGTCAGACGTCAGGTATCTCAGATTCTTTACGCCCATATCACTAAAAGAAAGAAGAAAAAATTGCAAGAACATAAATATTGTATATCTACCGTAACAATTTTAGTCATATTATTTATAAAGGATCGATGGCCACACTTCAATATAATTAATGAACTTCCGGGATTAACATAAACATGAGACAAGGTATGCGGATAAAATGAGACTAAAACCCAAAGTAACAATTGACATATGTACATATTAAGACTTTTGGCAAATTACTAGTTGTATTGAATTAGAGACAATTCTTTTAAAAAAAACTAATGATAATAAACTGAAATAATCGAAAATAATATTTTAAGTATGTTTTAAACATTGAATTTGTTACATTAAAAAGATCGATATTATTGGTATATTTGTTTACTAAACAAGGAATTGGCGAGTTTGCTACATAATTTGTTTATGAATGGTGACTTTGAAATAGATCTATGGCAAGGTACTGTTTAATGTAAAATTTATTTTATGTACTGGCAATTTTGAATGCTACACTAGATGTAGTTCCAAATGCTACCGCAAAATCATTCCGTCCCGAATTGTCCTGGTGTGTACAGCTATTAGATTTAACCCCGCAACTTTCTGATATTAATATTGTGTCGCGATTGTGTTTGACTATTACAATAAAAAGAGAATCTATTAAAACCTTCTAATCATTTATTTAACTCCCGTGACACATATCAAAGTGTTGATTTGGTAAGATTAACACCTTTCCATAGATCCTTACCCCTAGCGATATGTATATGTAGGGATTAATACTAGAAGTGCCTGTGTCAGTTTTTGGCAATTTGATTTAAGTACTTACAAGAAAGTATTCTAAAACGTTCATTATTTATAATGTGTCAGGTGTTCTAGATGTATGAAATTGTGACCTATTTAAAGTAGAAATCAAAATAATGTTGCAGTATTTTGAAAACCAAGTAATTGCTAAACAATCTTCATTCTTAGAAATTTGACATAGTTACTACTAGCATTAAGCCATAGATATTAACATACAGATTGTAGGTACCGACCTATATATATAATTAATTACAATAAATAAATATATTCTTACGGCGTGGGGTGGCTTTTCCCATAAAACCGATGTTCTAGTTGGAAGCACAAAGCTTTGTATTCCTTAGCGTATTCAATCCAGGATCCTGCTACCATCCACTTAGCTGTAATTTCACCTTCCCCTCCGATCATCAGGAAGACAGTGTCGGGGTTGCGATTAAAGTATTGTTTGTTCGTGAAGTAGCGCTGAAAGAAAATTAAGAACAAGTTAATACTTTGATTCAACAAATATATTCAGAATTTGCTTCTGCTGTCTAGATACATTGACTTATGACAAGATGGTATAAAAATGGGTAAATATAGGTTCGGACTGGCCACGCTTATTACGAATAATTTTTAGAAAAAAACTTTAGATTCGCCTTAATTACTATAAAAGGAAACTTTTTGGCTTTGGGGCGGCGGAAAATAATGCATTTTAATTTTCAATTGCATAAAACCAAAATTCGCTTCGCGACCGACACAGCGAAAATCCGCAGCCGTACCTGTCACTGTGATGTTGGTATCCTTGATAAATTAACAAGAGCTAATACGACTGTAGCCGACTTCGTGGGATAAGGCGCGTAATTATGAAATTTGTCTAGAGGGCTTGTTTGTGTAACATGGTTTGTGATACAAAAGAAAGTGCCCCTTTATAACGCCTACTCGCGTCAAGGCAAGAAAAACATCCCAGTTTTCAAGTGGTTTAGCGGCTACGCTAGGTTTGTGTAACATGGTTTGTGATTCGCGGTATTTCATGTAGGTATCCCGCGAAGTCGGCTACAGTCGTATTAGCTCTTATTAATTTATAAAGGATACCAACATCACAGTGACAGGTACGGCCGCGGATTTTCGCTGTGTAGGATCGCGAAGAGAATTTTGGTTTTATGCAATTGAAAATTAAAATGCATTATTTTCCGCCGCCCCAAAGCCAAAAAGTTTCCTTTTATAGTAATTAAGGCGAATCTAAAGTTTTTTTCTAAACATTATTCGTAATAAGCGTGGCCAGTCCGAACCGATAATTACCTAAAAATGATATAAGGTCAATTGAAATTCAATTAAAAATGTAAATAAATACCTGTGACCACATCCTGTTATCCGACTTGTTGAAGTTGTCAACGGGTTGCTGAATCCACTCTTCCTTGGGGAGTTCAGTGCCATCTGGTAGAGGGGGTGCACCAAGTCTGTTGAAACGTTTTCGCGAAAAGGTTGTCTCGTGGCTCAAGTTTACCAACAAAAAGAGAGACAGCACCGTCAAAACTAAATTAGTAAACATGTTGATTTATGTGCGAATTACCATAAAATAACAAACTAAATCAACAAGTTGCTAGATAAATGGCATCAGTGAGCACGGAACGAAGGCAGCCGAGGTAATGTAACGAACTAAATCAAATGACAGGCAGGAAGATCGATTCAGGCAAACGCATCGAATGCACCGGCGCACGAGATGCCTAATTGCGGAAAATTACATCGGAATATACAGTTGCAGGTCAAACGGTAAAAGGTTAAAATTTGGTGTCAGCATGTCAGACTGTCAGTTGATAACGGTCGCTTTTGTAAACATAGATAAAATTTAGACATAGACAATACAATGACAGTCAACATTGTCAACTGTCATTGTCTATCTCTAAATTTTATGTCAACAAGACCGAAGATTTGACTCATAAAGTCATAAATAAACCAATTTATTATTTATGCATTAAACCGCTTACTCGTTAATACGGAAAACTTTTTATCCAGACAGTTATATTTAGCTTTATTATTACGAAAAGTGAGTATTTATGTCGGGGGAGACCAAAAAACATGCAAAAAATATTTAACATTTTAATTTTGTTAAAATTATTTCACTCGCACGGTCACGCCATGTTCATTCATCTTTTTTATTTTAACATTTCATCAATGCTGCCAATCATAGAAAAATGTTTTTGCGTAAAACAAAGTGAATGCCTGAATGCATCATTGACAAGTATTTGTAACAGTAGAACATGGAAAGAAATGTATTAAAATAATTACACAAACCCGCTAGACAAACCCTGCGTAGCCAAACAAACCATTCAAAACCTGGGATGTTTTTTAAAAGTATGATGAAAAGCGAGTTTATTTTCGAGAATTTATTTTATAAGATTGGTACTTCCGACAAATGTCATATTTGATTGTCTATTAGCTAAAAAGGGAACATTCTGTATTATCCGTGCATCAAACTTCGACAACACGAACGTTCCGTATTATCCGTGAGGTGGACTAACTGCATATTTACCACCAATTTGACTCGAGAAGTGAACTCCAAGGTGTATAGTCTGTCAAATAAGAGTAGAAAATATAAAAAATTGAACTACATAATTTGTAGGCTGGCAGCACCAAATTAACTGTCAAATATTCCTTTGAAGTGCAGTGACACTGAACATGTAGAACACTGTGTACACATTAAAAAAAAAAATTGTCCTTAAAATCAAGTAGAAGCACTGTTCTTAAGGTATCCACTTAATGACATAAATGTGGTAAAATTGGTTTTTACAAAGTGATTGGCTTTCATTTAATTTTTAACATAAATTTGATTTTAACAGTAAGAAAAAATCACTACTGTTGAGTTTAGTTACATTACTTTTAGATCTGAATGAGTTAAATATACACAGATCTAAAATTAGAGTCATGGTCTGAAGCCCGGACAACGCTAGGTACTTAAGGGAACGTACCCATACTACGTGACACGTTTAGATGGGGGGGGGGGGGTCTTGAAAATGTCACGCTCCATACAAATGAGCGGCGGGTTGCTTAGGTTTTTGGTCACCGGGGGGGTTAAAAAATTGCAAAAAGTTGGTCACGTAGTATGGGTACGTTCCCTAAGCTAGTACAAAATAAATAATATGTAGAATTTCTAAACTGTGCTTTATATTTTAAAACAATATCGTTATTATTCTTATGTTAAAAAGGTATAAATAATAAACCTATAAGTAGGTATCTGTATTTCAGTGAAAAAAAATTTTTTTCACTTTTATACCTTTTTATTTTTTTATAAAAATGTAGCTGACACAGCTTTTCATTTTCACCATGAGTTTTTTTTTAGTATTGCCATTCGGACAACAGTGGCGCCCTCCTGTGTTTTCTACTCTTATTTGACAAACTGTAAGTAAAATAAGTAAAGTAATAAAAAAAAGTATTATAATGTAGGTAACGTCCTGATGTGGGGGGGGGGGGAGTGCTTAGAGAATTTTACTCGGTAGGGTGGCACCCGGGGCGGGCCGCACCCCCCCCCCCTTCCCCTCGCTACGCCACTGTATATAAACCAAATATAATAATACATACATTTAATGAACATGCAATATTTTGTACGAATATAATATATTATGAAAATATTATATACACAAAACATTATAGTACAAACTATTATAGTACCCTATATTACAATATATTTTTAAGTCAATAAGTCCCTTCCTGTGCAGAGCCGGATCAGAAAATCCTAAGCATACATTCGTTTATCTATCTATACATATAAAAATCAAAATAGGTTAACATACAAAAGGTGTGTATGTTATGCGTTGTTAAATCATATGTATGCATCAGATTGCGATGAAACTTTGGGGATTTGATGTGAGCATGCCTACAATGGTTTTTATATGCAGCAGTGAGTTCTGGCATCATGAAATTATGCGTTGCTAACCATTCATCCGATTGCGATGAAACTTTGGGGATTTGATGGAGGGGGGATTGCGGGACAGGGAAAGCGGGCGAGGGGAGTGGAAATGAATGAATTTATTAATTGATTAATGAATTAATGAGAGAGTGATTGAATGAATGGACGAATTAATGAATTAATTAATGAATAATGATTGAATGAATGAATTATTGAATTAATTAATGAATTAATGATTAATGATTAAGTGCATGAATGATTGAATTAATGAATGAATAAATGAAAGAAAGAATGAATTAATTAACGAATTAACGAATTAATTAATGAATTAACGAATTAATGAATAAATTAATTAATCAATAAATTAATGAATGAATGATTCAATGAATGAATCAATGAATGAATGAAAGAATAGATGAATTTATTAATGAATTAATTAAATGATGAATTGATGAATTAATTAATAGATGTATTGTGAATAGATGAATTAACGGATTTCTTTATTAAGTGGCTTATCAACACATGACGGGAATTTGGTGATGATTGATTAATGATTAAATAAATGAATGGTTGAATGAATGAATTAATAAATGAAAGAATTTATGAATGAACAAATTAATGAACGAGTGAATGAATTAACGAATAAATTAATTAATCAATGAATTAATGAAATAATGATTCAATGAATGAATGGATGAATGAATGATTCAATCAATGAATGGATGAATGAATGAATGAATAAATGAATGAATGAATGAATGAATGAATGAATGAAAGAATGAATTAATTAACGAATGAATGAATTAATGAATGGATGAATGAGTTAATGAAGGAATGAATGAATTAATTAATTAATTAATTAATGAATCAATGAATAAGTTAATTAATGAATTTATGAATCAATGAGTTGATGAATTAATGAATTGATTAGTTAATGAATTGATGAATTAATGAATTGATGAATAATTTAAATGATGAATTAATGAATTGATAAATTAATGAATAGATGAATTAATGAATAGATGAATTAATGGATTTCTTTATTAAGTGGCTTAGCAACGCATGGCGGGAATTTGGTAAATTGAATAGGCCACTTGCATTGAATTCATAACGACTTGGAAAAAATCGTGTGGATATATCTGCGAAAATGTCTTCTTCGCGCTTCTACCGGTAAGCTTTTAAGTCTTTCTTCCCGACGATTCGCCATTTCTTCTGCTCGCCTCTGAATAATTATAACTCGAACATATTCATTATCGTCTAAACCCGAGGTTCCCAAACTTATTTTTCTCGTAGACCCCTTTCAAAATTTTTCTGATTTCGGTGGACCCCCTGCTGCTACATTTCTACCACATTTCCAAAACTCGTCAAAAAATATGAAGATTAGATCTAACGATGGAAATTTGCATCGCAGCTGAGTTTCAACCCTAAATTCGGAGTGGTATAAATAAAGAGAAAAATAGTACATTTTCTTGTGTTCTATTTATTAAAATAATATGATTACAGGCTCAGAGGGGAAATAATACATGTAGATGACTCAAAAAAATGTTTTTATTTTTTTTATTTCCTAAATTGTTAGTATAACTATTTAAGAATATTTTTTAATTTGTTTTGGAGGTGTTATGCCGTGTTGCGCTACCTTCTCCTTTAGCCAACGTTTCGGACGGCGTTACAGTGTCCATGAACATTGTAACGCTGTCCGAAACGTTGGCTAAAGGAGGAGGTAGCGCAACACGGCGTAACACTCCAAAACAAATAACAAAAATACTTTTGGCCGTGAAAATCTAAAATCATATCATTTAAGAAAATTTTCCCAAAGTTTAAAATAAAAATTTAAATTCGTTCCGGTATTACGAGGGTATTTGTTCCGAACCGCGTGGTAAACTTGAAACGCATTTTTCTCGAAATGACTTTTGGAATTTGTGTGCACTCTAGCTCAGAAAGTTTTTAACCAAACATTGCTTAAATAAATAAAAATAAAAAACCTTTTTTATATAAATACGCTCTTTGTGAACCGAAATTCGTAGTATTATCATTGTCAAAAGTATTTTTTAATTGCAAAAAATGGCAAAAAAATCAAGATTTCCTGTTTACACACCTGTAAAAAATTTAATTTACATTTTTTGGGAAGGGTTAGGTTTACATAGAAGAGACACATGTTCTTTAATTAAATTCAAATTCCTATTGATTTGAGATGAAAACTGTGGCCTCCAAAATGCACAAAAAAGCTATCGTCCGATGATGACGTTCGATGTAAATCAGTTGATAATTTTCATATTTTCCAAGGAAATGCTTCGAAAAATTCACAATTTTTTTTTAAATAGATGTATAAAATGACCTCAAAGTTTCAATAAATTATACACATTTCTTCCATGCCAAAAAAATCACGAAAATCATTAAAAAAAACCTAGTCCTGTATTTCCCACCTTAATAGAATTAAATATCGAATATGCAAGTTTTTACAAGTAATAGTCGCTGACCTTCTTAAAATACACTACTCAAAAAAATTAAGGGAGTTTTTAAGAAAAGAAAATTATTACTGAATATTAAGGCTATCTGATTCATAAGCCGGACTAACTGAAAAAAAAATTCAAGCACGGGTACCAAAAAAATAGCAAAAAAATTAGGATTGCATGAGAACCGTAGCTCCTAAAAAAATCTGCCATAATTATGAAAATTATAACCCTAAAGCTTCAAAATGTTTTTTTTAAAGTCTTAATACGACCATTACAGTCTGTCAAAAATCACAAAAAAAAGTAGTGTATCTGTCGTCTACATTGATAGGTAAAGCCAAGCCAACATTTTTGTTCTTTACTATCGAAACCAGATAAATTTTCGTGGACCCCCTCATACAACTTGTGGACCCCCATTTTTTTATCACGCCAACGTAGACCCCCGTCGAGTCTCACCTGGACCACTTTGGGAATCACTGGTCTAAACTTTCTTGATCAGTGCGGTTTGATCTTCTCTGACGATCTGCGTTTACGTGTCGAGTACGACAGCCTATGTTTGAACGTGAGCGAGGCATCCCACGAATAGTGATCAACTTTGAAAAAGCTTACACATCAATCAACTGGTCACAGTTACACTTTTTGACCCTTTGAAAATTTGTCATATATAATTCGATTTGTTAATCTGATTTTTTGGTAAATTTTGGGGATCGCTGGCAACGGTTAATACGCACTTTTTTTTGAAAAAATCTTTTGATTCACCTTAATTACATTAAAAGACAACTATTTGCATTGGGGGAAGTGGAAAATATTTTTGTGTAACATGGTTTGTGATACAAAAGAAGGAATAAATTCGGTGTTTGGGCTAAATTCCTAAAAAATAAAACTAGTTATTTTTATACTAATTTGGGGTCGGGGAATCCGAATCTGAAAGAATTAGGCGGCGGCAAGCAATATTAACTGAATTACAGGACTTTAAAAATATTTATACACATACAGGAAAAAAGCCATTTTGGAAGCATTTTGATTCCTAGAAAATCAAACTAGTTATTTTTATACTAACTATGGGCCGGGGAATCCGAATCTGAAAGAATTAGGCGGCGGCAAGCAATATTAACTGAATTAAACGACTTTAAAATTTTCTATACACACACACATGAAAATAATCATTTCGGAAGTATTTTGACACGCGTAGTACAAAGATCATAGAAAAACAAGAAATATACAAAAACATGTGCCGGCAGTGTTACCAGCTCTCAAAAATATTTATCCCTATATCAATATGAAAATAGATAACAGCAGAAAAACATACCTTATAAATCGACCAATTCTTCTACGTCCGTCGTATCCTTGTCAAACTCGCTTGTCTCGAAGGGTTCCTGTCGGATACGCGGATCATATAAGAGTCCAGCTAAGCGGTAAAACTCCAGCCCCTTTATACCGCCTGCTCGCGTCCCTAACCTAACCTAACCTAACGCTAGGTTTGTGTAATATGGTTTGTGCCCCTTTATACCGCCTGCTCGCGTCACGGCAAAAAAACATCCCTGTTTTCAAGTAGTTTAGCGGCTACGCTAGGTTTGTGTAACATGGTTTGTGCCCCTTTGTACCGCCTGCTCGCGTCACGGCAAAAAAACATCCCTGTTTTCGAGTAGTTTAGCGGCTACGCTAGGTTTGTGTAACATGGTTTGTGCCCCTTTATACCGCCTGCTCGCGTCACGGCAAAAAAACATCCCTGTTTTCGAGTAGTTTAACGGCTACGCTAGGTTTGTGTAACATGGTTTGTGCCCCTTTATACCGCCTGCTCGCGTCACGGCAAAAAAACATCCCTGTTTTCAAGTAGTTTAGCAGCTACGCCGGGTTTATGTAACATGGTTTGTGATACAAAAGTGAGTAAAATTTATAAAAAATAAGTACTTAAAATATAAACATGTTATTTTACGTTATTAATATTACTGCTTAATGGCAACACTTAATTTTGTGTGGTAAAAACATCTATGTTATCTTGTTTTTCTATGATCTTTGTACTACGTGTGTCAAAATACTTCCGAAATGATTATTTTCATGTGTGTGTGTATAGAAAATTTTAAAGTCGTTTAATTCAGTTAATATTGCTTGCCGCCGCCTAATTCTTTCAGATTCGGATTCCCCGGCCCATAGTTAGTATAAAAATAACTAGTTTGATTTTCTAGGAATCAAAATGCTTCCAGAATGGCTATTTTCCTGTATGTGTATAAAATTTTTTAAAGTCCTGTAATTCAGTTAATATTGCTTGCCGCCGCCTAATTCTTTCAGATTCGGATTCCCCGACCCCAAATTAGTATAAAAATAACTAGTTTTATTTTTTAGGAATTTAGCCCAAACACCGAACTTTAGCCCAAAAGAAAGTGCCCCTTTATAACGCCTACTCGCGTCAAGGCAAGAAAAACATCCCAGTTTTCAAGTAGTTTAGCGGCTACGCTAGGTTTGTGTAACATGGTTTGTGATTCTGGCGTACAATCTCACAAGACGAAAGCTAATTTTAATTCTACGTAATGAAATTTAGAATGAAATATTTTCCACTTCCCTCAATGCAAATAGTTGCCTTTTAATGTAATTAAGGTGAATCAAAAGGTTTTTTTTTTAAAAAGTGCATATTAACCGTTGACAGCGATCCCCAAAAATTAATGATTTTTTGTAGGTTTTGCAAAGTTACGAACTGACATTCAGTACAATTATGAGTAAAACGCACAGAGAAAACAAATGAGTGAAAATTAGTAATATAATTTGTTAGATAAAATTCTACTTTCCGATTAAATTATTTTAATTCCTAATTGTAGGTATCATAAATTTTTGTAACTTTTAATAAAATGGCAACTGGCAACACTGTCTAGAACTGTCATTCCATTTTTTACTATGACAAATTATGAGTCAATTTAAAACGCATAAAATTATCGTTTTTCTTTGGAACTTCCAAATAAAAAGTATGTATAAACGCTCTTCTGCTAAAATGCAATGTTCTGTAAAAAATTTCAGTCAATCCATCGATTACTTTCCGAGATTAGCGAACGCAAACTAAACTTGCTTTGCAAACTAACTTTGTTAAAATGCTTCGGTTATGGAAGTTTTAAAAATTATAAATAAAGTGACAAACTTTTACTCGAGTAGAATAGCTAACCGGACACGATTCATTCTTCGCATCTTAGTAGGTACTCTAACTCTTCTGTTATTTTGACTCTTGGCAAGACTCAACTGAAGTAAATAATTGATTCTTGCTCCTGCAATGCCTACTTCAGGCGTCTCCGACTTCTTTTTCACTTTCGGATCGCCATCGAACAGTATTAATAGACCAGAGACTATTCGGTTGAAAATTAAGAATGAAGGCCAAGAATGCAACTGGTGCCGTGCCGTACGCAACACCATCTTCGTACTTGAAGTTTCTTAAAAAGCTGGTTTTTCAAATTCAAGCAAGTAGCCAATAATGCCAAAGGATGGCGCCACCTACGTTAACACGTGGAGAAAAAATTACGAAGGTAGACTATTGCCACAATAATATTTTACACATGAACACGGTCTGTTATTTATATTTTCGTAACTTTATGGCTCGGTCGGTCAGGGATTCCCCAAAAATTCTGTTTTATTTTTTATTTTAAAACATCTCAAACTATTGCTCGGATGGGGATTCCCCTGAAATATTCTTCGATTGTCACCTTCATCATTTTGATTTCTTTTGTACATTGTGATTGACGTGAACTCGTGAAGGGAATTATTACCTATTGATTGACTTGAATTAGTGAAAAAGTTGTTATTCTGAAAAATGTTGAAAGACATCTTTCAAAAAACAAGGTAAGTGGATTAGATAGTTAATTTTTAACCCGAATACAAATTAATATAACAGAATCGATCGATATATTATATATTTCATTGTTGTGTGTACGTAAATAAATAATTAAGAAATAATATTAAGTACCTAATTTTGAGGATATCGATTTTTTTAAATATAATTGACTAGTTTTTAATGTTTTTATTTTTTATGAAGTCGAAATTTGCGTTTCGAATTTCTCAAAGTCTACTTTAATGGGGGGGGGGGGGGGTGACACCCAAGCCCTGTCCCACCTTACATATTGTGGATGCGGCGCTTCCCTTCCTTTTGAGGCGTAGGTATAATAAATATAACAACAATTGTTAATTATTTATTCAGCAAAATATCTTTGAAAATACTGAAATTTAACGACACCGTCCCAACCTCAGCGGCCAAAAACAACAAAACGCGACAAATACATAATAACAACACCATTCTCGATGCTTGTGTGTCGAATTCAATGTCGCGTAAACGCACCAATACCAGCAACAGTGGATTCTCTGCTCCATTGCGGAATGGATGCGGTTTCACGATGCTAGAAAAAGTTTGATATTTGCGCATACGCGTTTAGTTCTGTCTGTCAAGTTTTGCCTGAAGCAGTATACGCATTCGTTGGGAGCATCCGACGCGCAGAAAACGACTTTAATGCGCGGAGGCATAGTGCACAGAATAGCATAACAAAGCGCGTGGATTAAATCGGTACGTTTTAGATAATTTGTTCGCGCGACCATTTTGACAATTTGGCTTGAATAACGGACGCCGATTGATATGTTAAATAACTTTCGAATATCTATTTAATTAATTTATTTTTAAAGGATTTATAGAGCTAATTTGACATACTATTTTTGTCTGTATTCGCATCTTGTTCGTGGGCTAGTCTGTAGGTATTTATATTTGATATTAGGTAGGTATATATACCTACTTCAGCATCCATTATACAAAAAATCACCGACCGCCATTGTTCTTTCTTGGGGTGACCGCACCAGATGCCACCCATACGCCACTGGTCATCATCACTCTTGGCTCTACAACCCCTGATGGGTCTTGGCCTCCTCAAGAGTCTTCCTCCACTCATCTCGGTTTTGGGCCAGCTTTCTCCAGTTTAGAAGCTCCAAGGTAGATATATCTTCGATGACGTTGTCGCTCCATCTTAATCTTGGTCATCCCAAACTCCTTCGCCCTATCGGTCTTGACTTCAGCAGGGACTTTGGTGCGTGATGCTCGGGCATTCTCTCTACATGACCCAGCCACCGAAGTCTTCCAGTTTTATAAATTTTGTGACGTTTAGATCATTAAACAGAGTATATTGCTCGTTGCTATAACGTCTGCGCCATAATCCATTTTCTAAAACCGGTCTGAAGATACACCTCAAAATTTTCCTTTCAAAAACGTCCAGTGCTTGCTCAATCCTCTTAGTTAGTACCCAAGTTTCAGCTGCGTATGTGAGTACTGGTCTGATAAGTGTTTTGCACTAATATCTTGGTGTTTCTGTTACGCCACTGGTACCACGCGGCTATATATTACTATATGACGTCCTTTGTCCCAGTGACTAGATGTCACTGGATCACAGTGGATCCGAGGAACCGGATATTTTTGTAACCAATTCCTACCGGATTTATAAAATGGTCACCAATGACAAATTTGGGCGAAGCCGATCCAAAAACCGCCCGCACGGCCCAGCAACAAAATAATGCTGAGCGGGTAATAATAATGCTGCTAGCATATATTATTCTCCTTACATTCATTTCTCGTTCATCCGTTCCACGTGTCCAAATCATCTAACTAAAATACATATTATGATTGATCTTGTTCATTACACCGATGTTTATTCACAAATCACTAAATTTGTAAAACAGTCAAACATGGTTTTACCTCACATAGGTGCTCTTAGAGGATCACATTTCACCAAAATCCGATATCAACCTCTATCTGGAATGAAAAGCTAATATTAGATATAATAAATATATTTTAATTTTTACATTCATGATTGAACTTCGTCTGACGTTGAACTTGCGACCTCTTGGCCCAAAACCAAAGACCGACAGCCATGAGGCATGACACAAAGTTCGTCCTTTATATTACTGTCACCAAGAGTACACATACTTTAGATTTCATATGGCGACGGAAGGAGCTGTCTCATCGCACTTAGGTTTGGCTTCAATTGCATGATATTTTTAATATTTAAAGTGTATCTACGTATCAGTCTGTAATATTTAAAATAATTTAATTTAACGAAGTTTAATTAATTGCTTAAGTTAGAAATCTTCTCATATTTTTCTCTTTGACCTATGGGTGGGGACCCATCGCTTCGACATGGCGCCTTCGAGCGTTCCTGTCCGGGCTACTTTAACGGCCCATATCCATTGCAGGCCCAGCCTTTTAGAGTGGGTGCTGGGTCGGTCCATTGGACATTTTCTGGAGGTCAACATCTCGGCCGTGGAACGATTTGCCGGTCTCTGATGGTGTCATCCCTCCCACAAAATGGATCTCTTCAAGACCCACGTTTACTCCGTCCTCTTCTCAAAAAGCCCCTCCGCATAGCATTCCAAAGATGACAAATTCTATGAGGAAAGCTAGTTTCCTCGAGGCCCACTTTGTGGAGTTAATGTTTAAAAGATGTTTTGTCATGAAATTACATCAAAATTGAACACGAGTAGATTGTTATTGTCCCTTATAATTTGGGCTCATTGTTGAATACGAGTAAAAGCTTTTCTATTCGCCCTCGATCCATTATACTTTGTCTCGTGTAGCCTTTGTTTATTAACGTGGCCATCCAAATAAACTACTTTCAGTAAAATACCTAGTTACTTGCTTACAAAAATATTCCAAATGGCATTGCATGTGTTTTGTTATCACATCCCAATAGCCAAGATTTAAACTTTTTCGATCCTTCCTTCTTCCCATCCTGTTTCCTTTTGTGTCATCATTCTTAGTACCTTTTCGACTACCTACATATCTACTCAAATGGCTTTATCCACTAGTAGGGTGATGGCTAACTAAATTTAGGTAGATGATTTTTATAAATATACCTATAGATTTAACGATTTTTTTTTTATAAAACCAAAAATATGGGATAAACGCAGAAATCTACCATCCCTCGAGTATACTTAGGCTACTATTGCCAAACTTTCTTTTCAAAATTCCTTCTATGGGAATGGCGTACTTCCACTTGCTTCGGATAGTTGGGACTCTTTTATGTCAATTACGTAAAAAAATGCTTACTTTTAGTAACATGTTTTTTTCTTTTTGGTTTTGGTTTTAGAGATCCCAACGATGGTGACACATAAAATCAATAATTTTCTTTAGAATGAGTTGACCTTTCTACTTTAGATAAAGGAACACCTCGCGAAATCTAGAATCAAATCGTTTAACCACGAATATTATTTTTATTGATCACAATTTTCCGCAAGCGTATTACCTACTTTTACGTGTATTATTTTGAAATTTTCACACTCATCGAGCAAAACAGAAATCTTCCATGATCCATACTTTTATGGCCTTACCTTATATAGTATAATATGTACTTACCTCAATTTCTTCGATCAAATGTTGTTATGCTCCGTAGCCGTAGATAAGTTTTTGTTAAGAGGTTAATAACCAGAGAAAACCGGAAATATGTTATTTTTAAATAAAATTTTAGACGTATTGACTATTTTCCACAAAAAATTATAAATTGATTTCGAAAGATTGTTCTTTTATCCAGTAAAGGTATGTTATAAATTTTGAGAATTTTTTTTATTTTTAGTTTATTAAGTTTATGCCATGGGTCGTTGGCAGATTTGCTAAATTTTTAATCAAAATTTTGTACTTAAACACACATTGCAAATTATCCTCGTATAATCATGCAGTAAAATATAACGGTAAATTATCGGGGAAAGCTATGTTTCAGAATTTTAATTTTAGTTTAAATAAAACCATTAAAAGAAGATCCGCTGATGTGTTTTGTGACAAAAATACTTCACTTCGTCTATTTATTTACGGTCTTATAAACTAATATATTTAAGATTTTTTACATTTGCATTCTTATTTTGTTTTGACATTATTGAAAAATTATAAATACTTGTGATCAAAAAATAATTACAAAAAGTACATAATTTTAATAGTTTTATCATCTCGCCTTTCAACATTTTTGGATGTAGGTATAAATTAAAGCAAATTTTGAATGAAATAAAATCGATATTTAGCTATACTTTAAGCTGTTACGGAGAATAATTAATCTTTCTCATTGGAACCGCCCTGTACGATCGTAAGAACACCTTTGGAAGAAATTTGGATTCTCGGCCGCTGGCTGGTTAAAGGCCCTTAAAGTAATGCGCCTATTTATTTAAGGAAAAATAACGATTTTAACTGAATATGCACAAAAAGCAAATTACGTAAGTATTTTAGGCGCACGTATGTAGTGCCCAAAGTGTAAAATTCAATACCAGATGATAGCGAATCCCAGATACGAAAGATTAACTTTATAGATACAGGGAAATTATTTTATTTTTTAGTGAACTGATAAAACACACCTGCCAGTAAATAATGAGTGTGCCGATATATTTGTGGGGACTGTCCCGGAGAAGAAGGGAAAACCATGACTCAGCTCTCTTAGAATTTTCGTAGTTTTCCGAAACTAAAAGTTTGAAATGAACAAATTTAACCATAAAAAAACTATTTAAACGCTTGTTTTTGTAAGGCAATAGTTTACTTCCTCGGGTCCAGGATGTCACTCTCTAACGATTTCATGGTTTTACGTTGCACAGTAATGTAAAAACAATTTTTTAAAATTATTTATCTGGATTTCTATTTCTTCCAATAATTGCCATTTATCCACTAATTAATTAATATAGAATTATTAGATAGCAGTATGAAATTTTTCATTGTAAAATACATTGTACACACATTTATATTGCATGAAATTAACATTAACATCGCATTTTTATTTCACTTTGGTTTTTGTTCAGTAACTACAACAACTACGAATACAAACTCTTGAATATTTTTCATAGACTCGAAGAGATCTTCATTAAACAGAATTATTGGTTTGATGAAAAGAGTAATGTCAAATACATAGATACATAAATATATCCAGCAAACAATATATGTATATAAAAATGTTTTTCAGCTATTTTGATAGATAATTTGTGCATAAGCTTAACATCTTGTTCCTATGTGTATAACGGGAATAAGCAAAACATAATCAGTAAAATTGAAATTGTGTGGTCAGCATTTATAAACAATAAAAACAATTACCTTAATTAGATTTTCAATTTATTACCTTCGCAATAAAAATGTACATTCATAATACTCACTTAAAATAAACACAAAATATACGTTAAGAATTTATGGTACAGGTAATTGATAAAAGTAAAATAACCTAAACACACAGGCAAAAAAAAAATTGAGAGCAAGTTCACTGTATTTGGAAAAATTAACATATTAATGAAATCGCATCGCATAAAACGCATAACATTAAAAACACATACAGCAATGTTGCAATTAAAACAAAAACTTATTTTATACATCAGTAAAAAAGGCATATTTGTAGTCTCTCCCTCTTTCTTATTAAAAACGCATGTAATATAAGAGAAGTTAAAACAGAGCTTTCAGCGACAACACAATTTATGTATTGATACCAGAACCACCACGATTCATCTTTCAAACTAAATAAAAAGATACAAAAATTTGATACAAAAAAATATATTTAGGTCATTAAAAATAAATTAACTTTAATCATTAAAAATAATTGCGATTCAGTGGCGTTTCAGGAGTATGGACACCTGCGTTAGGTAATGCAAGAAGATGGGCAGGAAGATGAGGCCGTGGGCTGCACCTATCAGGACTATGCACAGGAACATCCTGAAGTAGAATATGAGGAAGATCTCCGACTCGGAGAAGGCTAGCACCACGATGCCGGCGAACTTGGTGAGTGTGATGCCGCTGAGCACATTGCTGCCCATCTCCACAAGCGCGGTGGCGACCTTCTTATCGGCGGGCACCTTGCTCACGGCGTACGAATGCACTATATGGCTGCAGAATTCTACGGCTATGCCGACACACTGAAAAAATGCATAACATAAATAAAGAATGTGCCTGTATAACGTTTTAGAAGTTTTTGAAAAATTCTGAAAATTTTAAAAAATCTGAAAATATTGAAAAGTTTAAAATTTTTGAAATATATAATAATTTTAGATTATGAAATTTTTTATTTATTTTTTAATTTAAAAAAAAATCACACTTTACTTATCGACCCACTCTGTGGTTGGGCCATGATATTATTATTATATAGATTATTCTTGCTATCATGTGGGACGGTAGGTCAAAATTTGTTACTTAGAATTTATGCATATCCATCAAATGAGAATACCCGATGGCCTAATTAATTAACGTTCTTTTACTTCGGTACGTAGTAAGTCGGTGCTTAGGGCTTGGTGCTAAGATTTTTAAAAAGAAAATCAGAGTTTTTTTCCTATTCAAGAATACTACATCTAGTAAATAATTTGTACCTTCCCGAGCAAATCGGAATTTGTAAAAAATAACAAAAATATATTTAATCATCATAATAAATCGTTGCATGTGAAATTACGAAGATATGGTAGTCATTTATGAAGAGTTTTTGGAATAAGATCACATTTTCTGGTCAAATAGTAATGGGAACAAAAAAGGCAGATAAACTAAAATCATCTTTTGGTATGTTTCTCCGGTGACGTTTCGGCAGAAATACGAGTTAATCTGTATCTTGAAGCCTGAACAATGATTTGTTCACAGTTTTTCTTGTTATTATAAAACGTTTATTACCATGACAAGGTTGACAAGCGACACAGCATTCAGATTGATGCTCCAGAAGTACATGAGCCCCATCATGTCAACGAGGATCATCGTGACGGAAGCCAGGATCACGAAAGCCGAGAACAAGTCCAAGCCAGTGAATATGAAACTGACCACGAATATCACTAGGAGGGAATACCCCAGGGACGCCAGAGTGTCCTCCCACATCGTCAAATACTGTTCGTAAAATACGTAATGGATGCTGAAAAAATATAAAACTTAAAAAAAGTGTACACGAGTTGAACTAAAAATTGGTTGAATAGCAATCAGTAAAAAATATATTTATATACATATTATCTTGGACAGTTGGTTGAACATGTAGCAAGAATGAACGTTTGCCGAAGAGGCTTCTCTATATATGTTCTTAGTCGGTTATAATAATAATATTTCTGGTAATGTACCCTATCAAAATGTTCCCAGTTAAAATGTTCCCTACCAAAAGTTCCATAATCAAAATGTTCCATGTCAAAATGTTCGCAGTTAATAGTCTCACGGTCGATGTTAGGTTAGGGCACGGTACAACGCAACGACAATTTACCTGTTTCTAATTGGGAACATTTTGACCAGGAAGATTTTAACTGGGAACATTGTTACCAGAAAAATTATTACCTAGAACCTTACATGTCACATCCATAGACATCCAAATTGATAGACTTGCCCTAACGTGAAATCTGGGTATCATTTCGACGAGCTGGAGATAAACCATGCGACCATATTTTTCGTACTAGGAGCTTTCGAGAATGCGTTGAATAAACTATGAAATCTATGGAAATAAGAAACATCAGTTATACGTTAACCAACGAAGAGCGCACATTGAAATAACCAGACCATGCACAGAAAAAAAAGATCGCTAGAGTAAGGCAAAGGTTTGCAGCGCTGTTTTTGTGGGACTTTTCTGCGCAGGATCTGAATGTTCGTTTTTAAACGAACGGCTGGCGTAGCGGCTGTAAATTGAGTGAAGTCGGTAAATTATAATAGATGTTTTGTAAAATTGTCTAACTAAATAGTGTAACAAAATACAGAATTTTGGAATCAAGGCCGAATTAGGATTTCAGTTTTTAGCCAGCAATTTGCGCGCCATTGTAAAAAAGACTAGAAATTCGTAGCGAAGAGTATTTGCTGACCTAATCTGAGCAGACCAGAATATATGGAAGTGAAAACCAAATATTTAGGCTTTAGAGTTGAAGGGAAGTATTAAGATAATATATTTCCCAGATGCCTGTCAAGGGTTGCGGCCGAGATAATGCTGATGATGATAAAAAACGTGTAATAACACGTTTCAAATCATCGCATCGTGGGAAAGTATGTACGTACGTACCTATGTAATACATTTTTATCTTATCTATTTTCCAATGATTTACATTTTTCTGTCCTAACTGATTTGTGGCTAATGATTTATGTTCTTTCCGTGTTTATATCTAAATTCTAAGCTAATGATTCAACATCATTTTCGTAGTTTCGAAGTGTATGATATGTGCATACTAAATTTATCTTTGTCTTACTAATCTATTTTTTGCATTTTGTTTTTACTGTTAAGCACTTGCATACTGCTTACTAAAAACGTATGCAAGGACACTGGAGGTCTAGATTCGTTCAAAATAAATAAATGTAGCTTCAATTATTATTTTTTTTAAATTTATAAACTAACGTTACGGAGTGCCCCAGGGTAGTGTTCTAGGTCCCATAATGTTTCTTATCTACATCAATGATATCTGTGAACTAATTACAGAAGGCAACATTGTGACATTCGCTGATGACACCGTAATACTTTGTCAAGCTGACTCATGGATCAAGGCATTCCTTAAAGCTGAGAAAAGTCTTGCTGTCATCAAACAATGGCTCAATGAAAACAAACTTACTCTAAATACAAAAAAAACTAAATTCATTACACATAGTATAACTCAAAGAGGTCAACCTCCTCCAACCTTCACTCTGAAAATACACGACTGCTCCCAACCCTTCTCATCGTGCAATTGCGAAATCATACAAAATGTCAAACAAATAAAATATCTAGGCGTGATAATTGACGAAAACCTACGCTGGAATGACCACATTAACTTAATTACATCCAAGCTTAAAAAAATCATGTATCTTTTAAATAATTTAAAAAATATCTTCCCACGCACAATACTAAGATCTATCTACTTTGCTCTTTCCCAATCTTTAATCATGTATGGTCTTCTGTCTTGGGGAAGTGCAAGTAATATTTCTCTAGATCCACTAGAAAAGGCACAAAAGGCAACAATCAAACTAATACTTCAAGTAGCATATGATACAGACTCTGAAAAAATTTTCAAGATGCTCGACGTTTTGTCAATCAGACAACTCTACGCTAAATCGTCTATTCTTCACCTCTTCAAATTCAAACTTCATATCCCTTTACTTTCTCAGTCCTCAATAACAAGCCGGTCCTCAACAAACCTAACACTCAACATCCCGCTAAAGCACACGACCCACGGACAAAGATCCTTTAACTACTATTCTATCAAACTATATAACAGCATGCCACCTTCTTTGAAACAATCTGCTGATTTTTCACCAACAAATAAACTAAAAAAAAACAAATCACAGTCTGGATAAAAGCTAAAGGAACACTATTTTTCCAAAACCTATTTACTCCAAACCAAACATAAAAATTAACTTATTAATAACCAATGTGCAATAACCATTAAATAAAATAAATATAAAACTTTCTTCTACAACACATTAATACTTGTCACACATAATCATAAATAAACACGTAAACACCTCAGCACAGGTTCTCCTAGTGAGGTGTTCACGAAACATACAATACCTATCCACAGTTTCACCTTCGCAAACCTACCATACACCCTACATAATAAAATTGTAAAATATATTATGTAAAAATGTTTTCAAAATTTATCTATTATGTAAAAATGTTAATTAATAGGTAAATACTGTAATACATAGAAATAAAAAAAAAAAAAAATAAAAAAAAAAATAAAAAATAAAAAAAAAAAAAACGTTTAGAGAAAATTTTTATGCATAGCACAAAGGGTAACAATTATTACAAGCAATAATTGTCAGCCTGAAACACTCATTTACATTGAAAAATCTTCCGAGAAAAGATACTTGCCGCCAACGGGACTTGAACCCGTGTCCTTCCGATTGCCGGTCGAATGCTCTGACCACTGAGCTATGGCGGCAACTAAACGTTAGTTTATAAATTTTAAAAAAATAATAATTAATATTTAACAAGTTTAAGTATTTCCCCAATAAATGCAGACATAATTTGTCTCGACGCCACCTAGCGAGGGATTTAACACTAATAATGTCTTCCTTGCAAAAATAAAGTTGGTTGTTTTCAGGTGGAAAAAATATAACAAGCAGTAATTGTTGAATGAAACACTAGTATATATTGAATTATTTGGCGGGTATTTGATAAGCCGCCATAGCTCAGTGGTCAGAGCATTCGACCGGCAATCGGAAGGACACCAACCAAAAACGTGCTTTCTTCGTAAATCGTGAAAAACGTCATTGCACGTCATACAATGCCAAATACCTTGACGTCATTAGTCCACCAGGTGAACAAAAATGAGATAATTTTTTATCTTACAGGAAAACGAATTTGACTAATCGATTGATTAATCCGATGTAATGATGGTCATCCATGATAAGATTCAATTCCACAATTAAATTAGTCACGCTAATAATACAAAAAAAAAAAAACATATTAACAAATTTGTCTTTTTTACGACAACAAAGTTGCATTCGCGTGGTGATCTGCACGTACGTCATTCATAATTTGTTATCATTTAAATCAATAATTAAAGTAACATGCATGTTCATCTAGGAAAAAAGATAAGTCAGAGAAAAATCAGGAAAGTAATGAAATAAGTACTATTTACCTGTAGGGGAAGACAGACACTTCCTGGATTCCTGTTTTCTTTCGGAGTGTTTCAGTCAATTGTGCTGAGAATTCTTTCGTGTATCGGTACGATTCATAAAACTCCTTAGAGCCGCTCAACGTCTTGTGGTAGCCCATAAAGTTAGACTCTCTAACCACCGCATTTCCTTCTGCGTCCAAAATATAATTCAAGCCCTGCAAAAAAGAACAACGTTACTTACAACATTGGTGTACTCGACAATCTAGCTAGAGCTTGAAAAGCATTTTTGAAAAATCAAAACACTCAGATATTCATTTTTTATTTTTTTATTTAAGAGCGTTTAACCAGCCAGCGGCCGAAAATCCACATTTTGTCGAAAGTTGTTCTTACGATCGTGCAGGGCGGTTACAATGAGAAAGATAAATTATTCTCCGTACCAGCTTTTTAAAATTATAACACAATATCGATTTAATTTTATTCCAAATTTGCTTTAATTTATACCTACATCCAAAAATGCTGAAAGGCGTGATGATAAAACTATTAAAATAATGTTGATTTTGTAATTATTTTTTGATTAAAAGTATTTATTATTTTTCAACAATGTCTAAGTTAAATAAGAATGTTAAAAAAATCTAAAATATATTAGTTAGTAAGTGCGCAAATAAATACACGAACGGACCAATTTTCGTCAAGAAACATGTACGTATATATTTTTTAATAATTTCCTTTGAACTAAAATTAAAATTCTAAAACATGCGATACCCAGATAATGTATTAATTTATTTCACTGTATGATTATATGATTTGAAATGGGTGTGGTATAATACAAAATCTTTTTTGAAAATTTAAAAAATCTCCCAACGACCTATGGTATAACCTTATTATACTAAAAATTAACTTTTTTTCTCAAAGTTTAAAACATGCGAATGCTAGATAAAAGAACAATCTTTCGAAATCCATTTATAATTTTTTGTGGAAAAGGGTCAATACGTCTAAAATCTGATTTAAAAATGACATATTTCTGGTTTTCTCTGGTAAGCCCTCTTAATATATACTTAATTTAATAAGGTTATTATCAAGTTCTGCAAGTATTTTAGTATATATTTTGGTTAGAGTTGTTTCGGCTTGCAAGACCATTTCCAAACTGTGGTTGAACCACTTTTAGACGACTTGTTTATACGATGTTAAATGTCAACTTTTGTGTGTTTCGAAATTGATTGACATTTAAAATCGTATACATAAATACGTCGTCTAAAAAGTTTCAGTTTGAAAATGGCCTTGTAAGCCGAAACAGCTGTAACAAAAATAAATACTAAAATACTTGCAGAACTTGATAAAAAACATTTTAAATTTAATTAAATTAATTTTTTTATTAAATAAATTGAGTTTTACGAATTTAACTCAAAAACAATTAATAATTTATCCGATATTCATGTGTTACGTCCTTTAATCAGTTTTTGAAAATGTAATAATTTTTTTGTGCAGCTTGACACAATAAATTTTGCAATTACTAGTTTAGATTTTATTGATACCTAAAAGAATCATAAAATATTTGTGTGGAGTGTTCAAAAATGTATAAATTTACAAATATATCCGCCAATATCCAAAGCTGGAATAAGTTCTGTTAAACAATTATCTCATGTTAGGTTTATTTATGGTAAGTGCTCAAATAGTATTTTGTGGTAAGTAGGTACCAATGTCATTTAATTATGGTTATTATTTATTATTTAATTATGGTTGTTTCCTCTTTCATACAATATAACTCTGATAACTCTACCTTATAAATAAGTGATCCACCAAACCAAACAAACCCGAAAACTGTTTTAAACGGACAATATTTGAATATTGTCAAATTTTTTTTTTCTTTTCAGCTCTTATGATTCCTACAAGGTCGCACGTACTTAAAGTGTTTCTAAAATCAATTTGTATATTATGCCAGTTTTTGACATTACAGTGAAGTATATTTTACCAAATTGAATACTTACGGGACTGTAACTCGCATGACCGCTCTTGGCGCACTTAGGATCGGGATTATCTTGCAGGAAGTATGTTATGTAGGTTTTGAAGTCTGCCACCGATGGCCGGATGTTGTAATACTCCATATCGATGTTGCACGTTTCGCACAGGCCGCTGGTGTCTACAAAAGTTTTAAAAAAATCATTATTTACTTCTGCATACATTCAAGAAAATCGCTCTACGTTTTATTATGAAAATATTTCTTACCTGAATGTGGGCAGAAGGAATTGTTGGACGTGAAATATTGGCAACAGGCTTCACTTGAACTCGACCAATCAAAGAAATCATCCAACCAGGAATTCGGTGTTCGCGTCAAGTATGTGCTGTAAAAAATAATAATATGTAATCAAATGCAAAAATACCTACTTATTTTAAGACAAGATAGAAATTATTGTGTTCAAATATTGGTGTAGCTACGAGTACAATATAACTATTTTAAAAATCGTGAAGAAGGATTTACAATGAAAAAACTTTAATGCATTCATAATTACAAAAACCATTTGCAGTCGTGAGAAGATATTAAAATTAGATTGAAATTATTTGTAAATGTTAAAATAAGTTCCAACGTTATCGCTTATAACTTATCATCAAAGATGTGGCTGTAGCTTTCACATGGGGGAAGGGGTTAGAGGGACGGCGGGGGGTTATCCTGGGGATGGGGCAAGGGAGAAATGGGAGAGGGGTTGGAAAATTTATTAGAAAGTTTTTAGGGACCTCTATTTACCACAACTTATTATTTACATCACATTGATAACAAAAAGTGTTCTTAATAAATAATAGAGTTGTATTTTCCAGGAATGTAATCTTAATAATATATTATTTCAACGCAATACTAAGTCTGATGGGGGGGAGGTTTAACCTCCTAAACCACCCCCTTACACTCTTGCTTAACGTAAGTCGTTTGAGATAAGATAAATAATTATAAAGTGAAAAAACCATCCTTCACTCGTATCGTGTATTTTATAAATGAGTTCCAGGATATTTTAATTCATAATTTGTGAGATCCCTAACGCAAGTAATAAAACCGAGTTTGACAATGTGGAAAATGTGGAGATTCGCAAAAAATGTGAAGCTGATGCTAGCATAATGAGCAAGATTAAAATGATGCTTATATGGTTTGGGCGTGAACGAAGAAAGAAGTGTAAGGAATTCTCCTTACCCTCCTTTCTTACATAGCACGAATGCGAATGGTAGAAGAAGTCATGGCATGACCAAGTAATCAAATATTTGAGTCGGGCCACATCAGAGTGTGTATGAGATGATGTACGAATGTGAAGCAAGAAGTGTGGGCTGTGTGCCAAGATCGAGTTGTTTTGCGGTCCATCCTCTCCATTTACCTATCTGAGTACTTGGATGCTGTGTAGAGTAGTGTCAGCATGGAGTCATTGTTACAGAAGACCCCGCCGCAGATGAGGTCCTGGTGGGAGGTGTTCGAGTAGTCGAGACCTTGCGTGACCACGAAGTACACCGGCGGGCCCATCTGCAGAAGACTCGCCACGCTCAGCAGGTACTTGCGCACAAACGAGTCGTATGGCATAGCTATCTCCTGGTCCAACCCGATCTCGATGCTCGGGATCACGCTGATGCTCAAGCACAGCCAGAAGAGGAACGCTACCGCTAGCACAGGTTTAACAGCCCTGCAAAAACATTAATTGCATGATAATGGTCGTATCTACCTCACATACATGTTGTTAATATCGATTTATTGTCGGGTATTTAGCAATTTCTAATAAAATATTTCTATTGATTGCGTTGGAATACTGGAAACTTAAAAAAGGGTAAGTACCAGAAAAAAATAAAGACGTTTGTATTCATGAGACTGGTAAGTAGGTACATAATACACAAGGTGTCTGGGGGTAAAATGCACAAACAAAGGAGGTGATTCTACATGATAGTACAAGTAAAAAAGATAAATAACTTTTTTCGAAATTCTAACGTTTTGATGCAGTTTTAGGGTAAAAAGGGTTGTTTGTATAGAACAAAATTAGAGTGCAGTTACCACGCGGTAGGAGCGAAACTTTACCAAAACAATCTCAACCAATTAAGAACCAAGGAGCCTTGAAAAAGTCATAATCAAAGCAGCAAATGAGCGCAGACCTGGCGCCATTTCTGTTTTATATCTCAACCGACAGGAGCGTTGATAGGAGTTTTATGCTTCGCAGGTGCTGTATGCGTCATTTCCGTTTCATCTGAATTCCTAATCGCAACGGGGCTATAAAAGTTTCACTTCAAAAATATTATTCTTCTAGGGAATAATATTTTAGTAAGTATGGAAAAAAAACATTGGAATTTCAAAAAAAGTTATTTAACGTTTTTACTTACACCATCACGCAGAATCACCTCCCAAAGTTTTTCACTTCAATTTAATTTAATGATACGGTTACCGGACAACTTAGAATCATGCAACTTCAACACCTCATTTGAAAAGTCATTAAAAGTGATGAAAAAAAATTGCTTAAATAGGTTACGTTAGGTTAGGTTATGGGCTATTTTTTTATCATAACTTTCAAAGACTTTTCAACGGGGTGTTGAAATTGCTTGAACCTTAATATTCATATGTCCATGCTTGAACCGAATGCTACACTATATCAATTTGATAAATAAAAACATAATATTTTTTTCTGGTACTTACGACCAGTCAAATTTCTTGTATTCACTAAAAAAATATGAATAGCCTATCGGGATAATGATCGGAAAAAAACTGCTCAAGAATTAATCTACTAAGTATCCTAAAGTAATAAGTATTAACTGAAGTACGGTAGTAAAGCACAAAAATAATCGTAATTATTCTTCTTTTTCTTCGTGTGCCCTATCAGGTCCCCCCGACGTTAGTGATCAGTGATCACTCTGGTAAATGTATCTCTACTTGCGCCGCCCGGAATAGCTCCCCCACACTTCTATTACCGGTCCACTCTCGTACATTTCGAATACAAAATATTTGCCTCCTACCAGACCCATTTGAATTACAAAGCATTTAATTCGCATAATTTCAATAAAAATAAAACAAAAACACATACCAATGCAAAAGGGCAGGGGCGTAGTAGTTCTTAATCAGCTTATAGAGAAGACCCTTGGTGTAAATTTGTTGGTCGGCATTAGTGCATTGCTTTTGGTTGACACAACACAGAACGTCTAACCGGCCGGACTGGAACCAAATGAAACAATAATTTATTCACAATTTACTAATTTCTGGAATAAACGATTATTATTATTATTATTAAATTAAATTTTTTGAAGTGAAACTTTTTTAGCACTGTTGTGGAAACGAGTAACACTAAAAAAAGACAAACTCATTCATTCATCTATAGCAGAGGTTTCCAAACTTTTTTCTCGTAGTCCACTTTAAAATTTTTACTGGTTTCGGTGGACCCACTGCTGCTACATTTCTATCAATTTTCGACTCCCGTCGAGTCTCCCGTGGACCCCTGGAGTCCACCTGGACCACTTTGGGAATCATTGATTTAAAATATTTGAAAGCGTATTTCATAACCTTTCAAAATCAGTTTTTAATTTTCGGATGCGTTCAGAAATATTCCATTTGTTTGGATTTTATTGGAAAGCGGAAATGTTTTGACCTTCCGACAAAATGGGCCCGAGGCCTGAGTGATTAAAAACATCAACACTGAAAATGTTCTAATTTATCAGTAGAAGTAATTAAATACGACGAAATTTTTTAAAATTTATAAACTTTTGTTTATTGATAAACCTTTCAATTAGGTTTCATGTTCGCCTCGGTTTTTTTTGTATAAAAGGTTAAATCTTAAAAAAAACCTTTTTCAGTTAAAATGTCACGTTTTTACATTTTGTTTTTGGAAATCGAAAAAAATTACTGCACGCCAATTGTAAATAGATGCTGCGACCCATTCGTATATTTTTTTTAATGTGGGATGCAATATAAGATGCAATTAAGCTAATTCAAAACAATTACATAAACTAGCAATAAAATAAACAAAATTTCAGCAACTGGGTAGTTACTTAATCCGGCATTATAAATTGTCTTTATCCGATAATAACCACCTCGTAAAGCATTGATATTTTAAGTCCCGGCTGTGCGTAATACCAATTAACATTAATCACACCATCAATCACGTTTTGTCTGATGATTTATTAGAAGCTAAGAATGGAATGGATTAAATGTGTCACCTGGAATCGGTCACTATCAAGCGATAAGAAAGCGACGAACGCTGTGATTTGGAAGACGAAATCCAAGAAGATTGCCACTGACGCGTAGATGGCAAACGTGTTCACGGCTGGCATTCCAGAAAGCGAACCTGTCGAAAAATAAATATTAGTTTTCCATACACTTAATTAATTTATTAATTTATAAAATGGACACCACATTTATTGTACCTACCACTTCGTAAGTCGTCAAAACTATTTGCCTACTATTCGTGGGCACGGAATGGTTGTGAATCACCCAGGCTGGGTGATTCACAACCATACCCAGCACCAAAAAATTTGAGTAATTTAGATACCCGTGTACCACAATAAATACATAATAAAGCAAAAGAATTCTCTTATCACTATCCGTTGATACTCATACCTAGAGGTGAATCTACTTAACTTAACCAGCCGAAGAGATTTATAAGGCAAATTAGACAACACAATAATTATGATCACGAAGTCTTTACCAGAAGCTATTGGGACAAATTAAAGTTTAAACATTATATTTTCGTATTTATTGTTATCAAGTTTAATTTGTAGAACTCCATTTTAATTTTTTATTATTTTATATATTCAATAATATTATTATTCAATTTATATATATACAGTTTGTTGTTTATTGTAATTGTTATTATGTGAAAACTGTTTCGTCTTCTGAAGGCTTTAGCAAACAGTTTAATAATGCCTTCAGAAGGCGAAACAGCTGTCACGCTTAATAATAATTACAAAGTGGAACTGGTTTATAAATAAATTATTTTTATAAATTGAATATACCTATAACTAACTAACTAACCATCACGCAGTTTCCACGCAGGGGTAGGCGGAGAGGACGGAACGCCAAACAACTCGGTCTTGGCACACACATGCATACATCGTCCCATACATACTCTTCTATTATTCTGACATTTGACATGGCCCGACTCAAGTATCTGATTCACTTGATCGTGCTATGTCTTCCTCGGGCGTCCTCGACTTCTTCTTCCATTCACATAACATATATAAAAGAAGCAAAAATGGTATTTTCGGCTTACCAATTGCAAAGCAGACGCACTGTGAAGCAGTTGTGAGGATCATGGTAGGGCCCACCTTAGCGAGAGTGTTTCCGAAAATATACCGCTTCCTGGCCTCTTTGCTCTTGTCATCAAGCTCGATGGTTCCATCTTGCAGGCCTATGCAGATGTCGTTGTAGGCGGACACCAGGATAAATATGTTGTCTACTCCAATAGCAAGCACCAAGAAAGGTAAAACCTAAGAAAAATAAATAAATTATATGTATATATACTAGCTGACCCGTCAAACGTTGTTCTGCCACATAAATTATTTCTAGTGAATATTTTGGTTGTTAAATAAAAAAAATAACGGATGTATTGTAAGCGTGTGGGGATATTTGACAGAAAGAGGAATGACCGCCGATAAAAACAAAAAAACACCAACTAAAGTAGAAAATGAAATAAAGAAAATCAATATCAATTTCGAAGAGCAATTGAGTGTACGATATTTTTTGTCAGTCCGTCTTTAGCCAACACAAATAAGCTCGACGGTTAGCCCACGCGAGAACATGATGCCGAATGAAATATCAAAATGACGCGATGCTTCTCGTGAATGTCTTGCGCATGTGTGGATGAAAGTTCGATGAGGCGGACGTAGCACCGTCTATCATTCAACAACGCTTGAAATACGGTTAAATTTGTCCATAAAAAAATACTAAAATCCCGATTAAAAAATGGGAGTGTGGGGGTAGGAGTGTTAAAATTTGGGGTTATGGGTTTTTTTTTTTTTTTTAAATATTTTTTTATTAAGGAGAAAATACAGATACAGACGTCAATTGACAAGAATATACAAAACAATTAATAGAGAAAAATAATACAAAAAAAAGTCAAAAAAATCGAAATCTTTTTTCTGGATAGGGACACCCTAATTACATAGCGGTATGCAATATACTTTAAAACCTATTCTCCTATCTAACAAAAAAAACATAAAAAAATCCATGAAAATCTGTCAAGCCGTTTCGGAGGAGTGCGAACACAAACACCGTGACACGAGATTTTTATATATATATATATATATAAGATATTTGGTAACCACCAAAAAAATCTAATACTTTCAAAGAATTACGAAGTTCTTTTAATGATCTTACAAAATAGAAACAAAATATCAATTTAACCGAGTTCAAAGATACTGTAAAAGATGATCATTTTGCATTATAAATGGCCAATATCGACAATGCTAGGACATTTTTCATTTTGGTACTTGTGGCATCAGACCACATGACGTGTTATTTAAAATATGTTTCTAACCCCGGTACAGATCTCCAAAAGAAAATGTGTAGAAGAAGAAGAGAACCTATGTAAAATAATTAAAAGAAGGTTGCTGTGTAAGAAAAACTACTAAAAAGGGCAAATATTAGATTGTCAGCTTAATAATTGAGTAAAATCGGTGAAAAGATTTCTGAAAGTCGAGCACCAAAAAGACATAGAAAGAAGATGGATGACGTCACAAAGGTATCAACATTCCAATGGAGAGTGCAGGACTGTAATCTGGTAGGTGTCTATTACCCATGGCAGGCAGAAAAGGAAACGAAAATCTACAATCGATCAAACTACTCTGATAGCTAGAACATGAAAAAAGGTCTACAACTTTGATGTTAATGAATTAAACTTTCTTTCAAATTTCGTCACCTTATTTAATTTCGTACCTTAGGTAATTTTATTAATTATGCGTACCTCCACAATCAGAAGCGTAGTTGGTACTCCAAGGTATCCAAAGAATCCAAGAGAACAGCCAACAGACGACAGTACAATAAGTATTCCAACCATACCCAAAGTTATTTTACTGTCAAGCTGAAAAGCAAAACAAAAAAATCGTAAAATCAGAAATCGCTTCAGGAGATAACATTGCGATTTAGAAAACAAGTCAAAATTAATAGTACATATATATAGAATGGCGTGTAGAATGCCCCCTCAAAATTAGCACACCTGACACCTGCGTAAAAGAGCGTTGATAAAAGTACTTATCGAAAATAATACAAAATAACAAGTGATTAGTATTACCAAGAAAGTTTTCAGTGATCTTATATTTCCGAGAGATATGGCTATGTAGACAAACATAACCACATAACTGATGACCGCAGTGCCTATTTCTCCTTGCGATACCCTTACGATCTCGTCTTGTATGGATCGCTCCGAGGAAAAAGATATGTCGATATAACTAGGCCTCTTATTTTTATCGTAGTTCTTCATGAATGCAACGAATCTGAAAGGTAATGAAAAATGTTAATTCGTCGGATATTATTTGTAATACGTACGGTGCATAACAAAATGGATAAGATCTCGACTTATAAATTAATCTTCAAATCGTATTCAATTAATTAAGTACATCATTTATTAATCTTATGTTATTCGGCTATATAACAACTCAATATATTAATCGTATGTGAAATCTTACTTCTCTTCCCACGCCAATGCTGGCTTCAAATTATCTTTATCAATATGGTTCTTTAACAGGAATGTTAAAATAACAGTATCTCTGTCCTTCAAAGCTCCAGAACCTCCTCCAAAAGCCAGGTTAGGTTCTACTCCACCGCCCCATGGAGCTAGGCAAGTCGGTCCATAGGCATTGCTGAAATAATTGCATCAATTAGTTAAGGAAATCTTAAACTATTGTAATTTTATTTTTTTGATGTAGAAGTGATGATGATAAAGTTACGTTAATGTCATCGATGTAGTACCTGGGTATCTACAGCCTTTAGTTCTAAGAGGAATGTCGCATTACTGCTGATGTTATCGAATGGTGCATACATAAGCTTCTGAACGGTTTATTATCAATACCAGACATTCTGGCTAAATTAGGATTCTACGTCCCGAATAATTTGATTCTTTTGGCTTCTGATTTTTCCCAGCCTAGCGATTCCGTATTTTTTGTGAGATCGTTATTGGATACCGGACGTTATCTTCTGTCAGATTTGTGTGATTTTTACGTCACATATTTTAGTTTAGATCGATTTAAACATGAATTCCTGCAAGTATGCATGATTATTTACTTATTTAATGTACGTTGTACATAGAAAACGCAAATAACAGCCATAAAAATCACACAAATCTGACAGGAAATTACGTCCGTTATCCAATAACGATCTCACAAAAAATACGGAATCGCTAGGCAGGTGCTGTACTGACGTTCCAGTGGTGATGCCCCTTGGAAAGCTTACTAGGTTGTGGGTATTATCCACAAGACCTACAACGAATGTTAGCACGTTATTTAACATGTGTGCCTTCTTTGTCCCACGTGTAACAACAACCTTATGTAATTTTTTTTTTCAATAATAGAAAATTCACTTTTTGGCTTAATTTTTAATGAAAATAAATAACTTTGTTTACACCACTATTGAATAGTTATAAACACAAAGTTATTTATTTTCATAAAAATAAATTATTGTTTGGTAAATCGACGCCTAGTTGAAAGTTCGTGTTTCTTTGTGTATTTCTTTGAGCTGCCAATAATTTTCATACATCTTATGAATTACATTCAAAGGGAAAAAATAAATGTAAGCACTCACCCAATGCAGTCCTGTATTTTCTTCAAGTGGTCAGTAGTGTTAAATACTTCGAAGTCATCTTGGAAATATCCGAAAAACGACATCACCGTGCATTGCGAGATGGTGTTCGGCCCAGTGAAGGCAGATCTCAGCGGGGCAAAGCAGATGCTCTCCAAACCGGCGTTTTCAGCTACACCAATCTATGAACAAAATTATTAATGAAAGTAGGCAAATATTATATTAAATGATACAATATACAAACTATCAAATGATTTGTTATTAACTTTAACTTATTTAAAGTTTTGCCGTTGTTTAAACAGCCAACAGCTACAAATGAATAATAAGTAATTTAGGAAGCATTAGAATGAGGAATTCCATTAAAAATATGAAATATAAAAATTAGACGTACTTCTTCGATGGTTGTAAAATAACTTTGTGGCACCATTTTTGATTAAATAAAGATAACAAATTTCTTTTTTTTAATCAATGTGGTTAAACCAAAGAAATTAATTATATTTAATTATTTATTTACTTAATTAAAGAATAATTTTTCAGAGTTCACATACTCTAAGGGCCAGTTGTGACTGACCCATAATGGTATAGTGACAGAACTTGTGTACAACGTTAAAAAAACTTGAATTTTAACTTTGAACTTTGATTATTTGTTCAAATTCTGAGAAACAATCCGTCTTTAGAATCTTTCTTTGAAATATCAATATCCGTGTTCAGTGACCAGGTCTGAATAGCCAGATAATTCTCAAGCGTCTTCTTTCGCATCTACTTACGGGACCCAAGCGCTATGCCCACTCAACCACTGACCGGTCTTTTTTTTTTTTTTTTTACGTGAGCTCCACACAGGAGGCCCTGAGGAAAATAATTTCCCTCGGGGCCTATGTCATCTTTGGGGATGCTGTGTGGAGGGTTTTTTTAAGGAAAGGAAGGAGAGGAGAGTTCTGGGAAGGAAAGGATTTGAGGGGTGCGTAGGAATCTGGGGTTCAGTATGTTCTGGTCATCCGCTTCCAAGACTTAGACAAACCTCACCCCGTGAACCCGGGCACCCCTGCTAAATCACCAAACGTAGCGAACCACTTGGGGTGACCTATGGCAGAGGTGTTGGTTATCCAATAAAGGTTCCCGGGGCGGCGGTACCCATTCCCGCCTCCCAAATTGAAAATTTACTTTTACTTTTGTTAATGTAATAACTTGGTTATTATAAATGATATAAATTTTCGTTCGCGCTAATCTCATTACTAGAATTATTTTTCAGTACTAAAACAAATAAAATATTATCTTATGTAGTTATTATGTAGTTTTCGAATACGGCTGAAAAACAGTTTGTATGAGAATTGTCGCCATAAAAAAACCTGACGTCTCCGCATACACTTTATCTTTCACATCTCCTTTTGTTACTTCCCACTTCAACGTGGTCACTATTTCTGACGAAGGAATAGTGCTTCCGAAACCAGTCGACATTTCATAAAATTTTCGTTTCAGTTAAAACGACGTTTTTAATATATTTTTTTTTATTTCAAATACTTTTTTGCTTTTTTACCTCTAGAATTTGGCGTTCTATGTCAATAACTTCAAGAAGGAGTTTTTTTGTGAATGCTGGGCCATAAGTTACATTTTCATTTGCCTCCGTCACATAATGGACCTGAAAAACAAAATCAAAATTAGTGTTGATGAATAACATGGGTCTTTCAGACTAAGGACCAATATTGTTTCACAGAATTCGAACAATTCATCAAATTTCACTGGTAATTTTCATGTTCTGTGAAAGTTCTATTCGACTTCTGCTATTATTTTAGTTATGTGAAACACCTGACCAATAATGATATAATAACGGAACTTAATTAAACCTTCACGGAACTTGGAACTTCACTTTGAAATTCTGTTAAACAACTGGCCCCAAGAACGGATTATTTCACAGAATTTGAACAATTCTTCAAAGTAAAATATTCAAGTTCTGTGAAAGTTCAATTCATGTTTTATTATTATTTCAGTTCTGATCCATTCTGGACCAGAATGGATCTGAGTTGAAAAGGATAGAGAAAAGTGGAAATCTTTAGAGGAGACCTAACTATGTCGAAAGATAAGCTGTTTCTAAAAATAATGACCCGAACGCTGATAATTTGGAATTATATTTAAAAAAAAATATATATATATATATATACAGGGTGTCCGGGGGTAAAGTGCATTGACTTTGGGAGGTGATTCTACATGATAATATAAGTAAAAAAGAAAAATAACTTTTTTCCGAATTCCAACTTTTAGGGGTAGTTTTGTGATAAAAAGATAAAATTAGACCGGCGTGCGCGGCCAGCTTTATTATTTTCCGCTGTTACGATACGGGCCAATCACCAACATACAATGTTGCCACGACCGTGCCCGGCAGGCTCCCGGCAAGTAAGATCGTACCTCACAGTAAGGATTTTTAGTAGGTAGATCTTTTTGTATTGGAAAAAAATGTTGGAATTTCGAAAAAAGTTATTAATCTTTTTTACTCCTACCATCATGTAGAATCACCTCCCGAAGTTAATGCACTTTACCCCCGGACACCCTGTATATTATTCATAAGATTAGAAAAATGTTTTTAAGTTTAACAGCGATAATTTTATTTTATTTTTTTATTTCAGTTATGTGAAACAACTGGCCAATAATAACAAAACTTTAAAGATCTGAAAAATTTACTGTGAAATTTGATCATCAAATTTCAAATTAGATTTCTCTGAATTTCTATTTGTTACTATTTATTACTACTGTTATTATTTATTACTAGCGAGTTCACAGCTTACGTTGCAATGACACTAATAAATAAATTGTTTCTCCCTGCGTGTCTTTTCCCATTCGTCACGTTCCCCTTCGGCCTCCCCTTCCCCTCCCATGTTCCCTTCTCCTCAGGCGTTCCCGAATGTTATTAGATTTATAAATAAAAATTTAATTTAATTCAATTCTTTCGTGCGTACATTCACCGAAAACAAACTGTTGGTAAAAATTCGTTTACTCAGAAAGTTTATTCGAAAATCGATCAATTTAGTACCTAACATAGGTACCTATTTTAAATATCTGAAATTCTCGATTCGATTCAAGGTATGAGGCTAGAACTCCAAATAAATTCATTAATTTAAAGAGTTTCGAAAATTGACTTTTGATTGAACATCATTGTTTTGCAAAATGTCATTCCAGAATTGTGTCATTTTTGACAGTTTCGCAAGAGTTTTTGTAATTATTAAAAAAACTTTTTAGATGTTTTGTCGTGTGGTTGTAGTAGGTTATAGGGTGAAGAGAAGGTATTTTGAAAGTTTCAAATATTTCCTATGCTTAAAATAGCAATACATACACAACTCATTACTCATATTTATACTCATATACATATATATATATATATATATCCCCAAGCAAGCATATTTTGATTTTTTCAGACTACTTGAATGGGACTTGAATATTATCTTTGAAATTTGATGGATTGTTCAAATACTATGAAACAACCCTCCTTAGTAATGCAAAAGTGTACTTTTAAACCTACTTGGGGCAATCCCTTAGCTTGGAAGAATATCTGCGCAGTTCGGTAAAACGGACCAAATCTGAAATAAAATGAAAACCATAAATAATATATGTAATTAATCATCATCAAACAGTATTAATAGGCTAGCATCTGTGTGGTTTAATTACAGAAGCCAGCCACGAGTGCATGTCGGAAGCCACGCTCAACGGCCGCGCCTCAAATAACATCTGTGTACGTGGAATTTCACAAAAAGCTACTGTTATAGTTCGGTTTCAAATTCAATAATTTGACACAAGATGTCACTACCCCCCCCCCCCCCTAGGTATAATTGCTACGGATTTATATATTTTAAGTATCCTTCCGGATTTGGAAGATTGACGGCAATACTTGTCGAAGTTGTTATAAACTACACATAACGTCATTGCGTGTCTCGGTTACTTTGACACGGTTACTTTGGCACTATTACTTTGTCACTGTTACTTTGTCTCCGGATTTAGGAACCAGTTTCTATCAGATTTATAAAATGGTCACAAACACTCAAACCGGGCGAAGTCGAACTATCTATGATCGAATAATAAAACTTATTTTTCATTTATAATAATTAAAAGCAAATAAATTTGCGACAAATATCTATATTTTTTTAGATATTAATCCTTTTTTTACCTCGAGTCGTAGTAGTCCTTTTGTTGCCTCACTACTGATGTCGGTGAAGACCAAAGCTCCACAGGGTCCGTAGTGACTTCAAGATAGTTTATACCGAAACATAGGCCAACAATTATCCAAGACACGACCATCAAGAACAGGATGGGCTGAGCGGAACAAGCTAAAATTACAACGTAAAAAAATTTCATGAAAAGTGGGTATTATAATCTTGCACTTTCAAAGTATTTCTTAAATGAAAGTATTTTGTTACGTACCAACACCTATGTTGTAAAATATTTTCTCCAAGAAGCGATTGATTCCATTGTAAACGCATGTCCGCTCCGATGACGATTCTGGGTCGTTTTCTTTTGTCATGCCTCTGTTTCTCCTCCTTCCAATGAAAAAGAGACCTGGGAATCAAGTAGTCAATATTACGACAAATATTGGTGTTTTTACAGATTTATTGCATGTAATACAGCCGTGGAACTTAATTGGTATAGGTTTTGCAGTCGTCTATTATAATGAAAGCCTTCTGCAGTTGGTGTTGTGCATTCCATACTAAAGTAGTTCCAGATAGGTCGAACTTGGCTTGAAATATTCTAATATCTTCTTTTTCATTTTCATACAAGATATGTGATAAGGAAGATTTTTATGTAAACGTTTTAGGACGATCGCAGATGACGTCACAAACGACCTCTCTCTGGGGCTTCTATTTATATAAATAGAATTCCATAACTCGAAACCAATGGGAATAGGAAAGAATGGAAATAAATGATAATTTCGCACAACATTGATATTATAACATTTGAGAACGAAGATTAATTTTTTGAAGTGAAACTTCTATAGCCCCGCTGTTATTCGGATTTCAGATGAAACGGAAATGACGATTACTGCACCTGCAACGCATCAACTGCGTTCATTTGATTATGATGTCACTTTTAAAGGCTCCTATTGGTTGAGTTATGAAACGGATATTACGATGGGTCTGCGCTCATTGGTCGCTTTGAAATGACCTCACTTTTCAAGTATTTTTTGAGATTGTTTTGGTAAAGTTTCGCTTCTACCGCGTACTGCACTAGAAATTTTCAGTGGGCCCGATATCAAGGATACCTACGCGACGAACCCATATTTGATCACTCCAACGCAAACGTGAGCTACCTCTCTTGTCTAACACTTTGCTAGTGACAATGAGTTTCTCCAGATATGAATTCTCAGTTTGGCGACAATGCCCAAATTAAAACTACCCATAAAACATGATTAGTTAAGAATAATAAAAAAATTATGGTAAATATTATTGGTAAACACATACCAATTGAAAAACCGACAACGGCAGCGCTGAGGACAAGGAACATTGTCAGAGCAACCGTAAAACTGGTGCAGTTGACTCCGGCGATCATACAGTCGTCGGCTATCAGGGGCGGCTGCATGTTCGTCGGACAACTTGCTTCACAATCGACACAACTGCAGGCAAACAGGCCCTGAAAAAAATAATGATAATTATTACAAAAACTATTATTACAATTGTTTTTGACACCGGTGAAACCATAATATATCATTTTATTGCCGACCTGATCACCAAGATTGTAAGATAAATTAATATTGTCGTCAACATTTTTTGCGTCGGTAAGTTCAGATTCAAAAGGGAAACCCTTTTGATTAAAAATCTTCGTTACATTCTTCCTTTTTAGTCAGAATTTGAGTTGTTAATAACAAGCATGTACCATACCAACAGCACTTATTATTTTTGTTCAACAGATAAGAGATTTCTTTTCAATTTCCCTAATTTCTGAAGTGCGATGACCGGCATTAATTATTATTAGCTGGTATCGAACTATGTTAATGTATAAAGGGTTTTTTTGCAGATACCTGCTATCATTTTTCAGACATATTTTACAACTGATAATATAATCACAAATTATTTATCATTTGACCTTGTTTAAAGATCTGATTACAGCTATTACATTGTTGTTAGCGAAGCGAAATAGTGTGAAAACTTTGATTTTCTTATTTTTTTAAATGCGTTTTCTACTTCGTATAATTAGAGTTATACAGGAAATTTATAAAAACACTTTATATTTACCTCGTAAGTTTCATTACAATTGCTGACAGTGGGGTTTAGGGCAGTTGGCGACTCATCAATAACGAAATTAATCTGGAATGGGACAAACGCGTTGGCCTTAACATCACCCATGTATTGGAACCATCTGTAAGATATATAGAGAAAATTGTTAATAGCATTTGAAAGAGTGAGATCATCATTTGAACTTGCCTGCCCACTGTTTGGATAAGACCTACTTAACCACCAAAACATAGCATTCATTGAATAGATAAACCGGTGAAGTGTACGAGTATTATGGGATATTCTATTGTGCCCGAAGCAACGTCAATTTTACCTTACTTCTAATTAAATTCATCAAGTGTCGAATTTTTTCTTCTTATTATTATTCCCTGTCCGTTCAACGGACGTTGGCCATCATGTTGGCTACGCGGACTTTGTTTACTGCAACCCGGAACAGCTCTACAATAGACTGGTCGAACCATAATGATAATAAACTCCATAGGCTTTAGGTTGTGCTAAGAAGTCAAGCCAAGAGATTAAATAATAAACTTCATTTATCTCAAAATAATGGTTTATTGAAATGAAGTATGTTAACTTTGAGGCATCGTTGTATGCCTATACCTTTTAACTAAATAAATACTAAGAGATACCAGAACCTCCTTTATGGGGTTGGATTGTGAATTGTTAGAAAATAATTAGAATTTACCGTTCAGGGGTACAATCAGCCGCCCCGTGGACCCCGCACAGAACGTCCATGGCTAGATTACCAGACTGCGGCATCACCACTCCTGAACACGAATTGTACGTCTTCTCCATGTACTGGTACGACATACTTATATTAAGTACGGATATATAATCTGAAATGAAAGCATGTTGAATAAATCTTGAAATTGTTCATGAAACACAATAACTTTAAAATAGGGTTAATGAAACACAATAACCTTATTATATCATAATAAATGCAGTATGCCGCTTTAGCCATTTATCCTTTCCAGCGTTAATGCAATAATACCCAAAAAAACTACTTTTAAATTAAATTTTAAAAAGTTCAGGACCCAAAACAGATCCTTGAGGAATATCTATAAGTTGTTTTCAATTTGTCACAAACTTAGATTTTTTTATCGTTTTAATTTTGTACGTTGGGAATTTTCTTATATGGGTTCATTAAAATTTTCTACAATCATAAGTACGAACGTAATATTATAATAACCTAGTAGCATAGTTAATAAATTCTTAGGTAGGTTTATTCCGAATCCTCCAGAAAAACTTTGTTATCACAACAATTGCGCAGCAGCGAGCGCAATTGTATATTATGGCCTATTTTATTATTGTAATATGTTATGTCATACCATATCAAAGGTAAATTCATTAATAAGACAAATATTATGTCGTATTACGTCGTAATAAAATGAAATAATAAAACAAAGTACATATAATAATGTTACACCAAGTACTAAAAATGCATTATTATTATTTTGCAACATTATAATATCAAAAACCTTGTGTAGGTTCATCCCCTCTGCAGTGATTTGTGTGCATCACTTTAAAAGTAATGTAGGCAAGTAAAGTTGGTTATTACGTATAATATTGTGTGTATGTAAGAATGGGTGGATTTTTTTAGAAGAATTTAAAAAAATCTAATAGCGAATGTAATGAAAGTGCAGCAATATAATGATAAAAGCATGTCTTTGTACATCTGTACTAAGGCGCTTTTATTATTATTGTGACGATCCTCGATGTCGGTACCTTGACGGCACAAAAAAGCATAAAACATACCCTAATAATGCTGCAGCTCTTACACATTAAATACAGGTAAGACAAAAGTGAGACACACAATACACGTATGTCTGTTTCCTCCAAAGTGCTGTTTTTTTTTTCCTTTGGAGGAAACAGAATTCTTATTACGGCTCAGCTACGGCTGGCGACGGGAATAGCGTTTCATTTTCTTTGTACGTGTGGGGAACATGTATGAAAATGATCGAGTGTTTCTTTTGGGGGGTGCAGGCAGTACCGGATTATCCCTAAGGCAGAGTAGGCAACTGCCTAGGGGCCCCGCATCGGCTGGGGGCCCCGCGCCCCGAAAAAAAAGACTTGCTTCAATGGTTTGATTCTCTATCAGTAAGCAACGGGATGCCGCGCCGGAGTTTTTGTCGGCTTAGAAAAGATCTAGCGAGGTACGAAAACACTGGTTAAAATATTATAGAGTAATTAATTCTTCAGACACAGGGTAATAGTTCAGAGATCTCAGATATCGTCAATTTTAATCCAAATCTGAATGCATTGTAAATGCACACCTACTGCTATGTATATTTATTTATTCTATGCCCACTTTCATAAGGTTGGCAGTACTATTTGGCATGACAAAGAGCATTGGGGACCCCGGATATGGGTGAGTCTCCGATTGACTCCGATTCGTTCGATACGTATGTTGTGTCATGTGTCATAAACAAACTTCATTTCATTTTCTAAAAATCGGCGTCCCGACGAGTGTAATAAACTGAAGTTACATTACGATACCACGTATGTTTAATTACCAGATTTTATTTAACATACTAATTTCATTTAATATTATAGAATTTGAATTGTGTCGTAAACACATTTCATATCGTTTTGTCTTAAATTACGATTTGGGAGTTTTGCGACAATGATTTAATTTAAACAGTTTTACTCTGTTCGATGTTTCAAAACTTTCGAATTTTGTTTAGAAGTGTTATATTTTTATAGTTTGCAAGTACTTCGAGAAAATCTGCGAGACGAGTGTAATAAACTGAAGTTACATTACGATACCACGTAGGTTTGATTACCAGATTTGATTTAACATAAGTATTTATTTCATTTAATATTATAGAATTTGACGAGTGTGAAGTTTTTCTTGTGAAGATATTATGAAAATTGTTACTATTTCATCTCGTGCCGTTTTCATTTTATCTCCGTCCGCCTAATAGTACCTACCTATGTAGTAAGTTAGAAAAATAATAAATGATGTAATGATAAAAATATCTAGATAGGTAAGTATTTGGGTTCAGTTAATTTTATTTAAATAAATAAATGCTTTCCTGTCAAATGTTATTTGTAAATTATTCTTTCAGGGACAAAATGTCGGAGGTACCCTTAAAGAAAAAAACACCAAAGTGGTTCGGAAAAACGTAAAAAGCGGCAACGGCAACAAAAAAGCGTGATGAACAATTGAAGAAAACACAAAACCCTTTTCAAGTAGGATTTCGTCGTCAACCAATGGAAAATCAACCTTTAAGTGTCCGCCGCGTACTGCCAGCCTCACGATGGGCGATGGCGGTGAACGCACTGACCCGGTAGAGATTCCTTGCGAGCGTTCTGAACAAACTGGCCAGGATCAAGAAACAGCTACTTTAGTGGGTGCAGAGGAAAGTAAGGCCGAGTCCGAGGTCTAATTGCTACATCAAAACGTACTCCATCTAGGAGTAGAATACCAGAATGACATTGGATTATGGCTTAATATTACAGACGAAATACAACATTTTTGGTGTACTAGAGACCCTAACGAATGTCAACATTACTGTGATTTTTCTGTTTCAAGCCGACAATACGACGATAGCAAAAGATTTTTTTCTCAATCTATGTTTTTTCGGAAACATATAAGTGGTGGTAAAATTAAACGAGAGTGGCTCATGTATTCTCCGTCTACTGGAAAAGTATACAGTTTTCCATGTGTTCTTTTTGGTGAAGCTCAAAGCAAATCACAATTTAAAAATGGATTTTCTGATTCGAAAAATGCTTCGCACCGAATTCAATCGCATGAGAATAATACAACGCACCAAGTGTGTGTCCAGACACTGATTAGTAGACGACGTATTCACGGACGAATCGACACCTCTTTGGAAATTACATTCAACAAAGAAAGAGAATATTGGTTGAAAGTTTTACAAAGAATGGTCTATGTGATTAAATTTTTATCATCCCGTGGATTAGCATTTCGTGGTAATAATGAAATTCTTGCTTCTCAACATAACGGCAACTGTTTGGGAATTTTAGAGTTAATTGCAGAGTACGACCCGTTCCTTAGTTCGCATTTAGCCAAATACGTTAATGAAGGCAGGGGAAAACAATCATATTTATCTTCAACAATTTGCGAGGAACTTATTGAAGTATTGGGAAATAAGGTTTTAAAATGCATTGTTGATGAAATTATTGAAGCTAAATATTTCTCAATAAGTGTCGATTCAACACCAGATATATCTCATACTGATCAGTTGACTGTAGTGCTGAGAGACGTTACGTCAAATGGAGAAGTAGCAGAACGTTTTCTTGCGTTTATTCCCATAGAAAGTCACAAAGGGGAAGAACTAGCCACCACAATTTAATTTTTTTTCAACGAATGTAACATTGATATAAAAAAATTGAGAGGCCAGTCTTACGATAATGCGTCAAATATGTATGGTTGTTATACCTAATGGTCTACAGGCGCATATTAAGAAAATAAATCACCTCGCACACTACGTTCCATGTGCAGCGCACTCACTGAATTTGGTTGGAGAGAGCGGAGAGCTGCGTTGGAGCAATCTCATTCTTCGGATTTGTACAGGCACTATACAACTTTTTTTCGGCGTCAACTCATCGCTGGGCAATTATGCTCAAACACCTTAAACAATACTCGTCATTAGTTCCGAAAAGAGTATCCGACACAAGATGGTGTGCAAGGGCCGATGCGGTTAAGGCTTTTCAAGAGTTTACAACGGTTTACAGAAAGCTTTGCAATCTATTGCTGAAGATGAGACTCAGATATCACAAGCAATTCACGAGGCCAGATGTCTATTAAAGGACTTGGAAAAAAAAGAAAATGCCGTAATGGCAGTATTCTGGGCTGCCATACTAGATCGAATCAATGTTGTCAGTATATCACTACAAAAACCAACTATTGAACTTCGAACGGCAGTCGATCTTTTAAAGTCGCTTTTAGATTTTTTGCTTTCACAGCGAGAATTATTTGACGATTACGAGATGAAGGCAAATGAGATAACTGATACCCAATATAGTGATGAAAATCAGCGTGTGCGAAAAAGGAAAAGACATCACGATGACGGATCTGCAGAAGACGTTGTCCACAGAGGAAAAGAGAAGTTAAAAGTTGAAACTTATTTGCCTGTACTAGACACGCTGTGTACAGAATTGTCGCGGCGACTAGACGCTTCCCGGGAAATTAATTGTCTGTTTGGATTTCTTACAGATTTCTTGACAAAGTCCAACGATGAAATTAGAGAGGCTTGTACAAAGTTTAGGGAACATTATTCCGAGGACATTGAGCCTGAGTTTTCAGACGAGATGGTACAGTTCAAGTACTTCATCTTACAATTAGAGGATTCATTAAAAGATAAAATTGTACTTGCCGAGGATTCATATAAACTCATTTTTGGTAATATGGCACAATCGACTTTTCCGAATGTAATGACAACATTGCAAATATATAGAAGTCTGATGATTACAAACGCCACGGGTGAACGCAACTTTTCCAAACTAAAACTAATCAAAAATTGTCTTCGTTCATCAATGTCTCAGAAGCGTTTAAATTCATTGGTGATAATGTCGATTGAAAATGATATTTTGGAAAAGGTCAACTTTCAAGATGTTTTAAACGATTTTGTATCTAAAAAAGTTAGAAGAGTTAATATTTAAACGTCATTGTATTTTTGTTATTAGTTTTTTGGATGTTATGCCGTGTAACCAAAGAAGGAGGTAGCGCAACACGGCATAACATTCCAAAAACTAATAACAAAAAACTTTTGTCCGTGAAAATCTAAAAACGTATCATTGTTGTATTTTACTTTACTTTTATTCGTTAAGCAGCATTACTTAGTATCAGGTAGGTGCCGAGTGCGGCTTTTATTGGAATTTATTTTGTTTCAGTTTTTTTTTTACTTTTTATTTCTAATTATGTGTTTAAAATATAAATGTTATACAAGCTTATCTCCATACCAAGGTGGTCTGGAAGAGATCACAAGAGTGATAAGACCGCTCATAGCACTCTTTTAAAAAATATATATATTTTGTTTCTATATCTGTGTCTTTTTATGTATAATAAAGAATTATTGTATTGTATTGTATTGTATTTGTTTCAATTTTTTTTATTGGATGGGATGATGGCATTACTTCGTAGCCGGCCGGCTTAGTCCAGCGAAGGCTCTTGACTCGCATTTTGAAGGTCGCGGGATCGAATCCCGGCGTGGCAAATAAATTTTATTTGATTAAATTGTGTTATTCACAATTTACTCATTTGAAATAATATACATATAGTATATTTGCGGCACGTTCCAGAGTGGAAGATACTCTCAGTATCGCCCTGGTGTAAGACCACCATTCAAAATTGAAACGTTGCTGGAAATGGCTTTAGCCGTGTTTGGTGATCAGATTTGAATAGCCAGGTACTTCCTCACCTTCCTCCTCCCTATCTTCTTCCCGTCCCCACTACCTTCAGCCAAAACATACCCCAATTGGGGATGACATTGTCTCACTGGCTCCAGATGGGAGCAGTTGAGACTCTTGTGCGGTATTCATATAAAAAATAAAAAAATAATAAAAAAAATAAAAAAATATAAATGAAAATACGTTGTGGTAGAAAAATATTTTTCATAGTTTGAAAAGGGTGTAGGTAGGGGCCCCGAGACGTGCACTGCCTACGGGCCCCGACATGCTTAATCCGGCCCTGGGTGCAGACGTACGTTTCCCATTTGTCTCATCTTCGACTGTTGTTATTTCGTTTGTAAGAAAGAGCTGCAGAATCATATGTTTAAGAACAAAATCAAAACCATCAGTGCATTGACGTATGACGTTTTTCAATTTTTGGAATTCACTCACACTTTAATACTATCCTTGTAACTATATTCCATACTTTCAAAATTATCGTCACGGCTAGTAGTATTGGAGGGGTCTACGAAGACCTCACGGTGCGGTGTGTGCACCGTTGTTATTAAAAACTTTTCTTTACCTTCTTCGTCAAATTCGGAGGAAACGATTTCGGTAGTGGCGTAGTCCGATTGGTCGCCCGAGCAGGTGAAGTCGCAGATGTGGGCGAGGAAATTCTTGAGGCAGGTGGGACACCTCGCGATGACCCCCTCCGCCATTCTGATGCTATCCTCCATGGTGGCGATTTGCTCCGGAGAGCAGCAGGTGAATGCGTCTTCATCGACTATATTTAAAAAAAAATCATGTCACTTAAAAAATATTTGTCTTTGAGAATCCTAACTGCCAGTGAGACCATGGCATCCCAAGTCTATTAGGTTGTTTTAATGCTGAAGTAAGTAAGGCGAGAAAGGGGGAGATAGAAATTTCCCGGACTGTACAATGCAGTGGTTGAAGACGGCTGAAGCTATTTTAAGCAAGGTTTCGATCTAAATCCAATCATTTGTGATAAAAATATATTTAAAAATGTCCCAAACATTTGGTTCTAAAATGACGAACAACAAAAGCACTCCAAGTCGTTTTTCAGAACGCCAAAAAACTTTCATGGTGGTGAAATTTTATTTCAGTTAAACCTAGCAAATAAAATCTTGATAAAAAGTTGTTTATATTATATTGTGAGTACAAGTTCTAGATAAAATTGGATTATATTAACATAAATATATTTTTTAAAGGTTTTTTTTTTACATTAGTTCCACACATGAGGCACTGAGAAAAATAAATTCCCTCTGGGTCTGTGTCATCTTTGGGGATGCTGTGTGGGGGGTCTTTTTAAGGAAATGAAAAAAAGGGTGGGAAGGAAAAAGGTATGAGGAGTGGGTAGGAAACTGGAAAGGTAGGAATGTGTCCAGGAGAGATCTCAACTATTCTCTCCCTGGTTCCAGCTCGCCACGCAGTAGATAGGTAGAAGCATTTGCCTCCAAGGCCTAGACAAACCTCATCCCCATGAACCCGGGAACTCTTGGTAAGTCACCAGACGTAGCGAACCACTTGGGATGACCTGGTTATCCGATAAATGGTTCCCGGGCGGCAATACCCATTCCCGCCTGCCAAATTGTGAATAATTGTGTTAATTCAGCAAAGCTGTGTTAGTTTCATATAGCATTCTGTGTTCATGTTGAAGTTATAAATCATCGTCAATGTTGTAGTTTAAAAAAAGCATTAGGGTTATGAATGTGTACTTATTTAGATTACCTATTTTTTTTAGATTTCTATAAAGTATTAACCTGAAATAAATCATAATATATTTCATAATAATGTAGTAATATTTTTCATTAGAATGAATGGGAAATTTCAGAAGTTGGAGATATAATTAATATTATAGTGTATTGTGTATTTGATGAAAAACGGGTATAGGTACCTATGTATAATATTGGCTGTAATGAACAATTTATGATTAGTCATAAGTAATTGTGATTTTATAATAATTGTTTTATTTTATGGTAAATTAATCGCCAAATTAATGAATCATAAAAACGCCAGAAGTCTAGCGTTAATCTCAAATACCTACCTACCTACTTACCATGATTCATTCATGTTGTTTTTGATAATTACTATCAAATTTTTTAAACGTGATGTAAACATGTTATTCAGTTTTGATTTGAAAATAAATTATTAGTTGCAATTCTAATTCTAAATGTTCTATTCAAGTTCTGTTATTAAATCTTTATTGGCAAGTTGTATCACTGAACTGAAATAAATACAGAACTTGAAAGTTAACTCAAAAATTTGATGAATTGTTCAAATTTTATGAACATGGGGCCCTAAGCTTATGTGCTGATTTCTGATATAGTTATATACAATATATAAACTAGTGGAGCAAACAAAGGTACATATTATAATAATATAACTTTATAGTTTTTCCAATCAATTAAAATAATTATGAAATTCGGTAGCCTTTTTTTGTCGATGAAGGTAATAATGAAATGAGCGTAAAACCAAGTACCTACCTGGTTAAAAAAAATAAAGGACGCAATATGTACATTGTACATAATATGTGTATATTTTTTCGTGACTTTAGGTTACTTATATAGGACACAACTGTGGTATTAGACTGCTATTCAAACCTTTGCCTGAAACTATTTGCTTATTTGCTTTTAAACTCAATATCCAACTCAATAAAATTTTGAAACTATTTGCCTTTAAACTCCATAAAATTTAAACTCAATATCCAACTCAATATCCTACTAATATTATAAAGGCGAAGGTTTGTATGGACGTATGATAAAATACGGAAAGGACTTTAAAAATTCTAATAGAAAGCTACATTTTTTGCGAGTAATATAGGCTGTATATATTGGTAAGCTCTGGCATTATGAAATTATTTATTGTACGTTTATTGTCCAGATGAAATTGGTTATTTGTTTAGGTTACTATGGCGATCCCTTTGGTAGTTAAAATTCAAATATGTATAAAATGCTATTCTATACATTACGCGAAACTGCGTGTGTTTGATTGTTACGCTTTAATATGTGGCACGCGAGCTGTTTGAAAAATGAATTTTACGGGTATGCAGGGGGGGGGGTAGGGAGTGGAGTGGGGATAGGGAAGGTGGAGGAGGCGGACTGGGATTCCCCCTAATACTATGCGAGCGGAGGCAAAAGCTAGTATATAATAAAAGAAAATGTAAAACAACGTGCGTCCCGCTAAAAATTTTTATATTACAAATGATTTATTCAAAGTAGTTAGGATAATTTATTTATAAACATACAACCCTAAATAACAAACGTTACTACACTTAAATAAATAATAATATAATAAAATGAATAAAGGATAGAAATAATATTCGTTCAGTGGAAATAATCAATACATATTATGAAAAAGAAAGGTGGTAGCACTGGTAGCCCTCTATTCCCCAATCAATGAAAAAGGTTCCCGTTTTTGACTGAAGGGAGTGCTTTTGAAGACACAAGGGCTGAAAATTTCGCCCTCTAGAAATTTCTAGAGGGTGAAATTCGAGAGTATTCGAGAGCATTCCACATCATTCCAGAACATCTCGGATTTCTGGAATGAAGTAGGGAATCGGTAACATCATTATGGAAGATTTCAGAAATCTTACGAATGTTGGGGAAAGTTCTGTAGGTTTGTGGACCAATAGAAGTCTTTTTTTGTATGGGTGGATGCCATTGGTAGGGGTATATAAAGGAAGATCCGTCGTGGGTTCGAACGTCTGTATCAACTCCCTGAGCGAAGCCGGGTACCCCAGCTAATATATAATATTGATCGATTTATAATTTCACTTCTTCGACAATAGCAAAAACACCGTGCGACGTCATTTTAATTAAATTATATAACAAACTTTGTTAACATCACTATTAAATAATTAAAACATTATGAACATGTTTCAAACTTGTTAATAATGTTTATAATTTTTAATAGTTTTATTATAAAGTGGTGTAAAAAAATGTTTGTCGTATGGTTTGATATTTATTTAATAAATTTATTTACCCACCACAAAGTTTTTATCATCCCATAACTATGGACTTATTTGCTTAGATTTGTGAAATTGAATGTTATAATATTGATAATAGATATAATGTTAGTCTGACAACAAGACGGTTTTTAGGCATAATCATAAAAAAAGCATAAAAAATATTTTATTAATTAGAAATTCCTAGTACGTTTTTTCTGTAATACCTTTCTTGGAAGTCCCTTCCTATAGGTAATTGATTTATGATTCAGTAAGCTCGTTGCGCAATTGTTTTAATAATGTTTAATCAATACCTACACCTATCTTATTTTAGAATAGTGATATACAGAAAAATAATATCAATGATTAAGATATTTAATGTCTTAAGCGACTGAAGGTAATTAATTAATAATATTATATTATGTAACTTCTTGTCCTTAGGTATACGTGATTTTTCACATTCATGGACCAGGTCTCAATAAATTCTCACACTTACAGCCAACATGGTTTAATTTGCGTCAAAATTGTGTGATTAACATCTGATTTTGTCACTAATACATTACGAACGCTTTTGGTAGTGTGAAAAATACACAAACAAATCACCGGGTATGTCTATTAGGAAACTGTATGATATTTTTATAGAATCGTTGGGCGCGGAAACAAGAAACTGAACGAAAAGCAACCCCGGTGTGTTTAACATTAAAAATACTTAGGTACTTAATTATCAAATTGACATTATTGAAAGTACATTCCTTTTCGAATGATCATGACCCATCTTTAAGAATACCAGACAGTGGAACAAATTATGTTCTGACAATAATAATGGCGGTTGGTTATTAATGAAATTTGGAAACCAATAGAATTTGTAATTGTTGTCTATTGGATTTAAAGAACAACGCTAGTAAGACCGTTGATATATTTAATGCTACGAACACTGCCTACCCTTATATTAGTGGCGTCCGTCGATCTATGACCAAAGAAAGGCCGTGTGTAGATAGTCTTCTTTTTAAATATTTCAATATATGTTATTATTTTCCTAAAAAGTAAAAATGTGTACAATTTATGAATGTGGAAAGATTGTGTCGTAAAATATTCACAAATTTATGGATAAAATACATTTTCATCAAAATTAAATGTTTTTTAAAATGGTTCAGTTTTCTTGAGGTAGGCATAGCTTTCCAGCTTTTATGAAATGCACGCCTTCTACGACTTTCCTTTTACACTATTTGCTTGTCCGTTATACTCCCTTAGACTATTTCCTTCTTCCTTGTAGATAGTTGAAAAAACTTTGTTTCTGTTAAATATCCTCAGTAAGAATTAAATAGATAACAAAATAATTGAAGAACCATAAATTGACACAAAAACTCACCGCTTGCTAAAATATAGGGACATCTTCGAACGAGGAGAGCTTTAATCTCCGGAGTCCATTTTTCTCCAGTCGTGGGGCGTGCTGTGTGATTCACGGGACAATTGAACCAGTGTTCCCTGTCTTCGTCATAGGCACATTGTCCATACATAACACAATATCCATTGGATATAGAAACAAATACTGACGCAATTAAAGCAACTAACACTAAAATATAACTTGAGCACTTCATGATTTTAATTTTTCACCAATTGTCCATACTATAATTGTAATTTTTTTTATTTAATTCAATGAGATTCAAAAGAAATACAGTCTAGCTTGCGGTCGGGCTCCATATGATAGAATCATTACACTGAGCATTTTCGGTTTACCGAAAAACTTATCTAAGATTAATAGCCACCTGGCCCATTATCAATCTGTTGTTATCATTCTGACACCTGTTGTATGAAAAGTGTTGAAATCAGATACAAAATAATAAGTAATAATAAATTGTCTTAATACAAATAGCACGGCTGCCCGGAGATTTATCAGTGAATTCCAATCTTGTGTCAATTGGTGATTAAAATAAATACATTGTAGACAACATAAAAATGTTGTCTCATTAATATTGTTATAAATGAACATTTAATATTTTATTATAAATGAACACCTTAGGGATTCCTGAAACCCCCTTTTTAACGTTCCTTAATTTCGTTGGTGTAGTAAAATCTTTGTCAAATGTTTATCATACAAGATTTCCAGATTCCAAGATTCCCCATACTATTCAGAGAACCCTCTATTACATAAGATTCTCAGATACATACTACTGAATGAACTCAAGATTCCCAGATATGTACTATGCAATGAACCCTCTATCACACAAGATTCCCAGACATATACTATGCAATGAATCCTCTATCACACAAGACTCCCAGAAATAAAATATGCAATTCTCCCTCTATCACAAAAGATTCCCAGACATATGCAATGAAGCCTCTATCACACAAGATTCCCAGGTATATACTATTGAATGAATCCTCTATCGTACATGATTCCAAGATATATAATATTCAATGAACCTTCTTTCACACAAGATTCCCAGTTATATACTATGCAATGAATCCACTATCACACAAGTTTCCCAGATATATGTTTTATTTTATATTTTATTAACGCCCTAGTGGGGCAAGAAAAGAAGCAAATATATAATTAACAATATTAATTACATGTATTACATAAACAATAAAACAGAATAAATATGAATGCAATCGACTCGTTAGGTAAAGAATATTACAACATAAAAAAGAAATGAAATGAAATAGTACAAGTTGTACTTACAAAAAACTAAAACAATTCAGCTTTAAATATTTATACATATTATTAACAATAATAATAAGACCTGACATAGAACAAAGTGTAAATAGAACTGCAAAAATATTATAAAGTAAGTATACATTTTACTGGTGAGGTTTAGATGAGAAAATATTTTATGAGAAAAACAAAAAAAAATAATAAAAGTTAATTATTAGCAGATAGAATCGAGATTAGTTCATTTTTGAAACATTCAAAACTGTCAATACTAAATATATCTATAGATTCGCAGTATTTATTCGCAAGGTTATGGATTCTTGGTATTGGTGAGTATATAGAGTAATTAGTGTTGAGTTTATTGTTGCATTTAAAAGTATCTTTACTACGAGTTTGTCTAGCGGGTATGCTAATGCAAATTAGTTCCAACAAATTAGGGCTGTCAATTAAAGATTTTATAATTTTGTATTAAAATAATAAATCAATTAACACTCTTCTATCTGATAATTTAAGAAGTCTGGTTTCAGCGCGTAAGTAATTATAATTAATAAATTCGATTGGTATTTTCATTTTAAAATTGATGAACCGAAGAAATTTGTTTTGTACCTTTTCCAATAATTGAGAATGAACATTGTAGTATGGTGACCATACAGAGGAATTGTATTCTAATCTGCTTCGTACTAGTGAGCAATACAGATGTTTTAATGTTAACATACTTTTAAAATTTGCCCCCATTCTCAAGATAAAACCTAGTATTCTCATTGCATCGCTTGTTATTTCATCGATGTGTACATTGAACTGTAGATTCTCGTGGAATATAACACCAAGATCACGAATCTGCGATACACGAAGAAGATTAACACCATTCATATCATAAGAAAATTTAAAAGGATTTTTACCTCTGTAAAAACTAATAATCTGGCATTTACCAATATTTAGTTGTAAATCATTGACAGAACACCACGCGCATAGTTTGTTCAGGTTTAACTGCAGAATGGCGCAATCGTCATCGTTTCTAATTGTTCTGTAAATCTTCAGATCATCAGCAAATAATAGGACTTTGACATTACTAAAAATATTAACTATATCATTTATGAATAAGCAAAATAATATTGGGCCCAAATGAGATCCCTGTGGTACCCCACTCGAGGCAGCAAATGTATAAGAAGTAAACAAATCAACTTTGACCGCTAAGTACCTTCCCAATAGATAACTCTTAAACCATTCCAAAATTCTCCCTCTCATTCCCAACAACTTCAGTTTTCGTAATAAGAGTCTGTGGTTAACCTTATCAAATGCCTTACTGAAATCAGTGTATATGGAATCAGTTTGATGTGATATATATAGCTATACCATGCAATGAACCCTCTAGCACACAAGATTCCCAGACATATACTATGCAATGAACCCTCTATCACACAAGATTCCCTAATATATACTATTTAATAAATCCTCTATCATACTAGATTCCCAGATATATACTATACAATGAATCCTGTATCACACAAGATTCCCAGAAATATACTATGCAATTCACCCTCTATCACACAATATTCCCAGACATATACCACGCAATAAACCCTCTATCACACGAGATTCCCAGACATGCAATGAACCCTCTATCACACAAGATTCCCAGGTATATACGTATTATTGAATGAATCCTCTATCATACAAGATTCCTAGATATATAGTATTCAATGGACCTTCTTTCACACAAGATTCCCAGTTATATACTATGCAATGAATCCTCTATCACACAAGATTCTCAGATGTATACCATGCAATGAACCGTATTTCATATAAAATTCACTATGATATTTATATCACTCCTTACTACAACACGGGTCTCTTCAAGAGCAATGTTCATTCCTTCCTCTCCTCAAAAGGACCCTCCACACAGCATCTCAGATGACATAGGCCCCGAGGGAAATTGTTTTCCTCGGGGCCTCCTGTGAGGAGTTAATGTAAAAAACGTTTACACGCTGTAGAAGCGAAACTTTACCAAAACAATCTCAACCAATACTTGAAAAGAGAGATCATAATCAAAGTGACCAATGAGCGCATACCTCGCGTAATTTCCGTTTCATATCCCAACCAATAGGAGACTTTAAAAGTTAAATCGTTATCAAAGCGGCCGATGAGCGTAGCTTGCGCGTCGCAGGTGCAATAATCGTCATTTCTGTTTCATCCGAAATCCAAATCACAGCCGTGCTACAGAAGTTTCACTTAAGAAAATAAATTCGCAGATATTTTTGAGGTAATGAGGTAATAAAGCCACATTTACATTTTTAAGTCTGCCTGGTATTTGAGGTTGAGGCTATCCATTAACACCCAAAATTCGATTACATTAATGATGCAAAGCCACCGGTCATTTTGTCATTTTGAAACACAGCTTCCCAGCTAATTAAGATGCAAAGAAAACATAAATCATTTTTTCATTTTTCCATAGCTTCCCAGATATTTAAGTTGTTGTAAAACAAATGAAAAGCCATTATCAAACAATATTCAGCGATATCGATAGTGTAATTAAACCAGCCGTCAATAACCATAGGATTATATTACACATCGATCACCTAAATTTGAAATGCTGCAAAGAAAAAATGATAATTTTTCAGGATAACGAAAAGGAAGTTATTTTTTTTCAAGAAATTCTAACTAGCTGACCTGACAAATTTTGTTCTGCCATATAAACTATTTCTAGTGAATATGTTGGTTGTTAAATAAAAATAAGGAATGTATGGTATGTGGGGATTGGATCTATGACAGAAAGAGGAATGGAGCGCTGTAGACTATAACCGCCTATAAAAGCAAAAAAAAACACCAACTAAAGCAGGAAAATGAAATAAAGAAAATCAATATGAATTTTGAAGAGCAATTGAGTGTACGATATTTTTTGTCAGTCCGTCTTTAGCCAACATAAATAAGCTTGATGGTTTTCCCACGCAAGAACATGATGCCAAATGAAATATCAAAATGACGCGACGCTTCTTGTGAATGTCTTGCGCATGTGTGGATGAAAGTTCAATGAGGCGGACGTAGCACCATCTGTCATTCAACAACATACATAATTTCGTTCTGTTTGAAAGACAAAAGACGGTTAAATTTGTTTTTTTTTGTTTTTGTTTTGTTTTGTTTTTTTATTATTATTTTTCCAACAAAAACACAATTTACATAAATATATATTTTAGACAATTAATCGGTAGTCCCGCGAAGCTGCCACGTGGCTGCTTGTCTGCAGGTTTACAAAAATTCATTTACAAATGTTCATACAAAAATACTAAAATCGCGATTAAAAAATGGGAGGGTGGGGGTAGGAGGGTTAAAATTTGGGGTGATGGGTATTTTTTGATGCCAAATAAAAAAAATACTAAAATAAAATTTGTCATTTTTTTTTTCGGGATAGGGACACCCTAATCACGCAGCTATATGAAATATACTTTAAAACCTATTCTCATACCTACCAAATATACATAAAAAGTTATAAAAATCGGTCAAACCGTTTCGGAGGAGTACGACCACAAGCACCGTGATACGAGATTTTTATATACTCGTATGAGATGTTTTTGTGGACTTATAATTATGATTTTTTTTTATAAAGTCACATTGAATAGCTTTTTCAGAATACTTAATTTTTTTGTAAATTTCGTTAAAAACTGTAGTTAATTTTTTTTAACTAGCTGGTACCCGGCATGCGTTGCAATGCCATTTAATAAAGAAATTATTTCCCCCTGCGTGTCCTTTCCCATTCGTCCCGTTCCCCTTCAGCTCCCCTTCCACTCCCGCGTCCCCTTTCTCTCTCGCGTTCCCACTCCGCCTCCTTCACCTTCCTTCTCCCCACTCCACTCCCCCCCCTACCCTGTCGCGCAAACCCCTCTCCCGAGTTCCCCTCACCCCTCCCAGGTTCCCCTACCCCGTCCCTGATAGAATTTTTAAAATCGATTTAGTGGTTTAGGCGTTAAAGCGTAACAAACAAACTCACGCACTTTCGCATTTATAATATTAGCATTGATTTAATTTTTCCTTTGGAGGGGTGCAGACATACGTTCACCGTTTGTTCCATTTTCGGCTGTTTACATTTAGTGTGTAAGAAAGAGGGGCAGCATTATATGTTTAAGAACAAAAGCAAAACAATCGGCGTATATTGACATTAATTTGGCGTTTTTGAATTTTTGGAATTCACTCACTACTCAATATTATACTTGTCAAAATATTCCTGCAGCTCTTTAAAAAAATGATAATTCGTTCCATACAAAATGTATGAGGAAAAGAATTTTCTTCGTAATTACGTTTTTCATGATTTTTTTCGATATTTTAATATTTATTCTGTTATTGGGGCCGGAGAATAATCCAACAAACCAAAGATCATAAAAACAGGTCCAGCCGTTCCCGGTTATAAATGGTGTAACTAATTTTACAGAGGCTGAAAAACATTTAACCAGAAATATTTATTCTGTTATTGGGGCCGGAGAATAATCCAACAAACCAAAGATCATAAAAACAGGTCCAGCCGTTCCCGGTTATAAATGGTGTAACTAATTTTACAGAGGCTGAAAAACATTTAACCAGAAATATTTATTCTGTTATTGGGGCCGGAGAATAATCCAACAAACCAAAGATCATAAAAACAGGTCCAGCCGTTCCCGGTTATAAATGGTGTAACTAACCAGACTTTGTTTTATATAATAAATAATATTAAAAGACACACTTATTTTCCTATAACTATTATGACGACGTAAATGGAAAAAGAAAAAAAATATGGAGAAAAATGACCCATTTTTCATGTTCATTTTTGGATTTATTGACCTTTACAGCATTTAACTTTCCACTATCGATATTATCATCATAAGAATGGTTGTAAATGTGAAAAAACATACGGTGCTTTAAAAACACTGGTCTGTGACAGATTATTATAATAACAGATATTGAGGGTTTCATTTATATAATTTGCGGTGTTTCAAACTCCAAAAATTTTGATGACGATCGAATATTGACTAGCATACATTTTAGACATTTGAATTTTCCTCTTCGCCGACTCTCGGCCCGTTTTAGATTTTGATCAATAAAGATAGATCATTGTGTCCAACACTCATAACAACGCAGATCGTTGGTTTGTTTGATTTCAGATGGATGGAATTAGACACCCCCACAAAACGTTAGTGCTTAGTATTAGGGCGCCGCATCCGCGCCCAAAAAGAAGAAGATAGAGAGATATGTAATTACGAATACTAGAGGAGCGCGCTAATATTTAAAGCGATAAAATCGATGCGAAAATTGCGAAAATGTTTAATAAAACACGACTCGTTTTAAACAGAACAAAAATCTCGAGGAAGACAGCATAAGTATCATTTAAAGAAACATTGTCAATTTTTTCCCAACTATACTTGTAAAATAACTGAAAAAACGTGTTTATAATAATTTTCAGAGCATACTTAGCGATTTTTTTCTATCGAAAGAATTTTATATATTTTGCGTTTCGGCGTGCAACGCGTCTAGATATTATCTTAAAAAATAATATATATATTTTTAAGAGCTTTAAAACTTAAAATGTTTAAGGGAGATAATTAAGAAATTGGTATTAATTCGGGTAGCAGCGCCTTAAGTAGATATTTGATTAATAAAACACATATTTTGAATTATTTTATGAGCAATTACAGGAATTAGAAAAGTAAGTTGCAAATGATTAAGGAAATTATAAAATACGTGATTATTTTTTCATAATCTAGAAAATTACGCGGAGATTAAAGTATTATGATTGTAGGAAATAGGACATGATGACTTTGGAAGCCTCTGTAACAAGGTTATATATTATATTTTTAAAGCATAGTGGAGCTCTAATAACAATTAAATGCCAATAAAAAAAATCAGACAGTCATAATGAAATATTGTTTAACGTAATCCACGGCCTGATAATGTCCTGTTGATAAGAGGTTAATAGTGATACTGATAGGAGTTTAAAAGGTAGTCAGTCAAGATAAGGGACACCTGTATTCACAGACTATTTTTTTATAATAAGTAAGAATTAAGATAAGTACTGCTATTACATTGTAACATCCGTGAAGAATTTCCTTCGATTAATCAACTATGTATTTAGGCAAAGGTGATAGGATGCCACGAGCCTCTGACGGGTCCTAGCATGGTCGATCGATATAACCAAAGATATTGATTGGATATAACCCTATATCACTACGATATCGGTCAAATGTTTCATCTATGCTTAGTTATCAATATGTGCTAGCACGTTCAACAATTGATAAGGGATATTCCGACCGACGATTGACAAAGCCCGCTAAATCATACGCATTCTTGGCTACGAGTGTAGCACGGTCGATCGATAAAACCACTATACCAATACGAAATTTATTAAACCTGTCACTGGGGTCAATCGATAAGGATTGATAGGATAACTTTCGGTAACTTCTTACCTATCGTTCTCTAGGACAATTGCAGATCGCTAACGTACAAACAGCAATTGACGTCGAATATATTAAGAACACTCAGTTATTGTGAACAGGTACTTATTCGTTAACGATCTGCAATCATGCTAGGGAACGATGAAAAGTTACTGAAAGTTATCCTATCAATCCTTATCGATCGAATGTGGCGATCGATAGGGGGCCAGCCCCCCTAGCATAGTCGATCGATATAGGTTTTATCGAAAATGTCGGTAACTTGTAATCGCTCCCGAGAACGACTGCAGGCCGCTAACGAAGAAATAACAGTTCACGTCAAATAAATCAGGAACCCTCAGTCGTTGTGAACTGTTTTTTGTTCGTTAGCGGTCTGCCGTCGTGCTCGGAAGCGATGACAAGTTAGCGACATTTTCGATAAAACCTGTATCGATCGACCATGCTAGGACCCCTGGTACCTTGAGCAGGCTTATAGATAATATCGGTAACTAGTCTTTGTTCTAAATAAACAACAGTGCATACGCGACTAAATTAAACATGTGACTACTTGAAAGTTGCGTGTTTGTTGAAATATATTAATGGCTATTTCACAACCTCCAAGTAAGCTTTGCATTAGCTTACTCGTAGAATAACGTATGTTTATAAAGCGCTACTCGTGAAATAACGTATAATAAATTTTATTATAGGTTATTTCACGAGTTGCGCCAATGAAATGCTTACTGAGAGTTGTAAAATAACCCGTTATCCTCCTTGAAATTACCTTTAGGTACTTAGATACCTATCGACATTTTAAACCAAGATCCTAAATTAAATATTAATACCAAACTGATTTAAAAAAAATATGTTACTTTCGAATCATGTGTTTATGTGTAATTAATAATTACTAATTATATATACCGATCTTATATGCCTTATTCTCAAGTTAAATTAACTACGTTGAAAATCTTTTACCTTTCCTTTGTCTACCTACCTTATATGTGAATTTTATTTTCTTTGCGTTCTTCGTAAAACTGTTATTCACCAATATTTCATGGAGAGATTAGAAATTAAAAAGGCGTGGGGTATTTAGTGACATGCGTCAAAAGATAGTTGCCGATAAGGAACCGGGCGGTGTTTTGTTCAAAGGTAGGTACTCCCCAATTTTCTCTCTGGATTTTGACAGTATGTACTGCAAATATTTTTTAATATAATATAGTTTTCGATCACTTGCGTATCAGTACTTTATATTTTTTTTGATAAGTTACTTCTTATAGGACCCTCCAAAAATCGTCCAAATTGCCTGGGTTCAACGCCATCAACATACTTTCAGTGTTTAAATTAGACGATGTAATTTTTTTTAAACAAAACGTTTCTATAGACAAAAAAAAAAAAAATTTTACATGAGCTCCACACAGGTGGATATGTCTAGCCTATTTGAGGATGCTGTGTGGAGGGTTTTTTTAAGAAAAGGAAGGAGAGGAGAGTTCTGGGAAGGAAAGGGGTTTAAGGGGTCGGTAGGAATCTGGGGTTCAGTGTTTCCTGGTCATCCGCCTCCAAGACCTAAAAAAAACCTCACCCCATGAACCCGGGCACCCCTGCTAAATCACCAAACGTAGCGAATCACTTGGGGTGACCTATGACAGAGGTGTTGGTTATCCAATAAAGGTTCCCGGGGCGGCGGTACCCATTCCCGCCTCCAAAATTGAGAGATCTGGGGGAGTAAGTGCAACAGTGACAGCAACAGGTTGGTAAAACACCTATTGTTCCAATTTTTCGGCAACCAAGTTTCCTCTTAACTGCATGTAGGTGGAAACTATTTATGATGGTCAATGCCGAATCGTTAAGCAGTTGAGTCGCTCTGTTTATTTGCGGAAGTCCTCTCTTTCGGAGCATAAAATAATACATGGGGTCTCCCACGACGATTCTTGTTAGGGACAATATAAGTTAACCTCTTTCAACTTGGGCGGATGGAGAGTTCCAGAGATTAACTTAAAAATGTTCACCTATAATATTTTTCGGTGGGCTTCTAAGGTGGTGAAATCGAGCAACTCTGTCTAAGGATGGGTACAGAAATGAATATCATGTATATTCCCACAAATAAAGTAACGCATAAACCCATAGGGGTTCAAATAATGGTCCTATATTCCAGGATGCTACGAACAACTGCTTCATACGTTTTCCATATTGCGATTCCATTAGTAAATGATCTCGCATTACGAAGAACAAATCCAATCATTCTGTCGGCGCGGGAGATAATGTCAGATATTATGTGGTATTAAGGTCTCGAATATCATTTTTATCTATTTTTTGTTATTTTATCTATATTAACGTGGTAGGGAAATAGGAATGTATCTTGGGATCTTGTAAATTTGGCGATTCTGGATTTCGGTGTGCTGAGAGTAAGTTGTTCAGTTAGGAGGCATACATTAATTATATTATATTATAGTCTCGTACACTCACATTTAAATTATTTGATTGAAATCTGGGGAAACGCATGTGAAACATACATAAATGAATTACAGGTAATACAAAACAAGGTAATCAAAAAACTATTTAACTACAAGCCCAGAACATCCACAAAATATATATATATATGTATATGGAAACAAAACTACTAACATTAAGAAAACTATATGAATACAATACATGTCTCCTTATATACAAAATAAACAATAAACTCGTACACACAAACACAGAATTCATTAAAACGTCCCAAGTACACAAACACTTTACAAGACAACACGATAACATACATTTAAACACCATCCACACTAACTATGGTAAACAATCCATTGGTTACGAGGGGGGCAACTTATATAATTGCCTCCCAAATGACATTAAAAACGAAAAGAAGCTGGGTAAATTTAAAAAATATATATTTATTCTTGATAAACAAAATAATGATATTGAAATAGCGCTGTATTGAAATATTTACTTTATTTTAAAGTGTATAATTATTTCTAGTTAATGAGTGAAAATGTAATTTTCTTTTAACTGGAATAAAAAAATAAATAAATAAAAGTGAGCTTAAAAGGGGGAGGGGGTCCAGTCAAATCTCACGTTACTTGAAAAGAATACGAAGTGGCCTAAATTTATCTCACCAAGGGGGGGGGTCTAGATTGGAAGAAAAACTGCTCACGTTACTAATGTATGCATCCTTACTTATATGTTATAGGTAACTTTATAACCGTGTAAAATGTGATCTTAACACGAGGTACCCCAGAATCGGATCGGATGTTATTAATACCCTAGCGACTGTACGCTTGAAATCTGACTCCGAGTACAACTCTGACGCCGCGCTATATGAAACCATCTGTGAACGTGAAGTTTGTGACGCAACTATCGTAATTAGACTGAATTAAAGCAAGTAGCTAATAATAATGCCAAAAGATGGCGCTATCACGTTAACAGCTAGTCCACATTATTTTGTAATCGTCCCGATAGATTGTGAGTCACGACTGCCAGTGCCAGTATTCGTATATTATTATGTAGAGGTATTTGAATTGAATAAGCCTCACTATCATTGCATGAAATGACTGACACGTCTCCCTTATTGAGGAGGGTGCTTTGGGGATTTTGAGCCTCATGCCAATTGAACGAACATAACATTATATAAATTAAATTAACATTGTTGCAGGGTGCAACAGCTCGTACCCGAAAGATTTTATCTAGCGAGAAAGAATGAAACTTGTTGTCATCATCTCATGCAATTCCCCGACGGCAGGAATGCACTGCAGTTAATATTTCTTTCGATATATATGGGTGAACACAAAATCTTCTTTTGATTTTTTCAAATTCTTATAATAAAACAACGAGAACATTGTCTTTATCGCTAGAGTCACTTGACATCGTTTCTCTACGTGAAAAAATGGTCAATTTCAGTGTATTTCGGGTAGCGCCGCGTGTAAGGAAACCAGCATTAAATAGTAGTTTATATATATGTAGGCTACTTGTGGTTGCGTCACAATCACGTAGTTTTAAGTATCTCCATGGACGAGAGGCCTTAACCTTATCGCGTACAATATACCACTCGGTTCTACTTACGTTTAACTCAACTGAAAAAACCGCTTAACCAAATTTTCGAGTTTTGATAAGTTCCCCACTTCAATCGTATGTGAGGATAGTAATTTTAAACTAGCCGTTTTTTACTGCTAGGTTTTTACTGCTAGGCCCTGTGGGCGGCTTTTGTTTCGGCTTCGCCCAGTTAGTGTTGGTGACCATTTTATAGATCCAATTGGAGCTGGTTACAAAAATAGCCCGTTCCTCGGATCCACTATCATTCAATGCAACTAGTCACTGGGACAAAGTAACCGAGACAGAGAAATGACGTCATATGTAATATATAGCCGCTTGATACAACATGTATTACCGTCAATCTTTCCATATCCGGAGAGATACTACATATTCACAAATTCGTAGCAGATATACGTAGGGGGGAGACGTCCCCATCTTACCTGCTGACGGAAGTAGCGACATCTTATGACGAATTCTTGAATTCGAAACCGAATTATAACAGTAGCTTTGTGTGAAATTCCACGTACACAGATGTTATTTGTAGCGCGGCGCGTATGGCGTGGCGTCAGACGTGCACTCGAACCTGGGTTCTGAAATTCAAATACGCAGACGTTACCGTATTAATACCGTTCGATTCGATAGTGTTCGTTTTGCTGAAGTCACCGAACTCTTATGAAATAATTTTTTTAAAGTAGATTTATTTGTTTTTATTTCTTGCTAGAGCAATCCCGATGAGTTACAGAACTCATTTTAGGACAGGAGGAACATACAATTCATGGGTGGGAGGAAAATAGGAAATAGTTAATTTTACATAGAAATTTAGGTACTTTTTAAAAATATAAGTTGAGTAGAATAAACAACAATAGAAAACAATTAAAGAAAGAAAAGTACTAACCGGCGGTTAGTAACCGCTGTCCTGGCGTTAAAACTTTTTAAATCCCTCACCAGACGGTTTCAGATTGATTATCAATTAATGACTTCGACATTCCTCATCGATCGTTGAATATAGGTCCGTATTCTTAAAATTAGACAATTTACATAAATTTCGGTGAGATGGAAGTATTCAATTATTTACGTTAACGTCAAGTTTGACATGTGACTGACTACCCGTTTACAAACGGAACAATTCTGTGGCTTATTAAGGCATGAGCCGATTTAGCCCGCTTAAATTTGAGCGCGGAATTAGACTGATATACCGGGCAGAAAAAACTAAAGGTGACTCATTCCGTATCCCAGTAATTTATTTGGTGAGTCATTAGTCATTATTGTCGTCCAAAAAGTTTTTTTTTTTAAATTAATTAGATGAAGATAATATTAGCGGAAAGATATATTTACAATCGAAAATCTGAAAACAGAAAAATCAAGAAAAAAATACGGTCTCATCTAGGACTCGAACCCAGTACTTTTGCCTTGCCGGGGCGCAGCTCATTATTCCTGCTTTTAGATTTTCGATTTAGTTTCGCTAAAATTTTTTCATTTAATGAAATAATATTGTAATTTGAGGTTTTATTCATTAGGTTAAAAAAAAAAAAAAAAAGATGTTTTTAAATTGCTCGTACAACTGGTTTTGCGCGCTATTATTTTATTATTATTTTAACTATTAGTTTGGGCGATAGCTATTTTTATATATTGAAATGTGATTTTTGTGTTTTCTCAACCGAATATTTTTTCCGATTTTTTTTAAATAAAGTTTTTAATGTATTTTCAATGTTTAGTTTTACGTATTAAAAAAATGAATAAAATGTTACTTTTTTTGCACACAGTGTACGATTTGTCATTTATGTGAAAAACTCCCTCTGAGACCCAACGTTCTTTCAAATGAAATGCACAATAATTGCGAAACTGTTGAAAAAATATAAAAACATTTTCAAATTACTTAACCAAGCGTCAAATATGTACAACCACTGCCAGTTTTAAGTCATGTATTCCAGAAAATTCCAATTCTCGACAGTCAACCCCTAAGTCAGCAGCGTCATCAGACATCAGAAGGTTGAAGTTGAAGGTGGTGACCTAAAAGAATGATCACAGACGGCAGAATTTAGAGCTAAACTCAAAACACACCTTTTCAGACAGTCGAGTAGTATCCATAAAGTAGAAATTTTTTCACGAAAAAACTAATTTTGTAAAAATGTAAGTAAATAAGAACTTCTAAAATTTTTAAGGTCATTTCATATAGAATCCTAAATTCTTCAGTCTTTCAAAATAAATATCAACTCTACTTTTGCCACTAATCTTATCATAACTGTAATGTCAACAGTAATACAGGGTAGCAAATGTAAAATCATGCGATTTCCAGTGTTTTAAATATAGTGTCCTCTTCGTGCAAATACGTATTTTCTCCAAGCATAAACTTTCTAATAAAGGTGTGTTTATAAATGACCTTCCAGGTAAGTATGTTTTCTATAACTGCTTGTGAATAATAAAATTAGATGGAGCCTAAGAACTCGCAATTAATTGTACATCTGCCTTGAAGTGATTCATAGAAAATGTATCAAGGTTCGTTCATACAGCCCGCATACAGGCACTCGCAAGCTCGTGACTTAGCTCATGGGTGGCACCAGGTGGCACCCGGGGTGGATGTCACCCCCCGGGGCGTTGACTTGGGAAAAATTCAAAACGCTGATTTCGACTTCATAACTTCATGGAGGGGGGGGGTGGGGGGGGGGGGTGGGGGGGGGGGATAGAGAATTTCAGATTTCTCCACAAATATAGGCTATGTTCGCCTCTAAAAAGACCTAGACACAAAATTCGGGGCTCTCCACGGACAACACATGCAAGAAAGAGACATTGTGAACCCAAAACCACGTAGTTCAAAAACTACGTTCCTCACTCAAAAATATATATATATGTAAAAGAAATATATTCCCTTTAAATTTGAATCCTATAATGTCAATTAGAATGCAATCATCGATTGTCATTTGCTTTGTTATTCTATTATTCGATTGTTAGAAAAAACCATTCAAAGTGATATAAATAAACATAAATGTCGTTTCTTAGTTAAAAAAAACTTTGCAACACAAGTGTTTTATTTAGAAATTAATAAAAAGGAATTAAACCTATCAACTTATTATAAAACGACATTTCGTTTTAAACCAAAAATGGAGAAAATTCAATTCGAATTTACGCTATTACCTGGAGGCGATGGCAGGTCAAATATTATTAGCATTACAAAAATAGTCACAAGTGATGAAAAAGTGTTTACAATACCAGAAATGCTACAATCCGCCAGCCATCACGAGGAGATAATGAAAACTAGTGCTTTTGGAAAAATAAAAAATAGTTTGAAAAAAAGATACCAGGTTAGAAGAGTCTGGTTAACCATGACAGAAGAACTAAAAAAACATTATATGCACTTTTTTTTGAAAAAACCTTTTGATTCACCTTAATTACATTAAAAGGCAACTATTTGCATTGGGGGAAGTGGAAAATATTTCATTCTAAATTTCATTACGTAAAATTAAAATTAGCTTTCGTCTTGTGAGATTGTACGCCAGGATCACAAACCATGTTACACAAACCTAGCGTAGCCGCTAAACTACTTGAAAACTGTTTCTTGCCTTGACGCGAGTAGGCGTTATAAAGGGGCACTTTCTTTTGTATCACAAACCATGTTACACAAAAATATTTTCCACTTCCCCCAATGCAAATAGTTGTCTTTTAATGTAATTAAGGTGAATCAAAAGATTTTTTCAAAAAAAGTGCGTATTAACCGTTGCCAGCGATCCCCAAAATTTACCAAAAAAACATATGTAGACGAAGATGGAAACCTACAGTTTGGAGACCAATACCTCGAAGAATTGGACGAAAAAAGTTTACAAGTACATCAAAAAGAAGATGCATTAGGAAAATTAATTGAAAAGTTAATGGAAGATAAGCAACAGATCTTAAAAAACATTGCTGAGAAGTTTGTTATAGAAAAATTCTGCACTAAAAATACAAATGCAAGCCAGTGGATAGAAGTGATTGAAAAAGAATGTTTGCGGTTTGATGTGACCATGGATGGAAAAAAATAGAAATACTCAGATTGTTCATGGATAAATCTTGTATAGACTGGTACAGTTCCATGATTATAAAATTAACAATGAACTCAAGAGTGGTCAACATGGAAACACAAATTCTGTGAATCATTTGTAAACAAAGGATGGAACCCTGTCACATACGCACTATCATTTAGATACAAAGATGGTTCTCTGTTGGATTATGCTATGAGAAAAGAAAAAACTTCTAATGGATATGAGAAGATCAATTGACACCGGTACTTTGATAGATCTTGTTGCTTCCGGACTACCAGAATTCATACTTAACAAGATCGATAGAGAAGGATTACAAGATACTGTAGATTTGTTTAATGAAGTAAACAAGTATGAACATATGGTCAACAAAAAAAGATTTATGAATGAGAAAACAGGAAATGCAGAACATAATAAAAAGGGGGGTAAAAATCCATGTAAAATTTGTGAAAAATTGAATAAGGGCATTCGTTACCACCCTGAAGCTACATGCTGGTTCAAAACAAAAGAGGATTAAAAATTTAAGAGAAATGCCATTAAACATGTAAACAATTCAGTGATAGAAACTGAATTAAATGAAAATGATCAAAAAACTAATATTAAAACCATTAATAAAAGTCAAACTATTACTAAATGATGAATTAAAAATATACGAAATTTATGATTCGGGTTCAAACGTTTCTCTAATTAATTCTAAGTTATTGAAACTAAAAGGAAAAGGAAACAATTTGAATGAAGCAAATTTAGTAACGATTAATGGTGTTAAAAAGAAGAGTGGTTTGACAACGTTAAAAATAAAAAAAATTGAATTGGAGAAAAAAGTTGATGTGTACATTATTGATGAACACAATTTCAAGTATGATTTTTTGATTGGATTAGACATGATAAAAGACTTCAAACTTATCCAAAATGAAGACTTACAAATATCACAGAAACTCTGCCTAAATAATACAAATTAAAAACGAAAAATATTCTACAGATATGAAAACGAATACTGAATTTAATCATATAGAAAAGAACAACATTATTTTTAACGAACATGTTAAAGAAGAAGATTTTAAAATAACAATGAATCATTTAAATAATGATCAAAAAACAGAAATAAATGAACTAATAGACAAATACACATCAGTGTTCGCGAAGAGTAAATATGATGTTGGCACTGTCAATGGATATGAAGCGAAGATAGACTTATTACTGGATAAATATTGTAGTAAGAGGCCTTACAGATGCAGTGTAGAAGATAAATAGGAAATAGAAGAGCAAATAGCAAAATTATTAGACAATAAACTGATATAAGAGTCGTACAGTCCATTTGCTGCACCGGTTACTCTAGCATTTAAAAAAGAAGAAAACAAAAGATCCAGATTATGCATAGACTTCAGAGACTTAAATAAAATAGTAATACCTCAAGCTTAACCATTTCCATTGATTGAAGACCTAATGACAAATACCAGAAATTGCAAATTTTTTTCAACGCTGGATATAAACTCAGCCTTTTGGTCTGTTCCATTGTGGATTGAAGATTTAAAAGAAACAGGATTTGTAACACAGGAGGGACATTATCAATGGACCTGCCTGCCTTTTGGATTTAAGACTTCTCCGGCAATTTTTCAGAGGATATTAAGCAATATATTAAGAAAATATAAACTAAACGAATTTGCTGTCAGTTACATATATGACATTCTTATTTTTTCAAAAACTTTTGCTGAACACATTGATCATCTGACAAAGCTGCTGAATGCAATCAAAACAGAAGGTTTTAGATTAAAATTTACAAAATGCACATTTGCATCAGATATGGTAAATTATCTGGGTCATATAATTCAGAATAATTTAGTCAAGCCAGTAAAGGATAATTTGATTTCAATAAAGAATTTTCCTATTCCAAAAACACAAAAGAATGTGAGACAATTTCTAGGAAAAATCAACTTTTATCATGAGTAAATTCCGAAGAGTGCAATAATACTAGATCCTTTGCATAATTTATTAAGGAAAAATCAAAAGTTTATTTGGACTGATAAATGCCAAAATGCTTTTGAAACGATGAAAAACCTAATATGCTCACAACCGATCTTGGAAATTTTTGTTCAAGATTTACCAATTAATATATATACAGATGCTTCTCTAGAGGGTGTTGGAGCTATTTTAAAACAGACACAATCTGATGGAAAAGAAAAACCTGATGCTTACTTTTCGAAAAAATTAAACGGCGCCCAGAAAAAGAAAAAAGAAATTTACTTAGAATGCTTAGCTATAAAAGAGGCAGTGAGATACTGGCAATACTGGTTGATAGGTAAACCATTTACAGTTTATTCAGATCATAAACCGCTGGAAAATATGAATATCAAATCTAGAACCGATGAAGAGCTGGGTGACTTAACATATTACTTATCCCAATATGATTTTCAAATTAAATATTCTCCAGGAAAGTACTATATTAAAGCTGATTGTCTAAGCAGAAACCCAGTCTTAGAACCAGATGAGAACCAAGATGAGCAATTAAAAGTTGTCAACTTAATAAAATTAGAAGATATCTTAAAAGATCAGGTCAAAAATGAGAAGATACAGTGCAGAAAAGATAAATTGATATCGAAGAATAATGTTTATTACAAGAAAGTAAAAAAAAAAGAAAAAATAATTCTATCAGAAAAATTCAGCATAGATTTTATCAAAAATATTCACACAGACCTAGGTCACATAGGAATTAATCAAATGCAAAAAATGATAAGCTCATGGTACACATCAGAAAACATGACAAACAATATAAAGAGAACTTGCGAAAGTGTGCAGTATGTTTAAAGAACAAATCAAGAGGTCAAAATAAATATGGATTGATGTCCTACTTGGGTCCCGCAACAAAACCTTTTGAAATATGTTCTATTGATACGATAGGTGGTTTTGGGAGTTCACGGTCAACAAAGAGATACTTGCACCTGCTATCAGATCATTTCACGAGGTTTGCATATATTTTGACGTCAAAAACTCAAAATACCAACGATGTCATTAAACTCTTAAACTCCACAGAAACTAATGACATTGGCATGATACTATCAGACCAATATCCGGGTCTTAATTCTAGAGAATTCAAAAAAATTTTGTATGAAAAAAATATTCCAATCATTTTTACTGCAGTAAACTCGCCTTTCTCAAATGGATTAAATGAAAGATTAAATCAAACGCTAGTCAATAAAATTAGATGCAAAATCAACGAAAATGACTTAAAAGTGGCTTGGACAACTATAGCCCGTAATTGTGTAAAAAAACTATAATGGAACGGAGCACACTGTCACTGGATATGCGCCTCAGTACCTACTTAACGGCACAGATGTTACGATTTTGCCAAATGAGTTAAAACTTAAGAAGACTTGATTCAAGACAGAAAAAAGCTCTGGAAAATACTATAAAGTCACATAATTACAACAAGATAATTTACGATATAAACAGGAGACATATTAACTTCAAAGTTGGTGATACTGTTTTTGTGGAGAATGGAAACAAACTTAACAGGAAGAAGCTCGATGAATTGAGAATCGGACCCTACAAAATCATAGAAAAATTATCAAACTCAATTTACAACATAAATACTGGTCGAAAAAAATTAGACCAAATTTTTTCCACATTTCGAAATTAATTCCAGCACCTGCATTGATGAACCATGAAGAGGATATCGAAGATGAATGAAAATTTTTGCAATAATTTTAATTTTCTTTCCCGGGGGGGGGGGGGGGGGGATGTAAAGGAAATATATTCCCTTTAAATTTGAATCCTATAATGTCAATTAGAACGCAATCATCGATTGTCATTTGTTTTGTTATTCTATTATTTGATTGTTAGAAAAAACCATTCAAAGTGATATAAAACTTTGCAACACAAGTGTTTTATTTAGAAATTAATAAAAAGGAATTAAACCTATCAACTAATTATATATATATTTTTTTTTTCAAAAAATACATGCTAACATAAAATACGTACAAAAATACTATAAATGACCCAAAAAAACCATCCAAACATGGTAAAAACCATACATCTGGCAACACTGGTGCGTACTCGTACGCAGGGTTACCAACTCGTGGTAATTTCCCAAATTGCGGGGAATTGTACTTAATGAGAACTAATACCGATTTTGAAGAGCATTCTTTATTACCCAACCATACTGAAAATAATTTGATTTTCTTTTTTGAAACTTCAAACAAACCAATTTCAAACAAATTTTTACTTTTTTCAAACCTGAATGATAGAGAAAATCCGAAAGTGACTAAATAGTAAAAAAATAAATCAAAACTATTTTCAATAAAAAAAAGCTTTTATTTCGAAAGTAAACGAACCAATTGGGAAATTGTGGGAATTTGAACATCTATGGTGGGTATTTTAGAACTTGTGAATTGGCAACCCAGCCCATACGTATCCAACTTCACTTCTCACTCCGTACATATACATCTGTGTTCACTCCAGTTCACTCGTTCCGTTCAGTGTTGCCAACTTAGCAACTTTATAGCTAGATCTAGCTATTATTTGATGACAGACAGCTACATTTTAATGAAACTTGTAGCTAAACTTTTTAGCTACTTTTTATAGCAACTTTTCGTCATTGTTTGACATTTCGATTTCGTCATGAGAGAATATAAAACGCTACGTCGTATAGTAAAAAGTAAAAACCAAACGCGACTCTATGGTCATAGACGCTATGGTATAAGTGGTGTTGGCCGGAAAATCCCCCTTTCCTGATGCACTAGCTCTCCCTTTTTGGAGTACAGTGCCACAAACTTTGATATTTCTATGACATATTTGTTCACAACTAGCGACACCACCACCGGAACAGATAACTTTGTGGCACTGTAATATTGTTCTGTGCGCTAGCTAGCTGCGACAGACAGAATACAACCAAAATAGTACGCACTACTCTTATTCTACCTTGTGTTGTTTTGTTTTATCCATATAAAACCTGGAAATAAAAACGATTGTCAGAATTTGTCATTTTATTGTAACTTAGGGAACGTACCCTTGGGGGCCGTTCAAGTATTACGTAACGCACTTGGGGGGGGGAGAGGGGGTCTTGTGAAACGTTACTATGCGTTACGGGGGGGGGGGGGGGTATTTAAAAACGGTATTTAAGCGACTTTCCAGTACTTTGCGCAACTTAATTGTGATTTTCAGGTAAAAATTGAAAAATTGTGACTTGGGCGTTACGTAACGTTTGGGGGGGGGGGGGGGTGAAACGGAAAAACGTTACGGTGCGTTACATGGGGGGGATACAAATCTTCCAAAATTGCGTTACGTAATACTTGAACGCCCCCTTACTACGTGACACGTTTAGGGGGGGGGGGGTCTTCAAAATACCACGCTTGGTACAAATGATCGGCGGAGTGCGTTTTTGTTCACCGGGGGGGGGGGGGTTAAAAATTGCACAAAGTTGGTCACGTAGTATGGGTACGTTCCCTTATCTACCTACTGTAACGTTTAGCTACTTCTAGCAACTTTTTGGGGTAAAAAAAACTGGCAATCTAGCAACATTTGTAAGATGTCTAGCAATTTGGCATAGCTAACTGTTGGCAACACTGGTTCCGTTTTGTATATTCATATTGTATCATGTAGGCACATGTAGGATGGTCGCGGACTGTTCTCTTTTCCCGTGTGTTCATAGATTTATTTGTCAAAATTCGGTATTAGTGATTGTTTTCGTTTCGTGTTTGTGTTTTACTGACTTTTAATCAAAAGACATTGGCAACGGGGGGCGTGGAACCATGTCGAGAAACAAGAACATTGTTTACGAAGGCTGGTTGACAAAGTCTCCTCCTTCCAAGCGTGTAGCATGGAGAGCCGTAAGTGTTTATTCTTTTTCAATATCGGTGTTTCTTATTTTGTGCGATTTGCATATTTTTCGATTGACATTCCTACCCGCTAACATATAGCTCAGTATGTTTCCCGCACTTTTTATTTATCTGTTAGCTTACGAGCAAACTAACATCTGTTGATAATCTAAACAAAAAAATATGCTTCATGGAATGGATTCGAGGGAGTGATGATTTCATTGGATTTGAATGTCATTTAATCATAATTTTAAAAGCATGTTTACGTTTCCGAGGCGTTCACTCATTTTTAACGTTCCTTTATTGTAGGAATATGCGCAAAAAGGATTTCAAAGAAAATTGCATAATTTTTTAAAAATGTTTGACAGTTTCTGACATCCTCTAATTGTTAGGGTTGGCCCATTACAGGACAATGTCTAGTGGGTGGTCGGCATTGACCCGTATAAAGATTGTAGAACAACTAGAGCGATGGTTACCCAAATTTAGGTAGGTGATTTTAAAAAATTAAAATGAAATGTAATTTTTTTTTTATGAAATCTAAAAATATGGAATAAACGGTAAAATCTAGCTGGATTCGTTGGCTTTAAACTACCGTAAGCAGTTCATCTGTTTTCTCATTAATATTTGGAGGTTTGATATTAATTAAATTGAAAGGCCGAACCGATAACCGAACACTCCGAAATCCCCATCGCTCGAGTGGAGAATGTTGTATGTTGTATCCCTAACATAATAACGAGCATTATTTAGTTACCATTTAATATGCAGTTATGTTTTAAATAATAATGGTTAGTTACAATCAAGTCAAGTCAAGGGAATATGATTAGAAGGTTATTAATTCTTTGAATAATGCAACAGCAATAATATATAATAATTTCTTGGTATTGTATTTATGCACCCATTATCTGTACACAGGATTGTAATAGTTGAGATCATCCTAACAGTGTTGCTGTTCTTATCTCCCTTTGCATCGAGTTTTAATTACACATTATCTATACCTATCTGTAGAAATAGTTATTTGCGTTGCGCATTTGTTTAACTATTGTTCTATAGAACTTCATAATACTTATTTATTAATGTTCCTTTAACAACTGTAAAGCCATACTAACTTGTAAGGACTATCACACTTTACAATCACCATCTTAACATCCAGACTGGCGGTGCCTATATTATATGAATTGCCAATACATATATTTTTGAACTCTTTATCACTATCATCAACAAGGCGTTAAAATCATTAAGGAATTTGATATTCTGCACAAATGTTTTCCACTGTCTCTAGCCCCTAGGATTTTTTCTTTGAAATTTCCTAAATTTTCTTCCTTGCCGTCAGTCCACCTCTATACCTAAATTTTCATAATTTTCAATGTCCTGTCCTGGCATTCTTTCCTCATGGCCAGCCCATTGCAATATTTGAATAATATTATGCACAATAAGTTTCTTGAATTCAGTATCCTACAGACAAATTACCATGTAAACAATCTTCTTCCACTTAGTCATGGTTTTTGGTTTCCATGGCCAGCCCACCCCAGTCTTATGATGGTTTCATGCTCGATTAGAATCTCGAGTTCAGATCCAATGAGCAAACTATTAGAAACATCAATGCAAATAAATCCCTTAAGGAAATATTTCATGACTGAAGTAATAGTAGGAAATAAAGCATTTGTCTGCGGTTAAAGATCTTGGTGTTCCACTTTAAAGATAAAAACTGTAGTTTAGTTCAGAAGGAAGCCGTATTCATGTCATTACAAATGACCCTAAAAGTTCCACAAATTATTTAAGTCCGCAACGTATTGTACCTTATTTGTAAAAAGTCCTGCTAATATTCAACTGCTTGCTTATAGAGTGTAGATCCCCGCAGATTATATTCCCACTCCCTTAAATTTAAAATGCAGCTTTTCCGAGTATCGCAGTACCTATACCTATCATGCATGTATTCATCAAGTAATATCATCCGTAACCCAGGATTTATTTCAGAAATGGAGTCGCCGTTGGTTTACATTGAGGCAATCGTGCGAGTTGCCCGGACAGTACTTTCTGGATTACTACGCCGACAGAAATAGTCGCAAATTGAAGGGTACCATTGATCTGGATTTGTGTGAACAAGTTAGTAAATATTGTCATTATCTAATAATGTTGATTGAATAATGCACTATATGTCGGATATCATCTAGCATGTCGTAGCTGCGAATTCATCTTCACTTAATTCATCCTGGATTGTTATTTACGACTATAATAAAGCTTCAATGGTAGAAATAAAACTGATTTTTTAAGTATTGATATAACTTCTGTTGGAGTAATTTTCTTATTGTCGCTCTATCCTTAGAACAATAGGGTCTATGCAGCAATGGCTAATCCGAGATAATGAGAAATTAATTCTCTAGCCTTCTCAGATTATTTTTCTTTAGCCAGTGCTGCCACATGAAACCTTGTTTTTCCAAGGAACACGGGTATACAAGATGCAGAAAATGAACCTCCCGTGCACACTGCGTGGAGCCTTCTCATGAGGAGGGTTTTCGTGGGGTCTATCAGTAGCTTATGTCTTACCATTTTTGGTGACACCGAAGTTAAGTGATTTTTTTTTTTAATGCAATTGTGTGACGAAAAAGAGAAAGCTTCATGTAACCTTTCAGAATGTTTGTGCTGTAGTGTTGGCATCAAACAGAATCTGTGAAAGAATGTAAGGACTCAAGCCTAGAATAGAGCAATTACTGTAAATGGCCTTTATGAAATCACTGATTATGTATGCAGCCTTAGTCTGAATGAAGAGAATAATAATAAAAACAGCGTTGTTCAAACTCAACCATTTACTGGGACATTTACTCATCATGAAGGGGGCTCGCATGCATAGGAAACACTGGAGCAATGCTGCTGAATCTACCCCCACTTAACTTTGAATTAAACGGTTTGGAGGCTGCAATGGAGATGGCATTGAGAGTTACCCAAAAACAGTTACGGATGGGAAATCAAAATGAGACTGAAGACAATAGTTAATCCGACAGCTGGAAAGTGGCTCAATTGCAAATAAGCTGGGAGATCCGCTTCAGTCAGCAGTTTAGGGTTGTTTACCCCCCAAGAAAAGAAGGGGACACAGATTCAGGACTAACCTCCAGGAAAGGGGGGTTTGGTTTACAGATGAGTCCAAGATAGAGAAAGGAAATGTGACACTAAATTCGATACTGAAAAGTGGGTCAAATTGCAACACTGAAAGGAATGACAGTCCAAACCCCTAAAAAGCAAGTTTGAGTAGTTACTCAGTGTACAAAATAGAAAGTCAGTGAATGTTATCACCTCAGATACATAACGGCAGCTAACAGTAGAAAGCACCAACAGCTTAAGGAAATGTGAAGAGGGTGATGAAATACCCATCATCCAAAAGGCCAAGGTTCCTTCTTGATGGGTAAAATGTTCAGATGCCTGGGTAGTCACAAAAGACCTCACCAAACTATCCCGTGACAATCCTGGTGAACTTGATTCATTAAAGCAAGTGGGATACTGTTATGGGGACAAGGTGAAATAAGAGAGATATGGTTTATGGGTGATGTGCAGACCATCTCCTTATTAACGATAATAACTTTGCTTTTGGTTGAAACACTTCCATTTTGAATATCCATATGGTTTGAATTAGAGATGCCACGAATAGTGATTTTGCCGAATACCGAATATTCGGCTAGGCTCTCGGCCGAAGCGACAAATATTCTGCGGCCGAATATTCGGTGACACTTAGTACATTTCACGGGTGACAGGTTCCGACCTGCATCATTGAAGTGCGTGTGGTAACCACGCCCTGGGCGTATTTGTTTCATTGGCGAGTAGGTTGTGCCACAACACTCATTATTTGTTGATTGTTACATCAAATTGTATTACTAATATTGAGCATATCTTAAAAAATATATTGAAACTTGTAGTGTGTACTGTCTTAAAAAATACATAAAAATTGTTCGCCTAGATCAGATAACAGACCCTTACAAGTTGTGGTCAGCAAACGCAAAACAGTATACAAGCCTAGCAGAATTTTCTAAGATTTATTTATCATCTCCCGGTAGCAGTGTATATAGTGAGCGGCTTTTTTCGGAAGCAGGTGTAATATATGATGAAAATCACAATCGTTTGCAATCAACAAATGCTGAAAAAAATGTTTTCATTCATGATAACTTAACACTGATAGATTTTAAGTATAAGTATGCTGATTTTTTGTTAAAATAAAATTTTTTGTGAGTAATATTGGGCCTTTTTTTTCATGATTTGGTATTCGGCCAAATGCCGAATAGTTTAAAAAGTAACCGAATAGGCCGAATACCGAATACCAGCCGAATATTCGTGGCATCTCTAGTTTGAAATCGGTATTAAAAAAAAATTAACTGGACCACACAGCATTCTGACATTCTGACGTACAATTCTACAAATGTGACTGGGAAAACTTGGTGGGCAATTTTTATGGCATTATTGCTGTCACAAATTTATCATTCTCATGCTGCTCCATGTCTATAAAAGCAGTATTAATATATGTTTGCCATCTGTAAGGCCGCCCGTAGATGAGAAATTTTAGTTGCAGCACCATTTGGAAACCATTCCAAAATTCATACAAATTCAAAATATGTCTCCCAACTAAAAAGTCTCTCGTGTACGCACCTCCATAAGCCAAAATGGATTTTTATGCTCGCAACTAAAGTCTCCCATCTGTGAGCTGTCTAATGCTTTTCTCTTACAGATTGTATGTAAACCATTGAAGATTTTGTATAAAGAATTGGCTTCAAAGCATTTCCTTGAAACAATATTGAAATATTCTTTTTCTCTTTCAGGTTGACGCCGGATTGCAGATGCAACGGAGAAGCAGTGAGGGCTCGGCCTACAGAGGGTCGGTCTTCTCCATCCGAACCACAACACGAGTTTACCACCTGGAGGCAGATTGCGTTTTAGAAATGGAAAAATGGGTTGAAGTTATTTGTCAATCATGCGGTATGAAGTCTACTGATGATGATAAATGTGAGTACTTTGACATGCTTATTAATTAATTATTTAAGGGAAAAGTCACACTTTACTATTCACACTCCTGATGTTAGACTTTTGTACAACTTTAACTCCTGGGTTTTAAAGCCCATAAACATGTTAAAGTAAGTACCTAAAGTACCTAATGGTAGTAGCTGATGTACTCCATGTAAAGAATCTCTTTAGTCCTCTCCAGAAATATCATATTTTATTAATACTGGTTCAGTATCTTTATTACTATTTTGTATTGATTAAGATCTGGTTCTTTGAGATCACAGTGACTGTTCATTGTTGTTTTGTACTTTACAAATAAGGTTTAAGAGGATGCACGTCCTTACGACTGGGAAGCTATATTTTTTCTGGCAGGCTGCCGCGATATAATGACAGAGCAGAACTGCCTTCGGGTTCTTTCAGCACATCTCGAAAAACAACACCATGTGATCCGAGTGGCCAATAGACAACTAAACTGACCATGTACTACTTATAATAACACTCCCTAAATCCAGATTTACTAAAAAATGATTGCATTTATATTCATTTTTGTAATATTTTTATGCCTCTATTGAAGGACCTGTAAATAATGTCATTATGCCTGCTCTACACTCCACGAATCTGCCTGAGGTACCTTGAGCAAGAGAGTTTAGTATGTGAACTTAGGTTGTCTTGATCGCCCTTTGTTCTGTGTTAATTTTTAGGGCTCCCTTGAAAAAACTGGCCAAATTACTCAGTGAGATATTTTGCTTAGAAATTGCTGTTTAACCCAGATATTCCTAGTTCTTTTTTTACCCCATTTATGTCTATTTTACTTACGCAGTAGGGACGTATCACTCTCTCTTTTTTTAAAGAGAGAGTGATAGGTCCCTACTGCGTATTTAGCTTTATCAGTTGTGAATATTTGTTTCGTAATGAGAATTATTTTCTTAAACAGGAATCATTATGCAATTTATGGGGGTTCAAAAATGTGCATCCTTCTAAAATGACAATAGGGAAAATCTCGGTTAATGTGCATTGATAACACATAGTTGCTCTAAGTGGATTTGAGCTTTGAAATATTGTTTTAAATTTTGAAAAAAGTTGTCTTACTTTATTTAGTCTTTATTTTCGATATACAGCTAAATAATGGTGATTTTCTTTTACAGTCTACACCCGAGGAGGAGAGACGGCAGCAGTGAGTCAGCCTTCACCCAACAATAATTCAGGACCCTATATAGCGATTTCGGAGTGCATTACTGGGCCACCGAAGCAAAATGTTCAAGTAAGTTTACTCAACTATAATAATTATTGTAATGAATATAAAATCATAACTTAATGTTGTATGTGGAGACTCAGCTATTAGTCTGATCCAATCTAGAGTACTATTAGCATTCAAATTAATCTAACTTTGTTTAATAAAGCATTTTAATTAATTGATTGTACAGACAATGAACTGTTATTACCAACTTTTTAACATTTCATCAAAATTTTAAATTGTAATTGTTGATTATATGTAATTGTGGTTTTAAATTCGTTTATAGAAAAAGTAAGATTCTTTAAAAAAAAACTCTAATCTTAGATAACATGTTCCCCTTTCTCCTTCCCAACACCTAATCTTACCCCCTCTCTCTTACCTACACCCCCCCCACTCACCATGTTCAAGTTAATGTCCGCTCTTCCTTTTCTTTCCTAATCCACTGTAATTCTGTATTAGTTTTAGTATGTATTTATTTATACAACCCTGAGGAAGGTTCAGGCAGAAGCCAAACCAGTTGGTTTATAAATATATATATTTTTATATACTCAATAAAGTGGTGTTGAAAGTTATTTTATTCAAAATGGCATCAAAAAGAATTATTTTCAGAAAGTTTTCCTTCGTAATAATATGACATTCATTTGACAATATTCAGAATCATAGCTGCAGAGTGGAAGATTTATTTTTGCTCAATTAGGTTGAAGTATAATTAAATTATTAAAATGTTTTTTTAACCTTCAAGCGGTCACGCAGCCTTTTATAACAAAAGAGGTAGCTCGTAGCGTAATCAACGTACAGAATATTAAAGCTAGTTTTATGTGAAATAATTTAAGGTTTTATGAACATTCATTTAATCATGTTTTTTTTTAAATTATTTTTTCCAATAATTAATTTTTAGAAATATTACTATAAAATTAGTCTAAAGATTCATTATCATCATCTTCAATCGCACTCGTTGCAAATTAATGTGATCGCAGCAGATATTCCTTGTGCGGGATGTGCGGTGGATTTTCGATTGTCTCTTTTTTTAGAACAATCTCGTAGGACTCTCAAAGTTTCCCTAATGAGGTTTCGCTAGTGCTTTTTTCTGGTAATGTAAGCTAGGCGTATAGTCGATTAGGCATTTTTCGCTAGACTGAACTTATATCCTAAACACAGCGAGAGTAAATGTGAGAAGAATATATTGTTATATTTTTAACTATATTTTAATTCATTTTCAGGAGGGTGATAAATCACTCATATTTGTGTTCAACTCACACTACAACAACATCCAACCGGACGGTGAGATGGGCAATCACGAAGGGGTGCAGATGGAAATGGCGTCCCGACTCCACAGCCTAATCGAGGACCGCCATGTTCCCCGGGGATTTCACAATAAATCCAGCGAGCACTGTCTTGATAATGACTCAGTATTCGAAAATGATGAAGCCAAATACATGAATCATCGTGGTTAGTATAACAAAATAATATTACGATTATCAATAATATTAAAATTTGATTTCAGATTCTCAATGCAAATTTGTTATAAAGTTGCTTGTTTATTCGGATAATAAATTGTGTTGTTGAGCCTCCTCTTTAAGCCAACTTTGCCTCCTGCCATGTAGTGTCCATCATCAGGGCAGATGTGAAACAGTGGCTCAAGGAATAAAAAGCACAAATCTAAATTAAAAGTTCATTGCTCTTGAGGTGATTTTAAACAAAATTGCGCTGTGCAAATTAACCAATTATTGTTATTAACCCCTCAGAAAATCGCCAATATGCACTTTTAATGTCTAACGAAATGACATTTTACGAAAACTTTGTATTATTACCGCTTCACAATTAAAGCTCTATAAATGAAACATTTCTGAACGTAGCCGAATAGTAAAAACTGTTTTAGATAGGTTACAAAATAAGCATTCGAATTATTATATTACAAATACATATTAATATTTGTAAATATTAAAATTTTGAATGCAAACATTAAAAAAATGTGAAAATGACTCACGTGATGTTTTTATGTGAAAACGGTACTAAAATCACAGATTATGTAAACAACAATACTTATTCTATTGTATAAATGTGTAATAAACACCTTTGTCACCTCACTTTTTTATCATTTCATATAAAAATATTTAATAGAAATTAACAATGTCGAGCGCCCATAGGAAATTTGGCGGGATAAATTATGTGTCAGACTGCGCGTCTGACAGAATGTTCTTTTTATGTATTTCTATGGACAACTTGAATAGAGATGTGCAGCATGATTCACTATCGATCTTTCACTTTTTATTTTACGGATGTAACTAAAACAATAACGGAGTTATAACGGTTTCTATGGAGACACACGCGCTGACGTGTAAACACGCTTATTGTACTTGACTGCTGTCGTATTTTTAACGCATATATCTGCTTACGTTGCGGAGGGGTTAACTTATTGATCCAAAAATCAAACAGTATGATAATTCCAAAGATGAATTTCATGGCGGGGTTGGCAGAAGATATGTAGTGCATCGCTCATCTGACTTGGCAAAATGATATTTGTCACGTTCATGACATGAACCGATTAAAACTTATTTGCTTATAAGTACCTACATATTATTAAAATTGTGTAACTGAATGTTGTTCTAAGATATATAATTGAGTATCGTTCTGCAGTTAATTAATGGTCAAGGTTAGGGCCCGTTCACACTTCCATTTAAAAAACGGACGATCAAAAACCGGACATCAGACACCCTGTTTACACTTCTGTTTAAAAATCGGATGGTAAAAATTTGCTTCTTTGTAACTGGAGAGCAGGCGGGTTGCAGTGTTAAGTTGTAGTGGGGTGCATGTCAGAACGACAAGCACCCCACTACACCTCTATAAACTCATGCAACTGCACTGGCCATCCATCTGACAAAAAGTGCCAGAGATTTAATTGTGTTGGATAAGTGTGAACGGCTTCATATAAACTCTACTGACTGACGGCTGTAGCGGATGCCAAATGGGAATCCAATTTTTAAACAAAGACTAATGAAAGATTTTTTAGCGGAAGTGAGAACGGGCCCTTACTACTCCGTAACTTAAATTCCATCTGACTGCATAGCGCAAGGTTTTTTGTGGAATAATTTTGTTCTGCAGTATTCTGAATGACACATTTTGTGAACTTTTCTATCTAAATGTGACTTCTGAATTTAATTTCATTTCTCTTTTCTCAATGACCTCTTAGCAGTTGTAATTTTTCACCCATAATAATTGTTATTGATTTGAGTTGATAAATTTTTAATTTTATCAAAAAAATTATTTTTTTTACATTTGTTTCAGATTGTGAACCGGATGCTATGCAGAGAGGAATAAATAAAACATTTGCAAGACTATCTGTTTCAGATCGCATTTCCCCCGGTAATTAATTTATTTGTTATTTACTGCTTTTCACACTTAAGAATAAGTCTCTCCAAACATTTTTAGAATCATCATTGTCCAATCTACTGTAATATCACGACTAACTTTATTTACTTTCTTGAAACCGTAACTAAAAATCAACAAATTTTTATACTTAAATATTGGAGTGAAAACTTGTTTAGCTCTGTTGTGATTTGAAATTCGATGAAACGAAAAATAGCGACACTAAAGAGAGAAACACATACATCTGTAGGATTTAGCCTGCGAGAGAATAAGATAATATAATCTCTTTGTACGGTGCTTCGTAGCCTCTCCACTCTTGTCTACTTTAGTTTTCTGAAGGTTTTACTTCTACCGCATGTGAATTGCACACTCTGTTTTTTTTTTACTATAATATTTCATAGAGGTGATTCTTCACAAAAACGACGCTCTACAAATCATCCAATTTTTATCATTATTATTTCTTTAAAATTTACATTTATACCTGTTCTTGTTGAGATAATGTGCCCATACACAGGGAGTGCCTGAAGGGGTTACCATTACCTACTTTTGTCTTATATTTATATTTTTTTGCTAACTTTTACATTACTCATGACTTTTGTTTGCATCTTCTGTATTAAGAAATTGTAAAAAGTTATTTTAAATGTAAAAAGTTATTTTGAAATGTTTGTAGAAATAATGAGAAAAAAAAATGTATGAATTTTTTGGATGATTATTTTTTTGGTGAAAAAATTACTGTCCAAGTATTTAAAGTTTTTAAAACAATGTATACGCTTACATAAAGTTATTATTTTTCAGGAACTCCTATGCCGCCCCGACCACCCAAGCCCTCACACCTTTCTGCAGAATCAGCTCAAAAGTATATAAATGTTTTTATTCTTGATTTGTGTGATTAATTTTTTTTTAACTATGTTAAAAATGAAAAGATTCGGTAAGACTGCAAAGCTGTTGTAAGCGATATGGTTAAGATTAAGAATGGGAAGCCTAGATGGTTAGGGCATGTAATTCAGATGAACGAAGAAAGGGGTGTAAGGAGAATGTACGACACGGAAGATAATGGTAGAAGAAGTCGGGGACTCCCGAGCAAGACATGGAATGATTAGTGAATAAAGTAATGGAGTCATTTCTTAGTAACTTATGACCAATTCTTTTTTTTATGTTCGTTTAATTTTACTGACTTTCTTTTTTTTTGTGTTCACAATGTAAAGAATTTCTTGTTGCCTTATTCTTTCATAGGTAAAACTATTGTGAGCATTTATCTAATTAAAAAATATTATTGATGTGTTCCGAATGTGCGTAAAATCGGTAACTATGTTTATGTAAAGTTCCTCAGTTAAATGGCTCAGGAAATATTTTTAATTTTGTTAAAAATACATTTATGTAAGCCAAAAAATTACAATCGCAAAAAAAAAATTGTTCATTTTATCAGGAAAGCGTAATTTAATAACTTTTTCACTGTGTAATTGATAACTTTAGAAGACATCAATGGAATTATGCATTTGGAATTATTTGGGTTCTACTGCAGAGTGACTGTATAAAAGCGATTTTGCATTTTGAAACATGTTAAACTTTAAAATAGCATCGATGTATGTAGATGTTTATTAGCTGACAGCAATGTAGGCTGTTAGGTTTTTGGGTGTTGACATTTATCTTCTTTATTTGTTTATTTTATTTTATTTTTTAATGCAGCCTTGCATGATCAAGTGATTGTAGTATACTATGAAAATTTCAAAATTTTTTGCTAGCATATAACCTAATACACATTAAACATTATTTTAGTGTTAAGATTTTCATGGCGAAAAGTATTATTGTGATTCATGTTTGGGGTATTATGAAGTGTTGCGCTACATCCTTCTTTAGCCTTTGTTTCAGACAGCATTATAGTGCCCATCATCAGGGCAGATGTGTCATTAACCATTACTTTACACATCTTCCCTGATGACGGACACTGTAACGCCTTCCGAAACATTTGCTAAAGAAAGAGGTAGCGTAACACGGCACAATAGCCCAAATAAAATCTGATAATAATCTTCATATTGTGTATTCATTTTGTACCCCACTCACTAAACATATTCAATTATTCCAATTCTCCAACACGTTTGAGAAAAAAGGCTTTGAAGAATAAAAGTCAAAACCTTATTTTGTGGCTAAATATTCATAGTTTTTATGGTATACTATACGAATGCGAGTAATGCGAATTTATTATTGAAAATAAGTTTTTGTAACATTTTTATCTTTTCCTCAATATTTATCTCAACAGACTTGCAAATTTTATCTTTTCCTCAATATTTATGTCAACAGACTTACAAAGTATTAATAGAAAATACCTTTGGTTTCAATGCGACTGTCATTCACTGATAAAACTTGATTTTTTCGCAATGCAATGTTATATAAGTAAATGTCACATATGTGCAGGAACTCGGTCCATAGTCTTGCATAGTTTTACAGCCTCTACGCTATGGACTACACTGCGTATGCGATATTTTGCTGAAAATTTGTAAAAACTTAATTTGCTGAAATATTCGACCCACATAATTGTGTATCATATTGCAGAAAATCAACGATGCGAATGTTGCGAATCTTTACTTTCTTGCTCGCCCTTCATGTTTTTAGCCCATCTAATGCAATGCGCCAGCACACTGTTCCTGCCGCTGAGTTCTCGATGGTAACCCTTCTATCTATTGTATTACATTAATTGTTTATGCGAAAGAGGGAGGTTACAACTGTCAGAGCTTTCAGTGGTATTCCTGAATTTTCTTTGTCGCTCGACCCACAAATATTATTTAATGATTTATGCTCTATGCCGCCTTTTGTTTTGTTACAGAGAAGCATTTATTGGTCCCAGAATTCACGAGCCATCGGATATACCCTCTAATTTGATTGGTCCGAGAGATAGCACCTCTGTAAGTTATCTATTATATCTATATAAGTTGTGCTCCGAAGAGCTCAATACGACATATTCAAATTAATGCAATTTATTTTCATTTTTAAATCAAACATATTCTGCTAATGGAAATCAATGATCAACAATTGAGGAAGATGCCCATTTATAAACTATGAAAAATATGTAAAGAAAACAGCTTTAGTAACATAATTATTATTAATTTTCCATTCTACTTCTAAATATGTAATTACCATTGAGAATAATGCTGTCTACATATTTTGCAATCGCCTTGAATCGAATAGCCTTGAACTGATTTACTTTTACTAAATGATACTTATGACACTGACCAGTGGAGGTTTTCTCTAAAGAGCGTTTGTGTAATGAACTCCCATAAAAAAGATAATACAATAGACAAACTTTTATTATAATTATAATTTTGCCATACTTTTTAAGCAGTGCGTCATTCAAATTCGGGGCTAAAAATCCCAAATTATATTCATATTGCCTAAGAGATAGTCCAAAATGAATTCCAAATCATACATAACTGTCATGAACCTTCTGTTATATTTTATTTCTTAGGTTCATATAAAATATAATATTGTAATAAACCTGTACACTGTGGAAATTTACTAGATGCCCTGGTGCGCGGCGAGTGTGAGATTTAAACACCAAATTTGTCCAGAATAGTATTTTGCAACAACTGATCTTTTTCTGTGATGAAGATGTTACTTTTTGTATAAAAAATGATCATTTACTATTTTTTTTAACCTACAACATAATATTCTTTAGCCCCACACCGAATTGTATCTTGTTGCTAGGTCGCTAGTCGTTAGGTCGGTAATCTCTAGTGCAGTGTATGAAATTTCTTTAAATCTGGGGAAACTTACATATACAGGGGGTGTCCCAAAAGAAAGTTGATATTTGTTTTGCTTTCTGTGTGAACGCAACTTTTCCGAGGGGCGCGGGGGGGGCGTTGTGCGTGCGCGAGTTTTACAAAAATGGTGATTCGGCGACTGTAGCGCGTAGAAGATTCTGCAATATTTGAGGTTTACGTCAATTCAATCATGCGCCAAGCATTCCTCTCATTCGAAAATGGGTCAAAAAGTTTGAAGAGATCGGTACAACACTGGTAAAACCAAAATACGGGCGACCAAGGTCATCGAGAACGGTAGAAAACGTAGAGTGTTTATCAGCCTTTTCGTGACGACTCAAACTTTTCGATTCGGAAGCGCGCTAGAGCTTTAAATGTGCATAGATCATCGTTACACAGCATTTTACACAAAGACCTAATGCTGCACCCCTACAAACTTACTGGCTATAACCAAAGAACATGGTTCCAGCAAGATGGAGCAACATTACATACGTCCGATACGTCTCTGCCATGAGTTCGTGAAATTTTCCCTGGCAAATTGATCTCCAGGAGAGGTGACATAAATTGGCCTCCTGTGGTCCTGACCTAACCCCTATAATAATAAATTTGGACAACTTATATATTACTACGGACTTTTTCCTGTGGGGTTATCTCAAATCTAAAGTGTACGCCAAAAATCTGACTTCCCTGATGCAATTAAAAGAAAATATCCATCACGAAATGGCAGCCATCACGAAGCCTACCTAGCGAGCCATCATAATAAATTTTACTCTTCGATTAAATGAATGCCGTGAACGTGAGGGTTTACATTTGGACGATATTATTTTTCAGAAATAAATTCCCAAATTGTGTATTTTAGTATTTAATAAACATTTTTTCGATAGAACCCTTACTTTTTTTTAAATCGATCCACTAAATATCAACTTTCTTTTGGGACACCCTGTATGTAATATTATGAAAAAGACCAACATATGATTTTTTTCCATGTATCCGATTGACTCCCAATAAGATAAGTCAAGCTGAAATTATTAAAGTTCACAAAAGTCATTAAAAGGTTTATTAAATATTTAAATTATCGTTAAAATTAGTATCTAGCACAGTTTTTTTTCTTCAAATAATAACGAATATCTTTTCATACACTTCTGTAGTGATGGCCTCATTTATACCGGGTGTTTTTCACCATTTACAAGTTCAATCGCCCATCCTGTTAGGCTATGTTCATCAGTTTGTTGTAATAATTTATTTTGAAGGTTGCGCTATCAAACTGCACGTACGACATGCCGAGGTTGCATCGCCTCCACGGTAAAGTGACGTATTACAACGCCGCCCCCCCTTCTGAGAGGGGCCAACCATTCAGATATAATCTGGACCACAGTGAACTTAGCCATTCCCAAGGGGTACTAGTTTAAACACATTATTTTGCTTTTATTAATAATTGCCTATGCCACTACTAATTACCACAAATTGACCGCTTTGAAAAAAGGTTTTGATCAGGACTGGGAAAAAATTTGGATTCATTTTGCCAATTCAGTTTGTTAACATGCTTATAATATTAATGACGCTTATTATTTACCTAAAATGCTTTTGCCCCCTAACAAACCATTCTGATAAGCGATGCAGGTGATTTTTTTTTATTGTCCACTTGCAGACCTTTAGGGCCTCCGCCAATACTCAGGTCCAGTTATTTGACCAACCAACCGTCACACTTGGCATTGTCACGAATCGAAAACTTTTTAATATGTTGACTCTGTTGGTGTCCCAATTAGCTGTCGAATTAGCGTTTGTTTATTATTTGATGACTTATGCTTGAATGCTTAATCAACGGCCGACCAAACAACCGAACATAAAATTTGACAAAATGCTCTTTGCACCAAGAATCTGCGTTGTTAAACAGGAAATGTCAAAAAATTGGAAATGGAGGTGATCGTAGATTTGTGACAATGTCAAATATGGCGGTTGTTTACACAACTGTACTTAAGATTTGCCCCTGTCGTTTAAGTAGGTAGCATAAGTGCAGTTGGAAGTGCAACATTAACATAATCAGAAATACTAATTCCGGTTGTGTTTGCCTCTTTTTTAATAAATTCTAGAACTCTGATTTGCTTTCAATTTAAGGGTCATTTTCAAAAATGTTTGAAGAATTAGGACAATCGGTACAATAATATAATATTTTTAACAGAATACTATTTTTGTTGTCATTTTCAAATTTGAGCTGATTTGTCAAGAATGCAGACTATCCTGTGGTTTTTCATGGATCTGTGCTAGAATGCTATATACAGTGAAACCCTCTTAAGAAGTTTCGTAGTTTAACCTCTTATTGACCGGAGACGCGCGGGCGCGAGAAAATAATCGAAAAAATTCGAACAAAACATGTTTGTCTGCGATTTTGGCCCTTCTATGTACAGAATTTGTATGAAGAACAAGGTCAGAATCGCTTGCGCCAACATTACCCCATATGATGGGTAAAAATTTCATTCACCTTGCAACACCAGAATATTTTTAAACGATTTTATCTGCGACATGAAAATGTCAAATTTGCCGCGAATTTTATCTGTCAACGTTGATGCTTGTTCCTCGACTAAAACATCGTAAAACCTATTAATTTACGTAATTAACCTGTAATCGGCCGGACACGCTCATTTGCGCTCAGCTTTCAGAAAAAAATATTTCGAAATAAAAAAGTTTGTCTACGATTTTGACCCTTCTATGTACAGAATTTGTATGAAAACAAGGTCAGGATCGCTTGCGCCAACATCATTGATGATATAGCCACTAGTTTCATTCTCCTGACAACACCAAATTATTTTTAAATGATTTTTATCTGTGGAATCGAAATGTCATTTTTGGCGCAAATTGAAGCTGTCAATATTGACACGTGTTCCTCGACTAAAACATCATAAAACCTATTAATTTACGTAATTAACGCAGCTAATGTTGTTTTGGTACATAGTTTATTGTTCTAGTAACGTGTTTCAGTCAATGAAATATACGATAGCTCAAAATTAATCAACAAAACATTTAATTCAAAATTCAAAATCGTGTTTTGTTACGAAATTTCCGTATTTTTCCCGGAATTTGCGGGCCTTTGACAGGTTAACGCAAGTAATGTTGTTTTGGTACATAGTTTTTGTTCTAAGAATATGTTTCGGTCAATAAAATATACGATAGCTCAAAATTAATCCACAAAACATTTAATTCAAAATCGTGTTTTGTTACGAAATTTCCGTATTTTTCCTGGAATTTGCCGGCCTTTGGCAGGTTAAGAAGTTTGGTTTTTTCTGTCCCTTGGCCCTAAATTGGCCCAATTTTTCCCACATATAAGGTTTTCCTGCTTAAGAAGTTTGATTTTTCCAGTCCCTTGGAAAACTTCTTAACCTCTGAGAGGCCGGGCCATTTCACGAAAATTCATTAAAAAAGCACCACTTTGAATTTTGAATTGAATGTTTTGTGGATTAATTTTGAGCTATCGTATATTTTATTGATTGAAACACGTTCCTAGAACAATAATCTATGTACCAAAACAACATTACTTGCGTTAATTACGTAAATTAATAGGTTTTACGATGTTTTAGTCGAGGAACATTCATCAATTTTGACAACTAAAATTCGCGGCCAAAATGACATTTCTATGTCACAGATAAAATCGTTTAAAAATATTCTGGGGTTGCAAGGTTTTACCCAACTTATGGGGTAATGTTGGCGCAAGCGATTCTGACCCTGTTCTTCATACAAATTCTGTACATAGAAGGGCCAAAGTTGCAGACAAACATTTTTTGTTCGAATTTTTTTTCGAATTATTTTCTCGCGCATGCGCACAATACGCGCGCGCCCGTGCGTCTCCGGCCTATTAGAGGTTAAGAAGGTTTCACTGTAAAATCTTTGCTTAGGGAACTTGGGGGAGTAATAAAAATCAATTGTACTGATATTTATTATGTATCAAGATTGCTTTAATTGAATTAAGTTTTAACCCTGCACAATTCAATTATTTTTGTTCTATCTGTGTCCTATCTGGATTTTCTAACTTAGTTGAGAGGCGATATTTCACAAAAGTTGTGCTATATAAATCAATGTTGTAAAATACCCAAAGGTGGATGTTAACCAGTGCAAAGGGCCCTCAGATGATTTGATTTTGACCAAATGCGGGCTTTCAAATCGGGTCCTGCATTTTGTTGATAGATGATGATTCAAATCTTTTTGTTTTACCCGTTATAAATTCTTTCTTCTCTTTTATTTTCTGTATCTTCATTACAACATGTTGTTTCTCAACAAATTGATGGCGTGGTGCCTGCTTTCTGTTCTGTATCAAACTTCAATATTTTATAATTGTATTATTTTTCAGTACTGGAATCTGAAGAGTCCTCCTGCTGTTAACCGCGGACTCAAACCCGGTCGGCCTCGAGCAGCAACTACCATGTCCTTAGATCACCAGGTAAGGAAATCCTCATTATAAAGCTATAACAATCAACAGTTCACACTTTCTATGGCCAGTTTATCTGCTAAGCCCAGTATTTAATTCTTTGGACTACAAAACTCTCCATTGATTATTTAATCTTAATTACCCTTACGATCTAAAATAAAAAATCAATTCTAAATATTCGTGGAAATAAAAATTGCAAGAGGCCACCATTAAGTCAAAATTCACCCCCATGATGCAAAAAGAATGTCTTCTCCTCCCAAACAGAATATACCTATGCATAACAATATAAATAAACAACATAGAGGGGGTTAAGGGACGTACTTGACTTATTTTAACCAGTGATTACTGACCATAGACATGTGAATATTACCAGACCTGCCCTAAGTGATAAAAGCGTATTATTTCCCCCTCCCCATACCGGTTCCATTGGAACCGTTTGGGATTGAGTATGGCTTACGCGTAGTGAATCTAAAAAAATGTTACGTCATCATTCTTCTGTGAGCCGGCATCGAGTGCTCATCGGTGCATTTTGAAAACGTGTAAATATATACTATCACTCTAGATACATGGCGTGTGCTCGTCGATGTTTACTGGGGTAAGTAAATTATGAAACATATGTAAAAGTGTCGTAACTAAATACGGCAACAAAATATTGGAGTCTGAAAATAAGCGAACTTTACTTTGCCGTATTTAGACTTCGCAAATTTGTTCATTACGCGGCGAGCAATTCGCGTTCCCATGTAAAAAGGTCTATTCATTCAAAAGCAGAGTTTACTTTTAAGAACTAAATGGTGATATTATAATGCGAGATGCCTATATACTGTCATATTGAGTTACTGACAAATCACTTATCTCCAAAGTCATCTTCCCGCTCTGCGCCCCGCTGTAGTTGTTGTCTACCCCTCACCATTATGTTCTGGTCTAGTAATATTCATATGTCTATGTTACTGACATTATTTGGAGTAAAAAATGTAAATGAAATTTTGGTCTCCAGTGACATTTTTAATATTTTTTTCTACAAAAATAGTAGGTGTTAGACAGTTGGGGGCGGGTGAGGAGTCGGTCGGTCACTCGGCCTATTGACCAGTCACGACATGTGGAAGAATTTTCTTTTGTTTGATTTTAGTGGATGGCCGGCATGGTCTAGCGGTAAGGCTTTTGACTCCAATCTGAGGTCGCGGGTCGAATCCTGGCGTGGGCAAATAAATTTTATTTGATTAATTTGTGTTATTTCACAAATAAAAAATAATATATATAGGACGTTCCAGAGTGGAAGTTACTCTTAGTATTGCCCTGGTGTACGACCACCATTCAGAATTGAAACGTTGCTTGAAATGGCTTTAGCCGTGTTTGGTGACCAGATCTGAATAGTCAGGTACTTCCCTACCTTCCTCTTCTCCCCATCTCCTTCCATTCCCCACTATCTTCAGCCTCACAACATACCTCAATTGAGGGTGCAATAGACTCACTGGCTCCAGACGGGAGCAGCTGGGACTTTTGTGAGGTATTCATATTAAAAAAAATTGAAATTAAAAAAAAAAAAACATTGAAAATTCTCCAGAGACCAAAATTTTATTTACATTTTTTACTCCAAATAATGTCAGGAATCACTGGTTAATGTAAATCATTTCCGTCAGTTAACACCCTGTATATTATCTACATCGTCGCAGGAAAGCAATGCTGCTGTAACCCCCACTACCTACGAAAATACTTTTGAGGATTTTGAGATGTTTACATCAGTAAAAAAAACGTATTGTTGACAAAACAGCTAGTTTTTCCAACTACGTACAGTTCTTATTTATCGTCGTAGAGTCACGGGACCCAGATAGATCGATTCAGAAAAAAACCCCTGCAAAATGATGTTTATAACGTATTTTCGTAGGTAGTGGCGGTTACAGCAGTATTGCTTTCTTGCGATGATATTAAAAAAAATAATAATATCTGAAAAAACACACTTTGTGTTGTACCACTTTTATTGAATTATTAATGACACCAATCAGGTTTTGCATATCTCAAGCTTCAGGGCTTGTATTTTAACTAATCTGGGCATATATATTACTAGCAGACCCGGCCACACGTTGCTGTGGCTAATGAAACACAACACCACACCATTACCCTACCTTTATAACCAACGCCATCTGTTATATCAAATCCACACCGTATGCTTGCTAGCTCGCTCCCTTTATTTATATATTTCAACCAATTTACACAAAATCTTGACAAATTATATACCTTATGAATTATACCTTGTGAATTCCTTATGAATTACTCTATCTATTGGTGAAAACCGCATGACAATCCATTGCGTAGTTCAAAAGATCTACGCGCACAGACAGCGGGAGCGACTTAATTTTATACTATGTAAAGATATCAATAAATGTGGGGTTCAATAAAGTTTAATAAATCTGGTCTTATCATTAATTCAATAAAAGTGTTGTATCTCAAAGTGTATTTTTTTCTTTTAATATAATGTAATGTCACACCTCAAAGCATTAGTTAATGTTATCATAATATCACATTTCCAGTTAAGAAATCACAAATGTCAAACCACACAGAGCCATCTTTTTTCATGGGTTTGAGGCGCAGAGAAAGCTTAGTCATTGGCATAGGCAGGAGCCCATCAAAACAGAATTGAATTTTTTCATTCTTAAAAAAGGAAAGACAAACATTCCCGGTTTACAAATAACCAAACATTTGAAAATCTCCCACTACTGTCACAGTTAATGGAAAATGTTGCTTTTGTCGTGATGAAGGACTTAACTAGCCGAGAAATTGAACACGCTACCTCTGGGTACGACCCAAACGTGTCGCCGACTCAGCCATCGATCGGTTTTATTGTTTACTAAGGGAAAACTGCATAATCAAACTTAATTCATACATTTCTAATAATTCATCCAAATGCATAATAAATGATGGTCTCATTTATGTGCCTACGCACAATGACGTTATTTATATTATATAGACGCTTAACCTCTGAGTGGCCAGGCCATTTCACGAAAATTCACTAAAAAAGCACCACTTTGAATTTTGAATTGAATGTTTTGTTGATTAATTTTGAGCTATCGTATATTTCATTGACTAAAACACGTTCCTAGAGCAATAAACTATCTACCAAAACAACATTACTTGCACTTATTACGTAAATTAATAGGTTTTACGATGTTTTAGTCGAGGAACACGTATAAATTGTGACAGTTAAATTCGCGGCAAAATTTGACATTTCAATGTCATAGACAAAATTGTTTTAAAAATATTCTGGGGTTGCAAGGTGAATGAAACTAGTGGCTATATCATCTATGATGTTAGCGCAAGCGATTCTGACCGTGTTCTTCATACAAATTCTGTACATAGAGGGACCAAAATCGCAGACAAAAATTTTTTGTCGAAAATTTTATTCAAATTTTCGAATTATTTTCTCGCGTATGCGCATAAGACGCGCGCGTCTCCGGCCCATTAGAGTTTAAAGTGGTAAGCCAAAGACAAGGCAATTGCATTGTATTCTATTAGTACTCAACTTCAGTACTCAACTGCCAAGCATCGCGTAAGGCTATGTCTGTTCTACTAGTAAATAAATTGCATTAAAAAGAGCCAAAATGCTCCCAGGAAATGTTTCCATTACATGGCAAACACTACTAAATGCCAATAAATAATCTTTTTATTTGTAAATTTTATTATTTTATAATTTTATTTATATGTAAATTATTTATTGATATGAAAAACACAATTATTTCGACTGTTTCCTGAAGATTTTTAGCATCATTAGAGAAAGTAAGAAAACAAGCGTAGCAACACATGAATACATACACAACCTGAATACAATTCAAAAAGGAATCATAAAGACCATACTGAAAGTACCTATTAGAACGCCTTCGATTGAAATTTTCAATAGCTTTGACATACCAAATGTACAATGAATAGGTATATGCCAAAAATATATTATTGAAGCTATTCAAAAATATGAAGGCTAGACCGCGTATCCATCACACCAGATCGAATAAAAATGACAAATAACATTCCAAGTTATAAAACCACATTCGGACAAAGAAACTAACTTATTTTGCAACTAAACTCCATAATATTCTTCCCCAAGACATAAAACTAATAAAAAAATTTAATGAGTACAAATCAAGATTAAAAACATGGTTGAAAGAGTTCAACGAAAACACTCTAATTGAGACACTAAAAACGACATAGAAGATAAATAAACCATAATTAAACATTTTTTTTTTTTAAATAAAAAAATAACTTTGTAAACACCACTTTTATTTTTATACTTTATGCCGACCGGGTTTCGCTACAACCGTAGCTTCATCAGGGCAGTATAAGAGTATTATACTGTATATATTGTAAGAGTATTATACTGCCCCGTCGGCATAAAGTATAAAAATAAAAGTGGTGTTTACAAAGTTATTGTTTTATTTTAAATTAATAATGTCACATCACAAAGTATCCGCTTCATATGAACAAATATAATTAAACAATTTTAATCCGCCTCGGCACAGGAACCCCTAGTGAGGAGGACTAAGAAATACAATATCTTTACCTAACATAACCACTATATTTTGTATACTTATAGAATTACTTCATATAGTCGCTTAAATAAATAAAATAAAATAAAACAATTAAGTATAAGGACAGTAGGTGGTCTATACAGCATTCCGTATTCGTGTAAGTGTAATAAATGCCTACAAGTGATCCACATGACTTTTTTTCAGCCTGATTCCAATTAGAGACCAAAGTCAACATTTTTCGCTTTGCGCGAGTGCTATTTTCATCTCTATTTTCGTATCTACGATTTCATATCTACAAACAGCATGATTTGCAGTGATGACAATTGAAATCGTAGATATGATAAAAGCGATCGCATAAAGCGAAAAATGTTGACTTTGGTCTCTAATTGGAATCGGGTTGAAAAAAGATGTCGTGTATTGTAGACATAAGCGAGTAAGCATATCTTGGCATCTCAGTTCCACCCGTGGTGTAGAATGTAGTAATCTTTCGCAAATATGAAATGCCGCCTGGTCCCAAGGTTTGTAGAAAATGAATTTATCAAGGTTAGCTCATCGAAGGGGTAGAGCGGTGATGGCTAAAAAAACTTGAAGTTTCATGTTCCACTGGGAGATTTGAATTAACTGCAATATCAGTGGCAGTGTTTTACTTGAAACTATGTCACGGGTTTGAAATTTGGAAAGCTGCCTGAGTTTTAAAAAAAAAAAGCTAACCTTGTTACGCATTTTCTACGAACCTTAGCCCGGTCCTATGTTTACGTCGTTCATCCACTCACATTCTTTGATTATAATCATATAAAGATAGATAATTATCTATCTTTATCAAATGTGAACAAATTTTGAATTTACTGAAAACATAAGAGTTTCTCACTTCCCACATAGTACTCAGTTTGTGAGACAATGGTGAGTCTAGATGTAATGTATAAGTTCATTCATTGCCTACACATATTTTATTAATTCACTTTTTGATTATTTCAGGAAGCGTACTTTAGATCACAGCGTTACGAGATGAATAAAAAGAAGCTTCAATATCTGGACTTGGATTTGGACATTCCCAGTTCGGTGAGTTTCTTGAATACATAGCTCCTTTTGAAGAGACTCTTGCTTGTGTAATCGTGTCTACGAAAGCTATAATTTAACTTTTTTTTTTCTGTGTAACTACATGCCTTTTTTTAGCATTGCTTGAATTGGCTCTAACTATGTTCCGAGGCCTGATCAGATCCCACATTTTTACTTCATTTTCCTTGATGCCATATTCCCATTGACTCAATGGCTAGTGCACTTAGTATAAAAAAATGTGAAAAGAGCTTGTAAGCAAGCATGTAATAAATAGCATTGAATAGTGAATATTCATAGAATGCCCAACTTGTTACTGGACAAACAAACAAACAGAACACTTTTGAAACAGAACAAACAAAAAGAACACCTTTGAAACGTGATGCACAAAGTTATGAAAAGTGATATAAAAAAATAGGCCAAAAAGTTAGATATGGTTAGATAATTTTTTATCACTTTTCAAAATGTTCTGTTTTGTCCCTGTTGGCTGTTTTTATAATTACTATGGCAACGGTATGACGACGACAACGACATGTGGCATCTCATTTCTAATAGGAGTGAGGGAGATGCAAGAACATGATTACTTTTTCCCTTTGGAGGAAGCAGACATACGTACATCGTTTACGTCTCACTATTATTTAGTGTGTAAGAAAGAGATGCAGTATTATTGGGATAAAGAACATATGTTTTATGCTTTTTTTTGTGTCGTTACCTTGCCATAACCGTGAGAATTGCACGATAAAAGCGCATATTCTGTTTTATCATGGAACCTTACCAATTTTAAGTTTAGTGACAAAATGTATCTGTTGTACATTGACGGTCCCAAAGAACAATGTTGGGTCTGCTAAAAATTGGAAATCATCTTAATCAGCTTACTTTATCTGTCTTTTGATGATTTAAAAGTCTTTATTTTCGGAATTTTCAATGAAATACTTAAGTATTTCTTATATGCTATATTTCTTTATTTCAAAAACAGTAAAAATGCAGAAACGTAACTTTTAAAGCTGTACTGCAAAACTACAAAATCACACATCTGACATTGTTCTTTGGGATAGTGGACATATATGCCTGTGTTTCGTTGGTCCTATTTTGTTTTACATATGTTTTATTTCAGGACTCAGGACCGTCGCACATGAAGACCCGCTCGGCCGTAGAGTCCCCCACGGTGTATAAGACTGTGGACTTCCTCAAGACGGAAGCTCTCAACATGACGCGGCTCGACACAGAGGCCTACCGCCGCAATGACGTTCCCCTGCACGAATAACAGTTAGTCCACTCCTGCTTGGAGATCATGGGACACACCCTCAAACTATAAAACTACTTGGCCTTCCAGTCAAATGGACTGTATAAGTACATACAGTTGTACTACCCTGTTTCAAGCCTTGCTTGAGATTACCACATTGCCGGCACATGTAATAAGATTTTTATGTGGTTGAAAGAAAAACTCCTTTATTACATACATACAAAGGTTCTCAAATTATTACATCTCAGTTTGTTTGTTTTATGGTATGCAGATGCTTCTTAACACATTATTATTATGTTTGACCGCAGCATTCAATCGTATGCTTGATTTAATTTTCGTGGAAAATGTACGAATATTCTTTTAGACATTGTCACCTCATTAAGATTTTTTGACATTGGCCACTTCATTACGGCTCCAGTATTTTAAAGCTTGTTTTATAAGCCGTCTAGCAATGGGTTCACATAACTAGATCTTACAGTTTGAAATTAATTTGTGAAAAGCTTTTATATGCCTTTGTTTTTTTTCTTTCGTAAAGTTATTGTAACAACCATAAACGAAAGCCGTTATGGAGGAAAACCTTTTGTATAGATTATACAGTGTATTATCAATTTTTAATGACAAGTTGCAGAATTACACATTGCAAATAATTTATATTATTACTAGTACATATTCTGTTCATTTTCATTCCATCAACTAAGTATTTATATGATATGATTTTTGATTTTCACGACCAAAAGTATTTTCGTTAGTTGTTTTTGGGGTGTTATGTCGTGTTGCGCTACCTCCTTTAGCATCATCGTCACATCTGTCCTGATGTCACATCTGCCCACTTGTCACTTCTGCCCTGATGATGCTAAAGAAGGAGGTAGCCCAACACGGCATAACACTCCAAAAACAACTAACGAAAAATATTTATATGTGTTCGTTTCTAACTGTCTACTTATAGTTTACTCTGTCTTCTGTTCTACTTAAATTTTAAGCAATTTTTATCACTGAAGCTCCAGTTTGCATTTATTTTTCAAATATGAGTTGCTTTTAAAAAAAAAACACAGGAATTATCTGCTACAGATATCAAAATATTATTGTATTAAGCATTCGTCATTGAAAGAATCATTTTTACTCTAGCCCCAGAACTATAATTTTAAATAGCCTACGCGGATTAATAATTAATTTTAAAAAAAATTTAATGCATTTAAACATTGCTACAATTTTTTTACAATCAATCAATTGATTTAAAAAAAATCCTATGTGATACCTTCTTTCCTTTCAAGGTAACACTTTTTAACAGTATTTATCTAAACATAAAACATGTAGTTGACCTGAGCAGACAACAAACTTTTCACTGAAAAGTGGGTTTTCAGAGAACATTTAAAATTTATTTATTACTTTCTGAATAAAGACTTAACAAAGCAACTTAGCTCCAAAATAATGAAGTCGCCTTGTGCATACTGGCTGAGGTATCCAATCATTAAAATATTCAGTAGCTTAAATAATTCAAATCATTCGCACTGTTTTTTTATAGTTCATTAAAACTAAGAGTCATGTTAGTCCTTAGGCGAACCTTCCTAGTTTTTTCTCATAGCGCCTGTCTACTCATTTCCTTTCTCACAACACATTTGTAGTTCAGTTTGGGAATGTAACAAATTATTTCATAATGTTGTATTCTGAGTGGTATTATAATTACATACATATATTGATTATCTTGGCAATGAACAGTTGAACAACAGTTGTTTGATTGTTTTTAAATAGCTGGTCAAAATTTTACTTGGATTCTTCCGACCCGTGTATTTGTATTTCCATCTTCCATCTATTTATCTCCATCTCATTATAATAGGCCACTTGCATCACATTTAAAAAAAAAATTCCGGTTTAGGCAAATATTCTAAGACATACTGAATTATTTTTTTTATATTATCGAAGGAAGCAAATACTTTGTGGTGTGACATTATATAATAAATTAAAAAATACACTTTGTAAAGCACCACTTTTTATCAGAATTGATATTAAACAGCCAACCAGGTTTCGCTCATCTCGAGCTTCATCAGGGCTTATTATAACAACTAAAGATAATTATCTACAGACATACATATATAAAAGAAATTAAGAAAATGAGTGAAATTTGTTTAAATACTATTTGTTTAAATAGTAACGCTTTTTCAGAATTCGCAAACCATCTAATAGAAACTAACCACTCATTCGATAAAACCTCCGGGACTAAAATATTACATAAAAATGGAATTGGAATTCGGTTAAACAATCTAGAAGCTCTCGAAATAAAAAAAGCCGTCAATAATAAATCAAACATTATTAATAACCAAATCAATTTATCTGATAGTCCCATTTTTAATTTATTCCGTTAACATCTTCTTAAACAATTCCCTCCCTCTCCATCCCCCCCTTACTCACCCATCCTGTAATTATTTTGTCTCCCTCTTTTCTATTTGTATCGCTCTCTGGCACCAATAGGGTGTTGCCTATTCTGTTCCTATCTCTTTCACTCATTTTCTTAATTTCTTTTATATATGTATGTCTGTAGATAATTATCTTTAGTTGTTATAATAAGCCCTGATGAAGCTCGAGATGAGCGAAACCTGGTTGGCTGTTTAATATCAATTCTGATAAAAAGTGGTGCTTTACAAAGTGTATTTTTTAATTTATTATATTTTTTTTATCGTATTTTTGAAACCCTGGCGATTTTTTGAAAATTTCAATCCAATAAATCAGACCATTTTTTCTAAACCGGAAAGACGGGACAAAATTTTATGGGTGTGAAAAATGATAATTACATAGGTAGCCGAAAATCATTTAAAAAAAAGAACATTTTCCACACGAATGGCACAGGAGAAAACAAGGCATACCAAAAATATTACATCTCATAAATATTTTTTTCCTTGATCCACTGTATTGATCATAAGTCATTATAATGTTCAACGTTTATATTACTAAATCCAATGTAATATACTTGTACTTGTAAATTATAATAATAATAAGAATATTATAAAATTTTATTTTGTTAAAATCAACACCACCATTATACATCTAAAACACATGCAGACAGCATAAATGTACGGGGTTCTCTTCACAACATCTATCAAAAAGTAAAACCAAATGATAAGTTTGCAGAGAACAAACAATAAATCTAGTGAAATTCAAAAATTCGTATGAAATCAAAGTGTTTGCTACATATATAAAAAAAAAAAATCAGTCTGGAATTTTACAAAATGAATAGGAACATTTCCGGAGACAGGACATTTTCATGTGGTGATGTCACGAGCCCAAATGATGGATTTATTTATTTAAAAAAAAAAAAAAACTACATTTCTTAAAAATTTTACCAACATTTTCGTAATCTTAGTAAAAAAATCTATCCACACGATTTTTTCCAAGTCGTTATGAAATCCATGCAAGTGGCCTATTCACATTTAGTAGTTTTAGGGTGGGTTTCTTCATTTACCGAGAATGCTAAATGCAATGCTAATTGTAAAAGCAAATGGTAAAATGCATAGAAACGGGTTTTTTCATTTGACATTTACCGTTTACTTTCACCTTACATTTTACAGGCCCACAATGGTGCTGCAAATGCGAAAGGAAAGGTAACCAAAATGGCGGCCGTTGTCTAAATGTCACTTTGGTGACAGTTCAGAGATTTTCATGCTATCTATTTTACCGTATTAGCTAGTATTTTATCATTATGTTCGCAACAAGTGATGGTTCATCAGGTTCTGACGATGAACTAATAATTAATTATATGACACGACGTGTAAAGCGACATAATAAACGCAGGAATTTCTATCTAATGGAAGACGTAGATTTCGCGTTAATAAAGAAACTGCTCGACTTTTGACTACATTAATTGCAGATATGATATGTTATTCAAAAGAATTACTCATTGCTAATAATTTTATTACAATTTAAAACGTGATCCCTGAGACGTATGTGTGGTAAAACAATGTACGATTGTGTGAGAAATGTGGGTATCCGCAAAGAATGTAAGGCTGATGTAAGCATAATGCGTAAGATTAAGAAAGGGACCCTCAGATGGTTTGGGCATGTAGAGCGAATGAACGAAGAAAGTAGTGTAAGAAGAATATACAACGCGAATGTGAATGGTAGAAGAAGTTGGGGACGCTCGAGGAAAACATGGCACGACCAAGTGAATCAGACACTTGAGTCAGGCCATGTCAAAAGTCAGAATAATAGAAGAGAATGTATGAGACGATGTATGAATATGAGTGAGGCAAAGAGTGTGTGCCAAGACCGAGTTGTTTGGCGGTCCGTCCTCTCTGCCTACCCCTGCGGGGAAACGGCGTGATGGTTAGTTAGTTAAAACGTGAAACAAGCAACAACGCAACCGTAGATGAAGCAAGTCGCACACAATGTTTGACATTTATTGTGTGGGTTGCCACATGAAAAAAATATATACACAGTTCCCAATACGAAAATGTGGGAATTAGGTTAGTTTTTATGCTGTCATCCCTATTTACTTTTACCTAAGCAGTTGGCATCGTGAAAAAACCCATTTTGCCGTAAATGTCAAATGCACTGCTAAAGAAACTGTAAACTGCTAAGCTAAAGTAGAGTGCAAATGAAGAAACCCACCCTAAAACAAGAACGATTTGCAGAGTATACAAACATATTTTTTCGATATGCTCAAATAATGCCCCTTTTCCTCCCTCTTTTTACTTCAAATTTGAACAAAGTCAGTGCTGATATTATTATCTTACAATGTAACTAACTATACGAAGGCGGGCCGCCAAACAACTCTTGTATACAGGGTGTAACACGACGAGGGATTTTAACCATTGATTCCTGACATTATTTGGAGTAAAAAATGTAAATGAAATTTTGGTCTCCGGTGATATTTTTGATGTTTTTTTATTTATTTTTTCCACAAAAACATTAAAAAATGGTAGGTGTTGGACAGTTGGAGGCGGGGTGAGGGGTTGGTCGGTTATTCGGCTGAGTGAACAATGATAACAAGCGGAAGAATTTTTTTTTTGTTTGAATTTGAAGAAATTTTTTTTAAAAAATAAAATGTCATAAAAAAAGTCACCGGAGACAAAAATTTCGTTAACATTTTTTACTCCAAATATGCTCAGGAATCACTGGTTAAAATCCCTCGGGTACGTCCTGTTACACCCTGTATAATATGGAATGTATCAAATCATTAAAATTTAATTTTAATGGAGTTTTGGTGAAACTAGATTAATGGGGTTGTGTGCATTTTCTTAATTTAATTATTATTTTCCCATTATTTTGGGGTGTGACAATTTTTATCATCTTTTTTAGTCTTTTTGACGTGTTTCATAACGGTAATCGGGTTTCGTGAGTATGTATGAACTTCAACATAAAAATGGTATATTCACAAAGGGCGTACATTTTTGATTGTTTAGAATATAGGTTATATGTTGTTTATTTGAGAGGCAATTAGGCCAACTAAAATGATAAAAAAAAGGTCTACGTATTAAATATCCATGTATTACTATTATAAAACAATTTGATTTGATATTTATTTTCATATTCTTGATATATTTTCGAATGTCAACAGTATTTAGGAAAAAGCTAGTAACCCTCAAATCAAAATTTTATAGGAAAAACGGAAAACTTTACCAAAACAATCTCAACTAATACTTGAAAAGTGAGGTCATAATCAAAGCGACCAATGAGCGCAGACCTCACGTAATTTCCGTTTCATACCTCAACCAATAGAAGCCTTTAACCGGTCAAAGGCCGTGACATTTAGCGGAAATTCGCGGAACTTCGCAAAAAAACACTAAAAAACCACAACTTTGAATTTTGAATTGAATGTTTTGTTGATAAATTTTGAGCTATTGTATATTTTATTAACTGAAACACGTTCACAACACAATAAGCTATCTACTAAAACCACATTACTTGCATTTATTACGTAAATTAATAGGTTTTATGATCGTTTTATTCGCGATACACCCATTAATTGCGACCGTTAAATTCGCGGCAAATTCTGACAGCCGATTGTCATAGAAGATATCGTTTTAAAAATATTCCAGGGTGACTAGGTGAATGAAACTTGTAGCGTCTCCGAGAGTAATGACAGCGCAAGCGATTCTGACACTGTTCTCCATACAAATTGTGTACATAGAAGGTCCAAAATCGTGGACCAAAAGTTTTTTGTCGGATGGATTATTCAAATATTTGAATTATTTTCTCGCGCATGCGCATATGACGCGCGCGCCGGCGCGTCTCCGGCCTCCCAGCGGTTAATAGTGACATTATTTCAAAGCGGCCGATGAGCGCAGTTGATGCGTCGCAGGTGCAGTAATTGTCATTTCCGCTTCATCCGAAATCCAAATCATAGCGGTGCTATAGAAGTTTTACTTAAAAAAAATGATATCAGGACAAGTAAGGGCTGATGGTTAACCATTTAGAAATTTTTCATCTTAAATAATGAAGTATTAATTCCATCGCTTATAAATTAATATAAATTAATTAATATAAATTAATAAACACACCAATGTCTTTTTCCGAATGCCAACAACACGCTTAAGATGGAGATCTTCACTTTGCTAGGGTCTAAACCAGAGGCGGTTCTTCACATGGGCACAGTGGGGTCAGTCCTCACTGGGCATTCCCGAAACCTACTAAATGAAAAAACAATTGGTCTATACCAAATTGATTGAATACTTACATAAAAGCAGTTAACATGTTTTGCAAAAATAAAATATTAAAAATTATTCTGGGATCATTCAGGCGAGTCGCGAGCAGCTATCACCCAGGCCTACGCGATTAGCAGACAGCCTACCAGCATGCGAATTGCTAGTCCATTTTTCTGTGTTCAGAACCTACTATGCACTTGGAGATAATCCGAGTTCTCCTTTTAAGCATTTTGGTTCATTCTTTGCATTTCTTTTCCAAGTGTAGGCAATCGCATCCATTTTTTTAAATACCGCGGGGAAATTCATTGAATCCCCTCGTAAAAAAATACTGATCCGTTTATTTTATCTCAAGAAAGTTAGTTTGGACGGGAATCGCTAGCTTTCAAATTATGTTTAATGATAATCTTGCAAGACATTGCTTTATTTTAGTAAACTTACAAAAAAAAACACTCTTCTGAAAATTACAATTTAAACACAAATTCCTCAATTTCAACGCTAACTCTTTGATGGTCTGATGGTTTTGTTCTTAAAAAAATATCTCTATACTCATAAATACGCTGGATGGATTTACATACATTGACTCTAATAAATTTAAAATTTCAACTTTGGTACATTTGTTAATCAACTTGGGGAAACAAATATCTTTGACAAGTTTGAAAGTGTCAGTGGTCAATGAAATCAACAAAAAAACCTTTTGCTTTATTTGCCCTATTTGACATCATTTAATGGTAAAGTTTGTTCCCATCTCGATTGGAAAGTGTCCATTCATTGTCTTGTGACAATAAGAGTCCATCTCTTTCAAACTCATTTCAGATACCCCTAGAAAGATTATTTAACTCGATTAAATCTGCTGTGGTCTCCAGCTCCTTTGTCTCTAACACTTCTGTCACTCCTGGCCTCTGATGCTGAGAAGTTCACTGCTCCTCAATGATGCTCTCCTGGAACCCCCGGGTCCTGGGTGTCCTTTTGACCTCCCCAAAGATCCTCGTGGCTCTGGTCCGGATGTATTGTCCTCTTGACCTTCCTTGAGCTTCTCTCGATGGTCCTCTTGACCTTGATCTCATACGGTTGACAAACGTCTGTGGCGGGCAAACTGTTATCTCATACTCCCAGGATGATCCCCTCACTGCGTGGCTGATTATTGTAACTTTTCTCTTAAACTACGGCAGGCAGCGCGGAATATTTGCAATTCTGTTATATTTCGTCAGTTTGATTGTTACGACGTAACAATAACGTGTGTAGCTTATGTAAAAAAAAAAAAACTTGAACATCAGCTTGTAATACACGTAGAGCATGCTACTTAGCCTCTCAAAAACTTGGCTGCCTTTTGTCGTAAGTTGCGTACTTCTTATTCTTGACTGCGCCAGTATATATAATATATATATATAGCTTATAGGGAAAACCAAATTATTAAAGTAAGCAAGTGATGTTTTTAGCGATATTTTATCTTTGGTTAATCTGTACTACCATTAATATAAGGAATAAATTTATGTTTTATTTATATAACTGTCTGAAGGTTGGAGTGATAGATTAGTTGGTAAAGCACAAGCTCAGATAGTGGTAGCACCAACATTCTTTTATATTTTCTTTGAGTTTTCAAAGAAAATATAAAAGATTTGGATATTATGTACATATTCTTATTTTTAATAATTCATATATTATTGGTTTACAACTTCAAACGGGGTTAATTTTCAAGAATACGTATTTATCTAATTACATTCTTAACAGTGAATGTACAGCCTTAACAGTGAATGTACAGCCTTAACAGTGAATATACAGCCTTAACCTTTATCCTGAAGATATTACAATTGGAAAATAATATGTCTTATATTTTTTTAAATATAAGACATTAGTCTTATATTTTTCAATGTAATTTATTGGACATAACCACCCAATTGCCTCAGTCCAGAATACTGGACCTGCACGAAAATCGAGAAAGTAGTCAAGTCCAGAAAACTGGACTTATGATTGCGCGTATGAACCTCATGTGTTCATATTACTCACTCGTTTATTTTTTAGCATTTTTATTTACAGCTCTATGGCAATGAAAATTTTTGCCCCGTACAGGGACTGAATTCTCATTTCTTTTAAATAAGATTTCTCAGTGGCAACACTGAAAAGTTACATTATTTCAAAGTTATTGAATAACATCTGACAAAATCAACTGTTGTTTCAAAGTCTGCAGTTTTCTTTTATAACATAAAACAACAATAAATTTTCAGTATTTGTTACGCTAGTTATGATTGTACAATACATACCTACTTTACTTATTCATTTGGCACCACAAACATAAAAATTTATTCAGTTTTAGCAGTAAAATTAACAACTTTAGATGGCATTTTTGTGTCAATGACGGTCTGCATTAAAAACACCCACACTCTAGTGTATTTCACAGAATTTAAAAGATTGAAGTTTAAGGATTTTTGTCCCTGGAAACCTTATGTACATAACTAACTACCCATACAGAAATTACAGATAAAATCATTTGCAGTATTGCTTTAGTTAGCAGACTACAAAGTGATGTTCAGCCTATTTATGAGTACTGATTTTATTATTAATTTATGAGTATCATCAGCACAGAATCATGCAACATCAACACCTCATTTGAATAGTTATATTTCTATTGGTGCTATTTTTCAGTTTTTGTTTTTTTTTTCAAAACTTTGACTTTGACTAGTCGGGAAACATGCCAAACACGCGCCCAAAATATGTACACCGTTGACCTTTGTCACATGAGAATGTGTTGCTTCTTTGACTCATTCTTGAGTTCAACAGCTCGGCTATGGAACGATTTGCCGGCCTCTGTGTTCCCTCCTACCTATAACATGGGTCTCTTCAAGACCAATGTTCATTCCTTTCTCTCCAAAAAAGACCCTCCACACGTGTGAAGTTAATGTAAAAAAAATTGATTGCAGTTAACACGCGGTAGTAGCGAAACTTTACCAAAACAATCTCAACCGATGAAGAACCGAGGAGCCTTAAAAAGTGTGGTCATAATCAAAGCGGCCGATTAGCGCAGACCTAGTGTCAATCCGTTTTATATCTCAATCAGTAAGAGCCTTGATAGGATTTTGATGCGTCGCAGGTGCTGTAATGTGTCATTTCCGTTTCATCCGAATTCCAAATCACAATGGGGCTACAGAAGTTTCACTCCAAAAAACTTTTCAAATGGGTGTTGAAATTGCATGATTCTGTGTTGTCACGAAACTGATTTTTTTACCCGTATAGGTAGGACGGCCCGTGTTTTTGGTATCATGTTGCCTGTTTCAAGCATTTATTATCTTTTTGCACTCGTAGAAAATAATACTTCGATCATTTTTTAGTAAGGCCTTGACAGGTTGCGCAGCCGGTAGTTTGTTCAGCGGTATCCTGAGTAATTTTCCTAAAATGCTGGGCTATCGAGCGAATACACAACATTTTCTATAGCTTACGATGTAACTTTTTAGTGGCAATGTTTGAAGTATACATTAGAGTTTATGGTACGGTTGCATTTATTTAGCATTTGGTGCTTGTAAGATGATTTATTCTTAGCGAATTAATCATTACAAATGAAGGAGCAAATTTTGCATTACCATTCCATTTACAAAAACCTAGAAAAGCAGTAGTGACATATTATATGAATTCCCTGATTTTTACAATGAAAAAAAGCTACCAATGTTTTGTAGTATGAATGAATATGCACATATGTAAATACTTATTTATTGAGCACATTTAAATATATTATAATAAGCAATTAGTTTTTATTATATTGGTTTCTATGTTTTTCTGCAATACTTGTAATATAGTAATATTAATATGAACATTGCTTACGTTTGACAAATCTCTTACATTTGTCTACATTATCGATATTTATCTACTCTTAATATTAAGTCAAAATATTGTATTATTGTGCCTAACTTTAGGTGTTTTCACCGACTTATTCAAGTGCCTGCACAAGTTCTGAAGAAAAAATGTTTTATCCCAGTCTTCATTTTTTATGATTTTTAAAAAATTCTCACAAGGTCGATAAAGTACACCCATTGAATTAGGACACCGCAGTTAGATCTAAAGGTGGCTTGTTTGATTATATGTGATTTGCATCAGTGTCTTGTACCTGAAGGCATTTATGAGCGAAAACAAATACATAAAATGATGAACAAGCATTCTCGTCGAAAAGGGATATTAGCAACATCTCATGGAGATGGAGTGATCTAACTTAAATATGGTTTTCATTCAACATTTATTTTTAACATCAATTAAAATTATCTACATTTAAATATTTTTGGTGAAAACGATCCTGAGATGTATTTAATTTTGATTAAATTGTTTAGGCTATAGCTTTTCACCGCATTCCCTGGTGTATATAGAATCGGGCTGACATGGCACTCTATTTGACATTCAGTGTAGGCATACATTATTCCTGGATTGTTTGGGATGTACAGAGACTTTTGAAAGAACAGAGCATTATATTCTCGTGCCTTATAAACTGTGATTGGGAATCGAAAGGCTGTATTACGGAGTTGGTATAATGCATTGATTTATTAATGCTTTTTATGTGTAATAAAAATAACCTTGAAACTATTCAATTTACAAAATGTATTTGTATCCTGAATTTATTACAAATTACTTTTAATGATGGATGAAATTAGAAAAATGTGATATAAAATATTGGTGGGAATTTAGCATTTATTGTTACAGTAAAAAGATAATTTAGGATTTATTATGTATTAACTATTATAAATATTATCTATGTTCATATTATAGGGTGTTTGGTAAATGACCCTATGGGTTTATATGTTTGTTTAACAAACACCCCATATACTATGTTTAATCCAAAAATTGTATAAAATACAAAATGTTTATAAAGAATGTGTTTACTTATTTTTCAATCCATGTAATTCCAATGCGCACATATAGTTTGAACTGTTAACCCTTTGAGCAGTATGGCTGCACGTATGCGACGGCACTCGAACGATCCATTTAGAGCAGGGTGTCCACCGGTCAATAAGCGAGCAAGCGCGCGGGCGGTCCCTGGTCGAGAAGTCTGAATAAAAAAAATCAGTACAATATTCCGTTTATCATTATTGTACCTTGTGGTCAGTGGCCATTATGGTATTCTGTTTCGCCCCATCCCATCCTACCCCGTTCTACCCCCTCCGTTGTGGTAAATATTCTTCTAGAACCCGTCCTACCCTATCCCATTACGTCCCTCCTGTTGTGCTATCCGTCCCGGGTGCCACCCATGCTAGCCTACGCCACTGACCACAAGCAGTGGCTTAGGCTAGCATGGGTGGATTTTATTATAATTGATTGGATCATAGGTATGATTTTATTATAATTTTTCCATTGCCATGTTTGTAATTTCAATTAAATTATGATTTATAGATAATACAAATATATTAGTCAAACACTTTTACGTATTATAAAAAAATATATGTAAATGTAAAAAAAAATAACTTAACTACTCAAAGGGTTAAGTAAGACCTCCTACGTGATAATTAATCTGCTATGTGTCACTTCAAACAATGATTATAGTTAATCCAGCAAAAGATTGTCTAGTCTTTTCCTGAAAATCGAAGCTTTTTATCAGCGATGATATGTTTTTCAATCTGATAATAATACACACCACGTAGACAGCTGTACATTATGCCTGCTTCAAAGGAATGCTACCAGGTAAGTAAATAGGTATATAATATCTCTGGATAATTACTACAGGACATACAGGGGCGATGTAATAATGGAATGGTTTTGGGTGTAACTCTAAGAAGTTGATTTCAGAGTTACCTAGTTTATGTAATTGCCCCACGATATATAGTGATGTCGAGGAGGCAAAAGTTTATTGTATAAAGCTAAATAACTTATTCCTTGGCTACGAATCCTGTTGTTGAAAATACCTTTACGGTGGTGATTTTAAGATTTGTTGACCAATGGTTTTCCCTGATATTTTAATGGCAATTCAGGGTCCTAGCGTTAATTCTAGAACTTATGAAGGTTAACACAAGGCTCTCATGTTCAGGCAAAAGTGACCATCCTCCGAGACACAGATCCGAGATATCACATTTTGAAAGTTAGGACACAGAGGTATCCAAATTTCTTTGTTATAAAGATTTATTAGGAAAATTGCAATATTTTATCTACCTGAAATTTTTTTATGTGACACTTCACAAGAGCGCCCCCGTTTGTAGTGTAAGACATGGAAACTCTGTTGCCACCTGGTTGGCAGCGCTGTGGGGTGGGTTAAGGTATGTATTAATATGTGGTCTTGATGAGACCCGGATTATATGATGGAGGAAAAATAGATTCCGGTAGCTCATTCCATATAAGAACCGATTTACACAGAAACAAGCTGAAGATATGATCCATTCTCTTGAAGCCAACATCATCTATGAATGGGTGTTCGATTCTTAGAGCAGGAGAAATGGATAAACGGAGGCAGCTATTAAAAACTGCAGAAAAGAATCAGCTATTTCAACAGGTCCATTTTAACAAATGTATCAGAGAGTCGGTGACCCGACAGTTGATCCCCCGACAATTAATCCCCGAAATGATATTTACTATAAAATTATAATTTTTATTGCATTATTTACCAATTTCAATGCAAACAATCAATTTCAATTCAGTTCGATTTAAAAAATACCCTAATAAGTTGGTATGAATATCAAAGTAGGGATGGATATTCAAAAAATACATCAATGTTTTTTCCGATGTAATGCATCGAACGGTTGCATCGAGAAATACAATAATAATACAAATACAGATTGAGAAATACATATACAGAAATACATATAAATAGAAATACAAATTGAGAAATACATCGATGTTTCCAATACATCGATGTATTTCTGATTTCTGATGTGAAATTACCTATATTTCGGTGGTGTAAATCAAAACCAAAACCCACGTCGGGGGGGGGGGGTGGGTTGTCGAACTTTGAAACAATGTAAGCAGTCAAATTATACTATACTGGCAACACTGGGATTGGTTTATTTATGGTCATTCATAGACACTCATCTCATAGTTATGTAATAAAAAATTTCAATGAATAAAGAAAAGTAAAAAAAAAAAAAACTTTTCGTATTCGATGCATCGAATAAAAAACATCGATATATATTCGATGTTGAAGTATTAACAATACATCGCTTCAATACGATGCATCGTTACAATACATCGAGTGTTTATAATACATCGATGTATATCGTCCATCCCTATATCAAAGGAATGTATACATAGAAGTGTCGATTTTTTTGTACTTATGTATGCGCTGGTACATACAGTAAATAGGGAAGCAGATTTTTCCTTGACGCATTTGAATGAAAATATGTTCTATTCTTTTGTTATTCGGCGAGAGCGCCGTCATCTCTGCGCATCCCTATGGGGTTACTTAGTTATATTTTGTGTAATTAGGTATAACATACTTTCTCTAAAGTGACTGCACATTGTATTGTATATCATTGTATAAGTATGCCGGGGGACCAATTGTTGGCAGATCAACTATCATGGAACCCTGATTATTTCTATTTAGAAGATTTCTCAGTGGAAGTACGCTCTCGGTATTGCCTTGGTGAAAGACCACCATTTAGAATCGATAACTAACAATCACGTCGTTCTCGCAGGGTTAGTCTCACACATCCTCTACTGTTATTCTGATTCCTGACACGTCCCGACTCAAGTATTTGATTCTCTTGGTTTTGCCATGTCTTTGAGTTTCCCCCGAATTCTCCTTACAGTCTTATCAATATTAGTAATAAAAACATACAACATTGAAAAATCTTCCAGAAAAGATACTTGCCGCCAACGGGACTTGAACCCGTGTGAAGGACACGGGTTCAAGTCCCGTTGGCGGCAAGTATCTTTTATCGGAAGATTTTTCAATGTTGTGAGTGTTTCAGGCTGATAATTATTGCTTATAATAATTGTTACCCTTTGTGCTATGCATAAAAATCTTGTCTAAACGTTAGTTTATAAATTAAAAATAATAAAAACATACAAAATTATACAACAATAAACAATACAATTATTCAAACTAAAATTACAGCTGGACAGCAACAATAACATTAAGTATTACAAAGTACCAGTTGGCTTTTCACTTTTCAGCCACATTCGTAGGCTGACCACTGACAATGACAATAGGAAAAGTATGAACAATTTTAACAAAAAGTAACAATGAGTAAATGAAAATAAGTACATACATAATAACAGTGTGTAAGTAATTATATGTTTTAAGTAATTATAAATTTTAGTAACTCAATAAATATGAGTAAATTATGTAGATTAGGAATAAGAATATAATTATACATATACCCCGATGTCCTCGACCGTATTATGTCAGAGGGTCAAAATATTTCCCCTTTACTATAAAATCCGAATAAATGGAATATTTCTGAACGCATCCGAAAACTGAAAACTATTTTTGAAAGGTGATAAAATACGCTTTCAATTTTTTTTAAATTGAAATAAAAATATGGTTTTAGAAATATAAAAATTTTGCATGCAAACATAAAAAAGTTTTAACAATGGCTCACCTTATGTTTTTTCGGACAAAAATACTGAAAACGAAAATAATAAAAACACATACTTACATGTTTTAATAGACAAATTAAAACGTTATTGTCAGCTCACTTTTTTGTCTCTAAAAATAATTGATAAAAAATTCCCAAAGTTTTATGAAATTATTTTAAATTGCGATTCGAAATTATTTTCATAAAGGTGTACATTTGAATTATTTTGTGGTTAGTTTTTGTATTTAAAGTTTTTGTATATAAAGCTTGCTGTTTTCTGTTTCTTACACCGTTTATATCATATTTCTCACTATGATAGTAATGGAGATACAACGATTTCTTATTAGTTTACGAGTTAAGGATCCTTAGTTTTTTATTATAATTTTTAAGTTACGTGAAAACCTTTTATTGGATTTTATATGTGTTTTTAATTGTATTCTTATAAATGTAAATAATCTGTTGATACTCCTAAATAAATAAAATTAAAAAAATAAAAGAGAGACCTGTATGAGCTGTTCTGAAAACCGAATAAATAAGTACTTAAAATGTAGTAACTTAAATTAAGTAGATAGTATTAAGTAAATAATAATTTGTATTATTATTTTTAATTGTTAAACTAACGTTTAAGACAAGATTTTTATGCATAGCACAAAGGGTAACAATTATTATAAGCAATAATTATTAGCCTGAAACACTTATCCACATTGAAAATTTTCAATGTGGATGAGTGTTTTAGGCTGATAATTATTGCTTACAATAATTGTTACCCTTTGTGCTATGCATAAAAATCTTGTCAAACGTTAGTTTAATAATTAAAAATAATAATTAATATTTGACAAGTTTAATTTGTCTCGACCCCACCTAGCGACGGATTTAACACTAACAGTGTCTCTCTCGCAAAAATAAAGTTGGTTGTTTACAGGTGGAAAAAATATAATAAGCAGTAATTGTTGAATGAAACACTAGTATATATTGAATCATTTGGCGGGTATAAGATAAGCCGCCATAGCTCAACTGGGAGAGCAGCTGACCGGCAATCAGAAGGGCACGGGTTCAAGTCCCGTTGGCGTCATGTATCTTTTCTCCGAAGATTTTTCAATGTGGATGAGTGTTTCAGGCTGATAATTATTACTTATAATAATTGTTACCCTTTGTAATAATTTGTATATTAAATAGTTCAGTCCTTGCCCGGAAGAATGTTGTATCCAACAATATTCCAGTTCCGAGAAAAGTTGAAAAAACGAAAGTCATGTTTCATAACATTTTATATTTAAAATACATAAAACATACAATTCTTAAGAGTTTTAATTGAAAAGTCCTCTAGAAAGACAATTAAATTAGAGTTTATTACAAGAATTTACGCTGAATTTGTGGAATAATGTTGAATATAAACAATTTCACATACAACGTTATTCCACAAAACGTTTTTTTTTACTCTTCGTGCTTTACAGAAAGCAACATGCTTTTCTAACATATCATTGACGTATTTGAGCTTAAAAAGCAAAAAACACAATATGAATAAATAAAACCATTTACGTTCTAGATACTGTCTTGAGATTAACATACAACATTATTCCACAAAACTGTTTCAACGGCTAAAAAGCAGGCTTAATAATATTTTTTCTGGACAAATTCTAATTTCCTACATTCTTCAGCTTCTTGGCTTTGAAGACTTTCTAGTTGAAGCCATAATACGTTCGTTTTCTCCATTAATTCTCATAAATTAAACCTTGCGCCGTGATTTTGATAAATGGCTATATACAACATTCTTCCACAAACCAAACCTGAAAAGACTGCCATAGGCCTAAAAAAATGAATAATTATTATGCCCAATATTATTCCATCAATTACTCAACATTGATAATTTTGTTGGATACAACATTATTCCAGGCAAGGGCTTTGTTATACAATTGGAAATTTATAGTAAAAAAATAGGTAAAGTAGTTTGGATAAGTAATATATAACATATTCGTCCAATAATGCCTTTCTCTCCAATTACACACCATTGCTGTTACTTCTGGGCTGCTCTTGTAAATCCAGAGGAATTCGACAGCCGGCGTGGTCGAACGGTAAGGCTCTTGACTCGCAATCCGAAGGTCGCGGGATCGAATCAAATAAATTTTATCTGATTAATTTGTATTATTTCACAATTAATTCATTAAAAATAATATATAGTATATTTGCGGCACGTTCCAGAGTGGAAGATACTCTCAGTATCACCCTGGTGTGAGACCACCATTCAGAATTGAAACGTTGCTCGAAATGGCATTAGCCGTGTTTGGTGACCAGATCTGAATAGCCAGGTACTTCCCCACCTTCCTCTTTCCCATCTCCTTCCCCTCCCCACTACCTAACAGGATCAATTTCCAGTTTTGGCAATATTTATTGGCCTTAACGGACCGTGTACAATTATTTATTTGAACTAATGTGATCATCGCTCTCTATGTTCTGTACACGGTGTCCGGAAACTCGCAGTACAACCGGGAAACTGGTAAATCTACATCACATTCGGAGTCGATTTGTTATATAACTTTTTTGATTTGAACTTTCGTTTTCGAGTAAATCGGGTCCGAAGTTGGAATTTTTTTGGTTAAATTTGAAAAAAATTGTTCACTAGGGGGTTGATTGTGTAATGTCTTATAAAATGCATCGAAGGATAAACCGGGTTCAAAAGTTTTTTTAACCCTTTAGTTGCCGAAAAAATTGAAAAATAGAAAAAATATATATATTAAAATCGAAATGCTCAGATCGAAAAAAAATAGTTTTTTAGGTTCTCTACGTGATGTAGATTCACCAGTTTCCCGCTTGTACTACGATTTTCCGGACACGTTGTATTTCAAGAGAAGTTATGAACCTATAAAAACCCTTATTAACAACACCCATTACACTGGTTTTTTTAGGAGACAACCATTGGATACGGTATCAAATGCCTGTGATAAGTCTAAAAAGACAATCATTGCTTTATTGCAATTTGGGAGGCGGGTATAGGCACCGCCGCCCCGGGAACCATTTATTGGATAACCAACACCTCTGCCATCGGTCACCCAAAGTGGTTCGCTACGTTTGATCACTTAGCAGGGGTGTCCGGGTTCATGGAGTGAGGTTTACTCTGGGTCTTAGCGGTGGATGCTTCTGCCCTGCTGCATGGCAGGCCGGATCGCGAGAAAATGGTTTATTAAGTCTCTTTGACTTCTCCAGCCGTACTCTCTCGAAGCACATTGCCTTGCACCGCAGTGGGTGGAATGGATTCATACGTCCGTCACTCCAAGACTCACTGAACCTCAGGTTCCTACCCACCCCTTATACCCTTTTCCTTCCCAGAACTTTGTCTACTTCCTCTCCTAAAAAGACCCTCCTCACAGCATCACCAAAGATGACTTAGGCCCTGACTGGAATTATTTTCCTTAGGGCCCCCTGCGTGGAGCAGTGAATTTCGGACTGCCAATTTATTCGTTTTCAATTAGTTCGCAGACCGCAGGAGGATATTGTATTGTATCTACATCTTGACATTGTTATGAAGCCGTAGGTTCTGGAAAACCGAAAAGGTTATTTAATATCCGAACTCCTATGACTGGTGTTCCATAAATGTAGTGGTTCATTATTGTTTGACAAGTAATTTTTTGTTTAAGTTTTTCTCTAATATATTTTCTTTATACTACTCGACTCTGTGAACGTCAGTAGGAAACGGTGGCATTTATGTAGTAGCTGAGTGTATAAATGCGTCGGGTTTTCCACTAAGTAGTCGTGTGTTCAATCTTCTGATAGCGGAGCCTTCTACCATTCATCACAAAAACATTTTCCGGTTATGATGATGGCAATAAGCATTTTCGTAACGATTAAAAAACTTATTTAATGAAATCAAGACAATATTAGCGAAACTCGATCGAAAATCTGGAGACAGAAAAATCAAAAAAAAAATATTTGCACCTCTAGGACTCGAACCCAGGACCCTTTGCTTACATGGCAAGTGCTCTACTAACTAAGTCGAATTTAATATTGATTTCAAATTTTTGATTGTCATCATTTAATTAAATTTTATAATTTGAGATTATACTCATAAAGTGAAAAATAAAAATAAAGATTAAAAAGCTTTTCAGATTTATTTTCACGTGGTTTCAGAAACCTTCGCGTGGATGGAAAGAAGGTATTTTGAAAGTTTCAAACATTTCATATGCTTTAAAGCAATACATAGACAACTCATATATACACCCAAGCATATTTTGATTTTTATATGTATAGATGCGGTTGTGATAATCCAGAAACCTTCGCGAGGATGGAAAGAAGGTATTTTGAAAGCTTTAAACATTTCCTATGCTTCTTTTTTCTATACAGATTATTGCATTGGTTTACATAAATAACAAGTAAAAAATGTTAATGATCCGTAACTGTACCTATATAAATTGGTTAAAAGTAGTGTTTTGTGAACCCTCACTAGGCTAACCTATGCAGAAGTGTTCCCATGTTTAGGATTAAGTGCTATTCTGTTGGCATAAGTAAAAGCACCGTATCTTAAATAGGTTAGAAGTAGTGTTTTGTTAACCCTCACTAGGCTAACCTATGCAGAAATGTTCCCATGTTTAGGATTAAGTGCTATTCTGTTGGCATAAGTACAAGCACCGTATCCTAAAATATTACTCACAAAAATTTCTGTTTTAACAAAAAATCAGAACATTTAATACCTACTTAAAATCTATCAGTGGTAAGTTTTGTCTAATGAAAACAATTTTTTCAGTATTTGTTGAGAGCAAATGATTGCTCTTTTCATCATAAATTATACCTGCTTTCGAAAACAGCCGCTCACCATGTACTTCCACCGGGAGATGATAAATACTGTTTTGCGTTTGCTGATCACCACTTTTAAGGGTCTGCTGTCCGATCAAGGCGATCAGTTTTCATGTAAAATTCAATTTCATTTGCAAAATGTAATTTATTTTTATTAATTCATGAAAACGATGTTTAATTCATGAGTTCAATTCATTTTAATTCAAGAAAACGATTTTTATTATTTTAAATTCGTGAAAACTGTTTGCGAAATGTACTAAGTGTCACCGAATATTCGGCTGCCGAATATTCGGAGATTCGGCCGAGAGCCAAGCCGAGTATTCGGCAAAATCACTATTCGTGGCATCTCTAATATATATACCATAATATAATGTATTATAAATAGTACATACATATATTGCTGCATTATAATACCGTCAACATCACAATGAACCTAAGTGACGGGTGCCTGTCTGTCTGGAGGTTACCTATGTATTTAATTTTGAGAAATCGTTCTTCCAGGGGAATTCAGCTGTTTTTTAAGCTCGGCTTGAGAGATTTACGTCCGTCAAGTTAACCAGGGAACCCTGTCAAGATAAGCCGACTGATAATATTCCTGAGTATACTTAAAAGTTGCATAGGTAATAAAAATAATTACATTTTAGATCATAATATCTTAATTTTCAGAGGTATAATTAGAATTTTTTATTGCTGTTTTACATGTACTTATGTAGGTTTTACATGTAGGTATACGCTCTAAAAAATTTTACACTGCGGACTTCTAATAAAGTAACATTTAGGTATTCTTTGGTTGTGGAGAATGTTCAACCTACGTGATGTAGTTTTGTTTTAATAACAGAACTTAACATTTTTTCGTTATTCATAAACTAACTCTTGTATCCAGTTCTTACAGGTTTTTCGACGACCACACTAGGCATATGCCCGTATTGTGATAGTCGAAATATTTTTACATAATTATATGTAATAATCGTTAGTTCGTTAAATATATAGTTTTGTTAAGTACTGTCAAACGAAACGATTGGATTCTTCATTCTATTTATGGGGTATTGTAATTGTAGGATTTATGAAGTTAAAAGTTTTTATAAAACATTTTCCTTAGTACCATCGCCTATCAAAAAAATAGTTAAACACGCGATCAGAAATTTGCCATCCGATGAACACTGTTGGTAAACGTTAAAAAATCATTAAACTTCGATTTAAATCAGTCAATTAAACAATTTTAACCCTTTAGTCTTTAAAATATTTTTACGAAAAAATTATTAAATAGTCCCAACGACACGGTGAAATATCTCGGCATCACAGAAAAAATATGACAATATTTTTATTATGTATGGACGCCTCAGTCAGATCTACCCCTCAGTGGCTCTAATGGAATACGACATTTTTGACTAGTATTGTCTTTATAGGTCCTGAGGGCTTAAACCAAGAAATACACATTTCAAATCCATACTAATATTATAAATGCGAAAATGCATGTGTTTGTTGGTTACGCTTTCACGCCTAAACCACTAAACCGATTTAAAACATACTTACACCAATAGAAAGCTATATTATCAGCGAGTAACATAGGCTTTATATAATGGCAAGCTCTGGCGTTATGAAATTTGTATAAATGAAAATGTGTGTATTTCATATATTTTAGCGGCAGGGAGGAAAGACAGGGGGAAGGTGGGGTTCACGGAGAGGGAAGAAATGAGGGAAGGGGAAGGTGAGGAAGGTGGAAGGGAACGGGGACGCACGGGAAAGGACATGCAGGGAGAATCATTTTATTTCTTCGAATGGCATTACAACGCATGCCGGGTTCCAGTTAGTATAGAATATTTACTTAAATAGAATAATTTTTATACCTACTTTTTGTTTCCACTATCAGCTCCAATATTTCACAACATTATCACTGTAGTCGCAGATACATTGACTTCGAATCGATGGACTGTTGAAAAAAAAATGGTTTTTCAAAGTTACACAACTGTGAGAATACTTGGTGACTTTGAAAAGGAATCTGACTTATCTTAACTTTAACTTAACTTAACAACGTTTTTGTGAGATTCGATATTATGGCACCGAGGGATCACAAGGTTGATCACTGTACAAAAAACTTACACCACAAGTTTCCGTAACAGATTCGTTGGCAGTGAGGAATCACCGGATTGATCACCGCACAAGTTTACGTAAGAATCGATATTAAATACACTGATATCATCACTGGAGTTGATAATTACACAGGTTACTTAAATAAACTCCAATTAAATACACTGAGAGATCACTATGGAGTTGATCATTGGACAGATAATTCTTTAACATAATCAGTATTAAAGCACTGAGAGATCAATATAGGAGTTGATCATTGCACGGTTTACTTCAATAGACTCTTAGTTCCTTGAGTTATTGCTCCATTTGACAGACGTAGATAATATTGGCCACACGTCTTGACAGAATATATGTACTCGTATGTGGGTAGTAGGTTTGATGAAGAATGGGAAATGGGTATCCGAAAATGTTTGTATTTCACATTTAGAAATAGTAGTTCCTCTATATAACCTTAGGTAAAATCACAACCTAAGTCGACTAAAAGCATTATAAATAAGAACTCCGAGTACTCTTTTATGTGGTAAAACCATAGACATATATGGAAATCATGTTTACTCAAATCCTTTGGATATGGAGGCTAGGATAACGTATACGGTAACGTCTTGAGAATACGACAAGGTAATGACTGGAGAATACGATAAGGTATTGTCTGGAGAATACGACGACGTGTAAGTGGATTGAAGAAGGAGCCGAGGATATCCCAAGAAGACAAGACACGATATAACTAATTGAATCCTTGAGTAGGGTCATGCCAGGAGTGGGAATAATGGATGAGAAGGTGCATGCATTAGGATGAACCGAGGAATATGATCCAAGACAAGGATATTAAGTGGCGTTCCTTTGTTCCTGCTAAACTGTGGGACGAATGATGGCGTAAAATATGTAGTTAGCTTAAAAAAATCTTATTAAAAAAGTTTTTCAGCTGACCACGAGTAATTAACTTTTTTAATCACTAGTTCAGTTCAATAATTTATATTGCATGCATTTTATTTTTAATTATTTTTCCTTGTACGAGTACTGACTTTTTTCTACCTTCTATGCTATGAAACAGTTTATTTTTGTCCGCTGGGCCACTATATTTAACCAGAAAGTTATTTAAATGTGTTTTATAAACTTAAAAATTCAATTACCATAGTGAAAATAGTTCAATACTTGAAATCCATTAACTCTTTTAATAAATATTGAAGCAAACTTAAGTAAGTATACGACCTCTTGTCCCTTTTTTGCTAAAAACAATAAGTTTAATAAGACGTAAGTGATGTTTCGCATTGACACCACTGACAGAAGTGTACAAATAGGCACCAATATTGTCAAGCCGGTGGTTTACCCATAACTACGCCGCACACTCGGCCGAATTATCAATTTACAAGGCCAAAAATATTTTTATTTGAAATTCTGATCAGAAATGCGTATGAAAAGATTACTTAAGAAAATCTTTCAAAAAATACCTAATAAGGGTTAGTTGGGTCAGGTAGTATTCTAATTAAAAAATGTTAATTATTTCGTATTGAATTATTTCTGTATTTTGAATTAGTGATACAAATAAATAAATCATATGAACATGATTAAATTGTAAAATGATCATATCTTGTAAAATTGTTAATTTTGAAAATTATAAATATGCAGTTTTTTTCTCCTCATTTCCTTTAGAGCGGGGTCACCAAGAATACCTGAAAAGAATGTGTCCGATTTAAAAAAGATAGAAAAGGGTGGATATACATTTGACGTTTTTATATTCCTTATAAGGTATTTTTTCGAACCAGTAAAACAATGGCATGGAACTCGGTGGAACTTTTTTCTAAACTCTGGTGGAAGTAAAGATTTCAATTTATTTTTTTAACAAAATAAGTGTTTCATAAAACATCTATTTTACGTTAAGACTGTTCAATGAATCATTAATTAATTTTGAAATTGGGAAAACAGGACGAGCAACGAATCATGTGCAATACATACGAGTATATCAACTTTGCGCAGATACGCAGGCCACTGGGTCGCGTTCACAAATTATGGATCATTATGATCTGGTTAATGGAGAACCTTTCCAAAAGTACTTATTATTATTAGTTTGAAGGCAACGCTTTTACCTATTTTTGGCGCCGTTATTTACTTTGGTAGTCCTTGTGTGCGCCGTGGAAATAAGTCAAGTTTTTTACTACTCGGAACTAACCTACCGCGCAATATTTACAACGCGATTCGTAAGAGGCGGAAAACTAATTAAAAGCGTGCAATCTAAAACATCGAACATTTTAATTAAAAAATTGTGGTGATTTTTCACCATCAAGATTTACCGGTCGCCTCTGGCAGAAAGACTAGCGTAAGTCGGTAACTTGGACGGCTCGTTCCGCCCTAGACACGCCAAGAGGCTAATCTCCGCCCTAATCCCCCCTGGTCTTCTACTTATCACTGCCCATTTATTACACCGACCTTCTTGACCTCCGTGCCAGAGCGACGTCCCCCGTGGCTCTGGGTCAAAACCAAAACAAGTGGAAATAAAATATTGTGGTTTGTTATTTACAACAAAACATATTTTTATTTTTTACTTTTCGTTCCAGGGTACCCAGTACGCATATCATTCACTATATTTGTCAACAGTTCGTATTCCAATGCTTAGAATGGATTTAGCAATGTTAAGTAACTAGATCTTCTCAACCAGGCATCTACCCTCCTACGGCTGGAACTTTATCCTTGCTGCTCCCACCCTTTAACCTTTCGCCGAAAAACCTTTACCAATAATAACCACTAATCTGAATTGTTAGTGGTGGAAATTACGGAATTCTCAAGTTTTTTTACAAAAGTAAAAAATAAAACATATCGATCATGGAAATTTGAAAAGCTGTAAAGGACTATAAATCCGAAAATGATGTCATTTTTCTGTTTCAATCTGCGTCGTCGAAATATTCCTAGAAAAATAAGTAACTCTTTTACGACGTGCATTTTAATAGGATTGTTTTTTAAGATGAATGGGAAATAAAAAATAAATTAAATACTGTTAGAAATTTACAAAAAATGTTTAGTACTTTGAAAGATATATTTAATGGTATTTTATATTAATTATTCATTATTAAAATAGGCAAAATGATTTTTTGAAAAAAAAAATTAAGGTACGAAGTTTGAACGCGGTAGAAGTGAAACCTTGAATGAGATAAATGCAGAGCATCAGGAGTAGGATAAGTGTATGGTTTATTTATTATAAAATTGTTATCAAGTTAAAAAAAATATTTTGTTATACAAAGCACCGCACAAAGAGGTCATTGATTAGCCTCATTAATCTCATTTTCTCGCAGGCTAAATCCTATAGATATCCTATAGACGTGTTTGTCTGTTTTTCGTGTCGCTCGTTTCCGTTTCATCGAGTTTAAAATCACAACGTTGCTAAAGAAGTTTTTACTTCAAAATTTCTTTTCGCTCTCCTGACCTCTCCTGAAATATAATAATCAAAATAAATGGGTATTTTCCATTTTCAAACATAACAGTACTATTTACGAGGTCTACTATACTATACTACTCGTCTTCTAACTATTTCTACAAAGGCGTGCACTGACTATATTGGCAAAAACACAGCCTGTTATCTTCCATACGCATAGCTTTTGTTTTTTTTTCGAAAAGATTTACAGTGTTCTCTTAATGTATTATACTCGTATTAAACATATCTTTTTGTTCTTTGCCGGAATTTTCTGGTGTGAAATCGAATAACCAGTTTGAAACATGTTTTATGCAAACAATGCGTTTGCGGGAATATTCGGCTATTTGGCTTAAATCTGGTTGCGATACCCATAATTATTAACATGAAATATTTAAATTGGACACAATAATCCCATTAAGTTCTCAATTCTCCACCGATAAGTGTATATTACATAATTTGTTTGATATATTATGCAAATGAGTATTTATTGGCAAAATAAATTGCAATCCTTTCTACCGAATTTATGCGCAAATATGGCATAATACTGCATCAAATATTTTCATAAACTTTGTTGGAAGAGCAGAAATATATGGTGAAAAATCATAAATGAATAGTACGCAACGCAGAATTCAAAATTTTAAGATCGGGGCAAGTCTGAAATGCTAAATGTCACGAACCATTATTTGTGTCAAAATTATACGTGGCAAAAATATTATTATATTCGGCATTTTGTTGACATTTTGCGGAAGTAAAAATCACCTACTCATTATCATGTTGTATTCTTGTACCGATGAAAAGAATACTACGCCGCGGGGCATTGTTGTTTTAGTTTTATTTTTGTTTAGAAAAATGTACCTACATCCGATGCGCTTAAAATACAATGGACAATGACAATGTATGCATTTTTTTATTTATTTATTTATCTATAATAAAATATGTTTACAATGGTTTTATTTGTATGCCTGTCTCACTAGGGTATACCTGTGTCGAGACAGGCGTACAGGTATATAAATGAATATAGTAATTACAAGGATATTTCAGGTAAAATACATATTATGAATAGAATTAAAACAGAAGGGTGATTGGAAGGGTAATAAATCTTTTAAAGAGAGTTATTTTATAAATGTTGGAGATGGAGTAATGAAATCAATTCTGCCTAGTCTATTTATAGGTTAAATTTGACAGGATTCCATTATTTTCATTTGTTTTATATGGGTTAGGTTGTATGTGAAAAGTTATTTATGTCTATGTGTGATTTATTTTACAGATATTCGTGATAGTGTGGCGTCCAATACTTATAATCCATTTTTTAATATCTTGTTTGAATTTTGTAAAGGAGTCACTTTGTCTGATCGTAGTTGGTAGTGTATTGTATAGTTTGCAAGCTATGTATTTAGAGTGTCTTTGCCCGAAGGTGGTTTTGAAAAAAGGAGTTTGGAGAAGTTCGTTGTTTTTGGCTCGGGTATTGTGTGTTGTTTGTGTAGCTTTGTATGGTGTTTTGTTGTTTTTGTGTAAATTAAGTAATATGGATCTTGAGTAGAGCTGTTTTATGTCCATAACGTTGAAGGAATTGAAGATAATATCAGTGCTGGTAGTAAGCGGCATTTTAAGAATTATTTTTATGATTAGTTTTTGTGCTTTCATGATGGGATCAAGGGCATTGGAATATGCATTACCCCAGGCTAGAATTCCGTATTCGATGTGAGATTGGCACAATGAGTAATATACTGTTTTTAAAAGTTTTAGGTGAAGGAAATTGCGTGTTTGTTTGAAAAAGTATATAGACTTTCGGATTTTGTTTGTAGTATTATGTATATGTTGCTTCCAATTCAGGTGTGTATCGAAGGTTACTCCTAAATATTTGATAATGTTTACTTGCTCTAGGCATGGGCAGTCACAGTTCCGGTTTAGAGATGAATTTTTACATTTGTGTATTTTTAATGGCGGGGCTGGGTTTGACTTTGGGATATTGGTGAGACTAGACAGTTTTCTGTACATTTAGAGTTAATATGTTCGAGTCAAGCCAATATTTTACCTGTTGAATTCCTTCCTCCGCTTTGGAATATGCGGTAAGCCAATTATCTAACATTTAAAAACATTGGTTTTACTATTCGGGTTCGTCGATGAATTGATTTTCCTCTCAATAAATATAAACATGTCGTCCTCCCTGGTCGAGGGGTAAGCCTCTCGACTAGCAATCCGAAGGTCGCGTGTTAAAATCTTATTATCATCTAAGCGGGTAAATTGTATTTAATTATTATGTTATATCACGAATTATCGTTTAAAATAATAAAATGTATATTTGCGGCATGTTTCAGAATGGAAGATACTCTCATTATCGCCCCGGTGTAGGACCACCATTCAGAATTGAAACGTTGTTTGAAATGGCTTTAGCCGTGTTTTGTGACCAGATCTGAATAGCCAGACACTTCCCCACCTTCATCTTCCCCATCTCCTTCCTATCTCCACTACCTTCATCCTCACAACATACCCCAATTGGGGTTTTCATAGTATCACTGGCTAAAGGCGATTGGGAGCAGTTGGGACTCTGGTGCGGTATTCACATAAAAAAAATCCTTTATAAAAATCCTTATTTCAAGAATGTTAAATGAACAACATGTTTGATGGTGATGGTGAAAAATAATATTTAAATCTTTATAGCTAATTATTGGAAACACAATGCAGGTTTATTTATATTTCTCAGAAACATAAAAAGAAAATTAATTATAAAACATGCTTGAATTACAAATTTTTTTTGATAATGAGTATAAATTTAAGTACCAGGACCAATGTCGTTACAATAATCTAGACTTGCCATTGTCTCACAAACTCAAGATAAAATGTGTCAAGCAAGAAACGCTTTTCTTTTTCCAGTAAATTCCTAATTCAAACGTAGTTCTTGTAAGAGAAAGAGAGACATTCAAAGAATATGTGCGTATGAACGAAATAAAAAGAACGGGGCGGCGTTTTCACATTCAAAAGTTCGGTCAAATACTACCTCAAGGCCGATTAGAATAGGAAGCCTGGGCGCCTGACTTTAAATAGTAAAGTTTAATTTGCGAGAGTATTGACTTTGAAATTTGGCTGTTGCGCGCTCAGACTCTGTACTATAGTAAACCTTGACGCACAAAATCTTCGTGTTTAAAACAATTCTATTTTCAAGTGAAACTTCTTTAGCCCCGTTAGAGATTTAAAATGTGGATGAAACGGAAATGCGTCACTAAAATTTATTACATGACGGGTCCTCGGTTCTAATACTCGTATAATGCAGTAAATTCACAACTCCGCGCGAGCGTCCGTTAGCGCCGCGGTATAACGCGTCGCGGCCAGAGAAATCCAACGAGCCGAGATTCGAATCCTACGAAATCCAATAAAAGTGAACATTTTTATTTTTGTAAATCAATATCCAATCTTAAAATAAACAGGCAAAAGAAAAGAAAACGACATCTAGCGACTTTCTAGCTGCACTTCTACCGCGTGTGAATTACACACTCTGATTTTTTTGATGATAATCGATAATAATAAATATTTTGCGTGTTTTTACAAGTGAAGTGTTATTCCTTGGCTTTTAATAGCGTTTGCAGAGTAATAAAAACAATTTCTCATCACGTACAAAGGCATTTTGGCACTTTTTAGAGGCAATTTACTTAGAGGAAGCACATGACCTAATGCGATGCGTGGAAGTTTAGTATTAAAACTACGAAATCGAAAACACTACAATTGACCTGCTTTTGGTTTGCAACTTTGAGATTTTCACAGCGCGTCTTAAAACATATTTTGTAATTTGTTTGCAGCAATCATATTGAATTACACAAACAAAACACGTAAATATAAACTTATTTAAAATATACGAGTATTCTAAATTCACACATTACCTACATACTTCAGTGGTTGACATGTGCGACGGCGGACCAATTCCTACACATACAAGGTATATGAATATTTTATTGATATTGAGCATTGTTGCAGGCAACCTTTGCAAATTTTATTTGAGAGTGTTAGAGGGATTTTGCTGATTCAGTCAGTTAAAATAAAAATAAATCGAGTGCAGTTTACACGCGGTAGAAGGTTCAACGAATAATAAGAAAGTATAATAATAATAAAGTAAAGCATATTGAAGTAATAACGAAAGTAATAACGTAGAAGTATAAATATTTTAACCAAATCGGAGAAGTAGTTTTTAAGTCTTTACGGTACACCTATTTTTTTCCCTCAGGGCCTTTGCCATCTTTTGGAATTTGTATAAGGAAAGGAAGGAGAGGAAGTTCTGGGAAGGAAAACATGTCTGAGGGGTGGGTAAGAATACAGGAGTCAGTGTGTCCAGAAGTGACTTATGAAGCCATCCATCCCGCTGCGATGCGAGACGACGGGACTAGCTGGAGAGGTCAAAGGGTCTTTCTGAACCGGCCTCTCCTGATCCGTATCCGGCTCATCCACCTCCTAGATCTGAATACACCTCACGCGATGAGCCCGGGCACCCCTGCTAAGTCACCAAATGTAGCAAACCAATTGTAACGGCTGTACCAATACCCGCATCCTAAATTGTACATTCTAATTGAAAATTGAAACACATACGACGAACATTGCCTTTTATTTATGTGAAAAGATATTTTTTGTTGATATTTCATTCATTTCTCCATCGGTGTTTTCTCCCGAAGAATAAAACACACCGTTTGCATAATTAAAGACATTGGCATCACCGTAACCAGTCATTATTTGTAATTATCCAATATAAATATTTACCCCAATATCATTCGGTTCATTCCTTGCACTGGACGAGTCTAATATGTTCTATATTAAAGGGCGATCCTATATCCAAGGACACCCCCTGTGTTCCAAAACCGAGGTGAACTCGTGCGAGTCAAGTGTGGACTATACTCCAGACCATTCACTGTATGTATAACAAAAGGGCTTGAACTTCGACTGCAGTTTTGTAAGCAGGAACTTTTATTATTTGCTGTCTGGATTACCAACTCTGGCAAGGGTCCTCGGCCCAGAGGTCCTAGAGGAAGTGAGATAAACAATAAAAACAAGACAAATGATTAAACTATTTGATAAGTGTAGAAAATGTAAATATATATATTTTCGACATCTTTATGAAAATAAGAGAGAGTTTGGTAGTCAGCTCTGGTTTGGAACATAGTATATACAATGTGCTATTTGTCCAATGCACTGCCAAACGCTTGACGAAATTTTTTGTATATGTGTGTCTGATTCTTTGGGAGAATTGAAGGTTTTTTGAAGTAAAACTTCTTTACGCACGCTAGACTTGGGGAGTAAGCTGGCGAATGCGTGACCAGAGCGTTTCGAAAAGCGACGCGAACGCTTCGTATATTACTGTGTAGGGGCAAGAGAGAGAGAGGTGCGAGCACACATTTTCTTTCTCTCATAACCAGTTACGTTACACAGTGCAGGCCTATTGTCTGTATCACACTTTAAGAGCAAGAGAGAGCAGTGCGCGCGCACATTTTCTTTCTCTCTTCCTATCATATAGATGGAGCTAAAGAAGTTTTACTTCAGTTGTGTGGTCTAAAGCACACTCGTTTTTTTACATTAGCTCCAGCCAGAAGGCCCTGAGGAAAAAAACCCTCAGCTCCTATATCATCTTTGGGGATGCTACGTGGAGAGTCTTTTTAGGGAAACAGAGGAGAGGAAGTTCTGGGAATGAAAAATAAGGGGTGGGTAAGCATCTGGGGTTCAATGTGTCCAGGAGTGACGGATATATGAATCCATCCCTCCCACTGCGGGCAAGGTTGATGGGTCGAGAGAGTTCGGCTGAAGAGATCAAAAGGTCTCCCTCAAATAGTCTCCCACGAACCACCAGTCCGCCACGCAGTAAGTAGGCAAACGTATACACCACCGAAACCTAGACAACCCGGGCAACCCTGCCAAGTCATCAAACCATTCGGGGTGACCTAAGACAGGGGTATTAGTTATCCAATAAATGGTTTCCGAAGGTGATTTAGTTTACAAAGCCCCCCCAATTGCCTCAATGATGGCACTCCCGTGGGCAATAAATATTTTAAAAAATGGTAAGAAAAAGTTAATGCCTTAAAAACTTTTTTTAACACCATATTTTAATAGCCAGGTAATTTTCAATATAACCCTTCTTTTACTCCTTCTTTCCATCTTTCTCTTTTCACATTAAATTTCTTGATATTCAAAACCTTAAGAAACTAACTAAAAAGTTTTCCTAAGAGCAAATGCAGATAAATTAATTCAATTCAGACATTCAATAAAGACACTCAATGAATGAAGCTAAAGGGATTAATCTCGCGAAGAACTTATTTATCAGACTTTGTTTAATCTAAACTGATTATTCCGACTTCAACGCCGTTGACTTCGAAGCAGGTCCGTAAATTTAAATAGTAGATTTGTCAAATACGATTAAGCAACTTCTCAATGGGCGAGTGTTTGTGTGTTGACCGCTGCTCGTATCTCAGAGTGAATAATCCGTAGCGAGTTGGGCATTCCGATGTCAGTGGCGGGTGATAGGAGCCTTGGCGGGTGCGCGTGCGCCGGCTACCCGCTCTACGGCGCTACGGCGCTACGACGCTACGACTGCCGGTCTACAGCCGAGCGTAGCACTCCTTACGCGTCCTGTACCCGAGTGTTACGTAACTCCACAGCGGGAGCGAGCTGTGCCACACACATCTCGCTAACTCAACTTCCTTTCTACCAACCAACCTTCATCGGTACTCCTTCTTTTATTATTAATCCAGCGCATTTTATAACACTGTGTAAATTACTTTTTCCACTTTGCACACATTTTTTATTCTCTCTCTGTTATTTGAGCAGCAAAGTTTGTTTGTTAACTTGTCAGTGACTTTCACGGATATCAAGTGTCAACTTAACTTATTTCTTTGAATTAATTGCTGAATAAGAGTTGGCCGCAGACGAGCTTTTCTGACAGACAGGCACTTTGAGGTTTGTGAATTTTATTTCCAATTTTACGAGACTTTTGCAATGATGGCGGAATTTAATAAAACACAAAAATGTATTTATTGGTGGTTGCATAATGTATAATTCGGATATTTGTTGATTTTACAGTGCTATTCTATTTTTAAAAGTTACCATGGGAAACTTTAAATGCTTTAAAACAAGTGCAAAATATTTTACGGCTTCCTTTCTGAGAGTGAGATGATTTGCTTCGTCAGCAATAATATTATTAGAAACTGTTTAATATTCTTGTTCTTTACCATAAAGTAAATTCCTTCTACATTTATTTTTGATGTTTCTTTGAAGATCGTAATTTCTGTATCACTTATACCATTAAGACAATATTTTTTGAAGCATTTGATACACCCAATTCTTAAAATCACTAAATTTAGTGCGTTAAGCTCACAGAAATCAATGTAAAACGATGAAGTTTTTTCCATAAAAAATGTTTTATTATTTTCCGACCATTGAAGTTGAAAATATTTTTTTGCTATTTCTCAGCGTGAGAAGTGTTTCTAATAACAAATATTTTGAAAATTTAAGCGATTATCCAAAGTTATTTATTTCGCGAGTTTCTTTATGGTATTTATTATTATAAGTGCTTTTAACTAATTACTTTTTTTGTGCTCATAAAACTATTTTCATATCTTGTATGATGTTTCGCATTTCTTTTCAGCTTCATTTTAATATACATCGGTATTCGTATATGTCCGTGTTATTTAAAAATGTACAATATTCGTGGATATCCCTTAAATATTTTTGTTATTTTACCTATCTATTTTTTCGGGTGAGGTTTGAGTTTAAAAAGAATGCCTTTGTTAAAATCACAATGTAAATTCCAACATTCCAAACAGACCTCGGTATTTTATGGTTCCATTCATAAATTTTCCGCGAAAAGCACTATCGTCGCATCAAAAAAGTTGTATTCTTATATCAATCATCTTTTAGTCTGAAAATGGAAGGAAACATCGATAAATGCCGAGGGAACTCGAAATAATCCCATTTTACTTGAAGTCCTCCCTCGCGGTTTCCGTCGGAAATAAACCTTCTGATGAACAATTTTGCTATAAGAAAATAAAAATAGCAATGACGTAAAAAATTACGTAAAAAAATGGCGCCATTTACTTTAAGCTTACTTTTACTCTTGTTAGGTTTATTTTGGGAAATTTTTTCTACCACCACTTTTGAAGGAGTTTCGCGTGATAACTTAAATATCTCTTCGGCAGTTTGATATGTTTATTGAAAACTTTTAGAGTAAATGTCGCGGTTTTAGCGATAATGTAAATCTCTCTCATGTTAACCATGTAAGCATCGTAAATTTGATTTAAAGCGACACGCAAACATGCACATAAATAACAATTGGCCATATGAACTGCCATTTACGGTTAATGTCATCCAATTTATGAAGTCTACAAATTCCTTGCCAGATTAATTCGGAGTAACTACATGAAGGTTTGGCATTGAAATTTTGAAAAAAAAACGTAAAAAACGTAGTTTTTCTAGACTCAGATAACTGAAAATAGATTTGTTTTTGTGACCTTCTAGTATTAATAGGATGAACCCCTTTCAATTTCCCAAATTGACCATATTTTATATCATTCTTCCTTCATTGACAAATTTATATCTTTTTGATGCCACTTCTCTCAAGACTGTTAATTCGTGTCTAGTCTTTTAAAAGTGATAAACTTTATTGGCACTCACCGCTTGAAAGGAAAGTTGTTATCGTTCAACCCTAAATATGACTTAAAATTAAAATAGCATCAGCAAACATTAGTAATTTTTATCACTTTTTTATGTTGGTAGGTAATTATTATTTTTTGTTCACATGAAGCAGATACTTTGTGACGTGACATTATAATTTTAATTAAAACAAACTAGTAACTTAGTAAACTCCACTTTATTTTTTAAATATATTTAATACTCTACGGGTAGAGTATTGCAATGTATTAGCGTATTATATTGCAGTAGAACCCCTAAGAAGTTACGTTAAAAGTAACGTAACTTGAAGAAGTATAAAAATAAAAGTGGCGTTCGTAAAGTTATTGTTTTTTTTTAATGTTATTTTTTCGGTCGTTAAATCACCTTCCGCTAAAACTTAATTTGAAAGCTTCGTAAAAGCAGAAGAGTAGGTACTAATTTATTAGATTAACTAGATCACAAAATCTAATACGACATTTAAAAATAATAAAAAAATTCTCATTAAAAAGAAGAAAATAAGGCCTCCGCAGTTAAATTAAAATTGTGTGCATTTTAAAACGCAAATTTGGAAACATGAAAGCCAAAACTAAATATGAACTCGTGTGAGAATCTATAAATAACTTACATTAACAATTATTTTTTGATCACAAAGAAAGTTTCTAAAAAAATAAGTTTCAAGTTAAATCTCTGTAAACAATTTAAGTTAAATGAATCATAATTGGAAACCACAGGCTGAAAAAACAAATCTTTTAATATGGCAGCCTGTATAAAGTTTCTAAACACTCAATGACAAGATGCCCGAATTGAGAGACAGTATCTTCTACACAAAGGCATTATTTGCGAAGAGAAATAATTATAGTCGGTAGCAAAATGTTAAAATTAACTCAACAAAGTTTTCACAACTCGCAACGCCATTGTCTGCCTTTTATACCCTTGTTCCGGGAAACTTTTGATTAGATACATATAACTGGATGGAACTCAGTGACGTACTGACACCTTTCTTATGATTTTAGAGATTCGTCAGGGCAAAATGTTTTGGTGGTGTTTTAGGGAAATTCTTTAAAATTTTAGCTATTTAAAACCTAAAACCTTCTTTTGGTAGAAGTTTGATTTTTAGCATTTCATGCTGAAAATGGAAGTAATTGCACGGTCTTTGTAACGTTGTAATTTATGCATTTGATTTTAAGTAGGTAAACTATTGGTTCACCCTTTGCAAAGTGTAAACGTTGATTCATATTAAAATGCATTGCATGGAAGAAGGCGTGATTGTACGGTAGTTAATTGTGTTCTAGTAAGCTAAGTTCTAACGGCCTCCGTAGCTTAATTGTCCGCATAATTGACTTTGCGTGAGGTAGGTTACTCTTCGTAACATTATAATTACATTAATTATTTTCTCGACGTTTTATATTGTGTGCCCATCGATTTAGGTTGCTTAGAATTTGAAATTCAAGTTCTGTGAATGCTCTATTCCAGTTTTGTTATTATTTAATCATAAACTTGAGTAGGACTTTCACAGAACTTGAGTAATTAACTTTGAAGTATAAACTCTGTGTTGGTTGATAGTTAGTTGAATACGATGAACCTGAAAAATGAAAAATGCATTTACATCAGGAAAAATCATAAAAAAATAAAGTTTAAGAATAAACTATATTGTACATGACATCTTTTCTCAGAATAAATCCTTTAAGTGACTTGCTTCTTTATATCATTAAATTAACAAACCTTGTATTACTTATAACAAGTCTTAAAATTAGAGAATTAACTTGGTTTTATTTTCATTCTCCTAATGAAAATTAGGATTTGTGTAATGATGGTAGTTATTTAGTTGCTATAGTAAAAAATACTTACAATGCAACGTTGGATATAAATTGAAATTCTTTTCCTCGCAAACATTCTTACAGTACTTCCTTTAACCCCTCAGACTAATGTTTATGATTGTATTAAAAAGAAGAAACTCCACTATTTATATTTAAATCTAAAATTTATCCACAAAATAATTAAAATTTACTCCTTTTTTACGAAACCAATTTGGAAAATAATTACGAAACTTTATGAATTTTTTATAATAAAATTAGCAAGTGTTTTTATTTTTTTTCGTTGTCCGAAATTTTGGTTAGAAAAAACGTAAGGCGAGCCATTTTTAAAACTTTTTATGATTGCATAAAAAAAAAATTATCTAAAAAAATTTATGTTTATTTCGAATTATCAAATTTGAACGCATATTTTATCACCTTTCAAAAACAGTTTTTTTTGTTTTCGGGTGCGTTCAGAAATATTCCATTTATTTAGATTTTATTGGAAATGTTTTGACCATCCGATAAAAAAGGCCGCAGGGGTTGACCCTCTGCCGCTTCAATACAAGTCAATCTAAAATGGTTTTTGGAGCATAATTTAAACCTTCTACCTGTGAATTAAAAAAAAAACAACAGACAGGAAATTACTTTCCGCTCTCGAAAACGATTGATGGCAAACGCGATTCGAAATCTAATATTATTCTCACTACACAATCGCGCCGCGCTGCGCCACGCCGCGTCGCCTACAGAATATTGTTTTTGAAAATCCCGTGTCGTGGAATTGCTGATGACGATATTCAAATAAACAAAGGTTTTAGATTGTCTATTCGATATGAAGATTGATGATGGTATTCAAATTATTAATGGACTAGCACGTTCCCGGCATGCGTTGCAATCCCATATTCAAAGAAATACATAGTTTCTCCTTGAATCACCTTTCCTGTGCGTCCCAGTTCCCCTCCCGCATCCCCTTCCTAGCTAGCTTTATAAATTATAGCAATGCTATCATACCCGGCCATACGTTGCTGTGGCTAACGAAACACAACGCCACGCTGTTACTCAAACTTTATAACCAACGCCATCTGTTAAATCAAATCCACATCGCCCGTTTGCCAACCCACTGCCCACTGTCCGCTGCCACTTGGCCAGATACATTATATATTTCAACCAATTTACCCAAAACCTTGACACATTATACACCTAAAAACTTTCCTCATGAATCACTCTATCTAGTGGTGAAAACCGCATGAAAATCCGTTTCGTAGTTTAAAAGATCTAAGCTCGCATACAGCGGGAGCGACTTCATTTTATAATATGTAAAGGTATGTTATTCTGATGTATGAACTATATAATTGTAAAGTTTCATTAAAATCCATTCAGTGGTTTTTGCGCGAAAGAGTAATAAACACACATACATCCATACAAACATTTGACTTGTATCCGGCTCGAAGGACCATATGTTAAATATTTAGGTCTCACGAAGGAGTAAAATGGTAGACTGGTTTTTTGAATGAAGCACTTCTTAACAAAAACTTGCACTGAACAATTAAAATACCATTGAACGCTTGTCGGTTGGGTGGGGAAAAAGTTATTGTCGTCAATTTATAAATATCAAATCATAACAATAAAAAAAGAAGAATTTAAGTTATCAAAAGTGCTTCATTCAAAAAATCAGTCTACCATTTTACTACTTCGTGAAGACCTAAATATTTTATACATTCGTTATTATAATATTAGTAAAATTATGCTTCTTACTTTATTAAAGTTTTTTAAACTCTTTTTAAATTAGACTTAAATGATTCTTGCCTATTTTTAAATATAAAATTATTAACTTTATAGCTCATGTGAAAATTTTATTTATTGCTTTTAATGCTATTCAAAAGCGTCGGCGTGCGGTTACAAGAACTCGGGTGTCACGTTTTCAATCTTTTACAACAACTAATTATTGCACATTATCATTATTGCACAAGTAAACATTAGATGAATTAAAATATTTTTTTTAAATATTTGTAGCCCGGGATTTTTTTTCTTTTATTTAAATAAAGAAAGATAGATTTGAAAAAGTAAAACATTACTAGTTAGTTGGGTGTTACAAGCTTCCAGAAAACGCTCTTAAAATGTCATGATGCCAGAGCTTATTACTTAAGAGCAATTATGGCGTTGGGTGACAGATTTCAACTTTAAAGTTATTTTAACAATTTTAATATGTAAGTATGAAATATTGTACCCTTTGCCTTAAATTTGATTTGCAAATTGGATAAGACGATTTTTATCCAGATTAAAATACTAAAACACGGTTATGAAAAAATACAATAGGCATTAAAATTATGACTTTACACGTAAAGAAAATAATGTTCATATTAATAATGAACTTTTGAAAAACAAAGGACCGTACGGTGGTTCGCGCGGGGACTGGAAAGCGTGCAAGCGTGCGCGGACCTTTTAACTGCCCAATCCATTGAGGAAATTTGACCAAACATACGCGGTAGAGGTGAAACCTACAGAAAACTAAAGTAGTCAAGAGTAGGGATGAAGCACCGCAGAAAAAGGAGACCGATTATTTTATCTCATTCTCTCGCAGGCTAAATCCTAAATATGTAAGTGTTTGTCTCTTTTTAGCATGTGTGCAGTTCATACGCGGTAGAAGTGAAATCATCAGAAAACTAAAGTAGCCAAGAGTGGAGAGGCTACGAAACACCGCACAAAGAAGAGACTGATTAATCTATCTCATTCGTTCGCAAATCCTATAGATGTATGTGTTTGTCTCTTTCAAGTGTCGCTTTATCGTTTCATCGAGTTTATAATCATAACGGAACTAAAGAAGTTCTCACTTCAAATACTTTAAAAGAAAGCGAGAAAAAACGAATCTAATATATCCTAACCTGAACTATATTACCTATTATTTTATCGCATTCAGTTTTGTCCGATTACCGCACTGGAGTTATTATCATGGCTGTTGTATATTATTTTCTCTCACGGAAGAGATTCCGTAGATGTGCGTTATGACCGTGTCCGTGTGCCCAAAGTGAGTTAAATTTTGCCTTTCTTCAGCTGAAATTGATCAAATATTTTCTAAATTCGAAATTCTTCTAAAAATAATTAAATTGGCCTGTTTGGGGCCTAGGAGTGAAAGGGTCTTACGTAAATTTATTTTCAAATTGATAGATCAGACTTCCAGGAAATACGTTTTGGCTTACTGAAATTAGATTTTCAGCCGAAACTGAAATGGAATTTTGGCTTCTATTCTAGTTTACACTGAAACTGAAATTGAAACCGAATTTCGGCTTCTGTTCTCTTTCAGCTGAAACTGAAAACGTTACGGGTTTTTGGCTTGTATTCGATTTTCCACCGAAACTGAAACCCAAACCGACTTTCGACTTCTATTCGATTTTCCACTGAAACCGAAACCGAATCCGAATTTCGACTTCTTTTCGAGTTTCCACTGAAACTGAAACTGAAATAAAATGATTTTGTTTTTTTTTTTAATTTTAATTCGATAAATTTTGGACTTTAAGACAGCTTTTATCTAACAGTTTCTTTTTAAATAATTTTTAATTTTTTTGTTTTTATTTTAACTTTATGAGTAAAACCTCAAATTGTAATATTTAAATAAATGAAGACAGAAAAAAATCAGAAAAACATATTGAAACCTCTGGGACTCGAAATTACAGACACTATCTAGAGAGCATTTAGTTCGGGTTTGAATCTTGCAATCGTACATAAAGATAGTTGCCAATAATATATGCGCTAAAGAAAATGAAGACAATGTGAGATGGTTCTTAGTTGAAGTATGGTACAGTTAAACATGACCGAATTTCATATCGACACCGTGGCGCAGTGATTAGCGCGTTTGCCCGGAAAGCAAGAGGTCTGGGTTCGAGTCCCAGAGGTGTCAATATGTTTATCTGATTTTTCTGTTTCCAGATTTTCGATTGAGTTTTGCTTATATTGTCTTCATTTATTTAAATATTACAATTTTTAAATTATTCAACTCGCGGCCGAAACCCGTTTAATGTGCAAAACTGGAAACCAAAACATGGAAAGTAAAAATAACATACTCTAAAAGCATAACATATCTTGGTATTGAAATCGATGAAAATGTTCGATGGGATTCATGCATAAATAGCAATGTAACAACTCAAAACTGTAATAACTCACAAAGCTAGTGTACTACTTTATAAACATGCGCAATCTAAGTAAAAATAGTCCGTATAAAGTGTACTACGCTCTTTGCAAATCACGATTGGATGGGGATTAGGTGGGGATCTGCCTCAAGTATCTTCATGAAGCAGCTCGTTAAAATAATAATAAAAATAATCCTTACAGTACCCGTTAGAGCTCTATCGAAAGAAAATTTAAAAAACTGGTAGAGATAATACAAAAATTTTTAGTGAATGCTTTTTTGCAAAAAATGCTTTTCTAAAATTTTGGGGAAAAATGAGTACCTAACTGATCAACATACCTACACTGCAAGGACGAAATTCTCAAATCTACTGACCATCCCAAAATTATAAACATCTTTTGATGATAAAACTGTAATTTCGATGCTACAAAATTATCCAAAACTTCCTTTCCAAATGATAAAAAAAAACACCAAGAAGATTAAAACATTTAAAAACAACATCAAAATTTGGCTAACTAAACACGAGGATGAGAAAACCATTAAAATTATGAACACACCGTAACAGTCAAGAAACATGAAGATTTTTTGATTTATATTTTTATTTATTATTTTATGGAAATTAACCTGTATGAAGATGCAAAAATGTTGATTAACACCCATACAACAACCTCCAGTCAGCCTCAGAACAGGAATCCCTGGCGAGGAGGACTGTGAATAAACTATTTTAAATAGCCATCAATAAAAAATAAAAATAAAATAATCCGCGAACGGTGAGCTCTTGCCTCCTGACATTTCCAGATTTTTTCTGTAAAATTCTCTTTTCTATACTTATGGACGATTTAATATAACAATTTTTTTTAATTTTGTAAGAAGGATCGGTTTCATTCTACTAAATTGTGGTACGTCAATTCTTATCAATCTCACTGTTGACTGTCTCACCCCTGACACCCAACAATGTATAAATAAGTAGTTATAGTAACGCTTGTAGGTACTCTCCAGTTTGAAGATGACTGTAACAGGTTGAATCTACCAATACACAGTGGTAAAAAGTTATTTTTGTAAATTATTCCAATGGAATTCTAACACGAATCAGCAGATAAAAAAATTGATAAAAGTACCTACTCCTAACTTTGCCAGGCAAGTCCTGTAAGGGACGGGGTTCACAGTCTCAGGCAAAATAGCAAGAACCGTAGTACAAACCGATCGGGCCTAAGTGGGTAAATTGCATCCGACGGACAGGAGTTTGTCAGAAGCTCGCATCTTTGTTTGAAGAAAAACGCTCTTTTCGTAAGTCTTTGTGCCACAACTTGTAAGAATTTTAAAGTCAGGAAACGAGATGGCTCGGCGCTTTCAATAAGAGACCTTTCTCCATTCTTCCTTCACCGCCCAACCTTTCATTTCTTGTCTCATTATGACTGCGGAACAATTATTAGAGGCCTACGCCTGTTTTCAGCTTTTATTCATAATTCGCTTTTGATGTCCAAAAATTTTTTCACGACAGTCGATAACCTTATTAACCTTATTAAAATGTTACGGTTTAATTCATTAATTGAATAAATTAATCAAAGCTTTCACGTTCAATTATATAAGATAACTTTTTCAATATTATTTTTAATTAAATCATTATCCATTAAATATGATTTTTGGTGCTTTGGTGCTTTTGCTTCAACTAAAGCCATTTTTCTGTAATAATTTATTTATCTATTTATTTATTAATCATTAACGCCCTTATGGGCTTTTACACACATTTACATTTTTATGTTTTAGTGCATACAGGTGTGTTTAGAATACAAAGAAAACATGAATAGTTTTTACACATGGTACATATAAATAAAGCTGGTAAGTAAAAAGTATAGCATTATACAATAAAGAGAAAAAAATCAGTTTTATATGTATATACGTATATAACAAATAATAATAATGGTGAGTTTTTAATATATGTGCAATTTATGTGTTGAATACATAGCGAAGTTGATTTTAAACAAAAATACATACTACCGACTTGCACCGCACTAAAATTAATATACAAAACAATTCCATTTTGACCAATTACTTTATCGTCAGAATTTCTGCAAGGAATTCAATTTCCGAAGACGAAATACTTTATACCATAAATATACCAATCCCCTTTATAGTGAAACCATGGAATAGTAAACTAAACATTGTAATGTTATAATATAAGCCATTCTAACCTAACCTGTTTATCTGCCAAATAAGATACCAGCAGGTTATAGCTTAGCCCCTCGCATTTCGCATTTCTACAGATTTTTATCATTTTTGTCTTGAACACCTTCTCTTTTTAAGTTCCTAAAAATATGGTATTTTTTAAGGTTATAAAATCTGTAGAGCCGAAACGGAAATTATATGAAATTTCCTGAAAAAAAACATCGAGTGCAGTTTTGCATTCGCCCATATGATCTCAACCAATGGGTGCCTTGAAAAGTGAGCTCATAATAAAAGCGGCCAATGCGGTTTTGTTTATTTCATTCTCTCGGACTCCAGATCCTATTGTCTGTTTTTGTCTCTTTTTAGTGTCGTTTCCGTTTCATCCGAGTTTCAAATCACAACGGTGCTAAAGAAGTTTCACATCAAAAATCGCAATGTATGCTTATTATTATATATATATGCAAAATTATTTAAAACACATTTTGTTATTAAACATGTTACAGTTACGAAAAAAATCACAGTGTATAATATTTAAATGCAACTTAAGCTTTTGATGAGAGATTTTTGCTATATTTTAAACGAGTCGTGTTGTATTAAATGTTTTCACTATTTTTGCTTAGTTATAATAGTTTTTTTAAAATATTAGCGCGATACCTCTTACATTCATATTTACATATCTCCCTTTCATCTTATTTTTAATGCTTACTACTAGGCCATAAGGCGCCATATCCCCGCGAAAAAAGAAGAAGATGGAGAGATATGTAATTACAAATGTTGGAGAGAGTGTGCTAATATTTAAAACGGTAAAATTGAAACAAAAATTGTGAAAATGTTTAATAAAACACGACTCGTTTAAAATAGAGCAAAAAATCTCTTGGGGGCTGTCTTAGACAGCATATAAAGAAACACTGTGAATTTTTTCATACATATAGCTTACAAAATAACTGAATCAGACGTGAAAATAATAATTTTTGGAGCATACTTTGTGATTTTTTTCTATCGAAGGAATTTCATATAATTTGCGTTTCGGCGTGGAGAATGTATAGATATTATCTTCAAAAATAACGTATATTTTTTAAGGGCTTAAAAACTTCAAAATGTTTAACGGGGATATGTAAAATATCAGTAGAAATTTGGGTAGCGGCGGCTTAAATAATATTACTTAATTAAAAATGTTTTTTTAATTTAAGTATTACCTACAAGCTCATCTATAATTAAATGAAAATTTTGTTTTAACGACCCTCCGTTATTAACATTAGCGATCATAAAAATATAATATTCGATATTGTAATATCTTTCAAGAATTCGGTCTCTAGTGTAGAGGTCCGTTACTTACAATAATTTAAATAATAATAACCACTGAACCACTCCCAACTTGCAAGTACATTAATAATTAAATACTTAGTTAAAAGGGCAAAGTAAAGTGTATGCTATCTATTGTGATTATAATAGTTTACCTAATCGGAACTTCACATCAATGTTCATCAAGTATTTATTAACTTTATTTTGGTCTATTTTACTTAGTTATAAAATCTATTCCAAAACTACTTTGATAATATTATACGACCTACGTACTAAAATTTCAAATCTTTGAGACATAACCCATGTAAAACTGTTAGACATTTAGCTAACATTTTAGTTAACATTTTCATGGTATTCATTGAACATTTTAAAACCTATATAACAAATATTGTTTTGTGTTCCCGCTAAATTTGTTTTAGATTGCTGGTTCTCATCGGATAGAAATGAATGAACTGTACTATTAATACTAATATTAATCAACGCATAATTTGGTAACATTTTATTTTTGAAGTGAAACTTCTATAGCCCGCTGTGATTTGGATATCGCATTACTGCACATGCTACGCATCAACTGCGCTCATTGGATGATTATGCTCGCTCATGATCTCAACTGGAACTCGAACCCAGACCTCTCGTCTATCCGGGACGTGCGCGTTAACCAATTTTGCTATTGTCACCTTCTGTAAAACCGTCATAATTATCAATCTCACATTAAAGTTAAAAATATTAAAAAAGAGAGTATTTCTTGTAAACAATTGAATATTTGCAATTTTTTTAGTCAATATTTCAAATGTTGTGTTAAGTTTTAACTTATTATTGATTATGATTCCCAAGTATTTAACTTCTTCTATTTCTTCAACATTTTGATCAACGAAGTATAATAAAGTTGATTTATTTTACTCGACTGGGAGCGGCTCAAGTGCGTTGTGAAGCTAAAGGCGAACTGAGAGCATTACTTATTTTGGCACAGAGGCTGGATTCAAAAACTGACTCCGCCTAGACTACTTATAATGACATTACCGCTGCTACGCCGCGCCGCGCCGCGCGGGATGTCCTAACATTGCAATAAGCGCCTATTGAAGCTGCACACGTCTCAATGCGATCGCAATTCAGAATTCTGCACTGCTCTGAATGTGATATGTTAACTAATATCGTGATAAAACCAGTGAAATCCTTCTGGGTTCTTTCAACTACATTTAAAGTCGTTTTCATGATTTTCTTGCTTAATAAAATGCATAGAAAATTAAAATGGGTTTTTGTTTAATTATTATCAAAAAATGCAATCATTTTAGGCCACTTGCATGGATTTCATAACGACTTGGAAAAAATCGTGTGGATAGATCTTTTAGATTACGAAATTTTTATTTTTATTTTTTAATAAATAAATCCATTATTTGAAAATTTCCGGTTTCCGAAAATGTTCCTATTAATTTTGTAAAATTCCACACTGATTTTTTTTTATATGGCATCACATTGATTTGAGGCGAATTTTTGAATTTGACATTTAACGTTCACTAGATTTATTGTTTGTTCGACTTTCATGATTTGGTTTGACTTTTTGACAGATGTTATGAAGAGAACCCCGTACATTTTAGATGTCGGTACGTGTTTTAGAGGTATAATGGTTATGGTACTGATTTTAACAAAATCAAAATTTTTATTTTTACGCACCAGATTTAAATGTCCGGGTTAAATTTTCTCCACAGGAAAAACTAAATCCTTTCACACACTTCCCAAATGATCATCTGGTCAATCCACGCTTTGCAATTGAACTATATAAGTATTATAAATACAAAACAATACAAGAACAACATGTCAACTTACCAGAGACCAAATGGGGAAAAAAATTCACCGACTCCAGATATTTTCATATCAGAGGGTTCGGCTCTGTGGAATTCCTAATTGAACCTATAAATCCTACTGATCCCTCAAAATAAATATTTAAAAAACTTTTGTAATCCTACATGTATTTAAAATGACTGATTTTTGCATTTTTATATATAAAATTTTAATATAATTTTATAATATTATTTTTATTATTATAATTATAATTTACAAGTACAAGCATATTACATTGGATTTAGTAATATAGACCTTTTACATTAAAATGATTTGTGATCAATAAGATGGATCAACGAAAAATATATTTATGAGATGTAATATTTTTGGTGTGCGTCGTTATTCTCCTGTGTCATTCGTGTGGAAAACGTTTTTTTAAATGATTTTTGGCTATGTAATTATCGTTTTTTCCAACCTATAAAATTATCTCCCGTCTTTCCGGTTTATAAAAAATGGTCTGATTTTTCGGATTGAAATTTTCAAAAAATCCCCAGGGTTTCAAAAAAACGATTAAAAAAAATCTGAATGCCTAAGAATATTTGCCTTAGCCGGATTTTTTTTTTAAATGTGATGCAAGTGGCCTTTATTTTACGTTCTTCCTTTCTCTCCAATAAGCCATTTAGTAATTTTTTTCCAAAGGATAACAATTCACCTTTTCTAACATCGAAGGAGATTTTGTTTTATAATTTTGGTTCATATCGGAGATGTATTTTTTGTTCATTATAGAAGCACTTACTTAAGAGTAGATTTTGCTAGTCAATTTTTTATTTTGGTGTATTTGTAATGGGATGTCTGGTGATGATTTTGTACATTTGTAAATGTTGGAATGTCAATAGTTACACAAATTTCAATTTGGGAGGCGGGTATAGGTACCGCCATTTATCACCATTTATTGGATACCAACACTTCTGTCACAGGTCACCCCAAGTGGTTCGCTACGTTTGGTGACTTAGCAGGGGTGGCTTATCATTTAACGTATAGATAGGAGGGAGGGATAGATTCATGCATCCGTCACTCCTGGACACACTGACCCCAGATTTCTACCCACCCTCATATCTTATTCCTTCTCCGAACTTCCTCTCCTTCCTTTCCTAAAAAGACCTACACAGAGTCCCCACAGATGACTTAGGTCCTGAAGGGAATACTTTTTCCTCTGAGCCTCCTGTGTGGAGCTAATGTGAAAAAATATAAATGAATTTAATGCAAGCTTTATAGAGTTCAATTAAATAATACGGTTTCACAAAAACTAGCACAACTTTTACATGATTTTTTTGTCTCTTGGCTAACATTTTGGACTGTTTGGAATGAAGGTTGGCAGTTTTGTTAGGTGTAATTATGGCGACTAATTATTATTTTTTTTTTTAATGCCGGCAACCCAGGCATTTATTGTAATAATAATATCTTATGCAAACAAGTTAGTAGCCCGCCTCACTAGACTAAGTCTGTTCCGAGGCGGGTACATGTATGTACATATACATAAACATACATACGCATAAATTTACATATATGTACATACATATATATACATACATACATACACTCATATCACACATACATACACACAGGTATTCGCATACGTGTACATAATCGAACACATAGATACATATTAAAACATAAATACAAATAATCAAATAAGAATTAATTTAAAATAAAACAATAACTTTGTAAACACCACTTTTATTTAATACTTTATGCCGACCGGGTTTCGCTACAACCGTAGCTTCATCAGGGCAGTATAATACTCTACTAACATTAGGTTACATTTGTGTTATAATATATATTTTAACAAAAAATGGGCTGGGCTGGACTCGTCAAGTGGAGGAGGAAGAGGGAGGCATAGATGGAGAATTGGGAAGGGAACGGACGTGTTCTTTATCAATAGGGAACAATCTTAGTATGGGACTTTTATTTAAATTAAGTTGGTTATTTACTACCTTACTATTAGTGTTTATGGCTTTCCTAAGTTCAAGTGCCTCTAAATTATCCAACCTTAGACCGATGTCGTTTTTATGAATAAGTCTGGCGCCAGCGTTTTTGTCAAATTTATGATCGTTTTCAATCAAGTGGTTTGCAAATTCTGAAAATCCAGAGCTGTGTAAACATCGAAGATGTTCTTTGACACGGGTGTTTATGTTGCGCGCTGTTTTACCAATATAAAAAAATAAAGAACACGTCCGTTCCCTTCCCAATTCTCCATCTATGCCTCCCTCTTCCTCCTCCACTTGACGACTCCAGCCCATTTTTTGTTAAAATATATATTATAACACAAATGTAACCTAATGTTAGTAGAGTATTATACTGCCCTGATGAAGCTACGGTTGTAGCGAAACCCGGTCGGCATAAAGTATAAAATAAAAGTGGTGTTTACAAAGTTATTGTTTTATTTTAAATTAATAATGTCACATCACAAAGTATCCGCTTCATATGAACAAAAAAAAAAAAAAAAACAAATAAGAATTATTGGGAGTTGAAATACAGTTATCATGGAGTTAACATATTTCCATAAAACCAAAAGTTCATCAGATTAATTCATCAGAATTAGAACTACCTGCTCGTTAAACTTGTTGACCGGTCAGTGGCTGAGTTGGCATCGCGTCTAGATCTCACCTAAGTGTCATGGCTTAGTCTTCACGACACAAGCAACATTTTCCGCATACCGTTATGGTAGTAGGATTTTTTCAAATATTATCAGGTTATTTGTAACCTAAAAAAAAAAGTATGTTACAAACACTTCAGTACTTCCACTAAAGTTTGTTTAATATCATTAATTTTATACTAATTCAGCTCGGAAATTGGGTTAAAAATAATTACCATCTTGTACTAAATTCACAGGGAATTATTTATTCTATTTTTAATTTTTAACTTTATGAGTAAAAACTCAAATTGTAATATTTAAATAAATGAAGACAATATAAGCGAAACTCAATCGAAAATCTGGAAACAGAAAAATTCGAAAAACATATTGACACCTCTGGGACTCGAACCCAGGACCTCTTGCTCTGGGTTCGAGTCCCAGAGGTGTTTCCAGATTTTCGATTGAGTTTCGCTTATATTGTCTTCATTTATTTAATTATTTATTCAATGAAATACAACATTTTTCTTAATTTTTATGTTTGTAAAAAAAATTGTGACCCGATTTAGCCTTTTTTTCTCTGGCAGTGGAATTTTTCAAGCCTGGAAAATTGTTTTACATATTCTTGTAAAACTAAATTGAAGTGATCTCATTTTTGCAAAATAATTTTATAATCATGATTAAGACAGACACATAAAATTTAGGGCGATAACTTACTCCTCTGCTACAGGTCACCCCAAGTGGGCAACTTAGCAGAAGTTCCCGGGTTCATGGGATGAGGTTTGTCCAAATCTTGGCGACGGGTGATTTTGCCCACCTCTCATTCCGTGTTTCTTTCCCAGAACATCCTCTCCTTCCTTTCCATAAAAATACTCTTTACACAGCATCCCCAAAGATGACGTGTCCCTGAGGGATTTTTTTTCCTAGTTACTTCCTTAATAAAGCACCCGCCGTTTTCTAATCCCAGCTAACAACTTTATAATAATTTTTATTAGGCGTGTACCTAAAGAGAGCAGAACCGAAATATATGGTCCACTATTTTTTTATAACATCCGCAATTAACAATTTGGTTGTTAAATTTGAAACCGTCAAGGACATACTTTGAGGGCCAATTTAAAGCGGCTTGTTAAAGAAATAAAATTACCTCAGTATTTTAAAATCCTTTCAATAAAAGAGCTGACGTTTTTTTCAGATTTCTACCAAAGACTGTCATCTCCGTAGGCGAATAAATTATGAAAGTTCATTTACAATTTGTGACGCAATCCTTCAACGTCTTAATGAGGATTTTTGAGGATTAAGTGAGAGAATTCGCTACATTTGTACCTTTAAAATATACAATTCGTCAACGTCATATTGAGGAACTTTGAGGATTAAGTAAGAGACAAAATCCGCTACATTTAGATACTTAGATAACACAATACGCAGTCACAACCGGAAGTATATAATTATTAAATCAAATTCTAGACATATCGACTCTTTTCTACAAAAAAACTTAAATTGATTACGAAAGTTTATTGTTTTATCTAGTAAAGCCATGTTTTAAATTTTGAAAAATATATAAATTTTTTTATAATAAAGTTTATTTCGTTGGTCATTGGCAGATTTGTTAAATTTTCAAATGAAATGTTGTTTTATACAATACACATTTCAAATCATACAATCATACTGTAAAATAAATCAATAAATTATCTTTTTTTTTTTTTTTTTTTTTAAATGTTTATTTAGTTATTAATTGTACAATAATTTCTCTTACTTAAATCTTACAAAACTGATCAATCAGTTTGATTGTAAAAAATCTCTCATTTTTCCTATTTATTTACTTACAACATATAAAATGTTTGATATTTTGGTGCTTAATACATATCTAGTAATTATTTAATAATATAATACTTAATATTAAAATACTTAACTAATTATTGTTATACTTATTATAACATAAATTTTATTTTGAACAGTAGTTAAAAGATCTAGGTACCTATTCGTTCACAATATTATTTGTTTTTCATAGATTTAGGTATTTTTATACAATATTTTAGTTTTCATGTTCTATTGAAGTAGAATGATCTAACTTTAGTTTTGATTTTTGAATATGATGTCTCGTTTTTAATATTTTCAGGCAATGCATTAAATATTTCCGGAATTTTATGCCTTTTTGTTCTATCACCGTATACATTTTGAGATTTATTAATAATAAACATTTCTGCTTCTCTATGCCTAGTGGGGTAGTTATGGTTTACAGGTTTTTTGAATTCTGTATTCCAGAATTCATCTAGAGTTAATTGGTAATCTACCCTACTATGTATAGAGAGCACATTACACAAGGAGAACATTTTTTTATAATCGCCATCACATAATTGAACTTTTTTTTTGCCTGATATCAATTTTAGGAAACGGATTTGTAGTTGTTCTATTTTATTTAAGTACGTTTTGTACGTTAATCCGTAACTATTTATTCCGTATCCTATAATTGATTCTGCTAATGCGTTATATATACAGTATAATATATTTTTATTAACAAAGTTTTTTAGGTGATAAAATTTCCCTAATATGGATCTTAATCTATTACATACATTTTCAATATGAATTGACCAGGAATCTAGGAATGCTACTTTTCAGATTTTTTTTGGTGTTAAAATAAAATTATTTGAAAAATCCGAGTACGTATTTTGTGACAAATATACTTCAGTTTGTCTATAAATATCTTGTAAAATAATATATTTTAGATTTTTTTACATACTATTTTGCTTAGATATTATTGAAAAATTATAAATACCTGACTTGGATATAGCAAATTTTGAGTGAAATAAACTCTATATTGAGTTATTAGTTAAAAATGCTGGTACGAAGGATAATCAATCTTTCTCATCGGAACTGCACTGCTTTTACGTTTCTTCTTCTTTGTGTGCCGTATCAGGTCCCCCCGACCGCGACGTTGGCGATCACTCTTGAGAATGTCTCTCTGTCTTGCGCTGCCCGGAATAGCTCCTCCACACTTCTAATGCCGGTCCACTCTCGTATATTACGCAGCCAAAACATTTATCTCCTACCAGGCCCTCGGCGACCCTCTATCTTGCCTTTCAATATCAAATGGAGAAAGTGATACTTCTCCCCTCGAAGTATATGACCCAGATATGAAATTTTCTTGATTTTTATTAATGTAAGCAGTTCTCTATCTGCTCTAGCCCGCCTGAGAATTTCTGTGTTGGTGATCATGTCGGTCCATGGGACCTTGAGCATTCTCCGATGAAGCCACATTTCAAAAGCCTCTAACCTGTTTATGGTATTTACTTTCAAGGTCCATGTTTCACATCCATAGAGCAAGACCGACCACACATAACATTTTAGCATTCTCTGCCTTAGTTTTAAGCTGATATTGTCATTGCAGAAGAGGGATTTCATTTTAATAAACGCAGTTCTTGCTGCTTCAATTCTGCATCTAACCTCCACATCTGGGTCAAGAGTCTCCGTGAGAATACTGCCGAGGTATCTAAATCTTTCCACCTTTTCGACATTGCAACCATTTAACTGTATCACTGATTCAGAGTGATCTAGTCATCCAAATGTCATCCATTTAGTTTTATTGACGTTGATTGTTGGGCCCAGTTGCTCACCAGCATTATTAACAAGATTTAATAGGTCTTGGAGGTCATCGATACAGTCAGCTAGTAATACAGTATCATCTGCGTATCTTATGTTATTAATGACAACTCCGTTGATCTTCAGACATAGTTGGAATATATATAGCTCTTTTAAAGACATAGTTGGAATAGAGATTAAACAATAGTGGCGACAGGATACAGCCTTGTCGTACTCCACGCTGAATGGCAATTGCATTAGATCTCTCATTCCCATGTCTTATTTCTGCTGTTTGGAACCAATACAGGTTTTTAATGAAATTCTGGTCTCTGGTGTCAACGTTACAATCCGCAAGCATTTTCATTAGGTCAGCATGTTTTACCCTGTCAAATGCCTTTTCGTAGTCAATAAAACAGGCAAAGACTTCCTTTCTTTGGTCACGACACTTTCGCAATAGTACGTCGATAGACAATAATGCTTCACGTGTCCCGAACGCATTTCTGAAACCAAACTGCGTGTCATCCAAGTCCTGCTCGCACTTATTGCGTATCCTGGCATGTATTATTTTAAGGAATAATTTAATGACATGACTCATCAGGCTTATTAATCGATAGTCACTGCACTTCTTAGGGTATTGTTTTTTAGGCAATGTCACGATGGTGGATTTTAGCCAATCTTGGGGTATATTCCCTGTGTCATATATAACCTCAACAGGTAGTCAACATTTTCATAATTAAAGAGCTTCAACACCTCAACTGGAATATCGTCTGGTCCGCACGCTTTTCTATTGTCTGAAGTCTTTATCGCATGAAGAATTTCTGATTTTAAAATCGATGGTCCATGCAATGCCATGTTACGTTTAACGTTTTATTATATTTGTGATTTGAAACTGTCGATAACAACTAAAAAAACGTGAATAAAAATTAGAAATTTTTGTAGTGGGCTGTTTTTGGTCTTCAATTATTATTTTGACGATTTCCGAGGCCTAAATGTTAAATTCTTTGTCCCCGGATCCATCCCGATAGTAACCCAGTGTGTGCAAATAAAGGTTTTTTATTGTGTGATTGACTTCACACATCATTTATATAAAGAAAAACATATTACATACGTGCCAAATAATAATAATGACAGGAATTTGATAATTTGTACGATGTCGTCATGTCGTCGTGAAAAATCATCTGAAAGGCGCTGAAGCACTACGGAAAAAGCTTGGCTTTGGCTCAGCTGCATTCATCTCTCCATCTCATAACCCCCCCCCACTTCCTTTAGCCTCACAACATCCATACTAATATTATAAATGCGAAAGTGCATGTGTTTGTTTGTTACGCTTTCACGCCTAAACCACTAAACTGATATATAAAGCTACATTATATAGTAAAATAGGCTATATATAATGGTAAGCTTATGAAATTATGGCCTTATGAAATTGGAGTGGGAAGAGGGAAGGTGGAGGAGGCGGAGTGAAACAGGACGAATGGGAAAGGACACGCAGGGAGAAACAATTTCTTTATTAAATGGCACAGCAACGCACGCTGGGTACCAGCTAGTATCCAATAAATTGGCTCAAGTCGGTTGGGGCTCCAGTGCAGTATTCAAATAAAAATAAAAATAAAACTCTTTCCTGTAAACATTATACAGAATTTTCTAGAATTAATCCATTTAGCTGGCTCCGATTAAAAAAACAAACAGACACTTGCTTTTTCTCACTCGCGAAGGGTATTTTATTTCATTTCCGCTCACCACGGATCATAAATTAATGGCCGTTTCCCTTTCGACCGTTGGGTCGGTTCGGTCCATAAACATGAAAAATACGGCTACATATCGCCGAAGACATATTACATGCACATTAGTGTGCCATTAATACACGTAGGTTTTCTCCTTGAGATACTATTATCGAAGAGTTTCAAATGTGCTTTAGTAGGTACTATTTAAATAATAATCATGATTTTCTTTCATAAAAGTACTTTTTAAATAAGTGACAATATTAGTGAATTTTTTGATTCTATTGTGATCTTCAAATTTCAACAGTTGATAATACGACTTAATCTCTAACCACAGGCTCCTGGATGTGTAGGATTTTATGGGTTTATAATATATGGGCATATACAAGAGTTGTACGGGTAAACGTGGATTAGGCATAAATAGTTATTTAACATGCGGTAGTAAAAAAAAACTTTATTTTGATAACATTTCCCTCTGAAACCTGACCTGAAGCATATTTTAATGCTTATTAGATACTTAATGCTAATTTAATACTTACCCCAAGTCAGGCCGCACAATGTTTAGATTTAGAAGCGGCAACAGTAGCATAACCATAATGGATTGTGATGCACGCAACTGTTGTAAGGCCGATACGGTTTGGAGATGCGCATACGAGCGACGCGACACTAGGGAGCCTTTTTTAAGTGAAACTTCTTTAGCTCCATTACCCAAAAAAAATCAACATTTTTATTTTTGTAAAATCAATATCCAATTTTTAAACCACTTTAAAATAAACAGGCAAAAGAAAAGAAAGCGACATAAAGCGACTTTCTGGTTTCACTTCTAATGCGTATGAATTGCACACGATTTAAAAAAAATATTTAAATTTTTGGAATAGATTTTAATTGTCGCCGCAACTAAAGTCTTCAACAATTATTCAAAAGCATGCCTATATAAAGTAAAAATAGGTAGAAGTTGTATCACGTCATCGTGGAACATTCAAAAGCGTACTTGGTAACATGCTCGCGCGTCGCAGCCCGGAAACCCGAAGGTCCTGGGTTCGAGTCCCAGAGATGCCAATGTCTTTCTCTGATTTTTTGTTTCCATATTTTCAATTGAGTTTCGCTAATATTGTCTTCATGTAGTTATATATAATTTGCTTTCGAGTGTTCTAAAAATTCCAAAATTGGGTCACCTTGCCATTTCGTTACATGACATTTGAGTTGGAAGTGTTACAAATCTAAAAATAATTCGTCACCTACAAAAACTTTAAACGATAATATATATTTTTACGGTAAAATCATTAATGAATGAGAATGAGTATTTTTGTAATTTGTTTTTGGGGTGTTATGCCGTGTTGTGTTGGTGAGTATGAGTATTAATGTTACTCGCTTACCACATGGTGTGCGTTTAATGAAATAAAGTTTTTTTTTGCTTATTTTAAAATATCATAATAGTTAACCACTTCGACCCCTAAGCGTGTTTACACGACAATATAACAATAGCAGTCAAGTACAATGAGCTAGTATTCAATCTAACGCGTGTGTTCCCACAAAAATCGTTATAACTCTGTTATATTTCTAGTGACAACCCTAAAACAAACAATTATTATTTTTTAATTTATAAACTAACGTTTAGACAAGATTTTTATGCATAGCACAAAGGGTAACAATTATTACAAGCAATAATTGTCAGCCTAAAACACTCATTTACATTGAAAAATCTTCCGAGAAAAGATACTTGCCGCCAACGGGACTTGAACCCGTGTCCTTCCGATTGCCGGTCGAATGCTCTGACCACTGAGCTATGGGGGCTTATCAAATACCCGCCAATTAATTCAATATATACTAGTGTTTAATTGTTGAATGAAACACTAGTATATATTGAATTATTTGGCGGGTATTTGATAAGCCCCAATAGCTCAGTGGTCAGAGCATTCGACCGGCAATCGGAAGGACACGGGTTCAAGTCCCGTTGGCGGCAAGTATCTTTTCTCGGAAGATTTTTCAATGTAAATGAGTGTTTTAGGCTGACAATTATTGCTTGTAATAATTCCTAAAACAAACAGTTTTCACCCATCGCATACGCGCCGTTCGACATTGGTATTTTTTTATTAAATATTCTTGTATGAAATGGTAAAAAAAGTAAGGTGACAGTAAAGCTTTAATTTCGAAGCGGAAATAACACAAAATTTTTCAATCTGATAGTGCGACTGTAATCGCAAAATACCTGAGTGGTTAAATAGAAATACGAAAGAATCCCCTTAATCCACTAGTCAATAATAACTAATTGACTTACGGCTTAGATTACACGGAATGAGAAACGCTAACAAGAGCCTAGCGAGAATTATCTCCTTACGACAATTTGATTACGTAAAAGAAAAGCGCCCGTACCATTAGAACTGCTAAGACAAGGGATTTATTAATTTTCTTTTAGTAGAAGATTGCCAAAAATCAAATTCTTTTCATACACGTGGGGTAATAATATATAAAAAATTTATTTATTGATGCTACTCCATTTCCCAGAGGGAGTAAATATAGAGGATGAAACGACACATCTCCGCTCACACTAGTGCTTCTTCGTCTACTTTGACAGATAATAACACTTCAATCTTAATTTTCAGTTTACTTTTATTTGGATAACCAACACCCCCTGTCATTGGTTACCATAAGTGGTTCGCTACGTTTGGTGACTTAGCAGGGGTACCCAGGTTCATGAGGTGGGGTTTGTCTAGGTCTTGGCGGCACATGCGTTTTTGCCCACCAATTGCGTGGCGGGCCGGATCGTGAAAGCCTGGTAGATTTAGACATCTTTTCTCTCCTCTCTCCACCTGTACCGCAGTGGAAGGGGTGAATTCATACTTCCGTTACTCCTGGACCTCAGATTCTTACCCACCCTTCACAGCTTTTTCCTTCCCAGAACTTCTTCTTCATCCTTTAAAAAAATCAGTTTCATAAAGATGGTTTCATTTCTATTGAGTGTGCAATGTGGGAAGGCTACGAAGGACCGCACAAAGAGGAGACCGATTTTACTATCTCATTCTCTAGCAGGCTAAATCCTATCGATGTATGTGTTTGTCTCTTTTTAGTGTCGCTAAATAGTTTTTAAATAATTTTTCGTTTCATTACTTTTAAATCAACGGTGCTAAAGAAGTTTTCCCTTTTAAAAAAATCGAGTGCAGTTTACATGCCGTAAAAACGAAACTTTACCAAAACAACCTCAACTAATACTTGAAAAGTAAGGTCATAATCAAAGCGACCAATGAGCGCAGACCTAGCGTAATTTGCGTTTCATATCTCAACCAATAGGAGCTTTTAAAAGTGACATCATAATTAAAGCGGTCAATGCAGTAATCGTCGGATCCGTTTCATCCAAAATCCAAATCACAGCGGGGCTATAAAAGTTTCACTTCAAAAGTGTCACTAACAGGCGTTGAATAAACGTCGTGCTTACGCAAAGTACTAAACAATATAGGTAATTGAATTCAGATCTAATTTCTAACAGGCCACAAAAAATAACCCTTGGATTAGAAACATTCGATTTTGAACCATCTCTCTGGTATGCGTCGTTTGAATAACGAAATCAATGGTTCAACGCGCTGAGCCTCTCTCGACTAGCAAAAGAGCAACATAAAGTGTGCGGCCTTCCCATCAATTTTAAATATAGCAGCTCAGCGCATTGTGTGGGCGTCGTGTGGACGGAAAAAAATGAAATTGATATATTCTCCAACTCACCAATAATTCGAACAAATTTTAAATAGCAATAAAAAAACGAGTGTGCTTTAGACCACGACTGAAGTAAAACTTCTTTAGCTCCATCCATGATAGGAAGAGAGAAAGAAAATGTGCGCGCGCACTGTTCTCTCTTGCTCCTACAGTGTGATACAGACAATAGGCATGCACTGTGTCTTAGATTTACAAAACGTAACTGGCCACGAGAGAAACTGAGAGAAAGAAAATACGTGCTCGCACCTCTCTCTCTTGCCCCTACAGTAATATACGAAACGTAACTCTCTCTCTCTTTCTATCTTCACTAACTTATATCTCCCTTTCAACTACCGTTCGCCTCGCTTTTCGTAACGCTTTCGTCACGCATTCGTCAACTTACTCTAAAGCTAAATCTTACTAAGATTTAATAAAAAAAAAAATTAACCTATTAAATCTTGTATTTTGCACTTATTACGGTTATTCACCTCCCTCCCTCTACTTTATAAAGAAATTCAATTATTTATTTTCGTATCTAATGAACGTTCTCAAACGGTGAATTAATTAATTGCCTTACTTTTATTTTGCCTGAATTTGGGATGCGGCAATAGATACCGCCGCCTCGGGAACAATTTTTTCTATAACCGACACCTAATTTATATTTAATAGGTCGCTACGTTTAATGACTGAACTGAACCTCGGATTCCTACCCACCCTGAGGGGTATGAGTACCTTCCTGTTCTTTCTTTCATTGAAAAACACCCTCCACACAGCATCCCCAAGGATTACATAGGCCCTGAGGGCCTTTGAATAGAGGCCGGAAATTAATAAAGTTACACTTCCTCTTCTATTACTCCGACTTTTGACAAGATAACGATATTTACAAAATATTTTTTTTTCAGTATACATAATTTATTATACAAAAATACGTTCTTATTCTTCAATTCTTAGAACTGGATTTTTTCTAAGTTTTGGAAATAATTTAGATTATATTCCAGGAGAGCAGACGACATATAATAAAAATACATACTACGATATAATTATTCGAGGAAGTTGAAATAAAGTTTAACTGTGTGTTGTTTAACCTTTATTGAATGTGTTTTGATAACATCCCTAAAAAATATAGGTAAAAGAAAAAATACGATGAAAAAGTCAATATTATATATTTACTAGCTGACCCAGAAAACGTTGCTTTGTATGCATTATGAAAGTCCGATGAGGTCGGCGTAGCGCCATCTGTCATTCAACAACATAAATAATTTCGTTCTGTTTGAAATACGAACGATGGTTAAATTTGTTCATACAAAAATACTAAAATCGTGATAAAAAAATGGGAGAGTGGGGACAGGAGGGTGAAAATTTAGTTTTATAGGTATTTTTTTATGCTAAAAAAAGAAAAAAAAATGTCGAAAAAATTCTCTTTTTTTCTGGATAGGGACACGCTAATCACCTAGCGGTATGAAATATACTTTACGACCTACCAAAATACATAAAAAAATTATAAAAATCGGTCAAACCGTTTAGGGGGAGTGCGATCGCAAACACAGTGACACGAGATTTATATATATATCTACATCAGTGATTCCGAAAGTGGGTGATATTAGCTTCCGCTTAACCGAAGTCGTCCAGGAGGTTGGTGATGGCCTCAGGGACAACATTACAACAGTGTAGGATAAGGGACGGGAGAAGACGCAAACACAGTGACACGAGATTTATATATATATATATATATATCTACATCAGTGATTCCGAAAGTGGGTGATATTAGCTTCCGCTTAACCGAAGTCGTCCAGGAGGTTGGTGATGGCCTCAGGGACAACATTACAACAGTGTAGGATAAGGGACGGGAGAAGTCAACGAGAAAGCGCTGATAATATTTTTTAGATAAGAGGTTTTTACTTTTTACATAAATTAACACAGATTTCCGTAAGTTCTGAATAATGTGTTTCCACGTCGGCGCAAGACATCCTACATTACGCTTTGGAAATTTGTTTAAACTTGTTCACAATAATAAACATTATATTTTTCAAAAAAAATATATCTGAGTGTGCAATTCATACGCGGTAGAAGTGAAACTAGAAAGTCGCTAGATGTCGCTTTCTTTTCTTTTGCCTGTTTATTTTAAAGTGGTTTGAAAATTGGGTATTGATTTTAACGTTTATTTTTTTTGGATTTGGTAGGTTTCAAACTTCTGGGCTCGATGTCTCTCTGGGCGCTGAGAGTCAGGCGCTTTATACTGCTGCGCTATCGGAGGCTCGCGTAGCCGTGAATTTTCTGCATTATATTAGAACCGAGGACCGTCAAATAAAAAAAAATTGTGACGCATTTCAGTTTCATCCGAATTTCGAATTACAACGAGAAGTTCACTTCAAAAAATGTTACGCGGAGAATTTAAAAGAAGCATAAAAGCATTAAATTAATTGAAAAGCATGTACTTTGGCCAAGTGGAATATGTAAATGACTGTAACTGGGAGCCAAGATCGTTTGCAGGGACGAACTGTATTTATGCAAGTTTTAATGAAAAACGATGCAACCCCAAAGAGACGATTCACGCAAAATGACATACAGATAAATAATTATTAAATGGCAGCACTGTGAAAGTAAGCAAACTCAAACGTTTTGAAATATTTTACGTTGTGGTCCTGGCAACATTTTGCTGAACTAAGCTCAATACTTTTCTATTACAATCTAGTAATATGCACCATCAAATATTATGAATGTAAATATGCAAAAATAAAAATATGTATGTACATGCAATTGCTAACATGATAGAAACAATTTCAAAACTTCATGAATAAAAACATCACTTTAATTAACAATTTATTAATAAAATTGGTCTGAGGTTAAATTTTTATTTGTAATTTGTCAGTTTTAAAATTTTATAATCATTGAAGATTAAAATCATAACCATATACACATAATTTACGCTGTTATAAACAAGCATTTCGATGGCTTCGAAAAACAATGTCGGATCTGCTAAAAATTGAAAATCGTTTTGTTGACTTATTTTAATTTCCTTTTGATGATTTAATAAACCTGTATATGCGGAATGTTTAATGAAATGCAAAATATTAAAACAACATAGTATTTCTTGATCTCAAAAACAGTAAAAATGTAGAATCGAAACATAAACAGTACATTAACGATATCCCACATTGTTCTTCGTGAGCGTCGCATCGATTTGCTTTTTTAAGATTAGTTAGTTTAATCTAATGTAATTTCCTAGCTCTATTTGTTATTTTTTTTTAATTAAAGGCACAAGTACCATTTACACACACGAAGGTTATTGACAGGTAATGTACAATATAGAAAGAATAGAGAAATCATAAGATTGTCTACCTCCGTAGGTAGGCAAAACAAAATAATATAAATTAGTACAAAGTAAATTAAAACAAAGAATAAGAAACAAAAAAAACACCTGCTATTCAGTGACCTCGTTAAAATATGCACTGCTAAAGCGTTTAATAAGTTCAACTCTATACTTCAGAAGAGACGTGTTGTTATAAATAAGTTTGTTTCTTCAAATCAAATCAAATCAAAAAATATTTATTGTAAAATAAAAATTACAAAAGGTGTAGCTTATGGGTAGACCCCATTTCTTCCAGCTAACCGCATTTATTTAATTACAATGTTTATATAATATTATTTGTTTTATTATAGTTGCAATGTTTATACAGATAAAATAACAATATTCCAATGGAAAAAAAATACAAATATATATACCAATAAAAATAGGCGTTTCATTTACGTGAGGTATTCACTCAACGTGTAGTGACATTTATTAACAAGGAAAGTGTTTAGTGACGATTTGAATTTGTGTGTATCTTGTATTTGTTTAATGTTATGTGGAAGGTTGTTATATACTTTAATGGCCATGTAGTATGGTCCTTTTTGGAATGTTGTTTTGTTTGCTTTTGGTATTAATAGGTTTTCTGTGAGCCTTGTAGCGTATTTATGTGTTGAGTTTTTTAGTGGGAACTTGTCTGTAGATGATCGCACTAACATGCATAAATCCATTATATATATGTCTGTGACTGTTAGAATTTTCAGATTTTTAAACATAGGTCTTCCTTGTTTGTATTCTTACGTTTAATTCTAATATATAATTTTGTACGACTGCTTCCATGCATTTTCTGAAATGCAACATCCTTTCTCTCCACGCTGTGATGAACCTAACTGTAACTTTGTACAAAAATAAAAATTGTTACTAACGTAAAGAACCATCTGTGATTTTAAAACTAAAAGCTACGAGTATGATCAAAATACATAAATTTCGTATTTTCTCGCAAAACATTGAAAAAAAAACGAGTTTGCTTTATACCAAACAACTGAAGTAAAACTTCTGCTCCATCTATATGATAGGAAGAGAGAAAGAAAATGTGCACGCGCACTGCTCTCACTTGCTCCTACAGTGTGATACAGACAATAGGCCTGCGCCTGCTACCGTTCGCCTCGCTTTTCGTAACGCTCTCTCCCAAGCATGCGTAAAGAAGTTTTACTTAAAAAATTGGTGCAATAAAATGCCATATTTTCTTTTTTGTTGACTCGGGAAGTAGAAAAACAGGCCAAATTTCATGATCCCAGAGGTCTCCGATATAATTTTTTTGCTGTTTTATATATTCTTCATGTTCAGGACAATACATTTTGAGAGCTTCGTACCTTTATTAAAAACTAACAAAATTTTGATTAAAAACTAACAAATTTGCCTACTAACTATTTACTTTAATAATGTAGTAGATATTGGACACCGTGTATTATGTGTTTTAGGTTATTTTATTATTGACTTATTTTCCATATTATCGAAATTAACATAAAAAAGATGTGCACAATTATTTGCAATTACAATAACAAACGTTACCTCACATATTCCAGCCATAACATCAGTGCAATACTACATATTTTAATAAGCCCACTGCTGCAGGTATTATAGTGGAAAAGTGCAGGAATAATGAAATAACTTATGAGATGCATTGTTGGAATTCATTCTGTGTGAGTTTCATTGTGCAGCGAAGACAAAGCACATTCTCAGAAGGGTTTAAAGTTTTTGCATGCTCAGCGCAGCTTAATCTGGAGAGATAATGGTCGGTTAATCAACAAAAAAACGGTAAGTTTTTCTCCTCACTGCGGATGAATTTTTCCAGCAGATTTGCTTTTCAACTTGACGGCCTTCAATAACCCTCAATAAAGAGACGTGAAAAATTAATTTATATATTTATAAAAAATAAGTAGGTGGATAGGTACTAATTTATTTTATTAATTTTATTAATAGATTTTATAGCTTTTGGCTGCCACGGCCATCTTCAGGCTATTTAAAATTAGTGAGATAACTGGATCATAAAAATGTATATCCGCGGATACGGATCCGAATACGGATATTTGGTGTCAAGATCCGCGGATACGGATACGGATATTTGGTGTCGAGATCTGCGGATACGGATCTTTATTTTCTTATTCAATCGGTGTCGGCGCGCGAGACCTTGAAACTATAGTTGATGTTACGCCCGCCGCAATGACGGTAGAGTAACTTAATAAAATAAAATATTTGATTTTAAGAAATAAAAAATACTCTGAATGGAATTTAATAGTTTTTTAAATTCTACCTAATCACCCACATATAGCATTTCATCCTATCAATTGAAAATAAATAAGGGAAAAAATCCGTAAAAGATCCGTGAGAAAAGTATCGGATACGGATCTTTCTTTTCCCTCTGATATCCGCGGATACGGATACGGATATCCGAAACATCACTATTTAAAATATAGCTGAATGCATATATTACGTTAGCAAGGATACGTAGGAAAACATTCTGGGAATGATAAGAGTAGATGGAAATAATATAATAACAAGGTTTTAACAAAATATGTAAATATATAAAAGAGTTTAAGTAAAGTATTAATTACCACCAGAAGATATCAGTGACAGACAGAAACAGGTGTGGTCTAATTGTAAAATGTGGATTATTTTGAACATTTCTTTCAATTCAATCATTCCAAGCAACTACTCCCGACTGTCCGCCGCCATTGCATGTTATGAGGCTGAAAAGAGTAAGAAAGCGAAGGAGATGGGAAGTATTTGGCTTTTCAGATCTTTACCACCAAATCCGGATAAAGACATTGTAAGTCACAATTCTTTTCTGAATGGTGGTCTTTTACCAGTCTATGCGGAGGGTACACGACTCCAGCTAGATTAAGAGTTTCCAAAATAGAATTATTATATAATTTCCTCTGGAATTTTCTGGTTCCTTTCAAGACTTGTGCATTGTGCAAAGAAGTTGAATAAAATTTTGCGAAATGGTTTTATAATACACTTTAATACACATCAATCTGTGGAGATAATGGGTGGTTAAATCAATAAAGAAACACAGCTTCAAGTTCTACTCTTCACGGCGATTTTCTTACGCAGCGGATCTGCTTTGAATTTGCCAGATATCGAATCCCCAGCTTTCAATAACCCTCAAGGAAAGAGTAGATGCCGAAGGAATGGGTATATAGACGTAGAATCCATCGCTTCTTTTTATGCGCGATAGAAGAGACTTGAAAGGGTATCCAAACGGGATGAATGGTTCAACATGGATGAGCACTGAAAAATAAGTGTCAGAAACTTATTCAAAATTCAGACGTTTTATTCGAAGCTTACTTTATGATGGAAAAGGAGTTTGCGGGTTTTTTATTTTTTGTTATTAATGGTTCTAATATTAATTTTAATCTATTCGCGGTGTTTGGAAAAAATATTGTACAATCAACAAAATTGTGATGTTCTTTCAGAGACTTGTTGGTACATGATCACTACCCGGCCTCCCCCGGCCTCCAACACTCCTTTTTCGGAACGTTACAAAAAATAGATAAAATAATATGACGTTGGTCCTAGGTTTGAAGTGTTAAATTGTTATTAAATTAACTGGTGTACTTTATAGATTTCTAGGATAACTACCCGTTCCTTTACTAACATCAGTGTACTACGCCATGGTACATTCACACCCTTCTTATCTCTGCTGTATCTGGGGATTTGCCTAAATAAATTGATAGCTAATCTGCAGGTGGTTTAAAACCGTGCTCTCAGAAATGTTTTTGGACTTCCATGGGACACCCATGTCAGAGATATCTATTCAGTTTCTGGTATTATTCCAATCACAGTCCTTCCTAAACATGAAATCACAAGCACTCTCCTACCCAACACAACAATCAACTCACACTAACATCACGCCACTTTACAATCAAGACATCCACACTCACAATACTCGAAATAGCAATAAAATCCGCATACCTCAAACACACACTACAAAACATGGGATAAAATCTCTGAACTATGTTGCCTATACACTATATAATTCGCTACCAGATATGTACAAGGGAATCCAGCAAAATAAAAAACTCAGAGTAATGCTTTAAAAGAATATTTTTTAAGTATGTTTAAGAATAAACCTTTGTAATTTTCTTGTCATTTTCAATTGTCTTGTTTCTTTTCTTTTCCATTTAGTTGTAATCATCCATATCTGTATAACCTTGTTCCTTTTTTCTTTAATTGTTTTCTATTGTTGTTTGTTCTACTCAACCTGTCTTTTATTTTTTCTTCTATATTGTAAGTGAAACTATATTTTTAATATCTAAATACATTTGTAAAACTTTAATTATTTCCTCCCACCCATGATTGTTCCCACCCATGATGTTCCTCCTGTCCTAAAATGAGTTCTTTAAGTCATCGGGATTGCTCTAGCAAGAAATAAAACAATAAAAAAATAAAATAAAATAAACGCTAACTAACCCATGATGGAAATAATGTTGGGAGTGCTCGAATCCAGAAATTTTTCTGTGCAAATTTCATGTGGACAATAGATTTTTGCTGGTCAGAAATCAAATAAATAGATTCAGTGCTACACAGTGAAGATTGTGCATTTGTCGACATTGAAAACTATCTTTTGTATTGCTATTTTTGAAAAATAAATTAGCACGATGACACCTGAAGTTAAAAATATGCTGTTGTCAATAAGTGGAAAAATGTAAAAAAATGTAAAAATTTGGTACGATAAATAGGATATTTTTACTTTTTTTTGTTCTGAAGTAAAAATTAAAAAAAGTATTCCTGAAGTAAGAAATAGTTAATGTCAATATTATACCCGAAGTTAAAAAGATGTATACATCAATACGTGGAAAAATGTAAATACCTAAATCTAAAATTTTGTTCGATAAATTGGGTATTTTTACTGTGTTTTTATTCTCGAAAAAAAATCGACATTAAAGGTTTTTTTTTTCATTTTGATGTTGACGAATACATTTTCTATATCGATTCAAAATGTGCCATTTTCGATTTGTCGCCAAAACGACATGTTCGCTTTCATTCATGAATTCGGCGGCGGGCAACGTTGGTGACATTCGTTGTACCAGCGGTTTCTATATCATAACTCTGGTCAGTAGAACTTGCTTTTTTCAAATCAATAATTATGAATGAAAGTATTAAAATTGCACATTTTTAATACAAATTTCCGAAACAGAAAAACATACTATAAATTTTCCTCACATTTAACCGGTGTTCATAGTTTGGGAAAATGTCCAATTTGGTATATAAATACTTAGTGGTGTCTCTAAACAAGCACATCGAAATAGATCACGTTCACCGATAAATGTGATGAATTATTTATCCGTCTTCATTTATTCACACCACTTCTGGATATCACACAATAGATATAATCTAGAATCTAAAAAAAAAACATATTTTCACATCAAAACCGATTATTACTTAAAATATTTGTCAAAAGAAGCGAAGCTAGCAGTCCACAATGGAGTGCTTGTAGCTTGATTTATGGCAGTGACGCATGGAACTGGCAGAACAAGGATGAAAGTAGACTTAATGCTGTAGAAAGGAGATCTATCAGGGTTACGTGTTAGAAAAATCATATATGATCGTACGATAAATGTGGAGGTCGAATGAACCAGATGAGAAAGAATGCAAGGCCGATGTAAGCGTTATGAGTAAGATTAAGAAAGGGACCCTCCGATTGTTTGGGCATGTAACGCGAATGAACGAAGAAAATGGTGTAAGAAGAATAAATGACGCAAATGTGAGAATGGTAGAAGAAGTCGGGGACGCTCTTCGAATAAGACTTGGCACGATCAAGTGAATCAGATACTTGAGTCGGGCCTTGCCAAGAGTCAGAATAAAAGAAGAGTATGCATGCATGAGATAAATATGTATGAATGTGAATGTGAGTGAGGCAAAGGGTAGTTTCTCCAAATAGGAGTAAGAGTAGTTTGGCGTTCCGTCCTCTCTGCCTACCCCTGCGGGGAAACGGCCTGATGGTTCATTAGTTAGTTATATTCAGCTTTAGCATCCGGTTGTACAAAAAAAAATATTTTGTTTAAAATAAAAGCCAGGAAATGGATATTCAATTATTTAAGGTTCCATACAATATGACATCGCTCGGGAAAATTTCAGAAAGGTTTTAAGTGATTCAATAACGCTGAGGCCGGACCCAAACTTCTGAAATCATATGTCAAACCTAAAGTGAACCGAATGACCGACATTTTTTAGATTCAACATTACGTTCCTAATGCAGTTATTATCATTATACTATGTCAGTATTTTGTGAAAGTTTGGTTTATATTGAATTTATCATTAGATAATCGTCTTATTTATTATTTTCTCTTCTTTCTTGTTTTATGTTTAACAATTTATTTTTATCACAATTTACACTTCATTTCAGTATTTTTTTAAATGTTGAACGAAATGAAAAATTATACAGTCATTAGAATTCATAAACCGTCCCCTGGAAAGAAAATTTGGGAGTTATTCAGTAATTTTTCTAAAGTGATACTTCTTTAGCTCCGTTGTGATTTAGAATTTTCATGAAACGCAAATGATGCATTAAAGCACCCGCAAAGCATCAAACTGAAACTGTTGTCACTTTTCACGGCTCCTATTGGTTGAGATTGTTGAGATTGTAATTTTCGCTTCTACCGCTTGTAAACTGCAATCGATGTTTTTTACATTAGCTCCACACTTAGGCCCTTAGGAAAAAAACGTCCCTTTGTCATCTTTGGGGATTCATCATTTAATTACTGCACAAAAGATATTCAATCCGAAAAAAATTATAACATTTTTAAGAAAAAAATTAAAATACATTTCACCACTAAGTAATTTCATGTTTGTGTTATATTACGCCCACTTATATTTTCAATGTGTACACAGGTTTTATATTTTATAATTAAAAAAAAAACTTTCTTCCTAAAATAGTGCACAGGTATATAATTTTACATACATGTTGTTTTTATTTTATTTTTTCATAAATACGCTCATGGTAGCATCAATTAAACATATATCAAAATATCAATTGTGTTAGTACTCCCTCCCTAAACACGAGAAATTCTCAATTAGAGAGGTATTATTACCACCATTAAAAAATATTTGCATTACATGTACATAATTAAAAAAATAATTGTACTTATACCTAACTTTGTAAAATTGTAAAAATGGAATAAATAAAAAAAAAAAAAATAAAAAAATAAATAAAAAAAAAAAAACCGGTATACAAAAGTTTTATTGTGTCTACAAAAAAATTATCATGGGTCGGTTTTCATATTCAAACTGAATAAAAAAAAGTTATGGAATTGAAACAGAAGTCTACAGTCATATTTGCCAAAATAAAATAAAAACCGGTTATTAAAAAACATTTGTAAATCCGTGAAAATCGAAAAAGAATGCCAAAACTTACATTCCGTGCTTTATTATTTACACGATTTATGAGTGCACACAGTTAAAATAATGTATTAGATATGTACTACGAATGTATTTTTAAAAATCTCTATCTGTTTCCACTTAGATTGCTTCGCCTAATATCATACCCTCAACCCCCCCTCTCGCGATGTTGCAAGATTTTAAATAGCGCAATACTATTAACGTTGGAAAGCAGCATCGCAACAAGACCATCTGGTGCAAAATTTCATCGTTCACGATCGAATGAGCACGGAAATAAAAGGCTCATAAAATATTATAATTGCAACAACCGCCGTAAAAGGGAATATATGTTTAATTATTACGGCCTGCCTTCTGTTTTTCTAAAATTATAAAACCATTGTGAAATTTCTGCTAAACATTTTGCAAATGTTTTTATTTTGGTGGTGTATGTTTATTTATGTATAAGTACAGTATCATTTCTGAAGATGGACACTGCAACGCTGACCAAAACGTTAGTTTAAGAAGGATTTCCCCATCATCACCGACAACTTTCGCGCCACACGGAATAGTAATAATAACTCAAAAATTAATCTCCATAACGATCATTGCTATTATTTTTTTTTTATTTCTGTTTTTGCACACAAGCGAATATTTCAATTGAGTATTAAAAGAAATAGATAAAATGCAACATCGTAAAATAAAATTGATTAATGTAGAAAATAGTTTGATTAACAAAATTATACTGTTAATGACGGCTAAGCCAAAATTTCAAAACTCTGAAAAATTATTGAATTTTTTTTAATTGCTTTTTGTTCATTGTGGATACGACATGTTAGGCTGAAATTAATTACACTGTCACTTGGGGTAGAAAATCTGTACGAATTCTATATCACCCGATTTATTTTTAAATAAAGGATTTAATTAATTAATTTTTCATTATGAAAAACAGTTATTTAAATTACATTTCACAATTTACAGTTAAAAACATTCATACATTTAGTTACATAGGCAAATTCATTGTATTAGTTGCAAATGTACAGCCTTGTGCGAAAAACATATTTATTGCGGTCTTAAAGTCACTATGGTTTAAAGTTTAAATGAAAAGTGACTTGAGATGTACATTCAGATCTACTTATTTACACTCAGGATGAGATAAGTTTCATAGAATTGTTGGTGAAATATGCATTTAGTGGTAATATTACAGTGGCATCATTATTATTTTTTTAAAAAGAAAGACAATCATTTCCGGATTACGAATAACCCGACAATAATAGAAAATCTCCTACTACCACCACAGTAAGCAAAAATGTTGCTTATGTCATGATGGAGGACTTAGCCAGCCGAGGAATCGAATACGGAACGCCTGGGTGGGACCCAAACACGGTGCCAACTTAGTAAATAAACGCTTTTACGTGGTTGGTTGTTCGTAATACATAACCCATTTTTAACTCATTCCTCAATTTTCTTACTCCTAAAAAATAAAGTGATTCTTTGGCTACTCTTCACTGAAATAAAAATACTGGTTGGAATATAACAAATGTATACGTAAAAGACGTGGCCTGTTATCACAAAAAAATAATAAATGAACTCGTGCAAAAAAAACAACCTAAAACTCAATAGAGAATGTTCATAAGTCATCAAAGTAGGGGATTTTCTAAGGGGTAGGAAGAAATGTAAAAATGCCACAATGTAATATCCTCATCCATCACGACAGTTTCATTATATAGGCAAATCTAAATAGGTATGTTTATTACAGGGTGGGCAATTAGTTCAGACAACCGTCCGTTTTTAATTATAAATAGATTTTATTTATCATTTCGAAAGACCACCATTTAGAACACAAACGTTTTGTTTAAAATGACTTCAGCCGTGATTGGTTACTAGATCTCAATAAAAAAGTTACATCCCAACTCCTTCTTTTCCTACTCCCTCAACTTAACAACGTACACAATTGGATATATCAATGTCCTACTTACTCAGAGTATTAGGAATCTTGTAAGATATTCGTTGAAAGTAATCGATTTATTTCACATGGAATTATGACATTTGGCGGTTTACTTAAAAAAAGTTCCAACCTGACTAATTTAAAATTAATAGAAACGGAAAACTCAGTTAGGCCGATGACGTGCAGTCGTTAGTAGTTAATGCCATGTAAAGTAGGCACATGTCCACACGCGAGGTAATCTAGCGGATGCGAGTTGTCATGTCTCCCAATAACAATACCGCCGACAGGGTTGCACGCGGGACACGGAGCTGAAAGCCAGATACGGAGCGAAAATTCACGCTTAGCGTCGCCCTAAACAAACCGGCTGGCCTGTCGACATTGCCGACAGGGGTGAATTCAGATTAAAACTGATTTTTTTGTAAAATAATAATAATTTTGACTCGAAAACACCATCAAGCCGTTTTCCCGCAAGGGAAAAAAGATTAAACCGCCGCGCCACAACTCTGCTTCGGAACACACTTCTTGCGTCCTTCCGCCACAATTAGCCGTCGAAATGATATTTATCCTAAAATTATAATTTTTTGTTCATTATTTCCCAATTTCAAACGCAAAATCGACTTAATTAAAATAAAAAATATCCTAAATAATAAGATGGTATGAATATCAAATGAATTTATATACACTGTCATTTTTTAAGTGAAACCTTCTTTAGCACACCGTTGCGATTTGAAAATCAAAGAAACGGAATCGAGCTACACACTAAAAGGAGACAAACACATATATCTAAAAAATGATGTAAAAAATATTCCAAGTTATAAAACCACATTTGGACAAAGAAACTATACATACTTTGCAACAAAACTCCATAACATCCTCCCCCAAGACTTAAACCAATACAAAATCCTAATGAATACAAATCAAGAATAAAAATATGGCTGAAAGATGTCAATGAAAAAAGCCTAATGAAGACACTAAAAACGACATAGAAGACAAATAAACTATATTTAAATATAATAAACACAATTAAATAACTTTGTTTCAATTCCACTTTATTATTTTTTAATCCAACCGGTTTCGGTTCGTACTGAACCTTCCTCAGGGGTGAATAAAAATATATTGAACATAATACAGAAAAACATGGTATTTATAAGTAAAATTAGAAGAGGGAGACAGAATATCAACTTAGGTGGGGGCGATGAGGGAGGTGTCTAAGAGGGAGGGGTGAACGTGGGTGGGGGTAATGGAAATATTTTAAAAATCGGGGTGTTAGACAAATCTAATTGTTTATTAAGTAAATTGTTTTTATTTATTTTTAATGACTTTTTTATTTCAAGGGCTTCAAGATTATTGGTATTTTTTACTTTATTTTTTGTAACCAATAATCTTGAAGCCCTTGAAATAAAAAAGTCATTAAAAATAAATAAAAACAATTAGATTTGTCTAACACCCCGATTTTTAAAATATTTCCATTACCCCCACCCACGTTCACCCCTCCCTCTTAGACACCTCCCTCATCGCTCCCACCTAAGTTGATATTCTGTCTCCCTCTTCTAATTTTACTTATAAATGCCATGTTTTTCTGTATTATGTTCAATATATTTTTATTCACCCCTGAGGAAGGTTCAGTACGAACCGAAACCGGTTGGATTAAAAAATAATAAAGTGGAATTGAAACAAAGTTATTTAATTGTGTTTATTATAATTATGTATTCCCACAAAGTGTTTGCTACATATCAAGATTTTATATTTAAATAACTTTAGTCCGCCTCGGCACAGGACCCCCTAGTGAAGATGACTAAGAAATACAATATTTTATACTTAATTTTACCATTAAATTTTGTATGAACAATTATTTTATATTTATACATCTTGTATATACAAAAAAAATTTATAGGATTTAGCCTGCGAGAGTTACCAAATACAACATTTTTTTTGAAGTAAAACTTCGTTACGCACGCTTGACTTGGGGAGTGAGCTGGTGAATGCGTGAAGAGAGCATTATGAAAAATGTGATCGGACGAGGCGAACGGTCGGCGAGGCGAACGGAAGTTGAGAGGGAGATATAAGTAAGTGAAGTTTTACTTCAGTCGTGTGGTATAAATCACACTAGTTTTTTTTTGTAAAATCAATATCCAATCTTCAAACCACTCCAAAATGAACAGGCAAAAAAAACCAAAAGAAAGCGATATCTAGTGACTCCGAAAAAGAAAACACAAATACTAATAAGATGACCAAATGTAAAGGAAAAGGTGCACTGGCCAATGGAAAAAGTGCAAAGGCCAACTGGCCAATTTAATGCAAGTGGCCTAATAGGCCACTTGCATTGAATTCATAACGACTTGGAAAAAATCGTGTGGATAGATCTTTTTACTAAGATTGCGAAAATGTTAGTAAAATTTTTTAGAAATGTACATTTTTTTATTATTTTTAAATAAATAAATCCATTATTTGGGCTCGTGACGTCACTACATGAAAATTTCCCGTCTCCGAAAATGTTCCTATTAATTTTGTAAAATTCCACACTGATTTATTTTTTTAATATGGCATCACTTTGATTTCAGGCGAATTTTTGAATTCGTTCACTAGATTTATTGTTTGTTCTCTGCGAACTTATCATTTGTTTGACTTTTGGCAGAAGAGAACCCCGTACATTTTAGAAGTTGGTACGTGTTTTAGAGGTACAATGGTTATGGTGCTGATTTTAACAAAATCAAATTTTATAATATTCTTATTATTATTATAATTTACAAGTACAAGTATATTACATTGGATTTAGTAATATATACGCTGTACATTATAATGATTTATAATCAATAAGACTGATCAAGGAAAAAAATATTTATGAGATGTAATATTTTTGGTATGCCTCGTTATTCTCCTTTGCCTTTCGTGTGGAAACGTTCTTTTTTTAAATGATTTTCGGATATGTAATTATCGTTTTTTCGCACTTATAAAATTATATCCCGTCTTTCCGGTTTATAAAAAATGGTCTGATTTTTCGGATTGAAATTTTCAAAAAATCCCCAGGGTTTCAAAAATACGATTAAAAAAAACGCAGAATGTCTTAGAATATTTGTCTAAACCTTAAATTAAAAAAAAAAATGTGATGCAAGTGGCCTATTCAACCACAAAAATGTGGAAAAAATCATCTTTCACATTGATTAAAAAAGTGCTTCCTGGGGTGCTAGCATGGTCGGTCGACATAGGTTTTATCGAAAATGTCGGTAACTTGACATCGCTCCCGAGCACGACTGCAGGCCGCTAACGAACAAATAACAGTTCACATCGACTAAGGGTTCCTAATTTATTTGACGTAAACTGTTATTTCTTCGTTAGCATCCTACAGTCGTGCTCGGGAGCGATTTCAAGTTACCGACATTTTCGATAAAACCTATATCGATCGACCATGCTAGGGGGCCTGGCCTCACAACCCTAATCTACTTTACTTTTACACTGTATTTTTCTTGGATTTCTCTTTAAATTTTTCCTGATGCATTTGAATGAAAATATGTTTATAATAAAAATAATAATATTTAAATATTTTCATATTAGTCGGATTACAAATTTTTTTTTAAATATTTATATTGAGGGATCAGTAGGATTTATAAGTTCAATTAGGAATTCCACAGAGCCGAACCCTCTGATATGAAAATATCTGGAGTCGGTGAATTATTTTCCCATTTGGTCTTTGGTAGGTTGACATGTTGTTCTTTTATTGTTTTGTATTTATAATACTTATATAGTGCATTTGCATGGCGTGGATTGACTAGATGACCATTTGGGGAAGTATGTGAAAGGGTTTAGTTTTTCCTGTGGGAAAAATTTAACCCTGACATTTAAATCGGGTGCGTTAAAATTTTTATTTCAGGATGTGGGGAGGATAATGCAATCCCAGACTTCCCATATAGTTATACATATTTATATATTTACACAGTAAAGAAATAAGAACATAAATAGAAAATAAAAAAATAATAGTAATAAAAAATAAATAATAACAAAAATAAATAATCAATTATTATGCAGTTTTTGAGTGCGCTTGGGCCCATCGCTCACTCAGGAGTGGCGCTTGGTTCTGGAGGGCTGCGGTCACCAATGTGTTGTCGGAGGCCATCAGCCGCATCCTGGCTCCAGTGACCCGGTGTCTCATCAGGCTGGCGAATCCAGGAGTCCTAATTCTGTGAACATTGTTGAAGCGATATTATTATATATAAAATTTGTTTATACTTTGTTTATACTTTTTTCATCGGCGGTACGTCCTCTCTGCACATCCCTTCGAGGTTATTAAGTTATATTTTGGGAAATTGAGTATACTGTCTTTTTTCCCTAATTTATTGTATATAAGTATGCCGGGAGGCCAATTGTCGGCGGCTATCATGGAGCCTTCAAATACATATATCTTTTACTTCCATCTTCTGTTATTGACAGTTACAGTCATTACAAATTAATTTACCAATCCCAGGTTGGTTCAAAAATCACCTCTGTCCTTGTTATTAGTTAGTTAGTTTAGAATTCTAGTGAATCCGCCCCTGCTTTTAACGGTGGAATTATTTATTTCAAGAACACTCTAACTTTAGTCGCGTTGATTTTCTAATTGGAGAATCCATCCCAAGGGTCACGAAGTGGAGGAGTAACTGCTGGCTAACCAAACATGGTATGGCGGAGCTTTTATTTCACAAAACTTGCATTTTCCCTGCTTCAAACTAACTTGCAGGAGGTCTGCCTTTTACTAACTGGCGGTTCATTCCCATGCGACAAGTTAAGCGGACGACATCGCTTAATTATAAATAATCGGTTTTAAACATGGTACATTTTCTCAAACAAATTATGTAAGTTAACCTTGATAATAACAAGTATTAATAATAATGTGAAAAAATTCTGACATTAATATTTTTAAACAAACGTACTATTATTATTATTTTTCGTACTATTATAATTTATTTTTCACTCTGCAGTGAAATAGAATATATTTAAAGATGTCACTTTTAAAGGCTCTTATTGGTTGAGATATGAAACGGAAATTACGCGAGGTCTGCGCTCATTAGTCGCTTTGATTATGACTCTCACTTTCAAGAATTGGTTGAGATTGTTTTGGTAAAGTTTCGGTTCTAGCGCGTGTAAAACTGCACTCGTTTTTTTTTTCTATTTCGTCTGCGTCGTTTAAATATTTCTAGGGAAATAAGTGAATATATTATGTAACACTTATTTTAAAGGGTTTTTTTTCTGAAAAATAAAATAAGTACTGTTATCTGTAGTTGTAGTTCTGCAAAAACAGGAGATACGATTATTCGAAAAATAAAAATAATTCTCCTCGCTCTCCATAACAATAAAATTTTTGTCCTTTATAGCATTTCAAATTGCCGTGATCGACATATACTTATAAATTATTAAAACATAAAATAGTTAAAGTATAAAGTTAAAAAGTTACTTTAAAGATTTGTTACTTCAGTGAAAGCTCAAAGAGAGTAAAAAATACAGTGTTAGATGTATTTTTTCCAAAAATCAAAATTTTTACGCAAAAACTTAAGTTTTTCTTAAAATTAGCATTCAAGAAAGTTACAACCTCTTCTGTTTTTAAGACGTACAAATCTACTTCACATTAAAGTGTTTTTTTTAATATATGTGAACACCATACAAGATACCCAACTGCTTCCGTCTGGCGCCAGTGTGTTTATGGCAAAAAGGTGGGGACGTGGAAGATGGGGAAGTACCTGGCTATTAAGATCTGGTCACCAAACTCGGCTAAAGCTATTTTAAGCAACGTTTCAATTTTGAATGATGATCTTACACCAGGACGGTACTGAGAGTATCTTATACTCTGGAAGATACTACAAGTTTACAAAGTATTTTTAAATTAATTAATTTTGAAATAACAAAAATTAATCAACAATTTATTTGCGCTTGCCGGGATTTTAAACTCGACCACGGAGGCCCTCAAAATGTTTAAACTTTATACCTTTTCGTAAATGTAACAAATTAAAACCTACCCCGAAGTTAGTGTCTTCTTAAGTATTTTAATGACATAATTAATTTCATCGATGTGTGTTGCTAAAAATATTCTTTAGAATGTATAACCAATAATTAGAAATACACACGTCTGAAATTCTGTCCTTTTCAGAGCATCAATGTATCGGTATAGAGGTTGCATGATATTTTATTAAGTTTTATGATCGCCATTACACAGCCAAAGTCGGGGAATTGAAATTTATGGTCTAATTTTTTTAAGTGATCGCTCTCGTAAGTAGCACCACGCTTCGAATTCCATCTGAAACGCTGTTTCTCTTTTCGCTAATATAATTTACGACAGCTTTATGTTAATCTTTCCAGCATTTAGATTTTTCTCGTTATTAAAATAGCACGATATCAAATTTAATATTGTCCATTTTTGTAACCGCTGAAGAGATAAATCGATTGTAATGCGTTGTTGTGAGTTAGTCCGTGTGCCCGAGTAATTAAAATTTTCCGTTAGTTTACGCAAAATTATTTCAACTTTTTCAAATAGTGTGATCCGGAGGTCAAGGGTTCAAATCCCAAAGTGAAATAGAAAATTTTATCTGACTAATTTGTGTTATATCACAATTTAATAATTTAAAATTAATTTACCGGATTCCAGAGTGGAAGATACTCTCAGTGTAGCCCTGGTGTAAGACCACCACTCAGAATTGAAACGTTGCTTGAAATGGCTTTAGCCGTGTTTGGTGACTAGATCTGATTAGCCAGGTACTTTTCTACCTTCCTTTTCACCTTCTATATCCCCTCCCCGTTACCTTCGGCCTTACAACCTGCCTCATTTGTGGATATATATAATACATTTGTAATATTTGCGGCACGCCCCAGAGTGGAAGATACTCTCAGTATATCAGTAGACCATCACGCAGAAGTTGCTTGAAATGGCTTTAGTCATGTTTGGTGACTAGATCTGATTAGCCAGGTACTTACCGTCTTCCTCTTCCCCTTCTCCCTCCCCTTCCATTACCTTCAGCCTCACAACATACCCCAATTGGGGATGTGGTCTCATTGGCTCCAGGCGGTTGGGAGCAGTTGGAACTCTTGTGCACTACTCAAAATAAAAAAATACAAGTGTGCAGTTCACACGCGGTAGAAGAGCAACCTTCAGAAAACTGAATTAGACAAGAGTGACTGATTATTCGATCTCATTCTCTCGCACGCTTAATCCTGTAAGTGTTTGTCTCTTTTTTGTGTCGCTTTTTCGTTTCATCGAGTTTCAAACCACACCGGGGTTAAAGAAATTTTCACTTCAAAAAATGTATTTTGATACTGATAATAATTTACATTGACCTATCTGGGGCCTAGGAGTCAAAAGGTCTTTAGTAAATTGGCGACATCAGTTTACCTTCAAATTGGAATTGTTCACAATTCTAGTAATTTTCTGTGAAGTGTTTCTATCGAAGCAATAACTTGACATTTCAGCCAGATTTCCAATCGACGGAAATGAGTTCCGTGGATTTTATATAGGTTGATAATGTTGATGGAGTGTTGTTCGCTGTTTTACGACGTATTTTTAAAGCGAGAATTTATCAGATGAACCTTATGCACATAAATTTGTTTTATAGTAGTTTTAGTTGGGTGATAAATTTCTAGTATCAGATTTTTATAAATATCGTACACACTCATATATTATTTAAAGCCTTTTCAAGCTGAAATTAAAAACCTAATTAATATTAAGTAAAAATCAAACAAATAAAGTATCTATTTTTGTTTATAAGTAAAAAAAAATCAAGTGCAATTTACACGCGGTAAAAGCGAAACTTTACCAAAACGATCTTAACCAATACTTTGAAAGTGAGGTCATAATCAAAGCGACCAATGAGCGCAGACCAGCGTAATTTCCGTTTCATATCTCAACCAATAGAAGCCTTTAAGATGAATATATACGTGAAATCTTATTTAGTTACTATTTTGATTAATCTTTACGACGGCTTACAGTATGAACATCAAAAAATATGCTACGGATAAATCGAAGCTTTTACTAGCTTTTCTATGTATTGGAATTACAATAAAATTATTATATACGTTATAAAAAATATAAGCGTAAACCACCAAAAAAAAGTTTTTTCATGACTTAACTATGAAGTAATAGAAGAAACAATTTTTAAAAAATACCCCTTTATGGCTAAGACTATTTTTGAGGTTTTCCATGTTCTAAATTTTTTTCGTTCTTATAAAATTATGCACAAAATAAATAAAAACCACGTTTTCGCTTACTAGTCTCGTGCAAAAAGACGCCCGATTTTAAAATTTTGCAGGCATGAGATTCGAAATATTTCTAGCGTTTATATTCCTCTTAAAAGTGACATCGTAATCAAAGCGGTCAGTGAGCGCAGTTGATGCGTCACTAGTGCAGTGCATAATTTGATGCTTCATAGGTGCCGTAATGCGTCATTTCCGTTTCATCCGAATTTCAAATCACAATAGGGCTAAAGTTTAATTTATAAACCTACACAATGCTCTGTTATACAGAAGCGCAACTATATTTCCCATTCCCCGATACAGCGGTTTCAAACTATGGAAACCCATACTTGGTTGGTATTGATATGTTTTATGTTACATAAATTGGTGAATTTCCTCGATCATATTAAAATCCTATTCCAACCCTATCCTTACATTTTTGGTAGTCCATTTATAAACCTGTCTGTCCATGTCTTTTAAATTTTAGTTTCTTGTATTTTTATTTCATGTAGGAATGCATTTTTTTTCTATTATAATTTTATTGAAGTGAAAGCTTTTGCACTGTTGTGAACTGAAACTCGACGAAACGAAAAATAGTGACACTAAAATTTGTGCGGTGCTTCGTAGCTTCCCCATTCGTGTCTACTTTAGTTTCCGGAAGGATTCACTTCTACCGCGAATAGCATACTTATATTTTTTCAAATTTTGAATATCGCACAAGAGTCCCAACTGCTCCTAATCTCCTGAAGCCAGATGAAAAATAGCGATACTAAAAAGAGACAAAACACATACATCTTATAAGATTTAGTCTGCGAGAAAATGAGATGAATAATCGGTCTCCTCTATTTGTGCGGTGCTTCGTAGCTTCCCCACTCTTGTCTAATTTAGTTTTCTGAAGGTTTCACTTCTACCGCAGGTAAATAACATAATCGGTAGAAGCGAAATCATCTTTTTTAAAACCATTTAAAAAAAATTACATTATTTATTTTAAATGTTTTCCACTATATGTATGTTTTGGACCAATTTACTCTTGATAAAGTTGAAAAAAATATATGTGAATAACGCACAAGAGTTTTAACTGCCCCAACCGTCTGGAGCCAGTGAGACTATGACATCCACAATTTGGGGTATTTTGTGTGGCTGAAGGTAGTGGGGAGTGAAAGGCGATAGGGTAGAGGAAGGTCGGGAGTGATAGGCTTTTCAGGTCTGGTAACCACACACGGCTGTACACATTTCAAGCAACATTTCAATTCCGAATGGTGGTCTTACACTATGGTGATATTAAGAGTATCTTCCACTCTGGAAGATGCCGAAAGTATACCTACTATATATTATTTTTAATTTATGAATTGTGAAATAACACAAATTGATCATATAAAATTTATTTGCGAATGTTGATTACCCCTCAACCATGCGGGCCTTCTATGGCAAACTCTCAGTAAGATATAATGTATCGAATATGACGAATGCCAAAGAAAAATGGAAAAGACATTTGTGAGTGAAGCCCGTATCCATTCGATTTGATAAACAATAATAGCAAAAGTAGGTTCGCACAACCACATCATTAACATTAGTCTCCATTTTCAGTTGTAAAAAGCGGCTAGCGCAGTTAGTTTTGCCATCAAAAGTTCATAACGTAAACAAATACGGAGCAGTAAAAGTAAAGAGTTTGTCATTTCGGAATTTCGGAATTTGCTTTCGTTTCCGCGAAAATCTCAGTGGGCGCTCTGGGCGCTTCGCTCAGCCGAGGCTAAACCAATAGCAGGAGTAAAAACAGAACGCTTTTTACACTCATTACCATATGCCTCGCGAGAGATTTAATTTCCATAAAGGAGCGAACTGCAATAAAAAAAGTAAAGCCGCATGGTTAAAAAAAATCAGAGTGTATAATTCACACGCAGTGGAAGTTCTTTTCTTTTGCCTGTTTTTTTAAAGTGGTTTGAAGATTGGATATTGATGTCACAAAATAAGAATGTATTTTTTTGGATTGCGTAGGATTCGAACCTCCGTTCGCAAGATGTCTGTCTCTGGCTGCTGAGACTTGGCAAGCAACTTGCCCACTGCGCTATCGAAGGCACGCGCCAAAGCGCGAATTTACCGCATTCTATTAGAACCGAGTATTTGTGTAGAACTGAGTTGTGACGCATTTCCGTTTTATCCGTATTTCAAATCACTAGCGTCGCTAAAGAAGTTTCTCTTCAAAAATTTGAAGCTTTTGCGATTGCAGATGGTATTTTGTTTTACTGACTTTCGGTTGTATATAAATTTGTACGTGTGTTCTGTGTCCAGAAAATCCGGTCAAGATGGTAGCCGTGTTTGATAGTACATTTTTATCCCGCCAGAGTGCATGAGCGTGCGATTTGTCAAGAGGATTAATCGATAATCCGCGAAGTCTACTGTTAACAAAACCACTTTAGTGTTCAGGTACTTAAATCTACACGTTAACATAATATACCTACCATTTAAACATGTGTACACAAGAAAGTATACCAACTGTTTTAAAAAAAATCGTTATTTTCATTGTTTTCCATTTCTTCTAGATTGTATGTACATTGTACCATTATTGTACGTTGAAATGTTGTTCATGAACCTCGTTACGAATGAGTTAAGGTTAAACGTCACGCACGTTATAATCTACGCATTCACAGATGGCGTCAATTAAATTATTTTAGGTTTTTAATACTTTTTGCACGTTTTGCTTTAAAATATTGAGGTGAATTAATTGTTTGCGCCCGTACATATTTAATATGAATATAAATACATAGTTTTGTCCATAAACAAACCCTAATCTTTCAAGAAAGGCTGAAAAATACAATATTGGATTGAGTCACCGATACAAAATTGAATTTTTCAGCCTCTTATGAAAGATTTGGATTTGTTTACGGACAAAACTATTTATTTAAATTCATATTAAATACGTACGGGCGCAAACAATTAATTGACCTCAGTATTTTAAAGAAAAACGTGCAAAAAGTATTAAAAACCTAAAATAATTTAATTGGCGCCATCTGTGAATGCGTAGATTATAACCTGCGTGACGTTTAACCTTAAACAAATACCCAATACTCGTATATGTCGTCGTTTTAATATTGACATAATTTCTGAAATTCGGATGAAACGAAAATGACGCACTACGGCATCTGCGAAGCATCAAACTGCGCTCAAGGCGTTTCGCATAATTCGTTGAGATATAAAACGGAAATGACGATAGGTCAGCGCTCATTAGCCGCTTTGTTGTTTTTAAGGGGTGGTCAGAATTTAATGCGTAAATAGGCGCCTCGCCGAGGGCGTCCCATAGCGCAGCGGTATAGTGCGTTGCAAATCTCAGCGGCCAGAGAAATCCAGCGGACGGAGGTTCGAATCCTACGAAATCCAAAAAAAATAAACATTTTTATTTTTGTGAAATCAATAAGTATCCAATCTTCAAATCACTTTAAAATAAACAGGCAAAAAAAAGACAGCGACATCTAGCGACTTTCTTGTTTCACCTGTAGCGCGTGTAAATTTGACGCTCTGATTTTTTTTTTATTTTAACTATAAATTTATGAAGCGGTCGGATCAAATTTGGAAATTCTAAAATACCCTTTCATTGAGATTTTTTTAGAATAAATCATGGATACGAGAAAAACTACCTTTTTTTTTTTTTTTTTTTTTTTTTTTTTTTTATTTTTTTTTTTTTATTATTAAGTTAAAAGAAACATAGTATTTCGCTTTCTTAACTTAAATACAGAGCATATATATAGTATAGTAGTAAGAATAATATTTTTAATTTTGTTCCAACATTTTGAGTTTAAATAGTTTTTTTTTAAAGGTTTTTATGTTATTTTCCGTTTTTAGGCTATCTGGAAGGAGATTATATATATGAACTCCCTCGTATAATACCTACGTATTACTACTATAACTCTTATTTATGACATTTAGATATGTGGGATTGAACTAACCCGGACATTCCGTACTAAATTAAATAATTATTATTATTATAGTATTAATATGTTAGCGTCCCTAAATTAAAAATTTAAGAATAGCAAATTTAAGATCCCGACTTAAGCACATGTCTGACGCTGCGCCTAATGCTAAACTCTCTTCGTTACAAAGGCACTGCCGCGAAGCTCGCCGCCCGCAGGGCCTAGTTTAGCCTAACTGCTAGTTATTATTATAATGAATAAATACCTTATTAAGTCATGATGTTTTTCAGCGAATATTATTTTCATTCCCGAATGAAGAAGAATATTAACTTAAAAAAATAATCTTAAGGCGCTGAACTTGAATGGGGGCAGTACTTGTACCTGCATATTTATAAAATTGAAACCATTTAAAAAAAAACTTGAAAAAATCAGACGAAATCGTGTTTAGTCCCTCTTGTAACTGAATAATGTTATCAAATCTAATTTTGCATCCTAAATCCGGCTTAGAATTGAAATAGAAGCGAAGGTAATATCCTTGTAATTTCATAAAAAAATATTCGATTATATACAGAAATTATTCAACCGAATTGAGCGAATCAAATATTTGAAGAACAGAGAAACCAAAAGCCTTTTGAAGGTGTACTGCTTTCACTCCGTGGGTTATTTGAAAAAAGTAATTTTCTTTGAAAATGACGGTTAACGAAATGAGGAATGAAAAATGAATATTACACGAAACTTAGAAATACTGAATAAAGAAATACTTCGAGGGGATTCTCTATCGGAGACAAAAGAAATGTTCATGATTTTGAAAGGAATTTTCATATTATATAAAAATAGCTTTAGAGAAATGTGGATATCCGCAAAGAATGTAAGGCTGATGTAAGTATAATGAGCAAAATTAAGAAAGGGACCCTCAAATGGTTTGGGCACGTAGAGCGAATGAACGAAGAAAGTAGTGTTAAAAGAATATATGATGCAAATGTGAATGGTAGAAGAAGTCGGGGACGCCCGAGGAAGACATGGCACGATCAAGTAAATCAGATACTTGAGACGGGCCATGTCAAAAGTCAGAATAATAGCAGAGTATGTATGAGACGATGTATGAATGTGAGTGAGGCAAAGAGTGTGTGCCAAGACCGAGTTGTTTGGCGGTCCGTCCTCTCTGCCTACCCCTGCGGGGAAACGGCGTGATGGTTAGTTAGTTAGTTAGTTAGTTAAGAAACTTGTTGGTTAATTTATTGTTCAGGGCAGGTGATGCTTTGTCAAAAAATAAATAAATTCAGAAAAAACTTGTGTGGTTATGGGATATTATAGGAGCAGAGATATTTTATATTATGTTATTATATTTATGTATGTTGTATTCTACACCTTGTTTTTGCGTTGTGGAAATATTTACCTGGGAATAATACAAGTGACAAGACCCGAATGGGAGGAAGTATTAACACGGTTTTGGTTTCATGTTTAATGGATTTATTTTTCTGCTCCACATTCTTTATTGTTGTGAATGCGAGTACAGAAATGCGCGTGTTATTTTAGTTTTGACATTTTACCGCAGTGGAACCTCCCCTACCAACTACCAACTGCATTAAATTATATACTTTCAGATCTTCGAGTTTTGTCAAACTTTTCTGCAATTCAATGGAAGTGTCCCAACATCACAATCCGGATGCGTAGCGTTTGGATCCATAAATCTGTTATTTGACTTAAAAATAACTTAGATTTAAATTTTGGGGGCGAATATGGGTACCGCCGCTCCGGGAACCATTTATTGGATGATAACCTATGCCAAAGGTCACCCCAAGACGCTTATTGACTTAATAGGAGTGCCCGAATCGATGGGGTGAGGTTTGTCTAGGTCTTGGCGGCGGATGCCCACCTACTGCGTGGCGGGCCGGATCAAGAGACACCCAAGACCCGTCACCGTGCATTGCAGTTGGAAGAATGGATTCATATGTCCGTCAATCCTGGATACATTGATCATTAAATTCTTAGTCACCTCTCATACTTTTTCCCTTCCCAGATCTTTCTCTCCTTCCTTTCCTTAAAAATAAGCTTCATACAGCATCTAAAAAAATAATAAAACGAAATTTGAATGAAAGGTTACGATCGATAATCAATTTTAAGCGGTCTTCGGGTTATTAAGAGGAAATAACAAGACAAAATCGGAATTTTGTCATTTTTAAATCAAATTTTAGAAGTATTGCCTCTTTCCAATAAAAAATATAAATCGATTTCGAAAGGCTGTTCGTTTATCTAGTAAAACTATGGTTTAAATTTCGAGAAAATATGTTTAGTTTTAATACAATAAGGTTTTACCGTGGGTTGTTAGCAGATTTGTCAAATTTTCAAACAAAATTTTGTAAACATTTGTAAACATTTCAAATCATGTAATCAAGCAGTAAAATAAATCAATACATTATCTGAGAAAGTTTTATTTCAGAATTTTAATTTTAGTTAAAATAAAATCATTTAAAAAAAGATCCGCACATGTGTTTTGTGACGAAAATACTTCAGTTTGTCTATTTATTTTTATTATTTATTATCTTTTACATACTAATATATTTAAGATTTTTTTTACATTCTTATTTTGCTTAGACATTATTAAATTATAAATACTTATAATAAAAAAATAAATACATAATTTTAATAGTTTCAAAATCACGAGTGAAATCGATATTGAGTTATTATTTAAAAAAGCTGGTACGGAGAATAATTAATCTTTCTCATTGGAACCGCCCTGTACGATCGTAAGAACTGGCTGGTTAGCTGGTTAATGGCCCTTAAACGGCGCCATATAAGGTTGTAATTTAAAAAAATTATATTTGTTATTTCCAGCAAGATGTATGGCATTCCATCTGTCCTTCTTGGTAGGTTGTTAGTTAATTGAATAAATTCGTTTCTTGTATCGGTCTTCCTCGCCCCCTCGCCCTTTATGCTGAAATATTAGTTAGGTAAGAATACTTTCGCATTAAGAAAAACAGTCTTTGGAATTCGGGAGTGGGTGAGGTGGGGCACGGTGTTGGGGAGTGTGGCAAGTTTTGTAATAAATCAGTGCCAGGGGTCCCCAAAGGTCAAGTAAAGGCTTTACACAACTTGATTCGTGTAGGAAAACTATTACGCCCGTGCCCAGACAATTCAAGATACTCGATACGCCACGAAACAGGGATTTTTTGTCCCACTTTTAGTGCGACAAATAAATGGTTTGTTTCTTTTTATTATGTGATTTGCGTGACCCAAATTGAGTAAATTGTCGTTAAAGCGTTGGTTCGGGGTAAGTCTCTCACGCAATGCTGATAAAATTACTGTGATATTCCGATTTACGATTCCTACGTGATGGCCAAATATAATTAGAATAATTCACCTGTTTATGGCTATATGGTGAGCGACAACTTGTTGATTTCGTATCGAATAAATACTATCCAACACGGATCTAAACAGCTTTAAGAACATTATATTAAACTGGCAAACAAAACGCGCACATTAATGTTTATTGGTGACTAAACAGAAATACGTTGAAGGATGCGCATTAACAAGTCAAGTTTCAATTTAACTGTGTCGTATAAAACTTCAACAAACTCACTACCAACTATTTTATTACACATTAAAAGTACAAATATTATATTGAATATAAATAAAGTAAATATATATTATATTGAAGTACTATAAATAACTAAAATATACTTGGAAATATTATAATTAATAACTTTAAAAAATAGTACCATGCGTAAGATAAGTGCAATCAAACAACGTACAAATTAGAGAGGCGGTTATCGATACCGCCGCCCGAGACGAATTTATTGGATAGCCAACACCCTTGCCATGGGGTAACCCAAGTAGTTCGCTACGTTTGGTGACCTAGCAGGGGTTCCTGGGTTCATGGGGTGAAGGTATCTGCCTACTGCGTGGTGGGCAGGATCGGGAGAGACTAGTTTAGGGAGACCTTTTAGGAATTCTTCTCCAGCCGGATTCTATTCACTCTTTGCCTTGCACCGCAGTGTGAGGGATGGATTAATACGTTCGTAACTCCTGAACACATTGACCCCCAGATTTCTACCGACCCCTCTTACCTATTTCCTTCTCAGAACTTCCTTTTCCTAGAAAGACCCTCCACACCGTATCCCCAAACATGTTTTGACATGGTCCAGAGGGAAATATTTCCACACCGTGTTTAGATACTGTAAAGAAAAAATATATACAAATAAATAATTCTTAGTGTATTCGCTTTACATATGACTCGTGACATACACAACGCACGACAAAATTAAAAAAGTTAGATCCCGAAAGTTTTCTGTAAATTTCTTCCGTGGATCTTCAAAGGCGAAAAGTATCGAAATTAATTACAATTCGTAAAACAAAACCTTTATTCTATTTCAGGCCAGACTTATTACTATAATCTTATCTTAATATATAAAAAAAGTCGGGTTAGTTACACTGTTTATAACTCGAGAACGGCTGGGCTGATTTTGATGATCTTTGATTTGTTGGATTTGTCTCCGCCCCGGATAGGATAATAAGTATTAAAACATCACAAAGGTTAACGAAATAAATAGTTATAAAGAAAATTATTTTCCCCATGCATTTTGTATGGAACGAATTCTCCTATTTTGAAAGAACTGCAGCAATATTGTGAGGGGTATAATATTGAACTGTGCATGAATTCCAAACACTTAAAAACGTCAAATGGCAATGCGTTGATTGTTGTGCTGCCCTCCTTTCTTACACACTCAATGTCAATAGTCGAAAATGAGACAAACGGTGAACGTATGTCTGCACACCTCCAAGGAAAAATACAATAATTATAATAAATGTCCGAAATGAAACGCATTTTTTTACATAAGCTCCACACAGGAGGCCCTGAGGAAAATAATTTCTCTCAGGAACTATGTCATCTTAGGGGATGCTGTGTGGAGGATCTTTTTAAGGAATGGGGAGGATAGAAAGTTCTGGGAAGGAAAAAGGTATGAGGGGTGGGTAGGAATCTGGGGGTCAGTGTGTCCGGGAGTGACGGACGTATGAATCCATCCCTCCAACTGTGGTGCAAGGCAATGGGTCGAGAGAGTCCGGCTGGAAAGGTCAAAAAGCCTCCCTCAACCAGTCTCTCTCGATCCGGCCCGCCACGCAGCAGGTGGGCAGGCGCATCAACTGCCAAGACCCGGACATAAGTCACCTCATGAACTCGGGCACCCCTGCTAAATCACCAAACGTAGCGAACCACTTGGGGTGATCTATGGCAGAGGTGTTAGTTATTCAATAAATGGTTCCCGGAGCGGCGGCACCCGTATCCGCCTCCCGAATTCCCGTAAGTAATTGTAAAAGTAAGAAAATCACAACGCCATCTCTGATACTGACAAAAACAAAACACGGACAGTTGCGCTTTGATAATTGCTTCATTGCGTAATTTTTAACTTAATAAAAAAACTGAATTTAATTCAACAGCTATTGATTCTGAGGCGGTACGAAGTTCGTCGGGTCAGCTAGTACTTTATAAAAAGTAAATTTTACCTTTTTTATCTTGGCTCTAAGTAGTTCAGATAGTGTGGACTTTTTTCCAGTTATCTTCATTTCTTTATTTAATGCCTTTTCGTATCGCTGTTGAGGTTGACTAGCAATGGGACATTAACATTTGAAGCTATTATTTGGACGGTCATATAGGGTGGGCCATAAACATTTACACTTTTGTAATCGTGCTAGCGTGGATTCTGAACGGGGGGGGGGGAGAGCGGGGTCACTTATGGCTTTTGTCAAGTGGCTCTTTGCTTCTTGGAAATTTAGTCTAAATTGATCGTTTTACGGGAGAGCAACGCGCTTTCTAGGTAAAACATTTTGACAAAAAACAATCATTTTGTTATTTTCTATTCAACAATAATTCTATTCTGTTTTAAAAAAGATTGATGCAAGCCGCCTATGTCGTTCACATCACCAATTATATATTCCATGGCCTTCCCGCAGCCAGGATCTAACCCAGCTGATTTTTTTATGGGATATATTTATGTATATATTTTATCTAACAAGTCGTCCACGTAAATAAAACAGCAACTATACTCCAATTAAAGGAGAACATCCATCAATAAATGGTCAACAAACCCCGCGATTTGTCAAGTTGAGGAATGTCAGGTACGAGATGGCGGCCATTTTGACGAAATTATTTTTACGAAATTTTTCATGAAATTTTTTCATGTTTATTTCAAAAGTGCAAATGTTTATGGCCCACTAGATTCTCTTCTCAATGACTAATGCCTAGAATCGAGCGAGCAAAGTCTCGCGTCATTATTTTGATTAATAAAGTGCTAATATCATCGAATTATTTTCGATTAGATTAATCGTCTGCATTTTTATTCGATGTAATAGATGACTATCTAGTGTTTTTCCTAAAAACATTAATAATGAAACAAGTTTTCCATTCAATAACTTGTCTTTAAGGCGCGGTAGTAAGCACTCAAATGGAAGCAGAAGATATTTTGAAAAGGAAAATGTAAGAGGGAGCGTGCTAGTGTTAAAAAACGGTTATAATTCAACGAAAATTGTGAAAATATTTAATAAAATACGGCGCATTTAAAATAGAGCCCAAATCTCTTCACAAACGTCATGTTAAATAAAAGAACAAAATGTGTTTTTAATAATTTAGTTACCATTTCGGCTCGGTAAATGTACAGACATTATCTTAAAAGAACGAAGTAAAACTTCTTTAGCTCCATCTTTATGATAGGAAGAGAGAAAGAAAATGTGCTCGCGCGCTCCTCTCTCTTGCTCCTACAGTGTGATACAGACAATAGGCCTGCACTGTGTGTTAGATATACGAAACGTAACTGGCTATGAGAGAAAGCTAAAAAGAAAATGTGGCTCGCACCTCTCTCTCTTGCCCCTACAATAATAAATGCGAAACGTAAATCTCTCTTCACTAACTTATATCTCCCTCTCAACTACCGTTCGCTTTTTTTTAACGCTCTCGTCACACATTCGCCAGCATCAAGTCAAAGTCAAGCGTGCGTAAAGAAGTTTTACTTAAAAAATAACATATATTTCTTTAAGAACTTAAAAACTTAAGGCGTTTAATGGAATTATGTTATAAATCTGTAAAAAATCGGAACTTCATATATTTTCTATGTAAATGTTACAATTTCAGTATTTTCCACATGATTATTTTTATATTTCAAAGCACATTCATCGATTCGAATGTTATAAGTTATAATTTATAATGTTACAATGTTTCAATGTAAGTTGCAACATCACGCTTTACAATGCATATCACTTGTTATCATTTTCGAATAACAAAGTTGATGCTTGACGCTATGATTGTGATTGTGATATGCTTGACGCTGTAAGATCAACTCAGGCGATTTTTTTATTGGGTGTTAATATTTTAAGCAAAAAGATTAATTGAGCTCTCGAGACTCTGACGCATTTTTGTGATTTCTTGTTAGCTGAAGGTTTTATTTTAATTTTTATTTAGAAAATATACGGTAAATATATTCCTTAGTTGTGTACTCTCAGCAGATATATCATCGTCATTTTTATAACAATATATAAACGTGTATTACTATATTTGTATATATATATTATACATATTATATACATATATCAGTTTTTCCCTGCTTGCTTCCCTTCCTCTCCCGCATCCCCTTCCCCTCACGCGTTCCCACTCCGCCTTTTACGCCATTCCTCCCCCCACTCCCCTCTCCCGTTTCCGCCATCCCGCGAACCCCCCTCCCAAGATCTCCTTCCCCCTCCCGAATTCCCCTCCTCACACCCGCATTCCATACATTCCGTTTTCAAACAGCTCGCCTGCCACCTATTGCAATTTTTTTATACAAATTTCATAATTTCAGAGCAAACCATTTGAACAGCAAAGAACATCTCGATCTCCGGATTGCTGGTCGTGAGCCATACCTTTCGACCACAAAAACCGCTGTGTGGAGCTAATGTAAAAAAAAGAGCACCCCATTGTTGAATTTGGCAGCTACCTCTGGTCTGGAGCCCCAAAATCCCTTGACCCTGTGCAGATCCGGGCGGTCTGAATGATAGATTTTCATATCTTAAGAAACGGATTGCAATCTTTAGAGTATAGGCGTTTGTCCTTGTTCGACCGGTATTTCAGTGGAAGATGCTCGTTGTTGATCTTTTTGTCACCGGTGCATTCTCGGGAAACTAGCCATAAAAATAGAAAAATGAAATTTTCAAAATACTAAATGCGCGTCCCACGGATGCCATTTGTCACACATGAGAATGGTTTTTTTCTATGACTCATTCTTGAGTTCTACAGCCAGGCTTTATCGGCCTCTGTGTTTCCTCCCTCCTACAACATGGGTCTCAAGAGCCATTTCAATCCTTCTCCTCAAAATTCGGGTGAAAAAAACTGTATCGCCCTGGTGTAAGACAACCATTTAGAATTGAACTATTGCTTGAAATGGTTTTTGTCATGCTTGGTGACTAGATCTAAATAGCCATTACTTCCCCATCTACGTCTTCCCATCTTCATCCCCCCCCCCCCCTCTTACCTTCAGCCTCCCAACATACCCAACGGGGATGCCACAGATGGCTCCATGCGGTTAGGAGCTCAACATCCTCCATACGGCAAGCCCAAATTTATAAAGGCTTTGAGGAAAATTATTTTCCTCAGCGCTTCCTCTACCTTTTCAAAATTAACTTGGGCTTAAAGTTAATTTTAAAAAGGCAGTGTGTTTGTTTAATGCATTTTTAAAAACATTGGTAAAAATTTATAACAATTATGTTTGTTACGAAATCACATGGTATATATAAAACATTATTATAAAGTATTTATATCAACGTCGACAAAAAATTTTATCAGATACAAAGAAGAAATATCACCAGAAAATAAGTTGAAATCAAAGGGGAAAAAACGTCGACAGTTAATGCAGGTACTACGTACTTGACTTACTATCAGCGATTCCTGACATTATTTGGAGTAAAAATGTGATCCCTCACCTCGACTTTCACGTAAAATCATTTACATTTTTTACTTCAAATAACGTGAGGAATCACTAGTTAAAGTCTGTCACTGCCCTTTACATTTTTTCATAGAGAATGACTCTTGTTGCTTTCTTTTTCGGTTGAAAGCCTCTTGCAATAGCAATTTAGATGGAGAACAAGTGCACTGAAGAATTGGCTGTTCTGTAGGTTGACTTTCTTCTATCATCTTAGGTTGAGTTGTTGGATTTCTTGTCGTTCCAATGTTACCATTTTGATTTGGGCTTGTTGTTTGTTCCCATGTCCTAGGTTGAGTTGTTGGATTTCTGGTCGTTCCAGTGTTGCCTCTTCGATTTGATCTTATTCTTTGTTTCCTGCTATAATATTTGCGTTTTATTGCAGATTTGACCCTTTGTTTCGTGCTCTTTTTTATGCGTTTCCTCCTGACTGCATTACTTCGGACGTGCCTCATTTCCATAAATTGTGGACGGTGTTGTGGACAGGCTTCACTAACGTGTCGCCTAGATCTTTGTAATCTGCATTCACATCTCTCCCGTCTTTCTTGCGAAATTCTTGAAGGATTAGCAACAGATGTTTGTCCATGACTCTTTGTTGAAGTTGAAGGTCTCGTCAAATCATTTATTAAGTCTTTTGGGATAGTTTTATTAATTGATTCGGATGGCACATTTGCCCCGTCTACTGGGTTTGGTCGAGATTCTTCATTCTTGGGTTCAGGCTTTTGTTCTACTATTAGACACGAATATCTCATTACTTCACGTTCGGATGATGCTTGTATATCGCCATCTGACTTTTTAGAAACGGAAGGATTTTGTACATCTTCCAAAGACCCTTGAAAGAAACTTTTTGTTGAATTTTTTGGAGATATTTCTTTTTCATCGAATGACGCTGACGAATTTGGCATTATAAAATCACAAATGTAAAAACGTTTATGTCTTTTCTAAAAGTAACCAAAACATTGCTAGAAAAGCTACAATTTGTTTTCGTTTCATTCTATCTATTCAAATTTGTTTCGATCGCATTGGATTCTAAAATGTTTAGGTAGGTGCCTTATAGTCGTTATGTAGGGAATTTTTTTATAAAAGTTTTTATTATATATAAAAAAAAATTACATTTTCACTTCTTTAACTAGAAATAACTGAACTAAACACATTTTTCATTACATAATATCAAAATACAATATTATTCACTTACATTATTTTGTTGATTTATGAATAAACATTTTTTTTATCTACACAGAGTTTTTCATTTTTAATGTCGTCTGGAAGGCAATCTTGTGTAAAATAAACAATTTTCAGTCAAAATTATGAATTAAAAAAGGCATAAATTTTATGGTTATAATATTGTTGTTTATTTATTTATTTATTGATACAATATTTTACATTTCATAATACAATCCAGTAATGTTGGCCTCACTGGGTGGCTTACCCTTGCTGAGGCCCCCTTTTTAAAATATATAAGAATTTATACATAATACATTTTGAAAAAAATATATGCTGTTAGTGTCGAAAAAACACTTAAAATAAAGATAAATTTAAACTGAAAATAAAGATTAAAAACTAAATTAAAATTAAATGAAAATCGGCATATATTATTTATGTTTTGTGAGTATTGCGTGTTTTATATTGGTTTTGTGTGTTGGGTGTATATGTTTTATTATTTTATGTTTATTCCGCTTGTTTTGCTTAAAACGAACAGTCATGTCAATAATGAGAAGAAATTTTAATGTACAGTGAATATAAATTGGCGGTGGCTTAAGTATGAACAAATGCTACGTCGTTATATTTTAATCTGGCAACCACAGGTACTATTGTTATGTCATAGATGACAGCACCCTCATTTTTCGCCAACTTATTCGTGTTGCACAGTAAATAACAAATAAATAGGTTGGTGTTGCCATGGTAACAAACGTTTTTAGTTTCAATTCAAGATTCGTAGAAGTCAAGGTTCAATCGAGTCTTTGGTCCCTACCTTAACTCCTATCACGAAGTTGTCCAACCGGGAAGTAATAAAAAAAACCAATTACCTAGTCCGCACAGAGTGTCGCTTATAAAAACAGTTTTCAAGGGTTAAGTACTAAGACGAAATTGTTAGGAAGTCTATCCTTTTTCTCTAGGTAAAAAATAATTCTTCATATAAAGTAAAGGTTCCTTCTAAAAGGAGCTGAAAAGCATGACAGACGCGCACCTTTGTTGGTAGTCAAAACTTGTCTCATATATGAGATCAACAAAATAAAAACGTGTAAAATGTATAAGCCACCGAAAAAAGGGCGTGGCTTACAGGTAAATCTCGATGACATAAGTTGATCTCTGGGGATCAACATATGTATTTTTTTTTTTTTTTTTACATAAGCTCCACACAGGCGGCCCTGAGGAAAATAATTTCCCTGAGGGCCTATGTCATCTTTGGGGATGCTGTGTGGAGGGTCTTTTAGGGAAAGGAAGGAGAGGAGGGTTCTGGGAAGGAAAAGGGTTTAAGGGGTGGGTAGGAATCTGGGGTTCAGTGGGTCCTGGTCATCAGACCTAAACACACCTCATCCCATGAACCCGGGCACCTCTGCTAAATCACCAAACGTAGCGAACCACTTGGGGTGACCTATGGCAGAGGTGTTGGTTATCCAATAAAGGTTCCCGGGGTGGCGGTACCCATTCCCGCCTCCCAAGTTGCCTATATATATGTTATGGTTAAGGTTTTATATATATATAATAAATGGTGATAAAAATGTAGACGATTAATATTTGCATTTATTAACAGTGCATTTTTTCAAAATCATGTGGGAACTGAATATCATTTTAAAAAACGCCACTTAAAAAATAATACATATATATAAATAAAAATATACATGTTCGTGTACCAACGATTAAATTTATCTTTTATTGTTATCACTATAACATGCTCGTAGATAATCTTTACAATGATAACCGTACCAATTAAATGTGAGAAAATTTATATTTTTTTACTTTGTTGTATATATAATTATTTTATCTTGAATTGATTATCTGTAAAATGTACATACCGAAGTAATTGAATGATATTTTTAATTATATCTCACTTAATCCTACTAATATTATAAAGGCGAAAGTTTGTATGGATGTATGTATGTTTCTTACTCATTCGCGCAAAAAATACTGAATGGATTTTAATAAAACTTTACAATAATATAGCTCATACATCAGAATAACAAGGCTGTAGATCAAAGCTCTAGCATAGTGAAATTTTTATTAAAAATTTCAATAGGTGGCACGATTAGTTTATTCCTATTAATATTATAAAGACGAAAGTTTGTATGGATGTATGGATGGGGTAGTGAGGGAAGGTTTGGGGGAATAGGTGGGGGAGGGAGTGGGGGTGGAGTGGAGTGGGTATAGGGATGGTGGAGGAGGCGGAGTGGGAACCCCCCTAATACTATGCGAGCGAAGCCGGGGGCAAAAGCTAGTAATTAATAATGCTATAAAAAAACTTTCCTTCTAAATTCTAAACAAATGTCACAACGAACACTTAACATGAAATATATTATATTATATCTGCTTCTATTTGTATATTTACACTTTGTAAAATTATAAGTAGGCAATCTATTTCTTGTTAATCGGGTTAGATGTAAGAAATAGGACGGCCTCCGTGGTCGAGGGCTAAGGCTCTTGACTTGCAATCGGAAGGTCGCGGGATCGAATCCCGACGTGGAAAAATTAATTTCAATTGATTAATTTGTGTTTTTTCACAATTAATTCATTTAAAATTAAATATGGTATATTTGCGGCACGTTCCAGAGTGAAATATACTGTCAGTATCTCCCTGGTGTAAGAGCACCATTCAGAATCGAAACATTGCTTGAAATGGCTTTAGCCGTGATTGGTGACCGTGATTCCCCTTTCCACTAGTTTCAGCCTCATCAGACGAAAGCAGCTGGGACTTTGTGAGATATAAAAAAAACGAGTACACGCGGCGAAACTTTACCAAAACAATCTCAACCAATACTTGAACAGTGAGGTCATAATCAAAACGACCAATGAGCCCAGACCTGGCGTAATTTCCGTTTCATATCTCAATCAATAGGAGCCTTTAAAAGTGACATCATAACCAAAGCGGCCAATGAGTGCAGTTAATGCGTCGCAGGTGAATTAATCGTCATTTCCGTATCATCCGAAATCCAAAGCACGGCTAGGCTAAAGAAGTTTCACTTAAAAAACAAATAATACTGAAATACTTACAACTTACCTTTTGAACTTTATGTTTATTTTGTACAAAAAATGTTTTTTTTTTTTAATTAACTGAGTATATTTTTACATTTACGCAGGTAATATAAATAAATACGATAATATAAATTACAAATATATTCACTGCGTAAACAGAACATAAATAAAATATGAACAAAAAACTAAAATAACACAAGTTTGAGAAGAAACTTACGTAAACTTAATCTAAGAAGCCAATCTCGACGATGATACCAAGATATCATCAGCTGATAAAAATAATTGTCTGAATCCGGTTACAAACTTAGTTATTGGAAATTGAACTCATCTGAAGTTTTTCGAACGGGATTCGCTAACTACCTTCTAACTAACTTACTACTTAGTGAGTCAGAAACGTATAGATATCTTGAAACGTAATAAAATATACTCGTACATGAGTAAATTATTATTATTGGTTTGTTAAGAGCTGTATTCTCTTATGTTTTTAAATTTTCAAATTTAAACTATTACTAGCAGACCCTGACACAACCCAGACACGGAAATGACCCAGTTTATTTCGTTATCCGTTGCTGTGGATAACGAAACACAACGCCACGCCATTATTTAACCTTAATAACCAACGCCATCTGTTAAATCAAATCCACCAATTTACACAAAACCTTGACAAATTATAAACTTAAAAAACTTCCTCATGAATCATTCTATCTATTTGTGAAACCGCATAAAAATCCGTTGCGTAGTTTAAAAGATCTAAGCTCACAGACAGCGGGAGCGACTTAATTCAATACTATGTATAGATCTAAATCTTCCACTACGCTTATTCAAATAACGAATGAAAATTGTCCCCCATAGGTAAATTCCTGGCGTGGAAGACAATACACGCTGTTCATTACTACAAACATGTAAATATATAAAAATATAAACAAAAAAACAGTACAATAAACCTAACCTAACTAAACCAAGTCCCCGCAGGGGCAGCCGAGGATGTTTCAACAACTCTCTCTTGGTACACAGTCCTTGCTACATCGGCCTCTTTTTCTTCTCTTCATACGACCGACTCAACCTCTTGATTCATTTGATCGTGTCATCTTCCCTACTTCTTCTACCAATGATCTATCTATCCCAGTGGTTCCCAACCATTTTGAAGTGAAACTTCTTAGCACCGCTGTGATTTGGATTTCAGATGAAACGGAAATGACGATTACTGCACTTGTGAAGCATCAACTGCGCTCATCGACCGCTTTGATAAAGATGTCACTTTTAAAGGCTCCTATTGGTTGAGATATGAAACGGAAATTACGCGAGGTCTGCGCTCGTTGGTCGCTTTGATCGTGACCTCATTTTCAAGTATTGGTTGAGATTGTTTTGGTAAAGTTTTGCTTCTACCGCGGGTAAACTGCACTGGAATTTTTTTTGACCGTTATGACATTATTATATTAATTTGTTTTGGACCATTATGACATTATTTGTTCTCACAGGGACCGCAAGTTACAATAATGATAAACTGTTAATCGCGTAATTATACGCGTCCTTGCAATTATTATAATTTTACAATTTAATGCGCTCTTCTTGGACTTCTTCAGCTACCTCTCCATCATTAATACCAAAATGGTTACGAATCAGCTTTTGAATACCTCAGCTAAAAAATATATATTACGCACTCTGTCAAAGTATTCTAATGTATGGTATTTCAGTATGGGGAGCAGCTGCAGAGACTCACCTCAAATCACTTAAAAGTAATCATAAAACAATAATCAGAATTATGTTTAGAAAGCCTTATCAACATCCGACAGAACAGATAATGATCAACAATAACCTATTAGACATAAATAAACTATTCATAAAGAAGATCATCTACAAAAACTGCATAAAAATATCACCACACTTCATAACTCACTCGCAATACACAAGAGCAAACACACACAATCAACTACAAGTACCATATATCAAATCAAATTTTGCAAAAAAACATGAATCTTACTTGGCACCATATATATTCAATAAGTTTGTAGCCCAAACAAAGACCTACGTCGCATCTAATAATTTGAACTGGGTTTTCAAAAGATTTTTAAACTGGTTGAATGTCAAGGAAAGAAGAGAGATAAGTAATATTCTTAATATCTAATATTTTCTATTTTCTACTCTGTTTTTAAATTCTCTGATTTTCCTCTTATTTTTTATTATTATTTTTACTATAATATATATGTTTCTTTTTTTCTTTGTTTTACCACTTATTTGTTTTTTATGTAATTAGAAATTGTTAGTTACCAGCCTCAGAACAGACTTTGTCTAGTGAGGAGGGTAAGGAAAAAAAAATCATGTTGTACATAACTAATAATAAATAAACGCCCGGGTTGCCGGCACTGAATTGAAATTGAATTGAATACCTTTCGATTTGGTTATTGTAGTAAATGAATATATGTTTCATGGACCACATTTTAGATCTCGCGGACCACCTGTGGTAACCACTGATCTATCCGCTCTACATGTACAAACCACATTAGAAGTGTTCCTTTTTTAATGCAATGCATTCGTAATTTTACTAGACATCGCATTTCTATAACTGTTCTACAAATAACGAAAAGTATACAAACATATTCAGTAAATATACGCAAACGTAAAAAAATATTACGTTTCGTTATCTACGCGATTCCACAAAGTTTCGTAAGTCCTTAAAAATGTGTAGGAAGATACAAATTATTATTTAGTGTTTCACGAGACTTTCGCGAATATTATCTTGTGGTTTTCGTGTGTTTTTGCAAGTTATATTCCCACAGGTGCTCCCGTGCCATGAGCTTCTGAATAAAACTTTACACATTCTCGCTCCAAATCCAAAACAAAGCATTTTCAGCTTGCTTTATATTACGACGAACGAAGGGATTGAATATAACAACATCATCCGTTAAAAAATAGCCAGCCACTGTGAATATATGGAGTTTAATATTTTCAAAATGTTTAAACATAGCACTAACCTTCGTCGAATCGACTATGCCAAAACAATATAAATGAGTGTCATTTTTATAAAAGTTTAGCGCACCTTTTCACTCCACAAACAAAACAACAGCATGTTCAATATTATTCTTATCACGAACGTCGTCGAATCGACAAGGTTTTGGAATAACGTCACTTTACATAAAACAATTATTTTATGGATTTTCCAAAGAAAGATGATAGGAGTAACCAGGGTCATTGGTGAAGCGGGAAATACGCGAAATGCGCGCCCAACATTTGTACACAGTACAGTTGAAAATCGTCGCAAGAGGACATAGTCGTAGAAAAGGGCCATTCATACGACTCGTTCTCTAGATCGGCAGCTCGGCTGTGTGCTCTTTGTTTCTTCCCTCCTACTAGATAGTTCTTGAAGAGATATGCTTACACTTTTCTAATACTAAAAAGACCTACACAGAGCATCCCCAAAGATGAGATTGTCTTCGAGGGAAATCTTTTTCCTCGGGTCCCCAAATTCTTTCAACATAAATTCAGTTTTCTTCCGACTTCATGTTTAAATCATGTGATATTTTATAATTTTTCGACAATTTTATAAAAACGATCTAAATGAATATATTACACTAATCTTACATATATATTTTTTAATGCTGATAACCTACCTTCATTAAATTCCAAATTAGTATAAAAACACTTTTTTTGCAACAACCGTCAGCAATATGTATTTTTTTAACACGTAGATGAATTGACGAAGGTTTTCAATAAGGGCAAGTTAAATAAGGTTAGTAATCCAGGGATAAACATAAATTAACGAACTTTAACGTTTTCAAACAAAAAATAATAAATTGTTCAAAAACTTGTGCCTTTCTTTCCGTGAATTAAATTTTCTAGTAATAATTAATTATATTCCAGGGCGTAAGACCCACTTACTTTGTCCTTCAATTAATTATTATTATCAATCTGAAAGTAACAATCACGTTAACCGGGTTATTTTCTTTGTAGTAAGTGGACATTTTTATATTTGACCGCATTCAATCTAAATCTGTAACCTTTATTTCATAAATATGTATAACAATCCGTGGGGGCGTTGGCGGTGAAATTTGCCGTGAACGAATGGGTTTATCTTGATTGATACCGAGACTTACCGGATTGGATTGTATTTTTGCAATGAATGTCGAGGTGGAAAAGTGGGTGGGCGTGGAGAGATGACTTGAGATTTCACTTGTTTTTCGTCATCTGAGGGGTAAGAAAAAACTTATTCACCCAAAATCTATCCATGTAGGTATACATCACTTTATTTTATAATAATAGGGCAGTTTGGTATATCCCTCCACACAGCATCTCAGATGACATGGGCCCTGAGGGAAATCATTTTCCTCAGGGCCTCCTTTGTGAAATTAATGTAAAATATATATACAGGGTGTTAAGGGACGTACTTGACTTACTTTAACCATTGATTCCTGACATTATTTGGAGTAAAAAATGTAAATGTAATTTTGGTCTCCGGTGACTTTTTTTGACAACTTTTTTTTTTTTTTCAAAAATGTTTTCTTCAAAATCAAACAAAAAAAAATTTCTTCCGCATGTCGTTACTGGTCACTCAGTTGGGTGTCCGACGAACCCCTTATCCCGCCTCCAACTGTTCAACAACTACCATTTTTTTATGTTTTTGTAGAAAAAAAAAAAAAAAAAAAATCAAAAATGTCACCGGAGACCAAAATTTCATTTACATTATTTACTCCAAATAATGTCAGGAATCACTGGTTAAAGTAAGTCAAGTACGTCCCTTAACACCCTGTATATACTCTCAGTATAGCTCTAGTGAAAGACCACCATTCATATTCATAACTTTGCTTAAGATGGCTTCAGTCGCACTTGGTTACCTGATCTGAATAGCAAAATGCTTCACACCCTTCCCCTATTGGCGATGGCGTAGATCAGCTCGATCCTGTCAGTTGGGACTCTTGTGGAGTGTTCACATAAAAAGGTCGCATTTGAAGCGAGTTGAAGGTACGCAAATTAATGCAGTAATAACGTTGTAAGAGACATACAATTTTTAAAAAATCAGAGTGTGCAATTCACACGCCGTAGAAATGAAACTAGAAAGTCGCTAGATGTCGCTTTTTTTTCTTTTGCCTGTTTATTTTAAAGTGGTTTAAAGAATGAATATTGATTTTACAAAATTAAAATGTTTATTTTTTTCTGGATTTGGTAAGTTTCGAACCTCCGTTCGCTGGATGTTTTTCCGCATTATATTAGAACCGAGGAACGTCAAATAATAAATTTTTGTGACGCATTTCCATTTGATCCGAATTTCAATTCACTAACGGGGCTAAAGTTTCGAAAAATATATTCTCCATAGCAATATTTATTAATTGGCACTAATTTGTTATATATTATGGTTACTATAACCCTATAAACTATAATCCATCTGGTTGGGTAATAACGTTAACTTATTTGTACCTTCCGAGTACTATCAGGTACGAGTACATACCTTCATGGACTTACACCGAAACATTAATTTCCTGTCCTATAAACGTGACTGTGCTTGCATAGCGAGGAGAAAACTGCATTAGAATCCAATTATCCAATAATACACTAAACATATTTTCTATACGAAAACGTTACTTTCTACGATAGATGGAACTGCCTCAAACTAAAATTCAACGTCCCGATGTAATCTCCCCCTTCAACGTTTTACGGAAATGAAAATGCTCCATCTAAACAAGAAAGACTTCGATTCAAAGTATTTTTATCTCAACATGATGTTTATTCAATGTTAACAATGTATTTTTACGGATCGTTTAGTGAAACTTCTCTAGCTCCGTTGTGATTTGGAAATCGAATGAAACGGAAATGATGCATTACAGCACCTGCGAAGCTACAAAATCCTATCAAGGCTCCTATTGGTTGTGATATAAAACGGTAATGACGCGAGGTCTGCATTCATTGGCCGCTTTGATCATGACCTCACTTTTCAATTCTCCTTGGTTGAGATTGTTTTGGTAAAGTTTCGCTTCTATCGCGTGTAAATTGCACTCGATTTTTTTTAATATTAGCTCAACATGAGGAAAATATTTTCCCTCAGGGCCTATGTCATCTTAGGGGATGTTGTGTGGGTTTTTTTAAGGAAGGAAATAGGTATGAGGGGTGGGAAGGAATCTAGGGGTCAGTGTATTCAGAAGTGACAGACATATGAATCCATCCCTTCAACTGGAGTGCACGTCGATGGGTCGAAGGATTCTAGCTGGAGAGGTCAAAAGGCCTCCTTCAACTAGTGTCTCTCGATTTGACCCGCCACGCAGTAGGTAAGTATCCGCCGCCAAGACCTAGACAAATCTCTCGCTATCAACCCGATCACTGCTGTTAAGTCAACAAACATAGCGAATCACTTGGGGGTTATATAAATGGTTACCAGGACGGCGGTACACATGAATTTCTCTGAACCGTTATCTAGTTAACCGTTATCTTCTGTATTTGTCAAAAAACAAATGCTTAAAAATTTATACCTGCATGAAACAGATCTACAATATTTTCTGCCGGTGAAAAAATAAGTGAAGGTGGTGAACGTGGCAAAGGCGCAATTGGTAAACACGCACGTCCCGGTTAGACCAGAGGTTCTGGGTTTGAGTCCCAGTTGCGACCATTATCTTTTTTCTGTTTTTCTTTGTTTGGGCTCTTTCGTGTTTTCGTTTAGATTATTATTGTTATCTTATTCTGCGTTAAAAATAAGTGCTAATTTGGGTCTTATGACATCATAAACCAATTGATGTTCAGGCAAAAACAAAATTTACATTCCTATTTATTTGAAAATTTTCCTACATCATCATCATTACATGGTATAAAATGAAGTCGCTCAAAATGTATGTGCGCGTTAATATTTTAAACTACGTAACGGATTTTCATACGTTTTTCACCAATAGATAGAGTGATTGAAGAGGAATGTTTATATGTATAACACAGGTAAATTTGTGTTCATTAATTCCTTATCTTTCTTTTACATCTTCATTTTTCTTCATTTTCATTACATTTTCTTTTTTGATTTCAGCAGTTTGAAAATACATTTTTTGTAGATTTAAGTGAGTAGATGCACTTTTTCAGAACTGTTTATATTACATACATATATTGTTTTGTTTGTTTTTTTTATTTTTATTATGGTCTCAAATTTTTATGTCGTTATTTTATTGGTCAATGATATGACTATCTCTAACACTGTTATATATGAACTTGTAATGACTGTTTATAACGCTAATAAATAAAATAAAATAAAATAAATTATATTAGAGAAAAGCCGAGAAATTTAAAGAAAACATATTTTTGTGTGATTTAAAACGGCTGGCGGGCCGTACTAGTCACTTTCGAAATTCGTTCTACGGAAGAAATTGGAAAATAGATGTCCTAGAGTAAGTAGGTATTTGATTTGAATTATTTTATTTGATGAAGTCGCTCAAAATGTATGTGGGCATAGATCTTTTAAACTACGCAACGGATATTCATGCGGTTTTCTCCAATAGATAGTGTTTCAAGAGGAAGGTTTATATGTGTAAAAACATGCTTATTATAGTAGAGAAAAGTCAAGAAATTCTAATATTTAATTCAGGCAGCGGGCAGCGGGCAGCTGGCAAGCGGGTGGTGTGGATTTTATAAAGGTTGGATAATGGCCAATGGTTGGGTAATGGTAATGTTTCGTTAGCCACAGCAACGTGTGGCCGGGTCTGCTAGTTTTTTATAAACGTGCAGATTAGCACTTAAATAGGCAGATGATAAGATAGTAAACAAAGCACACGTGTACATTTTAAAATACAGGTGTGCATTGCGATACGTCTACAAAAACATAGATAAATATATTAATTTCAATTATCTGATTTTATTACGTTATTATGAAATTATCTAAATTTAGAAGGTTAATGAACTTGTAAAGAAATATTAGCAAGCATTAAGAACAGTTTTTTCTTCTTCATATATTGAGATTATATTCTTTACGAATATCTCCACAGAATATCAAATAACAGATCTTTTATTCGACTAAATTGTGTTTTTGTCAAGTAGAGTAGTCCAGCTATAAAAAGTATAGCAGAGAAAATCATTTTAAATCAATGTAGGTACATATTAAAAAATATGCTGACAAATACTCGTACTTTAGGTGGCAAGTGTGGTCAAGGGCATAATATGTAGTCATTTTTTTAATGTGTGCTAAGCTTCAAGGGGTTGTTTGCATGGCGAATTAGAATGAGGAATTTTTTGTGCTTTCGAGCTTCCATAGCCGACTTCAGCAATGTACTTATTAACATTAGACCATAGGCTGTACGTGAAATTACTTTCATATGCTTTTTTACATGTTATTATGTGAATACGGCACACGAGTTCAAAAGAGTTTAGTTTCTACGTCTGTCTCTGAACATGTCTCTAAATCAAACACTTATACACTTATAATCAAATGATTTATAGAAACAAATGCTCCTTGCTAGGAGTTGGACTATGACATCGCCAGTTTTTTCGTTAAATAATGTTACAATGTTTTTATTGAATGTTTTGCAAGAAAACTTAAATAAATCTTCTTTTTCTAATATACAAAGTTAATTGCCGGTGGCGGTGCGGGCGGTGTGGCGGCGTGGATTTATTTGTTTGCAAATCTACAGTTTTATTCCGTGGATGATGAATTTTTATATATTTAACCTACAAAACAATGAAAAGGTGACTGTTTACATAAGATTTCGAAAACTTCTCCGCATCCCCATTTTCTACCTCTTAAAGCAGTATTGTGATACTGTTTTATGAACTTTTGCACACTTGACGTTCAAAATATTTTCTGTTTTTAATGTCTAATACACATAAAAAAATCCCGATGTGGCATTGTTTTTCGTACAATTTTGCATACCCTACAAACCAAGAGAGGAAAGTCTCGGTCTATACGAAATTTCAAAAATACCACCATCCCTTTTCCGACTCGTGAAAGCAAAATTTTAATACTACCCGATGAATTTTTTAACACCTGACATTCAAAATTAAATGAAATTACCAGCCCGATTTTATTAAAAGCTCGAGCAACACCGGGGGCTTCGGCTATATTATTTATATTATCTATCGTAGTTATTGGTACAGCAGGTATGCGATAAAAGAAAGCTGTATGACGTGAAAGCGAATGATATATGAAGTCGGAGACGCCCGAGGAAGACGTGACACGATCAAGTAAAGCAAATACTTATCTTTGGCAAAATTAGGCTCTGTGGTGAAGGAAGAAAGGGTAAAGGAAGAATGTGTAACGTAGGTTAGAAAAAGTCGAGGACGCCCGCAGAAGACACGGCGTGATCAAGTAAAACAATTTATTTTTCGATTGCTTACAATAATATTATTTCTACCTTAAAAATGAACCCAGTTTCTAGGTACATTAGAACTTACAACCTCAAAACTTTAGGCACTCAAAACCTTTCATAACCCCAAGCAATTCCGGGTACACATCAGCTAGTAATATTATAAATATTTATGAAGTTGTTGTTATCAGTATCTTCAAAGGATGTTGAAACTCAGGCCGGAAACGACTTTCTGTTGAGTGCGCATAGAATTTTTCAGAAATTGGCTTCTTGAGTTTTTAGTGGATCAGACAATTTGCGAAAGAATCATAGTCAAAATCGAGTTAAATTTTTTAAAGTTTTGACGTACCATATGCATAACAAATATAAGCCAAAAATTTACCATTGAAACTGTTAAAAAATACGGAATCTTCTACTAAATCGCGTATCCATCACATTAGATTGTATCAAAATGAAATAACATCATTACAAGTTATGAAACCACACTCGGATAAAGAAATATGTAAATAAATGAAGACAATATAAGCGAAACCCAATCGAAAATCTGGAAACAGAAAAATCAGAAAAACATATTGACACCTCTGGGACTCGAACCCAGGACCTCTTGCTGGGTTCTCTGGGTTCGAGTCCCAGAGGTGTCAATATGTTTTTCTGATTTTTCTGTTTCCAGATTTTCGATTGGGTTTCGCTTATATTGTCTTCATTTATTTAAATATTACAATTTGAGGTTTTACTCATAAAAAGTTAAAATAAAAAATAAAATAAAAAAAGAAATATTTATTTTGTAACAAAACTCCATATCAAACATCCTTCTCCCAGATATAAAATTAATAGAAAAGATTAGGGTACAATATATTAAGAGTACAAGTCAAGAATTAAAGTATCACTGAAAAGGTTCAATGAAAAAACACTAAAAACACATAGAAGGCGCACCTAATTAAATGGAATGAATGTGACGATTTATGGATCATTGTCAGGCCGGTATTAAAATTTTGTGTGTGCTGTACGCAATAGTTCTTGGAAAGGAAAACAATATTTAAATAAGTGAAACAATGTTATTTTCTTAAAATATTATCTTACAGCCCAATCATGGATATGTTCCCCTACCCACCCACTATTTATTAATGCCTAGCAACGGCTTCACCCCTACCACAATCCTTAGTAATAATAGATTGTTCCCATCCACTATTTTGTAACTGTCAAATCAGTATACGTTTGCTCTGAGGAAGGAACGGTCGTTCCGAAACCGGTCGGCTTTAAACAAATATACAAGTGGTTCAAACAAAGTAACTTTGTTTCATATATCTAAGCCTTATATATTTCTTCAAAAATCTAAGAAACGTGTTAAATAAAAAGGATATGAAAAAGGTCTACTATGCGTTATGTCATTTTCGAATTGAATATGGAATCATAGGATGGGGATCTGCTGCAAATACGTACCTACACAGCCTGAATACGATTCAAAAAGGAATCATAAAGACCATATCGAAAGTACTAATTAGAACGCCTTCAATTGAAATTTTCAATAACTTTGACGTACCAAATGTACAACAAATATATGCCAAAAATATATTATTGAAGCTCTTCAAAAATAATGAATCCTCTACTAGACCGTGTATGCATAACACTATATCGAATAAAAATTATATAAAAAATATTCCAAGTTATAAAACCACATTTGGACAAAGAAACTATACATACTTTGCAACAAAACTCCATAACATCCTTCCCCAAGACATAAAACTAATAAAAAATCCAATTGAATACAAATCAAGAATAAAAATATGGCTTAAAGAGGTCAATGAGAAAACCCTAGCGAAGACGCTAAAAATGACATAGAAGACAAAAGAACTATATTTAAATAACTTTAGTCCGCCTCGGCACAGGACCCCCTAGTGAGGAGGACTAAGAAATACAATATTTTATACTTAATTTCACATTACATTTTGTATGTAAATCTTTTTTATATAGTCGCTATAATAATAATAATTAAAAAAATCTATAATGGATAACCACAAAGTTATAGCTACTTTCAAAAATATGAAAAATTATTTCTTTAAACAATGAATCACGCATGGCAAAGGTTGAAATTAATTAAATTACAATCTAACGGATCTCCCTACCAGCGGCCATTATTTGGCTCTGTCAAACTACTACATACCTACTTTATGCTTTCGCGTATAAAAAATGGCCTTTTTCGTTTTCTCTTGCTGACAATACCTACTGGCTTTGCACGCTATTGATTTGATGCGATTGATGAGATTTCGGCTACTCGTTCATGTTTATATTTTGACAGGTGACGATTGTTAATATAGATTTCCGCACGATATAAAATTATTTTTGAAGTGAAACTTCTTTAGCCCCGCTGTGATTTGGAATTTGGATGAAACGGAAATGACGCATTACTGCACCTGCGAAGCATCAATCTGGGCTCATTGTCCGCTTTGATTATGATATCACTTTTCAAGGTTCCTATTGGTTGAGATGTGAAACGGAAATGACGCTAGATCTGCACTCATTGGCCGCTTTGATTATGATCTCACTCTTCAAGTATTGGTTGAGATTGTATTGTTAAAGTTTCGCTTCTACCGCGTGTAAACTGCACTCGATATTTTTATTTATTTAAACCCTCAGGCTAATTTGTTCGCTTTTTGTAACAACTCGTATAGGCCTCATAGAAATCATTGTCTCTCTTTCACTATCGTGGTTAGAAATCTGATCTAAACGTTGTTAAAAAAACACCCACTTTACATTCAAATCTAAATGTTAATCACAAAATAGTTAAAATGTACACTTTTATAAAGCCAATGTTTCCGACCGCAATTTGAAAAAAAAAAATAATTTGGTTATTTTAAAGTGAAAACTTCTTAAGCACCATTGTGATTTGAAACTCGATGAAACGAAAATGCGACACTAAAAAGAGACAAAAACATACATGTCATACATTTATAGCAGTGTTTCCCAAACATTGTTCTGCCGTGGCCCGGTAATTTTCACACTGCCCCTTCGGTGGTACTTTTAAACTCAAGCTGCTCCCATTAGTTAAAATAATACACATTTATTAATAGTAAAAATGTTTTATTAATACTACATATTTTGGTATCGTCAACAGCTAATTTTGCGTATTCTTGACGATAAGATATCAAAAATCTATCAATGGTCTTAGTCTTGTGTCAAATATATCCTGTGATGTGTCTCAAACTGGCAAATTAGTTTCGGAATCTAACTTGAATGTAATTGGGTTGCATTTAAGTAAATGGATATTAATTTACGATGCGTCGATCGATAGTAGGTATTCTTTTAAACAAGGCGGGAATGTTGCGACCCGGTATTTTATTTTGATGGTCCTGTACCGGGTCGCGACCCGGCAAATGGGAAACCCTGATCTATAGGATTTAGCCTGCGAGAGAATGAGATAGAATAATCGGTCTCCTTTTTTTCGGTATTTCGTAGCCTCCCCACTCTTGTCTACTTTAGTTTTTTGAAGGTTACTTTACTTCAACCACTTGTGAACTGCACACTTGTATTGTTTTCATTATCAGTAATTTTGTTGAGCCATTTTTAAAACTTTTTATATTTGCATTAAAAAAAATTATATTTCTAAAATTAAATGTTTATTTCGCGCATTTTATCACCTTTCAAAAACAGTTTTTAGTTTCCAGATGCGTTTAAAAGTATTCAATTTATTTGGATTTTATTGCAAAGCTGAATTATTTGATTTTATTGTTTATTTTTTGTGAAAACGGTTTAGAATTGATACAATTTTAATTTTTGAAGTGAAAACTTCTTCGAAATGAAATTCGGTGAAACGAAAAATTACGACGCAAAAAGAGACAAATACATGGATTTCACCTGCGAGAGAATGAGATAATCAGTCTCCTCTTTGTGCGGTGCTTTTCGTAGCCTCCCAACTCTTGCCTACTTTAGTTTTCTGAAGGTTTCATTTCTACTGTGTAATTTAAAAATAATTACACACTTACTTAATTATGAACATAATTTTTTTACGAACAGTGAATGTTTTGTCATATTAAGTCGAACGCATTCTGTGAGATCTAATATTATCTCAAATCAAAGTGGCAATAACTTAAACTAGAGTAATAATTATTAAAAATCAAACACCAAAAATCTTGTAATATTTCTACAAAGTGTTATCAAACATTTTACTTTAATTCGTGTATGAAAGGGTTAAGTTGGTATAATTTTGCACGGCTCTTATAAAAGGTCCATTAGTAATCCCGATTAATTAAAGCGGTGAAATGATGTCCGTCCTAAAACCCTCTGATCTCGGAATCACTTGACAGGTCAGAAGTGGTTTGGGGTATATTATTTATTTTCCAAAGCAGACCACCTTTCTGTCCGAGGTTAGTGATTAATTTCCTCAATTCAATCCGTACTATTAAAAGTTACTAGTGTGTTACTAAATGGTTCGACCTCTGCTTTATATTAATTGGAAATAATTTAAATATTATTTTTATTCCTATAAATAAAAATATTAATTACTTATGTTATACATTTATTTTAATGAGACTACCTCACCAGAGTTTCAACTGCTCCCGTCTGAAGCCGGCAAGACAACGGCGTCCCCAATTGTTGTGAGGCTGAAAATTGTGGGGAGGGGAAGGAGAAGAGGGAAGGAAGTACCTGGCTATTCAGATCTGGTCAACAAACAAGGCTAAAGCTATTTCAAGTAACGTTTCAATTCTGAACAGTGGTCTCACACTAGGGCGATACTGGTAGTTAATTCTACACGGGAACGAGCCGCAAATAAGCTATATATTATTTTTAATGAACAAAATTGTGAAATAACAAAAATTAATAATTTTTTTTACTTGATTGCTAGTTTAGCTTGCCGGATTGCTATTCGAGAGTTTTGCACCTCGACCACCGAGGTCATACGCGAGGTCAACGAGGTTCGCTACGTTTGGTGATTTAGCAGGGGTGCCAGGGTTCATGGGGTGAGGTTTGTCTAGGTCTTGGAGGCGGATGACCAAGACACACTGAACCCCAGATTCCTACTCACCCCTTAAACCCTTTTCCTTCTCAGAACTCTTCTTTCCTTCCTTTTCCTAAAAAAACCCTCCACACAGCATCCCGAAAGATGACATAGGCACTGAGAAAATTATTTTCCTCAGCGCCTCCTGTGTGGAGCTCATGTAAAAAAATAAAAAAATAAAATAAAACCCTTGCTAATCATTTATATATCATAGTAAGTACGGTTAGATTTTAGATTGTTTTTTCTACCTTTTGATTTGCAGATAAATTATTGCATTTTAATTTGATACCATCCAAGAATTCCGACCGTCAGAAGCCATTAGTAGAAGGTACTAAGGGGAGTTGAAGAAAATGGGATAGGGGAAGAATATAAAAATATAATTTTTGAAGAACTGTACAGAGCTAGTAATCAAATATATGGAGCTAAGTATGAAATTTAAAGCCACGCTTTATTTCCTAATGGAGAATATTCACCAGGGCAATACTTCGGAGATGGATGTATAACAATACTTGATACAACAGATTTGACCTATGGCTAGTGGTCGTTTGTCCCAAAGCAGCAAGTTCAACCCTCTAGAAGCAAAGTCCTCCATCACAGCATTTAAAAATTTCAGCTATTTAAAAGGGTAAATTTATTTTAAAATGTTAAATCTTTCCATATAAAATTACTGAGAAGTCTTAAAAAATATTTGTTCGGGAAACCCAGAAATTTACAAAATGTCACTAACCGCCATAAATTTGTCACCTTCTGGCAATCTGATAATGTACACCTGTTACTTGTACGTTTGGCATTTGAACACAATATGTATGTCATAACTACAAATCGTTGATATCTATTATTTATGTTATCTCAGTAGGTAACCGGTGGCAGTGACGGTGCCTACCTTCACCTGTCAAGTAAGACTTCGCACATACAATCCGAAATCACTTCGATCAATCAACACTTGCTATATTAGTAATAATTATTGTAACCTTGGATCAAATTTTACACAAGTTACAAATAGATATAAATTGATTAACTGAGTCAAAGGTGAGAAGACAATAAATATGTCAAAATGATTATAGACGATGTTCAGGGGTTATATCATTAAAAAAATTCCAGTGATACATCCAGCACACTCGAAACAACTCTTACCTTTGCTTAGTCTTCTATCAATCTTCCCCTGAATTATTAGTTGTTTAACATTTTAGCCTTTAATAATAGTGATTGTTTGGACTATATTACGAATATTTACGCTTAGAAGTTACCTTGGCAGGCTTGGATTTTTTGGTTGGTTGGGCAATTTTTGTCATCAATGGCTTTTCACCAGAGGAGAACGTTTTCATTTTAAGACGATGATGAAAGATAATATTGCAGAGAGCACACTTGTGTAGTCAAGTGCATGTTCCGAATATTTTATTTCAACGTTGTATGGATGTTCACCAAACATGATGCTGAACACATCATGTAAACTAATATTGATTCAGAGACTAATCTAATTTTGATCACTTCGCCCCTATTGTGGTTTGACTCATAGTGCATGCTCTCAGGACCAATAGTGTTCTGGTAAATTAATTATTTGATGTTATATTGCAACTCATAGCTATAAAATAGCTTGATATGATTTGAAATTTTCACGGCCAAAAGTATTATTGTGATTTGTTTTTGAGGTATTACGCCGTGCTCCTTCTTTAATCAACGTTGCATTTTGAGAAAGAAGGAGTTGCGCAAAACGGCATAAAATCTGAAAAACAAATCACAATAATATAATAGCTTAGTTAAAATAATAAATTGTTCAATTAATCATTACTTGACAATATTAGGTGACAACATATATGACTAGATAGATGTAATAAAAAAGAACGTTTTTTTTAAATTATGATATGTTTTTGCAGGATAATAAAATATTATATATAATTTACCTTCAAAGGCGTCCACAAAATAGTCAGTAATGCGATGGCTATTGTCTACCAGGTCGATAGTGCAGAGTGTACACAGTATCTATGTAGATATAAGAGTCAAGTTAGAAGACATGATGTGTGGTGTGATTTCCTCTCCTCTCTTTCTTTCGCTTTCCTCTCTACCTGCGGAGGAATGGCGTAATGTTTGGTTAGTAAGTTAGCCTCGATCTTGGTGGAACCCATCCTTTGATCATCACGTGTCGTGCGTGCCAATCTTTCTCGTGGAATTATTTATAAATCGGCAATGATAATATATGCGGTGATTTGTAGAAACGGTACGTCAGACGCACGCCTCAATAAGAACGTACCACTGTAGGGATAACCCGATAGAAGTGTGTTGTGGGTCTGCCCCTATTCCAGAAGTAAGTAAAATTTTTCCTTTGCGTCACTACAACAATTGCGTTAATAAAGACATAATAAAAAAAAATAAACAGGCCGCGGTTCTTATTGTTTCCCTTTTCTCTAATCCTCTTTTCCTGAGAAACCTTTTGAAGTGAAACTTTTGTAGCACGGCTGTGATTTAGCAGGGCGATACTGAGAGTATCTTCCACTCCGGAACGTGCCTCAAATATTCTATTCTATTCTATCTAATATATTATTTTAAATGAATTAATTGTGAAATAAAACACGCTGTTCAATGTAACAATAAGCGATTCGGAGAAAAGACGAATAAGGCGTAGATCCATGTGGCAAGGCATCGTAGGCAATGTAAAATCTGTGAAGAAAGCCGTGATGATGATGATGGATCTCAAATCTAGGGATTATCTACACGGTGGTACGTTTGGTTTAAACCACCCGCGGAGCCCTCCAACATAACTCTTCAAGTGACGCGGGTATATTTATGGTCTTGTTTGATTATTTATTTCGCCATTTCACTCGCTCCGCAAAAGTACCAAATAAAACGGGGAGCATTGTGATATTCTGAGAGGCTGAAAAAGTCAATATTTCTCAGAAAAAAAATTCGTCCGTACTCATTGAATATAAATACCTCAATGCCCGCATTTATGGATTTTGGTTATTTTCACGGCCAGTTTGTGGTGATTAGAGTTCGAAAAGCGCGGAGTATGTCGAAATTAGTATCCGACCGAAACAGGACTTTCCACCGAAAGCGAAACCGAATCTTCGGTGTCTGTCACAGTTTCGGCCGAAACCGAAATTTTTTTAGACATGTTAAAAATCGATTATTTACTGTAATTTCGCTTATTTTTTACACTTATTAACACAGTTAACACGTGTTAAATTAAATAAATTAAAAAACAATAATTGAAGTATGAAAAAAAAAAATTTATATTACTTCTGTAAAACCAACAAAATTTATAAAAAAATAACAAAACATTTTAACTGATATTATGATTGCCCAACCAGGAAGATTTTATCGTGTTAAGAGAGTTTCTTACAGACAAACTAACAATGTGTATTCATGTTAAATCTTCAATTTAATCTATGTGTTCCATTAAAATATTATGAAAATATTCGGTTTGTTTGTTCGTTAGATTCTCTATATTGCCACAAATGAAGAAATCAAAATCACAGAACTGCCTAATGTACAGAGGACTAAAGATGTGTGATGAAATGCTTGAAAGTGTGAAGAATGAAGAAAGAATGAATGTATTTAAAAATAAATGTTATGCTTACTGTAAAAATATTTAAATTTATCAAATGAAGTATTACATTGTGCTTATTAGTTTATATTTTTGAAAATATTGATCTATGTACAATTTTTTTACTACCAATAAACAAAAAGCTTTTAATGCTCTCATTTTGAAAATTATTAGTTTAGTGAATAGTTGACAATATGGATAAAACGTTTTAGCTCGCGGTGTAGATGCATCGCAAATTTAAAGTTTTTTATTCGAAAATTCTTCGCTAAGAACTTGCAAGAGTTTGAGTCTGCTTAAGCGCCATCTTCCGGTCGATTCTCAAAACTGTTTATACCGTCTGTGTATTTCAAGAAAAAGATTTTCTGCTTTAGCGCGCTGGTGTACTGACATTTTAATGAGGTGACATACTGACTGCAACGACTGGCGGGCGGCTTTCGCCATAGAATCAAGTTTTCGCGACTGTTGTACGAGTCGGTTATGCGCCTGATTTCTAACGCGTATCGTGGAACATTGAATGTTATCTCTAACAGAATTAAATAATTAAAAAAAAACTACTGCCATAAGAATACCCAACTCTAACAATCAAAAACTAGTAAGCTTCAGAAGTAGATCATCCTACTATAATATTATAAAGGCAAAAGTTTGTATGGATGTATGTTTGTTACTCTTTCACGCAAAAACTACTAAATGGATTTTAAAAATTCTTTCACTAATAGAAAGCTACATTATTTGCGAATACTATAGGCTACATACATTGGTAAGCTCTGGCATTATGAATAATCTCTGGCGTTATGAAATTATTTATCATACGTTTTCTGTCCCTAACAAAATCGATTTATGGCAAACGTCAGAAAAAAAAGCAGAGGAGGGGAGGGAGGTTGATGGGGGGAGTGGAGTAAAGGGAGGAGTGGTTGGAGGGGAAGGGGAGAGGGGGGTTGATGGGGGTAGTGGAGTGGGGAGAAGGAAGGTGGAGGAGGCGGAGTGGGAATCCCCTAATACCACGAGAGCGATGCCGCGGGTAAAAGCTAGTATTAAATAATTGTCACCTCATTGATAAAATTAACTGTTCATGAATATTAATTATTTTGTTACGAAGAAGATTAATGCAATTTATTATCTTATATTTTTGATTACTGGTAAAAAGAATAATGCTACTAATTTTTATCAATTTTGTCAGAGCGCGATAGGTATTACTGATCTTTGAAAACGACATGCATTACGGTTGCAAGCCGGGCCCAGATGGCTCTGGCTATGCCCATGCCCCTTGTTCGGACGCGAAGGTCCCGGGCCGGGTCAGAGCGCTACGAATATTGCCATACAAATACGATGTGCCAGAGTGAGCCAGACGAATATTGCCATACAAATCGGCACCGGCCGAAGAAATCGACCGATAAATAATCGGCTGCAGTCTGCCAGCGCGCTTATAGTTAAGATATTGTTTTTATTCGCCTGGCGCCATCTCGTATCGGAGTTTGATATATCAGTGGATGTTAAAGTCATTAAAAAAAAAATTTTCTTCGTCATCATTTCAGAGCAGGAAAGTTTTTCTCGTACAAGACTGAGCGATTAATGCCTCAAGTAATTGGGTCTAATGGACGCTTAAAATGAAAAGAATCACTCACGTATCATATCACGGGATCAACTGTTAGATTAACTTGTGTGTTACGGCCCAATATAATAAAAAAAAACCTGGATGATCTCCCCTAAATCTTTCGTGCTTAAGATATGTAACTAGCCATAAAAATAAAGTTGTTTTTCTCAGAAATTGAGTACGTATCACTTTCTTGAATTGTTTGCATATCTTGACCGGGGATACTCTCTGAACCGAATACCAATTTCAGTTCTTATCCGAAATTTCCAAGTTATACCGCAATGGATTTTGTACAGAATTAAATGGAGACGCGGAAGATTTATGTTATTGGCGCGATGTAGGATTTTCTCGTGCTGATGCGAAAGTCTATGCGCGATTAGGGTCACGGTCAATGAGTCACTAGCTACTGGGGTAATTGGTTTTCATACCACAATCGTATTCTGTACACAAAGTCCTGCCAAAGACAATTTCTCAGAATTTATTTCTCCACAGAGTAAAACAAAAAAGTAACGTGCCATACAAATACGTCATATCTTCAATCACGTAATAATAAAGTAGCGTCTAATACATACTCTTAATTTAATGTTATGATTGACTTGATCATGCCATGTCTTCCTGGGGCATCCTTGACTCCTTCCATTCACTTGCCGGGCACTAGTAAACACGGTTTGGTTGTAGTTAGGGGTCTAAAAATAAATATCCAATACATCTAGATATTCGTAACAACACAACTAAAGTACATTTTTACCAAAATAAAATTCCAATAAACACAAACGATCAGTAAATAGACGAGTTAGAAAAACATAAAAATTCCCACAGTTAACATGAGCAAAGACACCACAAACACAAGGCAATAGAAGCATTCAACGTATCTTTCATTCCATACAAAAAATTGGGGAAAACAAAAAACTATTATTTTTTGGTCAAAAAACTATTATAAATTAAAACTGATTAATTTATACCCTGTTTAATTTATACCCTGAAGATGCTTGTATTAAGCGAAACCGGTCGGTAAATAAAAATTAAATCAATAAATCGTGGTTACAAACAAAGTGATTGTTTTCCTTTAATTAAAACAAAAAACATTTTTGACACAAAATTAAAAGGTGGATTAAAGAATAAAAATGCTATATTATAAAAAAAATTATAACGTAGAATAAAAACAAATATGCATAATAGTCAATACCATCACAATATACACTTCAATATAATATACAATCGTACCTCATAATATTTTCCGATTTTAAGAAAAATCCTTACCTAACGAATTTATTGTTTTATTTTATTAATTTTATTTTATTTCTTTCGTATTATTTTATTTTATTTATTGTTTCATATTATCTATTTATTAAATTGAGGCCCACTTTATCATATAATGTTTGAAATTGTTATTTTTGTAACGTTTCTTATTGTCCAAAAAGTTTTTTACACATATTTTTTTAATTTCCATTTTTTTAGTCACAATTCAATCAAAACTCATTTACGTACATACATTTACAGTCTGATTTTGTTTATTAAAACGACCTCTTACATTAAGCATTGACTCGTTTTCAGCCATTTCAAACAAACCATTTTTCGCAACAATATCCCGGGCGATTATGGTAATGCGACCTCGGTCCGACTCTCGCGGGCCCACAGGGATTAGACAGGTCCCAGCCTCTTATTTATCGTGCTTACTGCGGCTTCTCATATTTACATATTTAATAAATCGTCGACAATATCAAACTACAGAAGAAGAAAAAAATAACTATTAGGATTTATTCGCGTTGAAGAATTTATTTAAAAAAAAAACGCTCATGGAAATCACGGTAAGTGACTTTACTTGTCAAATGAAAACTGAGAAATTACGTTTTTACAGAAACATATTCCTAATGCGTAAAAAAATTGTGTGAATTTTGCACGCGGTATAAGTGAAACCTTTAGAAAACTAAAGTAGTCAAGAATGGGGAGGCTACGAAGCATCGCACAAAGAGGATACCGATTATTCCTATGGATGTATCTGTTTGTCTCTTTTTAGTGTCGCTTTTTTTCGTTTCATCGAGCTTCAAATCACAACGGCGAAAAAACAGAGTGCACAATTGACACGCAGTAGAAGAGAAACTTTCAGAAAACTAAAGTAGACAAGAGTGGGGAGGCTACGAAGCACCGCACAAAAGGGAGAACGATAGACTACTACACCGTACAAAGAGGAGACCGATTATACTATCTTCTGTAGATGAATGTGTTAATCTCTTTTTAGAGTCGCTATTTTTGGTTTCTGTGAGGTTCAATTCACAACGGCGCTAAAGAAGTTTTCACCTAAAAAATAATATCGCCTTGTAACCTACGCAAGTTTTTGCGAAAGAGACCCTTCTTACATACTGTGATAAGTGATCGGTCTCCAACGACCCAATATTTTTAAAACATCGGACAAAGACAAAAACATTGGTCGGGGCCACAACGCTTCAGTTTTCCATTGGCCACTGCCCTGTCTCAATATTTCATGTTTGCACAGAGATTTGGTGCAATGTTTGTCGAAATTTTGCCGCTGGAGGCGCGGCTTTTGTAAGTTGAAGAAGGAAACATAAAAGAATATTGTCGAATTGAATTGCGAGTCCAAATATAAACGAAATATTTGAAAAACATCGCAAGGCACCCATAATCTTTAGGCACTTTCGGAATAAGAAAGAACTAGGACTGGTATATTTCATACTCGTTCAATTTATTAATATTTCGACTTTGGGTGTATAAATATATTCAAACTGGTCCTGTACATCAGTTCAATTTTTTAATGAAACGCACGTGTTAAAAATAATTTTATTAATCTTGGTTTTTAATATAGAAATTTGTATATGTTACATTATATATATTTATAAACATAAACGAGAAAAAAGTCAATTTTATTGTATTTTATAACCCAGCAACCAACAATAATCCTTCGTACATCCAGAGTTAAACAGTTTCACTAAATGAATCAGCTCCATTTGATGACAAAAATAGATGATATTAAAGCTAGCCTAAATTGCGCCTTTGTGGAAATAAATATACCTAGAACATCATGTTTCCCAAATTTTGGATTCGTCTCATAATTAATAATTTAACTTATTATGAATAAAGCGAAGAAGTCTCACGTCAGCTATAATTCTACGGTGTATATGATGGATTTCAGAATTTTGATCACAGAATCATCTGCCGTCGTATTTGAGAGTCATAAAGAAGAAAAACAGTATCAGCCTTCCAGCTGTCAAGGCCATTAATCAGCAAAGCCATTAACCTTTCCCTTACTGTGCTAAAAAAATACGCGCGCTCCGGTGCTGTGTATTCAATTCACGTGTTAAAATCATCGATTTTATTTCGGAAATATATGAACATTCATAGCTATTCGCTTTTGTTTTTCGTAATTAGCGTTACAAGTGATAATAATTGTAATTTAATTGCTGAAAACATGAAAAAACCATCGTCCGTTGCTAAAAAAACGGGCGAGGAGACCATCTCAAAGGATTGCCCGCGAACGACTGAGGCGCTGGGCGCTGGGCTGCTACCCAATACATATATACAGCTATGTATGTTAGCTACTACGCGGTCGTAGGTATCGACGGTCGAAACACAACACGGCTGTCTCTGTTTCTCATGTTCCCGTATAGCAAAGTAGAGCGAGACGTCACATAGCGTGTCATCTCCCCCCGCACACTCTTCGCGTATCACGGTCCACACTGGCACACGGTTGATTGTATTTGTGGTTTATTCCCGATATTTAACAAAATATCTCTGATTTTGAATTAAATTTGCTAATTATTTAAAATATTATTTTTTAATTCAGTGTGTAAATGTATAACGGAGGAATACCTAAAATCTGAACCCAGAATTCATTATATTTATAGAGATATAAAAGTTATTAGAAGCAATGTGTAGTATTTACGCATTACAGACCAGGAAAGGTTAATGCTTTAGCAAAACAAAATAAAATGTAACTAATTTTTTTTTTTTTTAAATTTATTTATCTATAATAAAATATATTTACAATGGTTTTATTTGTATGCCTGTCTCACTAGGGTATACCTGTGTCGTTATGACTAATAAGATTTTATATTTTTGAATGTAGCTATAACTTTGTGGTTATCCATTATAGAAAAATGAAACAATACAACATTGTATAAACCACTTATATAATGTGCAAATCCGACCGGTTTCGGAACAAACGTTCCTTCGTCAGGGAAAGCTTTATGTCATGTAAGATTTTATGTCATGTCCCGTGTTGTAAGTGGTACGTTGTATGATTGATGATTTTTTCATACCTTTTACATGCTGTTTAACATAACAAAATGTGTTTTTAATAATTTTTGGCTTTTAATAATTTTGCCATTTTCTCTGTCGAGGGAACTTCATATAATCACCGTTCCGACACTGCAAATGAACAGATATTATCTTAAAAAATTTCTTTACTTTTTTAAGAACTTAAAAACTTAAGGCGTTTAAAGGAATTATGTCAAAAATCGGTAAAAAAAAACAAAATTCGGGGTCTTAATCATTATCATTACGCTTAAACTTAGACACACGGTCACAGCTATGTGATACTATTTGAAAGATATTGTTTTAAATATTTTGGATGGAGCGACAAGGAGTTATTACAAAAAATAATTGGGAAAAAGGAAGACTTGTTTATAACCTCACCTTTTCAGATTGTTTTCATATAAACGTACGTATTGTACACATATTTTTAAAATGTGAATTAACTTGCTATTATATTATCGTTTTACTCAAATTGGACTGGACTAATAATTATAATGGATTCCAACTGCAGTCGGATAGAACCAAATACTTATTCTCGTAGCAAATACGAGATTTTTTTATCTGTTTATATCGTCGACCAAGTGTTATACTTGGTCGAAGGTTTATATTTATGAATTTTGAGGCACATTCCACTGTTTTCAATAGAGGTTAACTGTTCAACACTTCGAAATCTATATCAAGACATTCTTGAGGAGCGTAAAGGTAAAATACAACATTGAGGCGTTTTAATTATTGGTAGTTCAGTGAACAGTAGACATCGCGTAATGTTGATTACTCCGTTTACGGCAGAATAAAAATATACTATCAAACAAGGCTACCATCTTGACTAAATTGACCGGTCACGGAACACACAAATAGATTTACAGACAGACGAAATGCAAAGCGGTCAACTATTATTATTAAAATTTTATAAAAAAACTTCCATCATTGCTTTTTTTTTAAAATTAACTCCACACAGGAGGCCCTGAGGAAAATAACTTCCCTCAGGGCCTATTTCATCTTTGAAGATGCTGTGTGGAGGGTCTTTTTGAGGAAAGGAACATGTTGTCGGAGGGAGGAAACACAGAGGCTGGCAAATCGTTCCACAGCCGAGCCGTTGAACTCAAGAACGAGTCATAGAAACGACCCGTTCTCATGTGACTAATGTCAACCGTGTACAAATGTTAGGACTAAACAAAGATTTGCGGCTAGAAATGTTGTGTCGTTTTCAAAAGGCGTCAATTCCCCAAGCTGCTTCGCACGCCATGTACTATGGGCATTCTGCGGAAAAGGCAACCGCGATTTTGCCGATTTTAAGTAATGTCGTAATAATATCGGTTGTAAAACCTCGATAGTTTGCGAAAACACACAATTCTAATGGTTAAGAAAGTTGTTTTCTCAGCATTGTTACAGCGACTTTGTGCATTCACTGCGTATCGCTTCGCTATGCATGTTGATAAAATGCTAACTGAGAAAATGCAGTAAATTCAGACTTAACGCGTTTCTGTGTTTTTCTTTAGTCATCTCGGCTATTCGAATTGGGTCGTATCAAACGTACCTGTTGGATCAAAAGTGTGTCATAAAACAAAACTTCTATATCCGAAATTTTAAACACGTGTAGCAATATTTTCAAAATATATTTCCCTAGCGCAGAACCGTGAAAAATCACGGAATAATATAATTCCGATTTAGAAAAAGACAATAAAATTAATTTTCTGTTAAATATTGCATAAAAGGTAGCTGTCTTCGAACTTTATCGGTTGTGTGAATTATTTTTCATAAAAGCAGGTCCAATTTTGAAAATGAACTTAAATTTATAGCAAATTTGAGTTCATTCATCGTGAATAATTTCATGCAGGAATAACACACATAACAGATTAACGAATTTGTTATGTTTGATGATTACGACCGCCAAAGCAAAAAAAAATTACCATAATATGATAATTACTATTGTCTCTAGTAGGTGTACTTCCAGCGAGAGATCGTAAATGACGTCTTCATTCTACTATATTTTATCTTTTTCTTTTTCGAACAAGATGCGTGAGAAGGAAGAGGATGAAGTCGTTGAGCTTCTGCTGGGAATAGTTTGAACAAAGTTTTCTTTTATTCATACATATTTGATTTAGGAAGCAGCTTGATAAAAATGTTGAAACTTCAGTATGTTATTTCTTTTCGGTATTTGTGCCACAATAATATATATTTCTAATACCAGTCGAATGTACATAACCAAATAGGTTTAACGATTCTGAAAAATGACGACTTCGATAAGAAGTCTAACAAGAGGTCATGGTCATGAGGTCATGAAGAACCGGGACTCACGATACAGAAATTTTGAATGTACAAAAGATTCTTCGCAAATTTAACTTCTTTTTTTTTAAATTACGTATGTACGTTCCAGAGTTTTTGATACTCTCAAATCGCCCTCCAATTCCACCATTTAGAATCGAAACATTGTGTTGCGCAAGTATGTCCGGTGCCTCTTCGATTCTGAAGACCCCGACCATATTTTTTGCGAGAAGAACGGGAAATCTGGCACACATTCAGATTTATGTTGCCATATAAAGGAGAAACTTATTCAGCGGGAAATGCGTCTAATCCCGGGGGCGACATTAATAACGACAGTTGAAGAAAAGTTACTCCGCGTAATTGAAACGTGTTTGGCGGAAGTTAGCCGGCGCAGTTTGGTAATAAAATTCCTTTTAACGCATTGATAAAAAAATTACCAGAAAGACCCTAAGCGCCAGTGAACAAAGGAAGGACATTTAGTTTACCGATGTACTTTTGGTAATAAAAGTAATGCGGTCGTTTCGCTCCGCATTGAACTAGCTCCACACCAGACTTCGTCCGAGATTTGTAAAATATGGAACAAATTATGTGACATCTCAAGATATTTTTCGGGTTTTGAAAAAAGTTTAAAAGCTACATGATATCAACCTCTTCGAATAACAAGGTTTCACATGTCACATCAATTTAACGCGATAAAAAAATCTCTAGTTTCTTTCTTTATGCATTGCTTTCAGGTTGTATGTACCCACCTTGTTATTAAAATGAGTATTTATATCTTTAGGGAAATGACCTTACAAACGTGAAAATAAAAGTATTGAATTATATATTCCATAAAGAAATTAGAGTGAAAATATCATAACGCCAGAGCTCACCGTTTGAAAATTCTTCTTCCTTGTATAAAAATTTTGAAGTAGATAAGGAAAGGGAATAGTGTTTTTGGGAAGGTGATAACGGCATTGTTCTATCTCTACAACAATCCCCAGGAACGTCGTTAGATGTCTCAAAAGTTTATTCAAATCAAAGAGTTTATGCGTATTGCGTGCTATAAATAGTTGACTTGACCTAGAAACTCCAAACTTTGGAAAGTGCGTAATTAGTATCTTTAAATACATATATAAAGAAAAATAAAGACATCCTATGAATTAAATAAATAATAAAAAATAAGTCGTTAAAAACCAGCAAGCCTCTAAAGGAATCTTGTGCTAATTTTTTTACTGCTAAAAGGTCAAACTTGTATAATTTATATCGATGTCTTATGCTTTTGCAAAGTTTGCCTTGTGTAGCTTACAAATAAAGAAAGATTCACAAAAGAAACATATGTATCAGAGTCTTAGCTGTATTCTCCAATATTTACACTCCATTCAGAATATCAGAGTCAACTCCCTGTGAATATGAATTTGAATAAATCTCCGCTCTCCTCCTGCGGGAGCGCGTGGAATCAGAATCCAGATTTAAATGTATATTTCCGGAAAATATATTCTGGCAAAATCTAGGACCTTTATGAATAAATATTATTTGCATAAACCTTTGTTTTTCTTCTATTGGTTTTGGTTTATTTGCATTATATTTTTAGCGTAGATGTACGAATAGATAGAAAAAAGTTTCTACGGAAAAGTGTTAGATATGACATTAATTGCAATGACATCGATGTTCAACTGCATTATACGATCAAAATTAGAATACGCTTCGGCTGTTTGGACTCCATACCAGAAAAATACACAGATTTATTGGAACAAATAAAAAAAAATTCTACAGTATCTGTATATGCATCATCTGGATTAGCTATCTGAAACGCGCTTTGAAAGTCTCCAATCTAGAAGGAATGGGACCCTAACAGTAACAGCTTTCAAAATTATAAACCATTACATTGAAAGCCTACTGCCAGGGTCCCCACCACGACTTGCTCTGTACCCCACATGGCAGAACAGACGTTGTGGCCCAGCACAGCATGACAAGAGGTATGGTGCTGCTAAGTGATATCTCTAGATCCCTTGACATTTTCAACAATCAACATTAGTCTTGAAGGTTTCAAGAGTAATTTTAGGCAAGAACTCTAAAATATGTATTATTGTAATTTTTTTTCTTTCTTGTTTAAAGTTATGTATATCTTATGTGTATTGTAATAGGATTATATTAATCTGTAATGCACAAAAAATATATCTTTATTTATTAATCTTAAATCAGTTCACATTGTCTGGTACGCTAATAATTTGGGAAACATTTCACATAAACTAATAATTTGAGAAACATATATGTACCTATACTCTTTTGATTGTTTACAATCAGAAACCAAACGTTAATATTTGAGGTAAACATACTTTCTTAATTCCTTTTTAAAAAATCTATTTGAATTTCACTTTTGTTTTCTTGATTGAATGAATGAATGTAGGAATTAACTCACTTACCGACATTTGATCGAGATGATATTGGGCAGATAGATCCGTTGTCAATGACAATGTATTCTACCAATGGCAATTGGCTCATCCATATGTTTATTTTATGTAAAAAATAAACACATTCAAATATATGGTTTGCTTCACCGTCAAAATTTTTTTCTTTAACATACGGCTATCCTTGTATATAAGCTTCATTATTTGTATTATTTTGTATCTAGAACGACTTGTCATAATATGCATGAATGTGAATGAGGCAACCAGTGTGTGAAAAGAAAGAGTTGTGTGGGATTCACTTCTTTTCCTACCACTACCAGCAAATTTTTTGATGAAAAAAATTGCAGTTTATTACTTATAAACCATCATATTTTTGGTTGAAAAATAATGAATGTAGATCGTATTTTAAAATCCCCAATAAATTGTTACAAATATTCCAATGCAGATTTTACAATACATTCTTTAAAATTATAGATAAAATTTTATAATCAGGCATTAATCATGAATTTCCCATGTATTATGTATGTACGCGTACACTTTATGTGAGTATAAAGCAATTCTAATTCCGTAACGATGCGATGCGGTCAAATCAGTGGCGGAGCGACCGCCGCGGCTGGGAGGGCTAGGCGGGCGCAGGCAGGCGGGGGCAGCCACCCGGAAATATGCCACGGAAAAAACCCGCTTCAGGCCTTTCAAGCACATACTAAACAAATTATGAAAAAAGGGAAAGTTTTGATTGTTTAGTTTTAGAGCGGCAAAGACTTTGTGTTAGCACATTTTTTTCTAAATGAAGGTTATCTATTATTCGGTGGACACTATTGACTAGCAGTCGGACGAATCTATTTAAATAGGGCCGATTCACAAGATCTACATTACAAATGTATGTTGCACCAACCTGCAACTAAAACGACTTTTGGACAAATAAATGCGCAATACTTCTATACAAAATTATTTAATTTACTCCCTCTTGCAATGAAAACCATTTAAAAAATAACCGACTTCAAAAGAAGCATAAAAATATGAAAGAGGACATGCATTTTGCAACCTAACAAAGATAAATGCTTGTATTGTACCTTCATTTAGATTTAACTTTATAATTTTCCTCTGTAATATTTTAACGTATTTACTTATATTTCAAACAACAAAAAAACTTGTACGTAAGGACACATTTTTCTCTAAAAAACTGCAAAACAAAGAAAAAAAATCATAAAAAAATACTCACAATTGTTACTCTCTTTTGAGAACAAGTAACGTTTAATGAAATTATCTATATTAATCAATGCCGTTTTATATAATATTATAGACTCGCCCTTGTCTCATAAGTTCAAGATAGAATCTGGCAAGTAATAAACACTCTTTCATTTTCAGTAACTTCTTAATGCAAAAGTTATTCATGTATGATAAAGATAAACATTCAAATAATGTGTATGAATGACATGGATGTAGGATCGGGTGGCGTACCTATTATTTATTTATTTATGAACGGTATAAATATACCATAAATACATATTACATGTCACAAAATATTAGTTGTAGGTACGTAAGAAATAATTAAAAAAAGAGTTAAGTTAATTGTGGCATTTGATTAAGAAATGACACAAAGGGCTACAATTACATTCAATACTATAGTATAAATAAAATTAATATTGATTAAAAATAAATGATAGAATTGCCTTCTCGTACCTAGCTTCCGTGCAGTTAAATAGATCCGTCACATCTGCGTATCTATTACTAACTTCATGTAATTTAGGTAAAAGCGAGTGTTTCATGTTTCATTATTATTTGCGCTGAATACAACATTCTACATCACGGGTGTGAGGTGTGACTGAGACGCCAAGATACGCTTAGTCGCTTACAGAGGAGACGAACACAGAATGCTGTTTTAAACGACTTTGCAATTGGTGCTATGATTGCTAACTCACTTTCTCCAATGGCGTTAAAAATCTTCGGGAAACAATCGAAATGAATGCATTTATTATGATAACAAATAATTTGCGTGTATTTACGAATGAAATGTTATACCTTGACTTTTATTAGTATTTGCCGCGTAATAGAAAAATTTCTCATCGCACATCATTTTGGCGTTTTTTTAATGCAATTTACTTACTGGTTAGATACGACCATACTCGACGCGTGGCTGTTTATTATTAAAGCTACTAATTCAAGAAAATGCAACTGTCTTGTTTTTACTTACCACTTTGAGATTTTTACCACGCGTCTGTATATTAGTATATTATATGTATAGACATTGATATTAATAAGTATAATACCGTTATGTTTTTGGGTTAACAGCTTCTTTTAACAAGCAATTTTAATTGATTTGGCGTAGCGAAATCGTTTCAACTCACCATTTTGCATTTCATTTATCTGTAAATTTGTTTGTGTGATCCGGGTCCGGTCAATGCGGTCAGGATGGTAGCCTTGTTTATGAAACCGGTCGCCAAGAAATTTGAAAAAGAGGTATTTTACCAAACTGTTGCTATCACCATCGCTCTTACTCCACCGAATACTGAGTGAATGGGACAATTGCACCTCAGGCTGATAATACATAAATAAAAACATCAAAATCGGGATTTTGATCCACATTTTTCTCCTCCAAAATTGGACCGATTTTAAAGATATTTTTCTAAATATATTAGAAGAAAATACTATTTTTCTGCACGTTATCTTTTTTTAAAATACATTGTCTAGTTTGCGTTCAAACCAGACAATTGTTACGATTTTTGGTGGGTCCTAACTCGTATTGGAAGTAATTTATCAATAAAGCAAAACTTACCGACTCGCTAGTGATCGATATCTATATTATATTAAAAAAATACGAGTGTTCTTTAGTCTACACGACTGAAGTAAAACTTCACTAACTTATATCTCCTTCTCAACTTCCGTTCGCCTCGCCCGATCACACTTTTCATAACGCTCTCGTCACGCATTCGCCAGCTTACTCCCCAAGTCAAGCCTGCGTAAAGAAGTTTTACTTCAAAAATATTTGCAGTACCTAATGTCAAAATCCATAGACGAAATTGGGAAATACGTTTTTATTGGACTCTGCCTGGTTTTCTCTTTAGTACCCTTTAATTCCGTCATGACACCTCACGTGTTCTGTGGCATAAGCTGTCAAATCTGGATAATCAACATTACGCAAAGTCTATTACAGTACTATTGTTTAAATTTTAAATAGATAACTTTGTCCGGAACATTCTAAAATAAGAAATGCGTACATATTTTCAGTCGCTATAATGAAGTTTTGTCGCCTTTCTTGCAATGGGTGGTGCAATACGTACGTGCCGTGCAAGCAGTTGGCCGGGATTCGATTGACGGGCGTGAAAATTTTTTGTAATTCCTTTTTTTTATTTAAAAAATACCTTTCATTTTTAAAACCATAATAAATATATGATTTTAAAAACGAAAGGATTTTTTAGAGAATTTTCAAATTCTGTGTATTCATATTTCGGGAAGAATTGCCCTTCTTAAAATAATATTTGCTTGTAATAATGTCGTAGAGAAATTCCACAAAAAGCGATGCTAAATTCACCCTTTAGAGAGTTTCGTCGTATCAGACTTCTTTATAAAGAGATTTTTAGTTTATATTACATGTTTGCATTTGTTGTCTTTGCGGGGGTCAGTTAACACCATTATTCGAGTGGTCATGTGTTGTCGTTCCGCCACTGGGCGAATCGGAAGCAACGATATTACCCTGATACATATAACAATAAAATGGCAAGCAGCTTGGACGGCTGTTCCTACCCTTCCACTCCGACAGATGTAGGTAATAACTTGCTTAAATTCGCGAATTATCCCGAGACCCTGTTACAGTTGGGGAGGTTCTTTGTTAAAGTTCATTTTTACTTTTTATAACACTCCTATAAGCCAGCTTTTCATCCTATCGGGCTGATACTTATTCCACGAACAAGCTAATATGATTTGCATTTATTATTACTTATTCTTTCAACAAGTCAGCATGTTGAACATGGCATTCTTGAATAAAACCAACTAGAAACTAAATAATGAAATACGTTTGTTTGGCAGTAAACGAGCCTTCGTAGAATCTGCCTTGAAATGTTTATTTATATTGTTTTTTTTCTTCACATTTTAACACGGCATTGTATTCAAGCTAGTACTTGTTTACAAAACATTTTGTTGTTTATTTAACAACAAACATGACTTTCCGTCATGCTAAGTTCCCACCTCATCTATTTCATAGAATCTATGAAATGTCACTGAGAACAGGATTTTTTGCGAAAATGCATGATACAAATTGAAGTCCAATATTTAATAGACTTCTACTTTAAATAGACTTTTATTAATAGACAAACAGAATCGCGTGAACGACGGTTGCTATCCGAATTCCGCCCTCTGCGCATAGATCAGTAATTTCTATATTATGTCAAATTCAAAAAATGAGATACAATTAGCAGAAATCCGAAATAGCAGTCTTATTTGGTTCTTCTTCTTTGTGTGCCGTATCAGATCCCCCCGACGCGCGACGTTGGAGATCACTCTTGAAAATGTCTCTCTGCCTTGCGCTGCCCGGAATAGCTCCTCCACACTTCTAATGCCGGTCCACTCTCGTATATTACGCAGCCAAGACATTTGTCTCCTACCAGGCCCTCGGCGACCCTCTGTCTTGCCTTTCAATATTAAATGGAGCAAGTGATACTTCTCCCCTCGAAGTATATGACCCAGATATAAAATTTTCTTATTTGGTTATGTTAGTTATTTAATTTCCGTAATATTGCACAACTACACTTTTTCATGAATATTAGCGCTGACAAGACTTGATTTGCAGTAGCATTTCTTAAAAAAACTCTTAAAAACACTTTTTCTTTCAAAGATTCGCTGTTTCGCGTCGCACTGAACTCGGATAAAAATCATTTGAAATAAGTACAATAAAAGTAGAGCAAGTGTGAAAATGCCATTTTCCTTTCTTTCATAGATCGGTTCATTTTATGAAGTAGATCATTGAATGGATGAACCCGGCGTTGCACAATACCTTTTTCTAGTTATGCTACTTATTCTATAACCATGCAAAAGCTTTTAAAATATGAAAAGAAACTAAGTAACCACTGTACTTTCAAATATTTAAAAAATGTTGTTATTATTTTATTTATTGATAAGCTAACGTTTAGACAAGATTTTTAAGCATAGCACAAAGGGTAACAATTATTATAAGCAATAATTATCAGCCTGAAACACTCATCTACATTGAAAAATCTTCCGAGAAAAGATACTTGCCGCCAACGGGACTTGAACCCGTGTCCTTCTGATTGCCGGTCATATTTGACAAGTTTAAGTATTTCCCCAAAAAATGTAGACATAATTTGTCTCGACGCCACCTAGCGAGGGATTTAACACTAACAATGTCTCTCTCGCAAAAATAAAGTTGGTTGTTTTCAGGTGGAAAAAAAAATAATAAGCAGTAATGGTTGAATGAAACACTAGTATATATTGAATTATTGGGCGGGTATTAGATAAACCTCCATAGCTCAGTGGTCAAGAGCAGCTGACCGGCAATCAGAAGGACACGGGTTCAAGTCCCGTTGGCGGCAAGTATCTTTTCTCGGAAGATTTTTCAATGTAGATGAGTGTTTCAGGCTGATAATTATTGCTTATAATAATTAAAAAATTTCTGTTTACGAGTTCTGATTTTGGATTTAGAATTGCTTTTGGTGTGATAGATGTTTTTGCTAGAGAGCTCCGATTAGAGATCGATACCAAGCAGTTCGGAGTCATACATTTTGTTGAAGTGAAAACTTCGAAAATAGCGACACTAAAAAGAGACAAACACATACATCTATAGGATTTAGCATGCGAAAAAATGAAATAGTATAATCGGTCTTCTCTTTGAGCGGTGCTTCGTAGCCTATCGCTATCCTCTTTGTGCATTGCTTTGTAGTCTCCCCACTCTTGTCTACTTTAGTTTTCTGAAGGTTTCACTACTACCACGTGTGAATTGTTTTAATCGTAGAGTTAATTGTATATATACAAAACAACAAACTGCGATGCTTCCAAATATTTATGCTTCAAGGATATAATATTATTTTTTTAAACTTGCTAGTCGTATTATCCATGCTCGTTTGCTAAGAATGATTTGAAACGTATTAATAATGTTATCATCACCAATTACCGAAATCAAGTAGATTTACCAATAAAGATAAATCAACGATGTGTGGTGTCTAAAAGTTTCTTAAAAATCGAAACAATTGTTTGTAAAAACTAAACTTACGTAATATAATAGTCTGCCCTTTCGCAAACGCTGTATATTATTATTGTTACCATCATTTTTCACAATTTTCTTTCATAAATGAAGTTTACTTTCATGTAGGTACCTATCTAGCGTGTACTCCATAAAGTGTTTGATCGGAAAGTTTACGATGGGAGGTTGAAACAATGCCTACCTGTTCCGATAAAGCTCACTCTTTATGCGATTTTGTAATATTATGTCAGGATTCCAAATATCGAGAAATACCTTTTTACGTTCGTACCATCTGGGTATTTTTTGCACGGGAAACTTTTATCTTGGACATAAAAATCTTAAAATAGGTACCCACGTAAAAGGAGATAGTATTTACTTCTTTACCAGATCGCATGTGACTATTCCATGCAGCTTTCTATTCATGATCCTCCTTTTTTAAAATCGAAATGCATTTATTGCTTCTTCGAATTTCTGTTGAAACTCGCGACTAAGCGAGGTGAACATAAAATATCACCGAGGTTTTCCAGTCAATGCAAGATATGATTTGAATTTGCAATGATGTACATTTTGAATGGCAGCTTTGCAATCGAATTCAAGCATTTCCGAAATATTCATAATTTCGGAAACGGGTTTATTCCGTTTAAGAACAGACAACAAAATAATCGGATCTGAAAGCTTAGACATCGGTTTCAAACAAAATAACATGTTTGTTAACAACTGGATGGATGTATTTTGATTTGAAGACCTCCGAAGTGAAGTGGTTGTATTAAAGTTTTCGTCAGGTTGCATGTTCGATTCACGCAGCGCCACAAAGTCCGTGTCCGTGTATTCTTATGCCGTTTAATATTTCAGGGTTGCATGTCTATTGCTTCGGTATTGTGATGTCACAATTGCTTTCTCTAATGGGTTATGCAAAAGACGTTCTTATAGAAAAAAATATATCAGAGTGTGTAATTCACACGCGGTAGAAGAGAAATTATAAAGTCGCTAGATGTCGCTTTATTTTATTTTGCCTATTTGTGAAGATTGGATATTGATTTCACAAATTTTTTTTTTTGGATTTCGTAGGATTCGAACCTTCGTTCGCTTGACGTCTGTCTCTCTGGCCACTGAGACTTGTCAGTCGCCTTGCCCATTGCGCTTTCATAGGGTCGCGCCAAAGCGCGAATTTACCGCTTTATATTAGAACCGAGTATTTGTGTAGAACTAAGTTGTGACGCATTTCCGTTTCATCCGAATTTCAATTAGAAAAACAATTCCACTTTTTTTTTATTTACATGAATACCACACAAGAGTACCAACTGCTCCCGTCTGGAGCCTGTGGGACTATGGCATCCCCAATTGAGGTATGTTGTGAGGCTGAAGGTAGTGGGGAGGGGAAGGAGATAGGGAAGAGGACGGTGGGGAATAAATGGCTATTCAGATCTGGTCACCAAACACGGCTAAAGCCATTTCAAGCAACGTTTCAATTCTGAATGGTGGTCTTACACCAGGGCGATACTGGGAGTATCTTCCACTCTGGAACGTGCCGCAAATTTACTTTATATTATTTTAAATGAATAAATTGTGAAATAACACAAATAATTCAAATAAAATGTATTTGCGGGATTCGATTCCGCGACCCCCGGAGTGCGAGTCAAGAGCCTTACCACTGCCCTACGCCGGCCGTCACTTGTATTAATCTTTAAAATTTCCTATCTCCCATTTATTTATACGCTATATTAATATTATTCCTCTATTTTCCACATTGTAATTTTTTGTCGTGTTAATTTATGTTTTAATTATGCTGACAAATTACTTTAGCAGTTAAGCAAGTTTTACAATGAAGAATATTTTATTTTTTTAAAGTTTCATTTTCTTCTATAAATAATACATAATACGCAATCATAGTACGACAATGGTTTTGAGGCGATATACTACTTAAACTCATACCATATTAAACATACATGTTTCTTCCCTTCTAACTACAATAAAGTCACTACGGCCCACATACATTTATCTGTATTATTAATTACAAATAAATTACTTCAATAACGTACACTGCTCTTCTAATCACGTCTTTAAATGGAAGAGTTATTAAAGTCTCATGAGTAAAAACCGTAATAATTTTATTAAATTTCTACAATGTACTTTTTTTAAATGTTTTTTAAAAGCTGAATTCCACAAGGCTCTGAAAACGCCTGAAACACTCGACGTATAAAAGGAGCCCTTCAACAAGCCTTTTTAAGTGTTGAGCCGTTAATGATGGGCTTTTATGAACTTCAGAGAAAAAGTCTCATATGCAACGGATTTAGCTCTTTTTGTTCTATTGACATCGTTTTTTTTAATATTTGAAATAAGATATTATGACGTACAATTGTACGAGTAATGTTTACCTGTGCAAATATGTTTTTGTCTCACTGAGTGTGCGAGTTTCTAAGTCTGGTTTGCTTCATACTTTTGCCTTAAGTACAAAAACCTAATGTAAATTTTGGTTTTAGGTATGAGATTTTAATAATATTCTTCCATGAAATTGTTAGCTTACTAGGGGTTATATACTAGTAATTTTACACATACAAAGACAATTAAGATAATTTTCTGTTAAAATATTGCATTTCATGTATAAAATTACTTTTTCGTTTATCTGAATTATTCTTCACACTCAGTATCATTTTTGAAAATGACACTTAAATTCAAATAAAATTTGAGTTCATTGAACCAGACATTATCCTCACGCAGGAATAACTAACGCACTTCAAAGACAACGAACTAGTTTGATTGATAAAAATGTTTTATTTAAAAATTTAAAAAAAATTAATTAAATTTAGTTAATAAGAGAGTTCAAGAGATGAGATTTAAGCCAAATGATATTGTTAAAAGATTAAATAACCCGGCCGCCTACGCAAAAACCAAGAAATATCTGTTTACTGGCAATGTCGTTTCCGTCGCAGGCTATATGATTCAAGGAAGTTCTTGTAAAGTACAACAACTTGGCACATTTACTGAAATTCATAAAATCTTTTTAAAAATTTGCTTTTCTTATGAATAAAATGTGTTTCAGAATTAGAGGTGGCTTTGTTTAGTGAATAACTTGGAATCGCCATATATAATGTACATTTTAACTGTCTTATTTTCTTTTCTCTTATCCTTCTGCCGTTTCCTTTCGCAGTCCCCTGGGCCGGGCAGTGACACTCTTGTGCGGTATTCACATAACAGAAAGAAACACCGCATTTTCCCGCAAATTTTCTCGTTTTACACTATGCATTATATACGAAGTTTTCAAACGGCAGCTTATTATTCCCGGACCTCTTGGAGCAAAGTGTCAATTTACCTAACTTTAGAGCTTACGGGCGGCCCTTTGCGAGGCGCGCTATATTACTAGCACGAAAGCTTCTTTCCAACCTCTCCTTCTGTTACACGCCTCGTTTACGAGAAAGAGGGAGATATTATAAGTTACCACGGATCAGCGGTCTGTTGTTACACCGTAGTGGGTCCCTGCATACAGTAAACATTTCATCTTGTTGTGAACAATGTAAACTTCGTCACCACGACACGTCACCGGAGATAAAGTGACCAGTACCAGTTAGTATTCGCTGGTCGTTCGGTTCCGCTGCGGAACTTATCATTGTTCTGCTCATCCTACGACACATGCTCAGCTAACGTGCATTCATGACTCGTATCACTTGAGAGGACCAAAGCTTAGCCACTGCTGATTGAGAATCTCATATGGACGCTAAGATGTAAGCTCATGAAGTCTTACCCAAGGCAATGGTGTATTGTTATTGGATCAATATTGACTTTCCTTTGAGGCCTACATATTTTTCTTGGTTAATATATGTAGCCAGTGCAATGTTGGGGCAATAGGCGTGAACTGTGGTGATAACAGACATTTTGGAACTATTATTAAAATTAAAAAGAATGAAGTTGCAAAAAATGGAATCATAAAAACTAAATGTTAAATATTGAGATTTTTTTCTTCAATATTTAACATTTAGTTTTTATTACCCTCATAAAACTTTCAGATAACTACACATTTTCATTGCGAACGAACAACTATTTCTTAAATCCATAGACCTATTTGAAGTGAAACGGAAATGACGATTAATGCACCTTGAACGCGTTAACTGCGCCCATTGACCGCTTTGATTATGATGTCATTTTTAAAGGCTCCTATTGGTTGATATATGAAACGGAAATTACGCTGGTCTGCGCTCATTGGTCGTTTTGATTATGACCTCACTTTTCAAGTATTGGTTGAGATTGTTTTGGTAAAATTTCGCTTATACCGCGTGTAAACAGCACCTGATTTTTTTTCTCCAAAATATCTACTGTGACGATGCCCCAGCTGCATAGAAAAGTATGTCGATCTGTATTCAAGTCAATGATCTCTTTTATATAAGTGACCACATATTATTATTATACAATGAAACGATGGGTATTAAACATAAAATAAAACAAACTTTACAAGTAAGAATCTGAGAGACCTACCTTTGCACATGTGGAAAAAACTGCAATGTCTTGCAATCTCTATCCGGTCGTAACGTTGCATGGTGCAGCTCCTCGGTATCCGATCTTTGGTAAAGCGATTTTTTTAACCCAATAAAGATTCTATTTACCCAGAGACAATGCGACGATGCCAACCACTTTGCCAGGGAATCTAGTAAGAAAGAGAAACTTTAAGAGAACCAAGCAAAATAAAAATCCTGAATCTATATCAGCAAGTTGTTGCTGTAGTAACTTCCATTATTTGAAAATATTTATTTATGCTATCCAACTTTCAAACCCACGCAACAGCCATCTACTTTGTACTTAGTGCTTCGGCGTATAGGTAGAGGCTAGGTTTGGTTTGGTTGGGTGAGTTTTTATTTTTATTTTTATATTTATGAAATTTTATTTTAGTAATGTGTACATTTAAGTTTACAAATTTCTAATTAATTTTAATATTTCATATTGCAAACTAAATTTTATGTAGCTCCTACAATACATCTTGAACTTTCCAATTGGTGTGGACTTCAATGTTTCTGGTAGCGTGTTATATAACTTCATTCTTTTGTACAATAAACTGTTCTGCGTATTCGTTTTGTCTTTTTTTAAGCCTGATTTCCTTGCACGTCCTTGTGTTATGTCTGTGAATGTCCTTGTTGAATATAATTTAATTTGAGAAGTATTTTGGTAAAATGTTGTTTATTATTTTATGTATAAATATCATCGTATTTAAGGTCAGCATCTGTTTCACGGTTAGCCAATTCAGTTCCTTTAACATTTTGTTTACTTTTGAAAATCTATTTCGCCGAAGTTTTATTCTCATTGCCCTCTTTTGGAGAATTTGAAACTTATTTTGTTCTCGTTCGTTACATAGGAAAAGGATAGTTGTAAAATTTGTAGCAATAATTGATTTGTAGATAGTGATTGCAGTTTTACTAGATAGTTTTTTGCCGAATTCTTCCCAAAAAAAATTTTTTTTTCCCAATTTTCTTTTGTGTATATTTGTTGAATGTTAGTTTGGAATCTAAACTCCTAACTCTAATATAACTTTTGCAAAAACATCTAGACCACTAGGCTGAGGACACTGAATCAAATCGGCTATTCAAAAGTTGTATTTATTTATTTTTTAATCTTATAAAATGACATGAAATATTATTTTCAGATTTTGCGAAGAGTCGATAACAGAGAAACTAATAGACGGAGCCATACTGGTTCTTGAAAGTTTTTCATAATATGCTTCGACCCACATACATCTATTCTTAGGCCCTCGCCCTCTTCTCTTTCCCCGTCATATAAAATCTTAGTAAACATCCTTCTTAGTGACCTTTCTCCGCACTCAATCCGCTCGCTTCCTTCTTTTATGTGGGTGACACACACACAGATATAAAAGCGCGAGCAGATATCTGTTGAACCGCGAGCGCTTACGTGTTGTATCGTCACACAACGCTATACAAATATTTCTTCCTACGGTAGGAGAGGGGGTCAGTGGAATTACAAAGCTGCCACGAAATGTCATTTCTTTGTACCGAATCTATCAACTTAACAACTGTCATCTGCCCTTTTAGGCAGCTCCGTAATTAAAATGACACACTCTCCTGTTTTTGGCGAAGAGGGGGTCGCATAACTTTTAGCATATCGCCTCGGCAGCGGTTACGGCAGATTACGGCATATTAAATTTTAGCTTCGAGCACATATCTGCTTCGAGCACATATCTGCTCTGTGTGGCGGATCTGCATGGGATTGTATGGAGAGCGATATTGGGCGTGCAATGATCTTTTATCTTTTATAGCTATGGTGGCACCCGTCTAAGGAATTCGGTATCGCTATGCCATCCGCTTTTCTATATGCGGCTTCATTCCTGGTGGATTTCGAGTGATTCTGCTAAGGATCGCTTAACGTGACTTAATATCAATGATTTGAAGTATTAAAAAATGAACATACAAAATAACAATATTTTGAAAGGTTTTTTTATTCACTTGTATATTTTATTTTCACTTGTTAGTTGATGCGTAAGTTGATGCGAAAGTGTACACGCTATTTTGGTTTCCAAGAAACGTGGTTTTCAATTTTGCCAAAAGTGTTATAGTGATAAGGGTACGTGCTTGGTTTGATAGTCACTAGAATCTGAAAAATCGCGTATTATGTTTAAAACAGACACGAATAAAGAAGGAAAAAAATATATCAGTTTCGCTGAAAGTTACCCTGGGTTTTTTTTTCACAAAAACGACGCTATACAAATTATCCAATTATGATTATTACGCATCTGTTATGGAGACCAAAAATACACTCCATATTGTTTAACTTGGTGATTTAATAAAACATATTTATGAAAAATCGTCAACCACGAATTACGAATGGCTATGAATTATTTCTGATGAATTATTTAATTTTATATAACACCATTGTCTGTGGGAAGTATAGAATCGCCTCATCATTCTCTGTCAGCTACACTTATGCAGAATCCTGACAATGATTTTAATATAATCGTATTAACTGGCATAATTGTCTACCACAAACCGATTCAAAGTATCAACGAACATTCATTTGGTTGTCCGTAATCATGTCAACGAGCCTTGCGATAATAACTAACTGCATTTTCAATTAAATATCATAATTTTGAATGATTGTGAATTACCACTACACAAATTTATTAAGCTGATAGCTTACGAATAAAATTTAAATTTAATCAATTCTATTAATTCGTTTGAGTGCATGATTCCTTCCTAGGAACAAATAGTCAATTTATTCAAATTTATGTATAATCAGCCTTACTAAAAAACCCAGTGAAAATTTTATTCAATTGACAAACGGCCGCGGTTGTGAAAACATTACTAATTAAAAATTTGTTCATTGAAAGAAATACACATGGTTTCCACGGCCTGAGAGGGTAGTTTATCTCTGTTTTAACCATTGATGTCCGAACGATATTTGTTGAACTATATATTTCTTATTTTTGAAGGTGTCGTAAAAACAAATACCATTTATGAAAACTAGATAAAATTACCATTTAGATTTGTGTATTTGAAATACAGTTTGGTTTTCAAAAACTGACATATTTTAAGATTGAAACTCGAAAATAAATGGAAAAAAATTTCTTACCAAAATTTTTTTGACTAAAATGTAGAGAAATTTAAAACAAATCAAAATTTCAAAAACACAGTCCTTTTATGTAATAAATTTGGAAGGAAACTATCACCCCACTTTTTCCTCGTGAATACAATAAAAAAATAATAAAAAATTTCAAAGTTTTTTTTATTGCTAAAAAACTAACCTAAAAATTATACCGTCTTTTATATCAGATTTCTTGCATCTCTAAAGACGTTAATTTCTGTGATGCATTTAGGCACACGTGTATTAGATATTATTATTTAAAAAAACACCACTTTCATAAAATTATCGTAAAATAAAACCTTTAAATGTAAATTTGAATTCTCATGTATCATATAAAATAGTTTTTGACACTTCAATTTTCAAAGTACGATTATTGTTTTATAACTTGACTAAAATTTACGAAAAACCACAAAAAACACGGAAAATATATCAATGATATAAATATAAGAGTAAATTATTCATATTAATAGAAATTAACCATCACGTAAGTAATATTGCACACACAAAAATCATTTCGCACACACAGAAATCATTTCGCGCTTCCAGCGTCTTTTTCGAGCGCGAACAACGAATGCGCAGGCGCCGCGCCGCCGCGCCACCTCGCGGTTATGAAGGAAAACAAACAATTTAGTACTTAAATATGCATTGTTGCCGGATTTACAATACGCTTTAAGACCAAACCTTTTTTATTTTTTTTATTTTTTTTATTGGCAATGTTTATTAAAAATACATATGAAGTTACAACAGTTACATAGTTACATAGTTACATAAGGTTAACAAAAAATAAAAAAAATTGCCTTTCCTCACCATAAAGAGACAATGCTCTTGTGTTTGGTGAGGGAGTTCTAGCTCAATTAGTAAATTAATGATCGTGTAAGTTAGTAATAACGGCTATTGTAAATAATAAGAAGGTTAAAAAATCTTGTATAATTTAAAAATAAAAATCCTGAAGAGTTTAAAAAAATCATAATATAAATTAAAAAATCATTATAAATGGAAGAATCATGTAAGTTAGTAACAAAAATTATTGTAATAAGTAAGTAAAGAATACGTAAGAAAGAACGCAAGATTTATACAATAGTAGTCTCAGAGATTTAGAAACTAAGAAATGAAAGAAAAAAGAAGGAATAAATGATTTATAAAATAGCAGACTTTAAAATACAAAGTAAACATATTTGGGACTTTTATAGCAGTTTCAGGTAATTTTTTAATTTGGGCTTAAATTCTTGCATATTTTCGATGGTTTTTAATTTTAATGGGAGGTTGTTATAATAGATTATGCCCAGATAAAGATAGGAATTTTGGATGTGCTTAGTATTAAATTTAGGAATTTTAGTAGTTTTCTATTATCTTGCTGATGTATTGAATTGGAAGTTACGAGTATTTAACTGTATTTCTTTGTAAATTTGAAGAATTGAATATTTTTTATAGATTTTGTCTATTATAGGCACATTGAATATTGAAAAAAGAATTTCAGTAGGAAATTTAGATCCTAATAGTAATGTTATCGTGTTTTAGTGTATTTTTGTTTTATTCATGTTGCTGCAATAACACGGGTTATCTGGCGTGCTGTGTTTTTTTTTTAGAAAGGCTGAATGTGTTTTAAAACTATTCAAATTTTGTCAGGAACAGTTAGGTTGGAGTATGTTAAGCTACGTCACATTTAGTTTTCCATCAAACGTGACTAAGCTTGAAACATCCAAACGTTAATAATCAGAAATATTATTATGGGTTGTAGTCTGCCTACGAGTTATTGTAAGGGCACCCGCATACGAGAGACTTTAGGCGCGGCGACGTGTGCACCTACAACCCACTGTACCATAATGGATTGTCATGCCCGCAACTGTTGCAATGTATCTCCCCAAATAAAGTCTCTTACCACGATCAATGAATTCGCATTTTGAATTTAAAAGTCATTTTCAAATTAGAACTGTTTATGTCAAGGTATCAGAGTACGATAAAGTACATACCTATATTTTTTAAGTGAAAAATTCTTTAGCAACGTTTAGTGACGTCACTACATGAAAATGTCCCGTCTCCGAAAATGTTCCTATTAGTTTTGTAAAATTCCACACTGATTTATTTTTTTTTATATGGCAACATTTTGATTTCAGGCGAACTTTTGAATTTGATATTTAACGTTCACTAGATTTATTGTTTATTCTCTGTTTTTGACGGATGTTATGAAGAGAACCCCGTACATTTTACGCTGTCTGTACCTGTTTTAGAGGTATAATGGTAGTGGTGGTGATTTAAAAAAAAAATCAAATTTTATAATATTCTTATTATAATTATAATTTACAAGTACAAGTATATTACATTGGATTTATTAATATAGACGTTGAACATAATAATGATTTATGATCAATAAGATGAATCAAGGAAAAACATATTTATGAGATGTAATATTTTTGGTATGCCTCGTTATTCTCCTGTGCCCTTTCTTGTGGAAAACGTTCTCTTTTTAAAAATGATATTCAGCTATGTAATTATCATTTTTTCGCACCCATAAAATTATGTCCCGTCTTTCCGGTTTATAAAAAATGGTCTGATTTTTCGGATTTAAATTTTCAAAAAATCGCCAGGGTTTCAAAAATACTTTAAAAAAAAACAGAATGTCTTAGAATATTGCCTAAACCGGATTATTTTTTAAATGTGATGCAAGTGGCCTATTGTTATATTATTCGAGCTAGTAACGCCACCACCGCCGAAGTATCTATCCTAGCTTTGTGTTTACCTTCGTTGCTCTTTGTGCCCAAAGCTAGTACACGATCATCTAATGCACGATGACGAAGCACTGTATCTTACACTGTACTATGACACATAATACGATTATAAAAATGTCAAAAATCAGTAACGAAATAAATTTAAAGTTTGTACAATTGAATGGTGATAAAATATGCCCATGGAACGCTAGTATTCAATCTTTTAAAAATGAGTCTAGGCGTAATTACAAAAAAAAAATGATGTCGAATTAATGATAATCGGCATAATAATGACCTTCTGCGTTTAATTTTTCTTGTACGTAAGCTATTAATTTTTCTCTAAGGACGTTTGGTTACCGTAGTCACTGCATTGATGCTGACTTAAAATTTCCTAGCACTGTGTAAACCACTCTTGCTTATGCCAAGCCTGCATAGTAAGCCAGGATCTTGCAAGGTAAACGCCGGCAAACTAGCTTGCTATCCTTGCTTGAAATACTATCCTCGTGTGGCCCGGGCATAATCGTGGATCAGGACGGATAAGGGTGAACAATGCATGCGGATTCATCGCATTACCTAATTATGTCTGAAGTTCCATCGCAGTACGCTATTCAACATTATTCTATAATATGTAATATCGACTTTTCATCAATTGAATTCTGCATGCTGAAGTTTCGCAACTCTGTTCATAAATCCTAACCTGAGGCGCACAGTAAGCTATACGAAGTTGTCTGACATGTCCCATTCCAATATTGGTTACATGTAAAACATTATTCATTAATGAAATACGAAAGGAATGTTAGCAAAACATAGAATATTCAATTTTCTGAATAACTCAAATTTTTCATTTAGGAAGCAAAATTTGAAAATATCCGATTAATTTTAAATTTTCGGTAGAAAAATACAAACAGATTAAGATAAGAAAGTATTATACTCTCTCATAAAAAAACGACTGTGGAAATACGATCTATCGAACATCCAATAAACAAAGTCCATTCTTAATCCGTAGAAAAGGTACAAAACAAATTTCTTCGGTTCGTCAATTTAAAAACTTTCCTAAATTATTGTTTGTGTAAAATTTAGGAAAGTTTTAAATTAATTCTAAAGATAAGGACGAAAAACTAAGTCATTCTGGAATATATAAATTAGATTGTAATGATTGTTCATCATTTTATGTAGGTAAAACGACGCGTAATGTCAATATTAGAATCAAAGAGCATCTTAGATGCTTAAATAATAATGGATTTTCGGAATTCGCTAATCACCTTATTGATAAAGATCATACCTTCAATCAAAACACCGGTGATAAGATTTTACACAGGAATGGTCATGGTAACAGGCTTAATAATTTAGAAGCACTCGAAATAAAGAAAGCCGTTAAAACAAAAACCCAAATCCTTAATAATCAGTTAAATGTGTCCAACAGTCCGATATTAGGAATATTTCCCATAAACTTAAAAAACCCGTAGCCACTTTATTCCTTAATCACCTGTTCAAATGACGTTTTGTCCCGGTAGATATAATGTAATTATTCATTAGATATACCCGTCTCTTTCTCTCTATCACTATGTAGGATGTTAATTACACTCTCTCACTCTTACTTTATATTATGTTTTGTCTCTGTCTGTATGTATATATAAGCTCACACAATGTATTTTTTCTTCAGTTTTAATTTATACCCTGAAGATGCTTGTATTAAGCGAAACCGGTCGGTAAATAAAAATTAAATCAATAAATCGTGGTTACAAACAATGTGATTGTTTTCCTTTAATTAAAGCCTTATATAATTATTCAAGGTATGACCCCTCTCTCCAAAGCATGTAAAATGATCTCCTAGACATTTAAGTCCAATCTGCATTCAGACACGACGGCCATTAGGGATCAAATTAATGAATGCGAAGTGCCCTGAAAGTGATTTTTTGCCACAAAACTGACGCTGCAAAAAATACAAAAATATTAAATTATTCGTACTTCGTGAAATGATATTATATTACAAAAATAATTATTATATACAGCACACTATACTGATGGCAAAACACAAAATTCATATTCCAGTCAGTAAGTGTCAAAATATTATTCCACTCTCCAAAGCATGCGAATTGATATGTCACGTATAAGTATCATTCCAATTTGACAATCCAGAATCATATTATAATATGGCCATTATAGAGCAGAGCAGAGTGTAAAGGCAATTTCGGCAATTCTCAAAATCAAATCATAAAATAGGCAACTAATTTTGAGCGGGCGTGGGTTTGAATTTACATAAGAAGGGTGAATAAGCGTGGTAATCCTATTATATTTCGCATTGAAACTTATTTGTTACTAGCTGACCCGGCAAACGTTGTTCTGCCATATAAATTATTTCAAATGAATATTTTGGATGATAAATAAAAAATAACGAATGAATTGTAAGTGTGTGGGGATGGGATCTATGACAGAAAGAGGAACGGAGCGCTCTAAAAAAAAAAACACCAACCATTCATTTTCTCAATTCAATGTGTTTCATTAAAGAAACGAACATATTCATTGTTTGATCTCTTAAAAGTTAAATGTAAAGTGAAAAAAAAGTTATATAATTTTTTATCGTAAAGTAGGAAAATGAAATAAAGAAAATCAATATTAATTTCGTTCTGTTTTATGTTCATACAAAAATACTGAAATTGCAATGAAAAAATGCGACGGTCGCGATAAAAAAATGGGAGGGTGGGGGTAGGAGGTATAAATTAGTATTTTGGGATGCCAAAAAAAAATTAAAATCAAAATTGTCAATTTTTTTTGTTGTTGTTGGGACACGCTAATGACCTAGCGGTATGAAATACACTTTACGACCTATTCCCATGCCTACCAAATATACAAAAAAAATCATGAAAATCGGAAGGAAAGTTTCGGATGAGTGCGACCACAAACACCGTGCCACGAGATTTTTATATACTAGTATATAGATAATACCATCGATTTTATTTTCCAAAACGAATACATTTCGTAGATTTTTTCAAAGGAAAATTTTCTCTACAGCGAAAGATTGCATTCTCCATTAACATTAAAAATAGATAGCAATCTATAAAAAAAAAATCTATACTCTTATAATACACATACTTTAATATTTCTACTTGAGACTTTTCCAGATGTCTGATATTCGCTTAAATTGTTTCCAACGCAGCTGATGTAATCTCATTCCTCAGATCTCTGAAGTCTTGCGGATGCTGAACGTAAACAATAACAAAGTCTGCGGTGTAAATATACAAAATTTTCAAACATAAAATTGTTAAATTGACTCAGATCAGGTGTTTTTGGTCTTGAGCTGAACTGTACCAGTGTTCGCAGAAAGTTTGATTCGGGAAGTCATGTGACCAGTGCCAAAGTTTTGCAGAAAAAATTGTCATAGTTTGTTATGCTCTTGGTGACCAAAGCAAAATTAACTATAATAAAAATGTCCAGGTATGCACTAGATTATAATACAATTTCATATCTAAAAATATCTATCAATGTATTTTTCAACGATGCAGTGTACGTCAAAAGCATGTGTGAAATAATTTCTTTTTCATTCCTTGATTCCAATTTTGCGATTTCCCGTAACAAAATAGTGATTTTGGTTATCTTGTATGCTCGGAGGAACAATATGAATTGTACAAACATATGAACAGAATAATAATACGGTTATGAAAATATTTTGCATTCTACCGAAAAATAAGCGGAGATATAAAGCATGCGATATTTGAGAATACAAGCTTTAAATGATATAAGAATACAAACTTTAGATGGTATAAGAATACAAACTTTAAATTATTTATTTTAGAGAATTCAAAACAATAATGGTTGTTACTATTTCTTCACAAATCCACATTTAGAGGTCATTCAAATACAACAGCATTTTTAGTTTTTGCATCGCATAAACTTTTTAATTTTGTTTTTCTTCATTCGTTAATTCTTTAAATTCATTAATTTTGGCTTGAAATAGTTAATACTATCTAATCTAATAAGTGCTTAAAAATACAACATGTACAACTAAAATTAATTGAATTCTCTATGTCAATTTCTGGTTTTTCTTCTTCAAAAGTATAAAATTTCTAAAAAAATAATGTACATAACACAAAGTGCTCTTAGTGAATTTCACTTGGCAACATTAAGAATTGTTGAAATAAAACACCTTTTCAAATTTGACGACTGACGGCACCGAACGAGCATTTTTCTATTCAAATGCATTTACCCCAGTAAAATGCCTTATGAATAAAGTAGATTTATAGTTGTAAGCCGACGATATTAAATTAATGTGACATTTCCCGTTACCTAATTAGCATTTTTACCATTAAAAGGTATTCATTCAATATTCTGTTAGCTTTTGTGAACTATAGTGGTAAAAATGAGCAATACAGCAAATAAGACGTTTGATGTTAGCATAAAAATACTTCAAACTTTAAATGAACTTAGATGTTATATTCGATTTAACAAAAACCCGATGAGTAACTTTATGTTATGATACTCACTATAAAAATTTGCCAAATGTTATGCGTATTGTACTTGGATAATTTTAGCTTTGCCGAATTCACATTAAAGTGCAACACTGTTTTTTTGCTGGAAAATGACGCCTACATAGTATATTATTTTTAAGGCTGATAACGTCATCGCATTATTCCACGCTTCAAAGCCGCGGCAGGCCTCCACGGATTGATATTGCAACCCAGATAATCCGGACTTTAAAATATTTGAATTTTCAGATTATTCGCAGTGGAATCAGATTCCAATTTTTCAAATATGAAAATCGGATTATCCAGATTCGAAAATTTTAAAAATAATTTATTTGAAACGCATTATCCTGTGAAACGAACACTTTCAATGGGCGTACAATACTCAATATTTTGACATTTCAATGATATAGAAAATTTGTAAAATAAGGTTGTTAACCCAATAATTAAATATTTACACATTTTCCAAACACACGGATACAAATTTAGTACACACAAGTGTGTTTATTATTAAGCCTGAAAAGTGTTAAATATAAGAAAGAAAAACTAATATAAAAAGTTTATATTAGTTATAAAAGAATACAACACGCAAGGAATAGGCCAATGTACTATTTTTTCTGATACTATTATTACTACTTACCCCCATGAACCCGGGCACCCCTGCTACGTCACCAAACGTAGCCAACCGGCTCCATCTCTTAAGGGGTTACATTGGTCTGGTAGCCAAGAAAAAAGCATATTTTTTAGATTTTTCAAAAATGTAATATACGAATTAAATTATTCGAAGTGTTGAGCACATAAAAGAACAACTTTTCAGCAACACTGAGAAAAAACGTCATAAAAAATTCTGAAATTCAATCGGTGGAGCCTGGTTACCGGAGACCCCTAAAAAAGAATCCTCGCGGTAGGCAGGATAACTCATGATAGTTTCGTCTGTAATTAAAAAAAAACTTTTCTGTTAGTAGATAAGAATAATATATCCCTAAACGAAGGATTTATCAAAAAATTGAATTTTGAATTTTTGGTGGAGTTGTTTGCAAAATAATTTTTGGTACTATTCACGGTACGTTTGGCCTTGTAAAATTGTTTGTAGTCTAAAAAAATCCTTCATTCAGGGATTTGTCAATGCTATTTTGAAGAAGTGTGCCAAATTTCAATGAGATCGATGCATTGGTTTCTGAGAAATCGTGCCTACCGACTTCAAAAATGGTGTTTCGAGATAAACGCGATTGAAGTTTCAAGTATCCCGGTATTTCCCAACGGGCGGGGGATTTGCAAAGGCTCTCTCTCCTAGACCTTTACTCCGATTGACTTCAAACTTTAGGAGAATATTCTAGACATATTGTACTATTAGATGAAGGAATTTTTTTTATATAATGAATAACAGATCACTTTGTATAAACCACTATATTATAAACAATATCTACATGTTTCGATAACAATGTTATCTTCATCAGGATATGTTAATATGAGGATAACATTGTTATCTTCATCACGATATGTTAATATGAAGATAACATTGTTATCGAAACATGTAGATATTGTTTATAATATAGTGGTTTATACAAAGTGACCTGTTATTCATTATATAATTAATGATGCCACAAAGTAATTTTGCGAAGTTTGAAGAAGGATTTTTTTTAATTTTTGGACCCATGTAAGCCCTTAATTTATTCTAATGTAGTTATTTAAAATGAGTTACATATGTTTCATTATCTTGTATGATTTTCGGTGATTGAAATTGGAGACATTGTGAAATATTAAATATTTTTTTTAGACATCCAGATTTTGAGTGTCAATAAATCCGAAAATCCGGAATTTCTGAAACATCTTCAGATTTACGATCCCTGTCCGGGTTCGAGATATTGAATTTCAGCGTCGTTAGCGGCCGTGTCCTAAGAGCGCCGAGATGCGGGAATTGGGCATTACGGGCGCTTTTTACAGGCAGATCGAAAGAATATTAGTTTTACTTAAGCCGGGGAGTGTTACCTCACAAATTATGTTTTCTGCTTGTTCTACCCACGTCTGTTTACTTTAAATAACTTTAACCTAAATCAATCAAGTACCTACCTACCCAAAAAACCAAAAAAAAGAGTGTGCAATTCATACGCGGTAGAAGTGAAACTAGAAAGTCGCTGGATGTCGTTTTCTTTTCTTTTGCCTGTTTATTTTAAAGTGGTTTGAAGATTGAATATTGATTTTAAACTGTTTATTTTTTTATGTCTGCTGTTTACTTTTTTTATGGCCGCTGAGATTTATCAGGCGCTTTACGCCGCTACGCTATCGGAGTGAATGCCGTGAATTTACCGCATTATATTATTAATTTTAGTGACGCACCCGTTTCATCCGAATTTCAAATCACAACGAGGGTAAAGAAGTTTCACTTCAAAAAGTATCAAATAAAACCAGGAAGGGTGCAGCATTCGAAAGGAATGTTGGTGGTAACTTGTTTCTTGTAATATTGACATGTGACAATGACAATTGATATTATTAAAAGCGTATTAATAAGTATCAAAATCGATGATATAAACGTATATTATTTAAAATATTACAATTTGAGGTTTTACTCATAATTTTAAAATAAATCAAAAATAATAATAAAATATATATATATATATATATATAATAATAAATAAAACAATTAATAATAAAACAATTCTTGTGCTGGGTCGCGTTTTTATTTAGAATCCACAAATTAATATATATATACAAATAAAATAAAAGTATATTATTTTATTTAAGTGCATACATTAATAAATTTGTGGATTCTAAATAAAAACGCGACCCAGCACAAGAATTGTTTTATTATTAAGGGCCCGCAACCCGGATTTGTACCGATTTATTACATATTTCCCTTAAACACGGTAAGTTTTAAAGCTCTTAAAAAAATATATGTTATGAAACGCAAATTATACAAAATTCCAAAACTTATCAACACAACAACTCAATTATAATATTAGATATCCTTTTTCTATCATTATTTTTTTCCTTTCTCTTTATCACCTCCTCTTCAGTCAATTGTATTTCTTATCTATTATTTAGTTTAAAAAAAATATATTTACATATATTTTTTAAACTAAATAATAGATAATTTAATTTTTATAATAGATAATTTAATATATTTTTTTTCTTATTTACTGTTAATTATCTATTTTTTGTTTAATATATATAAAATATATATCTATATATATATATATTTCCTTTGCTAAACTGTGGTTAACCTGCGTTTATCCGCCTTTTAAACTCGAGCTTTGCTCTTAAAAAGGGTGTAATACGTATTATTATTTAATGCATTTTAATAGAAAAACTTTATTTCTTATATATAAACATGTAATTGATACCATTATATTATATTAAATAAAAAAAATAAAAAATTCCCTCGATAGAAAAAAATCGCAAAGTATGCTCCAAAAATTATTATTAACACGATTGTTTCAGTTATTTTACAAGTTATATGTATGAAAAAATTCCCTGCGTTTTTTTAAATGCTGTCTAAGATAATGTCCGCGAGATTTTTGCTCTATTTTAATTTTATTAAACATTTTCGCAATTTTCGCATCGATTTTGTCGCTGTAAATGTTAGCGCTCTCCTCTAACATTCGTAATTTCGTATCTCTCCATCTTCTTCTTTTCGGGCCCTTTGCAGAGCCTTAAGCACATGATATTTACTTATTTTGTAGGAAATATGTCTGGAGAAATAATTTAGAACTTTTGTGAACATAAAATTGTACCTCAATAAAATGTAATTAGATGCATTTTCAAATAATGAAAAAAAATCGAGTGCAGTAAACACGAGGTAGAGGCGAAACTTTACCAAAACAATCTCAAAAATGAAGAACCGAGGGGCCCTGAAACATGAGGTCATAATCAGAGCGGCCAATGAGTGCAGACTTAGCATCATTTCCGTTTTATATCTCAACCTATTGCCTTGATAAGAGTTTGATGCTTCGCAGGTGCTTGTTATGCGTCATTTCCGTTTCATCCGAATTCCAAATCACACTTCAAAAAATTTGAAAAATGACATTTTACAAACAGGTAGATATTTTTTTTTTCAATTGTTCTAAAAATATCAAAATTCTAAATTTGGTGGTAACCTTACTATTTCTTTAAGTGACATTTTTTATTTTTTTTTTATTTATTGAAACATTTATTATAATTACAATTTTACAAGAAAATATTTTTTTTACAGGTTTTTTTTACTACCCTTCCATTAAAAGCATTTGCTTGTGTATGGAATGGGAGTGTACATAAATGCTATTAGTTATTAGTTAGGTTTAAGTTAGTACTTAAATAATTAATTGTACATAAATATATGTGAGCTGCAGTATTTATTTGATAATGGTGTGTTTTTTTTTTTTTTTTAAGAAAGAATGTTATAGAGAACTAAGATATTTGTAAGATTAGTTGACAGTAGTTTTTTTCTTAAGAATATTTTTTAAATGTCTCTTGACAGAGAGCAGTATTCGGGTTTTATCATTGATGCTTCTGATTTCTTCTGGTAGACGATTGAAAAAAGTTCTTCCCTGATAAGTATAATGATGCTGCGCAAAAGACGTATTTAGTTTTGGGCATAGAAAAACATGTTTAAGTCGAGTTCTGTTTTCATTTAAAAATGGATATTTTTCTTTTATTATTTGAATTACTGAATTTTTAATATATAAATCTTTAAATGTGGGTACTTGAAATTCTTCAAACAGGCGTTTTGTTGGGTAGTCTAAGGATTTTTTTAATATAATTTTAATAATTGTTCTTGAATTCGAAGTGTTGCAAATATAAAAATAAATCGTAACCGAAAAGAACTTTTATACTTTAGAACTGGTAATACTATAAGAGTTCTTAAATTCACCAGTTCACAACCTCATTATCATCGTGTACTATGGAGCTTTGAATTATAGGTACATGGAAATCAATCAGTACATCAATCAGTACTTTATATAAATCAGTACATCAAAACGACAATACCATTTTTATCACGAAAAAATTCTGTGGCAAAATACACGTAAAATATTTCATTTGTTAGTAAATACCTATTTAGAGTCTTATGGAAAGTTTACTCATTATATTGTTTGTTATATTTGCCGGCAAAATGGCATATTACATTTTGCGCATTTCCCTAGTTGCGCCTCACCTCGCTAGTCCAGGCACTAATAACATTTTAGCCCTGTGGGTCCGAACTTAGTAAACTGCTAACTTATATAAGTGCCTCTTAACTTTGTTACCGCTGACACGGTCCAGATTACATTATATAATATACTTGTTTATTATATGTATAATATGTATGTAAACGAATGCTGTTAGGAGGAAATCACAATGGCGTGAATTCTACGTGCCTACCAGAATTACACAAAAACTTTATTTTTATTTTTGTTTTCTTTATATTGCTTTGTTATTTACATAATTTGAAGATTTTTCGACCACCATGCCCGTGTTGTGGTGGTCGAAACTTTGAACGAAATTATACAAGGAGAGAATTACACTTAGGTATTAAAAAAACGAGTGTGCTTTAGACCACACAACCGAAGTAAAACTTCTTTAGCTACATCTATATGATAGGAAGAGAGAAAGAAAATGTGCTTTCTTGCTCCTATAGTGTGATACAGACAATAGATATACGAAAGTCTTAGATATACGAAACGTAACTGGCTATGAGAGAAAGAAAATGTGTGCTCGCACCTCTTTCTCTTGCCCCTACAGTAATATACGAAACGTAACTCTCTCTCTTTCTATCTTCACTAACTTATATCTCCCTCTAAATTACAGTTCGCCTCGCCTTTCGTAACGCTCTCGTCACGCATTTGCCAGCTTACCAGCTTACTTAAATATAAGTAAGTTTTATTAGTTTTTTCATTGTGTAATTCAGACCTTAAGGATGTAATTTTGCCCGTGTGTAATTCCGTCATTTTGAAATTCTGGCAGTATAATATTATAGCGTGAAATTAATCCCATGTAATTTTGTCGTGTAACCCATTCATTATATCTATTTATACATGTTTTAAATATATGTACTTTTATATTTTTTTAATTGGAAATTATAAATAAATGCACAGAATAATAATAAGTTAAATAACATTCATTAACCATTTTAATTACTCATTTAGTAAAAAATAATCTCGGGTCTCATTGGGGAGCTAATCTATTACTATTACATATTCAGAAATAATAAAGGTACAACATACAGCTTTTTTTTTTTTTTACATGAACTCCACACAGGAGGCCCTGAGGAAAATAATTTCCCTCAGGGCCTATGTCATCTTTGAGGATGCTGTGTGGAGGGTTTTTTTTAAGGAAAGGGAGGAGAGGAGAGTTCTGGGAAGGAAAAGGGTTTAAGGGGTGGGTAGGAATCTGGGGTTCAGTATGTCCTGGTCATCCGCCTCCAAGACCTAGACAAACCTCACCCCATGAACCCGGGCACCCCTGCTAAATCACCAAACGTAGCGAACCACTTGGGGTGACCTATGACAGAGGTGTTGGTTATCCAATAAAGGTTCCCGGGGCGGCGGTACCCATTCCCGCCTCCCAAATTGTTAGCTTACAGTAGGTATAGTTACAAAAAATTTAGAATATCTAAAAAATTAAAAATATTGGACAATAGAATAGCTACTCTGTTGGTTTTCAGTAAAAAATGTAACTGTGTAAATATGTATATAGCTACAGAATATATTTTAAAATCAGTCAGTCCGTTGATTTTCTATAAAAATATAACGTTATAAATATTAAAGCTACAGAAAATGTTTTAAGATCATTGGTAAAACCAGTCGGTCTGTTCGTTTTCTATAAAAAATTAACGTTAGAAATATTATGTGGACACATACAAGAAATGGCCTTCTCAGATATCAGTTAGGTACTTGTTAACTTACCAGAAAATCGCGTGAAATTTACGAAAATTTTTTGAATTTTGAGTTAGATTCGTTAAATGGTAAAATTCGCGTGTATACCGTAAAAATACGTATTTCGCGTTTTACCGGATAATCATTTTTATTTACCGCTCTGACGCCTTGGGGTTGTTTTTGAAAATTGGCTCTATGTGGCATTCTTTTAAATCTGTGAATAATGTATCCTAAACATTTCCTATTTCTTCACTACAGTGGCAACTGCCTGAATATGACACGGGTATCGAGTCAATCTATGATGATGGGAAACTTTCGACGAATTCTTCTTGTAATTACAAAAATAATGAGTTTCGATTTGTAGGACCCACGTGCATCGAGGTTAAAACGAGTTAATGTTGACATGCCTAATTATCAAAAAGGGACAATGGAACTACGTGAATAAATTGGCACACTTACCACAAGTAAAGTTTTCTGCAGTTGTCATAATGAAACCTGAATATGACACGGGTCTCGAGCCAATCAATCTACGATTGGAAACTTTCGTTGAATTGTTCTTGTAATTCAAAAAATAATGAGTTTCTGTTTGGAGGACCAAAAGTGTATCAAGGTAAAAACCAGTTATTGTTGACATGCCTACTTATCAAAAAGGGACAATTGAACTATGTGAATAAATTGGCACACTTACCACAAATAAGGTTTTCTGCAGTTATCATAATGAAACCTAAATATGACACGTGGTCTCGAGTCAATCTATGATGATGGGAAACTTTCGAAGAACTGTTCTTGTAATTCCAAAAACAATGAGTTTCGGTTTGGAAGACCAAACGTGTATCGAGGTAAAACGAGTTATTATTGAGATGCCTACTTAACGAGAAGGGACAATGGAACTATGTATGTGAATAAATTGGCACACTTACCACAAATAAAGTTTTCTGCAATTATCACGATGAAACACAATATAAAGATTTCCAGAAATAATCATGGATTATATTTGTCAATATCCAAACAAATCCTGGTTAATATAGGTCCTGTCACTATTTACAACAAAAATATATTCGTACCCTTTCATGGAAAATGATAAAGAATTGTGAAAATAAAACAGCTCTAGCTGGAGTCGGCGGCACCATTTTAGTTCCGGCACGGTTCCATCCGGAGTCACTGCTTACTTTATTTATATATTATTTTTTGTATTCTTGAAAGAAAATTATAACGATAATTGTGATCCATGATAACGTGGTGCACCAATCATCTATATAATAAACGGTTCAAAAAATTATGCATTAAAATGTGGACGGATTGTAATTTTTTGAGAATTGAAACACTTAATTCTCAAAAATACCGCTAACTTATTCCGTCTACATAATTTAGTATATTATTTTTTTACTATCGGACACGGAGGCTTAGTGGCTTAAATTGAAGCTGAGCAGTGAATCTGCCATGTTATAAAATAGTGTTATTCAGTCTAAATCTTATCAAAAATGTATATCAGCTGCCCCTCGGTCCGAGGGAGAGACTGTCCTCTTATGGTTTTGGGTCCTTGAAGGGAGTGAAAAACTCAATCCTTGACCCATAAATTCTGAACCATTTTCGGTATTGGAAGAGAGCCGCTGGGAATCACCTTCTTCCGTAGGTCCCTGATCAAGTAGACTGGTCAGTGCTGAGTTGATATCGCGTTTGGTTCCCACCCAGGCAACTTGAGTTCAACACCTTAGCTGGCTGAATCCTCCATGCGACCCTATGAACATTTTCCGCTTGCTACGATAGTAGTAAAGGTTCTTCGAAACTCGGAAAGTTTTTGGCTAATTCGTGTAGGCTTCTCAAATGATCACAGCATGGTAATAAACTGGAAACTAAATAACATGCAAACGCTTGATGTTAAACTCTGAACTAATTAATAACAAATTTTAATACATAACTATTTTTGCTTGACAGTAAATCAAAATAGGTGACAAAATGTTTTCAGACATGTTGCCTTAAATATGATATTATTTTTACAACGAGTTGTTTTAAAATTTTGAATCATTGATCAAATATTTGAAGAAAATTTTTGAAGTAAGTTCTAAGCAAGTTTTGTTATTATAGCATTATAGGTCAGTTGCTTCATAAAACTGAAATAATCATTGAACTTTCTCAGAACGTGAAAATTAACTTCAAATATTTGATAAATTCTTAAAAAAAATTAAACAACTCATCCTTACACTTTATAATGTTCACATTTCTACATGTAGATATTTTTTGACAACTGTGAGAAATGAGACACTTTTAACCAAAATGATTTGTGCTTTTGGTATAAATTTATATTATTTTTCCAAACATATTTGAATTTTGATTGATGATAGAGTCAAAATTTTCAGTCAAATTTCAAACGCTACGATCTTAAGTTGCCGGTAGTTGTATTGCAATATAAATATATAGATGAATTTCGGGAAAAACATGTTTGGGCATAGTAAAATAATACAGCAAAAATATTATATTATTATTACTATTATCGATATTCCTTTTCCTTTCTCCAAAGCACAAGGTTTTTCAAAATTTCATATCAAAAACTCACCGATCAAGGTAAAGTAATGCTGTTAACATTAAATTAAAATAAATTCATGTAAAAAACCCGCTAATCATGAATGTTAACCTTTTTAAAATTCTTTTTAACACGAAATTTTTATCATTCTTTTTGACATGAAATAAAAAGGCGGTTTCATGGCTAGCCTGACCTACACCCGAAATACCTTCTTCTGAATGCCATAAAGTATAATAAACGGTGGCATTTCCACCAACAGGATCATAGCGTTGATAAAACCGCAAACTATTACCTCGGCTTTTCTTGTTTAAAATGTGTGTGATAAAGGAATTCTGCCACCCCCTCCAGCGCCGATCGTATCTGAATGTTAAAGTTCCATAAACTCATTTTATTTCCTAGTCTGCTATGAATCGTCGCGTATTTTTTCGTTCTGTTTAGTAAGGCTGGTGTTTTGTATCTATTTAGGAGAACGCATCCAACATGGGTCTTAACTTAATTTATTGAGATCTTCTTTAAGGCCCGTAGTAAGTGCTCAAAAAGAATAAGAAGCGAAGATATGTAACTACGAAAGTTAGAGGCAGCGCGCTAATATTAGAAACGATAATATTTTAACGAAAATTGTGAAATTGTTTCATAAAATACGACTCGTTTAAAGTAGAACCGAAATGTCTTAAATAGCACTTAAAGAAGCACTGTGAATTGTTTCATACATATAAAAATTAAAACGTGTGTTTGATAATTATATACTTGTAAAATAAAAACGTGTGTTTGATAATTTTCGGAGCATATTTTACGATATTTTTTCTATTGAGGGAATTTAAAATAAATACAATTATTATAAGCAATAATTATCAGCCTGAAACACTCATCCACATTGAAAAATCTTCCGAGAAAAGATACATGACGCCAATGGGACTTGAACCCGTGCCCTTCTGATTGCCGGTCAGCTGCTCTCCCAATTGAGCTATGGCGGCTTATCTTATACCCGCCCAATGATTCAATATATACTAGTGTTTCATTCAACAATCACTGCTTATTATATTTTTCCACCTGAAAACAACCAACTTTATTTTTGCGAGAGAGACACTGTTAGTGTTAAATCCGTCGCTAGGTGGCGTCGAGACAAATTATGTCTTCATTTATTGGGGAAATACTTAAACTTGTCAAATATTAATTATTATGTGCTATGTGCTATGCATATTTATGTGCTATGCATAAAAATCTTGTCTTAAACGTTAGTTTAACAATTAAAAATAATAATTTAGTCCCTTTGTGATTTGAAATTCGAATGAAACGGAAATGACACAGCATCAAACTGCGCTCATTGGCCACTTTGATTATGATGTCACTTTTCAAGGCTCCTATTGGTTAAGATATGAAACCAAAATGACGGTAGGTCTGCGCTCATTGGCTGCTTTGATTATGACCTCACTTTTCAAGGCTCCTAAGGCTGAGATTGTTTTGGTTAAGTTTCGCTTTTACCGGACTTTATGTCAAACTTACGTTGGTTAATTTAAAAGTGTAAGGGAATTTACGAGATTAAAACTGTTGGTGGGGCAAAAGCCAAGCAAAGAATATAATTGGCGACACAAGCTTATGAAATGGAAAAAACAATAATTTTGCAAAAAAAATGGCATCTTGACATGTCTATAAAATTGGTGTCGCTCTGTATATTTCTGAAAATGTGGGATGATATTTGTTGTCAAACAAAGCAAGATTCTAAGTTCTCATTCGTAAGGTGAGTGCGGTATTTCAATTAAATTATTTCATACGTGAAAACACAGATGTACACAAATATGAATAGTCAGCAGTTACCTACAGTGCTATTTTTTAATAATAATAAGAATAATAATGCAGAAAACATATTACATTAAAAACACCTCTCACTAGAGATTTATTTTTCGAGTATTGTACCATGGAGCACCACACTTTTCCTTAGCCAAAAAATCACAATAACGCTTTTTGGCTTTAAAATTTTCATTTTATTTTTAATTTTTATCTTTAAGAGTAAAACCTCAAATTGTAATATTTAAATAAATGAAGACAATATAAGCGAAACTCGATCGAAAATCTGGAAACAGAAAAATCCGAAAAACATATTGACATCTCTGGGACTCACACCGTGGCGCAGTGGTTAGCGCGTTTGCCCGGAAAGCAAGAGGTCCTGGGTTCGAGTCCCAGAGGTGTCAATATGTTTTTCTGATTTTTCTGTTTCCAGATTTTCGATCGAGTTTCGCTTATATTGTCTTCATTTATATAAATATTACAATTTGAGGTTTTACTCATAAAGTTAAAAATTAAAAATAAAATATTCATCCTAGACTTGCGGAAAAGTCGATAGATGTCGCATATTAAATAAAATGGATAAAGATTTATCCAGACACTATCTAGAGAGCATTTAGTTCGGGTTTGAATCTTGCAATCATACATAAAGATAGTTGCCAATAATATATGCGTTAAAGAAAATGAAGATAATGTAGGTGGTTCTTAGTCGAAGTATGGTACAGTTAAACATGACCGAATTTCATATCGACACCGTGGCGCAGTGGTTAGCGCGTTTGCCCGGAAATCAAGAGGTCCTGGGTTCGAGTCCCAGAGGTGTCAATATGTTTTTCTGATTTTTCTGTTTCCAGATTTTCGATCGAGTTTCGCTTATATTGTCTTCATTTATTTAAATATAAAATTTTCAATTTAAATTTGAGGTATTATTGCATATTTTTACCCAACCTACCATTATTCCGTTTCCCAACAGAAGTAAATAACTCTGTTATTATGACTGTGACCCGACTCAATGTATGGATTTAACAGTGCCAAGTCTTCCTCGGGCTTTCCCTACTTCATCTATCATTAACTACCGCATTACATGTTCTTCTTGCAGTATTTTTAGCTTTTTTAATCCATTACGCTTACTTCAGCCATATGTTCAAAACGGTATTAAATTTTTTGAAGTAAAACTTCTTTACGCACGCTTGACTTGAGGAGTAAGCTGGTGAATGCGTGACGAGAACGTTACCAAAAATGTGATCGGGTAAGGCGAACGGTCGGGCCTTTACGCACGCTTGACTTGGAAAGTAAGCTGGTGAATGCGTGACGAGAGCGTTATGGAAAGTGTGATCGGGCGAGGCGAACGGAAGCTGAGAGCGATAAATTAGTGAAGTTTTACTTTAGTAGTGTGGTCTAAAGCACACTCGTTTTTTTATTATTGTTAAACACACAAATACAATAACTTTTACACAGGTAAGACAATTGGAAAAATAGATTTTAAGATGTTTAAATAATATGTTTAAATAAAAATAATCTTTAAAATTTTTGTAATCATCTCATTTCCACGGATCATACTTTTAATGAGGAAACAGGGGTTAAAATTCTTCACCGTAACAATAAAAGTAAAAAATTAGAAAACTTAGAAGCACCCGAAATTAAAAAAATCCCTGAATAATAACTAGTATTTCGAATAACAAAATTAATTTATCTTTTAGTCCTATTCTAGATATATTTCCAATAAACCGCTCTGTTCTTACCAGAAATTCCGTAATTACCCCATCTCCTCTGTTCACCTCCCACTCAAACACCTTAAAAATGTATGTAAATTTCTGTCAATATTCTGTATCGTGGGTTTGTTTTAATATTCACGTAATGAAAAAAAGGTTCTTCTGAAATTAATCGATTGAGAATTAAATAAAATTAAAGTGATCTGTAACAAATTTATGTGCTTTTATTGTCCAATAACTTTTCTTAATTTTGCCAACCGAAGTCTAAATATTAAAGTAAATAATTTATTCTATTCACCAAAAGTCGGGAATTTCCTGTGTTCATGGATCGCGCCAGATATCTAGGGTTGGCTTGTTAGATATTAACAGTGATCCCGGCCGCGCTTAGTGAGTTTAATTTGAAGTGTTCCGCAGGGCGAAGGATAAGCTCTGTAATCCTCCTATTCTCGAGGTGTTCCCTTTAATATGTTGGAACATAAATTAGCCTCTGGTTGTGCGTGAACACACTCCTCACCGGCGCCGGAGGTTTAAAAGTTACCGCAGCGGATCCGTCTTCAACCCATGTCAAGTTTTATTATTTTAGAGCAATTCAAATAACATTTGAATCAAAAACTAAGTTTATTGTTATTATTTATTACGCACAATTTATGTTGCTTTGTTTATTACTTTTCAAATAAAATGAACTAATTAATTATGGTATCGCTTGAATTATTAAGCTTCCGGATACAACTACGTAATACTAGAAGTCTTTCTGATTTTTCTGTCTCCAGGTTTTCGATTGAGTTTCTCTAATACTGTCTTCATTTGATTAAATAAATTTATTCATTTAAAGTTGTGATTTTGTCGAATTTTTTTTCGTTTTGGCAAAGACGGCCTTGTAGTTGGTGATGTTATTTTTTTCACAGCTTTGGTAAATGAGTCTAATGAGTGATTGTTTCCAGACCTTGGGGAAGTTGCTTTCCTCTAATGAAATTCTGAATATCAAGGAGAGGGTATAAGGCAAAAATTAGTCATGGCATTTTACATAAAATATGGATGGAATTATATCGCATCCCGCGTTTTTATTTAGTTCAAGTTTTTTGAAAAAAACTTCTTACTGATGACCCATGACTGATTGAATAATATAGTATTTTGAAGCTTAGGGGGAATCACCAGACAAAACCGGAAATATGTCATTTTTAAATCAAATTTTAGACATATTGACTCTTTTCCACAAAAAAATTATAAATTGATTTCGAAAGACTGTTATTTTATCTGGTAAAGCTTTGTATTAAATTTTGAGAAAATTTGTTTATTCTTAGTACAATAGTATTTTACCGTAGGTCGTTGGCAGATTTGTTAAATTTTCAAACAAAATTTAGTTTTATACAACACACATTTCAAATCATATATTCATGCAGTAAAATAAATCAATAAATTATATGGAAAAGCTATGTTTCAGAATTTTAATTTTAATTTAAATAAAATCAATCAAAAAAGATCCGCACATGCGTTTAGTGACGAAAATACAGTCAAACTTGGTTATAATGAGCACGAGGGGACCGACTAAATTTGCTCCTTATAGCCATTACTCCTTATATCCAAAATAGGTTTTTTGAAAGTCGTATGTACCTACCTGCCTGCCTTTACTCTAATATAATCGCAAATGTATAGTATATTCGAAAATGCGAGTAGGTATTATACATGTATTTTAAACATTTATAAGAAAAATACGCTAATTAATAAATTATTGTTTTAATCTACTATTGTTTTAAAGATTTAGTTTTTATGCTTCCCAATTTCCTCCACAAACAGTAACACATCTAACATCACCTGGTTCAAGGTTTTAAAAAAAACATCACTAAAAATTATCTATCGATTGCATATTGTATCGCATTTAAAATCTCACTTATTATGAATCATTAGCTTGTGGGATTGTTATTGATTTTCAACTAAAATTATAGTTGTCACAACCTAGTGATGCACAACCCGATTCGTGCGGCCCGCGGGCCATTGTTGTATGAGGATGTCCCCCTGGTTATAGAGAAAAAACCCTAAATCCCTAGTTGAGAACAACTTTTATAGAGTTTTTGTCAATTTACGCTGCTTGACCTAAATGGAACTAAATTGGAAAACCCTCAGAAAAAAATCCCAAGAAAGCGAAATCTTGAATTTAAAGAGACAGAGCCCCCCCTAAGCTAAAAAGTTTGTGCAACACTATCACAAATTTACCCCACGTAGGTACTTGTAGCTCGGTACCATCATAAACACTTTTATTGATTTTTAAAACAAAATTGACGATAAGGCACAATGCAAAAGAAGATGTAAAAAGGGAAAAAATTTGCAGATTTTATGACAATTTTACATGGTGCCCGATGGGTAACAATATTTCACATAGCCGACAATCTTACTTAGGTAGTGCCATAAAAATATGAATCTGTCCCTAACGGGATAGGAAATTCCCGCCAGCCGCCGCTGTTGCAAGCCGGGCGTATGTCCCTCCAAGATCCTTTGAAAGTTATACCTTACTATGAGAATAATTCCCAATTATTGTTTTTTTTAAACCCATTTAACCTTTTACAAATTATGTTGACATCTTTTTATGTATATAGAAATTGTGTTGACAAAATTATTTGCACGTTATATCAGTGAATCGTCCTCGTTATAACAGTCAACAATTATATGAAAATAAGTCTGAACTAAAATATCATTTGGTAATTGCTCATTATAGCCATGATCTCGCTATAGCCATGATCGTTATAACCAAGTTCGACTGTACTTCAGTTTGTCTATTTATTTACGGTCTTACAAACTAATATATTTAAGTTTTTTTTACGTTCTTATTTTGCAGACATTATTGAAAAATTATAAATACTTAGGATAAAAAAAATTACAAAAAGTACATAATTTTAATAGTTTTATCATCACGCCTTTCAGCATTTTTGAATGTAGGTATAAATTACAGCAATTTTTTAATGAAATAATATCGATATTGAGTTATTATTTAAAAAAGCTGGTACGGAGAAGAATTAATCTTTCTCAAGGGAACCGCCCTGTGTTAGTGGCCCTTAAGGTTGTCGTCGTTATTCTCAAAATTTAAAAGATTGGGGCAAGGATTGGAATATTCGAGAAATACTGATATAAAGTTATCGCGTATATAAATTGTCTGTCAATGCAGAAAATATCGGCAAGATTCATTTTTGAATATATCTGATGGGGATTACTTGATTGAATCTTTCGCCGTCTTAATAGTTTTTTTTTGTATTTCTTGGTAATTAATTATGTAAGAATTTCTAGACAATTTGTTTTGAATAATTTTATTGTACATTCGTTGCTTAATTTTTATTTATCTGCTACCAGTTTTTTTTTTAAAAGAAAGACAAATATTTCCGGGTTACGAATAACCCAGCAATAATTGAAAATCTCCTACTTACCACCACAGAAAGCCGAAAATGTTGATTGTGTTGTGATGGAGGACTTAGCCAGCCGAGGAATCGAACACGCGACGCTCGGGTGGAATCCAAGCGCTGTGCCCACGCAACCACTGACCGGTCGAAGTACCAATCTTAAAACGTATTACACGGATGGTCAAACCGGTAACAGATAAATTTAGTAACAAATATGCATGTGAAATAAAACTCATCGAAACAAACAATTTTAATAGCTTTTATGTGAGATCTCCTTTTGACGATTTCTCAGTACTGAAAGGGATTGGTGGTCAGCTAGGTTTTTATGTTTTTTTAATTTCCTGTGATATTTTAATGACCCTTTTTCTAATTTTAATAAGCGGTGATTTCATAGTGTGTCAACCGTTGTAAGTTACCATAAAAATATCGGGAATATATTATCCGTGTGTACGTCCATTTACGAATGTTTTAAATATCTGATACGTCTCTTTCAGCTGACTTTGAAATTTGTGTTTCCAATTTATTATCCGTACATGATTTGACCATAGTCACCTCGGTGAAACAATTTAACTGTCCAAACAAGCCGAAGAGAAACAGTACGTTAACAAAGGATAACTCTACCTCTATTGTGTAATTCTCTATGATGTGAAACTTCAGGTGCCAGAGGGTCGGCTCAGTGGGTTGTAGGTACTACATTCTGAAATATTTGTTACGATTAAATCGAGAATTCGTTCGTTTATGTTGTTTGCAAAATTAAATTAGTGTAGTTTAGAGAATGAAAGGAAGTCAACCAACGCAAAGCCAGAAGTGTAATCTGGAGTGGCTTACTATTATTATTTTTGAAGTGAAACTTATTTAGCCTCGTTGTGATTGGAAATTCGGATGAAACAGCACATTTAAGTGTGTCACTAAAATTAATTGTTTAACCGGTCCTCGGTTCTAATATAATGCGGTAAATTCACGACTCCGCGCGAGCGTCTGATAGCATAGCGGCGTAAAGCGGCTGACTCTCAGCGCCCAGAGAGACATCGAGCGAACGGAGGTTCAAATCTTACCAAATTAAAAAAAAAAACACAAATTTTTTATTTCTACGGCGCGTGAGTTGCACACTTTGATTTTTTATATTTATTTATTATCTTTCAACCCTGCTAAACTACTTACGCAGTTTGTCAGCAGGTATAATATATTGACAATATTTTATGTAATAACAGAGTACATTTTCAAACAGTACACATACCTATACGTAAAAATAATGATAAATTAATAATTACATACAGTACAAATATAGATATGTAATTAGCAGTATTACATATAATAAACAAGTGCAAATGAATAGCCATATCAACAGTTTCATAAACACAGATAAGTAAGTACATGAGGTTTTACAAAATTAGAAATCGTAATGTAAATTCCAGTTACAAGGGCTCATATATATCTATGTAATGGCCATTTTTGGTAAAATATAGTTTAGGATTCTTTCACCGTATTTAATTACATTACATTATACAATAATATTCCTCTTACAGGTAAAACATTGAAAGACTTGTATGTTAATTTAATGTTACTTTAATTGGTTTTGCCCTTGTATTAAATTTTATTTCAGTTTAGGGTGTGTTGTAGTGTTCAGCTAAAAAAACAATCATTTCGTGTGATTTATGTGCAGGTCTGATTAGCCTTGAGATGGTGTGTTACATTATGGATGTAGTTGGTTTTTTGTACAGAAGATTTATATATAGATATATTTGATTTTGTTTTTGTTACCTAGTATTGGGACATTGATATCCAGATCTCCTCAGTAGATACAATCTAGGCCACGGTAATCTCAAGTTTTAAGAGATTTGGAGATCGAAATTAGTACCCCCCTCTCAGCTGCTCTTTAGAATCTAAGAAATTACGATAATTTCTAAACAAATGTCAAATAATTCATTACCACGGATAGATTCAATTAACATTTCAAGTTTTGCGTATAATGTAAATATCAACGTTGTTTAAAATGACATTATTAAAGAAATTAGAGTTTTTATGTGAAGTGCTTGTTTAAAGAGCTTTCTAGCTTCTAATTTAAGTTCTTTGTACAATTAATTGATAATATTAAATATAATGTTAAATGATTTAGCTGTATTTGGGGGCATTTTTGAACATCTTAGCTTTTTTTAATTTATGTTATGGTCAATTATTTTATTTGTGGTTTCGACTTTGATTTTGACAGATTATAAATTGTAATCAAACCCTACCAATATTTTGTTGTGTTTTGTGAAACAAGTGATAATTCGCGAGTTGCGATGAAGAAGAAATGTTAGATAACTTGAATAGAACTTGCACAGAATGTGAAAATTAACATCAAATATTTGATGAATTGTTCGATTTTTTCGAAATAACCCGTCGTGAGTCGTTTACATTTTTGAAGAAGCTTGAATTTTATGTAAATTATTCTTTTTTTAATTAAATTATTATGTAAGTTTAGTTGTCTTCTAAAGGGGCAGCTAGGGCAGCGGGCGGCGGCGGCGTCTTGAAGTGTCTTCAATATTGGGAGTCGGTTGGTCTGCAATTAAAATTATGGGAATTGCATTACTTACTCGCTTGAATATTTTGCAGTTTCTTAATCACCAGTTTTTGTCCACTATTAACTTACTTCTCGACAATGTTTCAGAAGTTGTTGATTTTAAGGTCAATTTTAAAATAAAAAATTCAAAAATGACATAAATCAAAATTAACTGAATTTTGATGTAAGGCTAATGTACTATATCTAGCGACCTTACGAAAACGATTTTTAAAATGTTTATTAAAATATTTGGAAAACCTTTTACGCCCTTCTCAGACAGCATTAATAAGAACTCATTAAGGAATAAAAATAAATTATTTAAAAAAATAAAATTTCTTGTCTCAGCTAAATTACGTTGATTTGATTTAACTCGAATCTTTTTCACTCTCATTCAATTCCGTCCATTTCCATTCCGCCTCGTTTGTTTGTTTTTCGTGAACCGTCCCAAAGTCTGACCTATTTACTGTTTTTAAAAAATATTATTTTTTCCTTACTTGTATACAAAACAAATCAGCAATGTTTTACAGATTTATCTGAAGTGATGCGCTATGATTTCGGGCGAGGTGATCGAAATTCCTGAAATGGCAAATAAATAATTCACTTGGAGAAAGAACCCAACTCATTTTGGGTGCGTGCGGCGCCTCCGCTGTTGGGAAAATTTATAATGGCAAATATCCGACATTATTTCACTGGATTTTTTTCAGTAACATCAATTTGGAATATTTAATAAGTTCGAATGTTTACCTTTATTTTGTATACGTATTCCTAAATAAAGATGCCCGCTTCGTGTTTTACTCCGATCGTCGTGTGAAGCACCTTTTAAGGCGAACACGCCATTGTAATATGTAGATACTTAAACACAAGAATTGCTGATTATTTCCGTAGGTACTGTCTTAGCTAAATCCACAATTTCGAATCGAAATGTAGCTTAAAATGGCTTTAAACGTTTGTAGTGACCATATCAAGTACTATCAAGGTACTTTAACACCTTCCTCTTATCTGATTGTAGTTGTTAGTATTCGCATAAATGAAAATAAAATAGTCGTGCAGGAAATATAAAAAAAAAAAAAATTTTAACGATTTTAGTTAAAATATCTGGCCTGACCAAGCTTCTCAAAAGCACAGGAATCATTAAAATACATTCAATTTGTAAATACATATTAAGGCAACGTGGAAAATGGCCAAAGCATTGAGTTGAATGGATTTTCATGCCATTACCCAAGAAGAGTTCGATGAAGAAATTAGGGAACTATAGTACGAGGGTCAGCCCTGCTAGATGATGGGTTCGTTACTGTAATCAAGCTGAAGGACAAAAACCGCTGGCTGAGGAAAAGCGGAGCGGCGCACACGGTTGATTGCAGCGACTGCACTCATGTGTGGTGACCCCAGATAACTACAGATGTCCCATTCTCTCCCATAGTGTGATGACGATTATTCGACAACTGATTTTTCAACAAAAGTTTTGCAAGATGGGTACCAAGAAACTTAACCGGCCAGAATAAAGAAACAAAAAACAAAGACCTCACAACACCTGCAGCTCTTAGTTTCAGGAAAAAGTTGTGATCGGAGACGAAAAATGGGTTGGAGTCAATGGAATGACATCATACAAACTCACCAAGGACAAAAAAATCTAAACTGTGTGATCGGCGGGGAAAGTTATGACGATGGTGTTATGGATATGACCGTGCTTTTTACAAAACTGAGATAAATTCCCTTGTTTAAAGATGGACCAAAGCTGTGGAAATAGATGGAGATTATATTGAAAATAAATAAATTAATCGTCAATAGTGTGGTTTTCGACCCCTGTAATTGCGTTTTTTATTACTTAATAATTAAAGAAGAAAAAAAGGAGGCATTACTTATTGACTGGCCCTAGTATAATTTCCCTCAACTCACACATCAGTAAGATAATGTTACGCATTATTAATGAGCGTGAGAGCTTCCTTAATTGCCAAATACCAGACAAACAGGCAGAGTTTGTCAAGGGTAGAAGAAGTCGAGTATTCAATGTCCGACAAGTTATCGAGCAATTTCATTCAACCTGCCCACCATGCACTGCTTCATTGACCACTCCGAAGCATTTTAATGAGTACTATTGAACCATCTTTGGGAAGCACTTAAGGTAATGGCCTAAACACCTTAAATCTATGTTTAGAAATCTGTACAGCGAAGGACAAGCGTGCAGCACTCAAACATTTAAACACATTTAAAAGGGTTACTTTAGGAATATATTTTTTTACCAACGCTGTTTAACACCTCAGCCTATTTTGTCGGAAAGTTAAAATATTTCCGCTTTTCAATAAAATCCAAATTAAATGAAATATTTCTGAACGCATCCGAAAAACTGTTTTGAAGGTGATGAAATACGCTTTCAAATTTTATAATTCGAAATAAACATATACATTTTTTACACATATTGTATTAGAAAAGTGTATTATCGACGACTTACTTTGTTATGCCGTGTTGCGCTACCTCCTTCTTTAGCCAACGTTTCGGACAGCGGATCTACCGGATCTTCCCTAATGATGGACACTGCAACGCTGTCCGAAACGTTGGCTAAAGAAGGAGGTAGCGCAACACGACATAACACCCCAAAAACAAATAACGAAAAAATCTTAAAACCTACTTTATTGTCGTTTTGTGTAATAATTATTATTTAAAAAATTTCCAGTTTTATTTTTTTTTTCAAATTAATCGGAAACCTTTGATTCATAGAGGTGTGTACATTTGAATTATTTAGCGATTTACCGATAGATTTGAATATGAATTATGTTGTTTTCTCTTTCTAACACCGTTTAGATGATGTGTGATAACAAGGTAGACACAACGATTTATGTGAATAAATTAGCCTGTGGTGTGTTACATAGTTTCATTTCGTAAGTAACGATAAAAAAAATCACTCAGAAATTGTTTCAAGGTACTCAATCAAGATATTCCAAAGAAATCACCCCACAAATTAGCATCATAAAATTTGTATTACCAAACGATAAATAATAAAACAAGAAATGCGATGTGGGCAAATCTATTTTACTATAATAACCCTTGCAAATAATTAATTTACCCTGAGCTGAAGGCAACGCGGCAGCTATTTCCAGACCGCCCGCGCCGACAGAGGGTGAGAGCTGTTGCATGTTACTAGTCTATGCAAAGTGTGTAAGCGATGGGCGGCAGTTATAATAGGTACTCATAGATGGCTACTGCTATTCATATCCCATTCTTTCCACGTCACCCCCGATAAACCACTTTACATTTAGCATAAAATATGCACATTTTATATTGCTGGCACCTATTATATACATATTAATCAGTAATCGCCTTGAATATGAAACATTGATATTTTTTTACTAGGTACGTACTGTTACAACCAGTTAGTTTTTAGTTACTTCCAGGGTAATTTAATCCCCCTGGCAACAACTAATGTAGATCTCATAAAAATCATTGTAACTCCCTTACTATCGTGGTTAGAAATGTGATTTAAACGGTGTTAGAAAGAGAAAACAATATTTATACTCAAATCTAAAAGTATACTACAAAATAGTTGAAATGTACAGATTTATTAACCAAAGTTTATGATTGCAAATTGAAAAAAAAATTATAAAACTTTGGGAATTTTTTATTAAATATTTTACATGAAACGACAAAAAAAATGTTGATTGTATCGTTTATAATGTACTAGCACACCCGGCCACACGTTGCTGTGGCTAACGAAACACAACGCCATTTCCCAACCTTTATAAAATCCACACCACCCGCTTGCCAGTTGCTCGCTGCCCGCTGCCTGAATTGAATATTTGAATTTATCAACTTTTCTCTACTATAATAAGCATTTATTATACATGTAAACCTTCCTCTTGAATCACTCTATCTATTGGTGTAAACCGCATGAAAAAACGTGGCGTAGTTTAAAAGATCTATGCGCACATACATTTTGAGCGACTTCATTTTATACCATGTAGTGATGATTTGCCTAATAAAACGTGCGTCTGTTTTATTTTTTATCAGTAGCTTTGGTTACAAAAAACATAAGGTGAGCCATTTTTAAAACTTTTTAATGTTTGCATTAAAAAAAATATATTTTAAAAATTAGAGGTTTATTTAAAATTATAAAATTTTAAATCGTATTTTATCAACTTTCGAATGCAGTTTTTAGTTTTCGGGTGCGTTCAGAAGTATTCAATTTATTTGAATTTTATTACAAAGCGGACATATTTTGACCTTCCGGCAAAATACGCCCGAGTCCTGCGGGGTTAACAAACTTTTTCAAATATCTAAATTATTTCTTGAATAAATTATCAATTTTATTTATGTCTGGAGATTTAGGAGTCAAGTGGTCTTAGTTATTTATTTTATTTGATCGTAATATTACAACATTACAGGTTGAATGGCAATAAAATTATTATTACAAATTGGTTGTAAAAGTTCCGCTGATACGAGCACATTAACTACATAGTGCTAAAAATATTGTAAACTTGCTGCAGATTTCAAAAAATACATCGGATAATAATAAAAAAATCAAAGTGTGTAATTCATACGCGGTAGAAGTGAATCTAAAAAGTCGATAGATGTCGCTTTCTTTTCTTTTACCTGTTTATTTTAAAGTGGTTTAAAGATTGAATATTGATTTCACAAAAATAAAAATGTTTTTTTATTTATTTCGTAGGATTCAAACCTCCGTTCGCTTGATGTCTTTCTCTCTGAGACTTGTCAGGCGCCTTGCCCACTACACTATCGAAGGCCCGCGCCGGAGCGTGATTTTACCGCATTATATTAGAACAAAGGACCCGCCAAATAATAAATTTGTGATGCATTTCAGTTTCATCCGAATTTCAAATCACTAACGGGGCTAAAGAAGTTTCACTTCAATAATTTTTGTCATTCTACATATTCAGATTGCGGGTCGCTCTCCACATGGGTGAATTCAGATGCACATTTGAATGACTCACTCGATAATATAACAAGTTGTGGCAAGGACCCCGAGCTCTGGCACAAATTGGTTGATTTGTACCAGAATTTCATTGTTCGAATAAAATGAAATGGATATGAATATTATTGTTACGTTCCACGGAGGCGCAAAAAAGCGATGTTTTTTTCAATATTGAAATTGTTAGAAGATTCATACTGAGCCCAGATTATACAGTACCTACTTACTAGTGAGTTGTAAAGGAGTCTTAAGAGGAAACCGGGTCGCCGAGCAAATTAAACAAGAGGTATTTCTCTAAACTGTTGCTCTCATTCCACCGAATACTGGGCGAAAGGGAGAACTGCACCTCACGCATATAATACCTAAATAAAATCATCGAAATCGAAATTTTGCGTACCCTGTTTTTTTCCTTTAAAACTGGACCGATTTTGAAGATGTTTTTAACGAAATACTTTATGTTTGAAAGTTTTGATTTTTTTAAATACATTGTATGGTTGATTTACTGAACGTCCGTTGATAGTATTTAAACCACGCAATTTTAAGATTTTTGGATGGTCCTAACTCCTGTGAGAACTGCGAACGACAAAGCCCAACAGGCATCCTCTACTCCTCAACTGCATAACTCATTTACATGATGGTGAAATGTTTTTTACTGTCGAAATAACTCCAATCTGAGTCAGGAGACTAAAACAAAAAAATAATTAATGAAATATTCAAACACAAGCGGGAGTTTTATTTATTAAAGCATTGTTTGTTTTTGCCCAATTTGTGATGGAATCTTTACCAATTTGCTGAAGGATGCAGTCGATTCTTTATTAAACGATGGGGTTTTTTTTGTTAACAGAAGTATTTTTATTTTTATTTTCATTTAATTTTTTTTTCTTATAATTAGATCAGACTTTTTGTGAAAATCTATTCAGTGCAGTAATATTTAAGTTAATACTTCTCCTGTTAGAGACATCATCATTTTCTACGCCTTGTGCAAGTCAGGTCGAAGATCCATCGCTTGGATAAGTCGTTCCAGGCATTCCTGTCCTATATTTCGGTGACTTCCCCGCTAATGCAGAGTCCCTGGAGCTACTTTCTCCAGTATGCCGTGACTATGCCTGGGACGGCCTACTATGCGTCTTCCCTTAGGAATGGCCTACAGTATCTTAAACGGAACTTCCTTTTCTAGAATTCCGAGTATCCATGTATCCATGTTTCACCTGCGACTTTTCTATAAAAATTAGCCGGGGTTCATTATTGAGGCATTAAAATAAATATTACAAAGCTACAAAGTTTAAGATGGAAATAATTTAGAGTACTAAAAATAATTTCGTTGTTCTAAAAATTCAAGACAAAAAACGAACACCTTCAATTTTTGTGATGTCAGAGCTCATCGTTCGAAAGTTTTAGCTGCTAGATTCAGTTAGAAAACAGATTTTCTGATTAAAGCTATGCACTACTAAGTAATGCAAAGTCACGAGTTTTTGGTTTGGAAATTTGATTGCTCAGAAATATATTTAGATACTTTTATTAAACACTGCGAGTGGAATGCAGAAAAAAAAAAACCTTTGCCTTTGAAGTAATCAAGTATTTTTGATGGGTGTTTTTATAAGCCCAGACAAAAATAATGTATCTGGTTTATAAAAACCGCTTTAAAGTTCAAAATTTCCTACTTGCGATCCCCTTTTAGGTTATGGTTGTTTTGAATAATGTAGAAAATTAAATTCTTAGAAAATTATAGTGAAACATTTGAACTCTGTGCCTTAAATTTGAAAACTAAAATAAAATCTTCTCGGCTATGTTTTTTTCTTGAATAAATCAAAACAGGTGGCTGATGTTAAATGGGAAAACAAACCTTATGGTCATCTACATAATGAGTCTTATTGTTAGCACCCTGTTCCCGAATTTTACACGATGAAGTGCATGGCCTTAATCTTAATAGATAATATTTCTTTAAAAAATATATTCGTTTCTACGTACGTAAAATGTAATAATATATCCTCCGGGAATTATTACCAATATGTCAAAAACACAATGTATTTGATAGCACAATTCATTTCACAAGCCCAAATTTCGAACCTGGTCCAATCGCTTACGCTAACTGGTGCCATCTATCGTGAAACGGGAGGCGGTCTTCTGTAGTCACCTGTAAAGAGGTAATCAATACACGTTTCCCACTCTGATCCTGAAGAGAAATGTCACTTGGAGAAGAAAACAGAAAGATGCGATGAATGACCTCTAAGGACCAGCACGTCATTATAGATACCGGCGGCTGTCATAGGTCATGAGAAAGGGTTCAGATTTTTCAAAAATCACTTATAAAAACTATAACCCGCTCTAAAATCCTTAGTAGAATGCTGCAGCTTTTATTGAGAATTACGTAATTTTGTTGTAGCAAATTTAGTTACCATTAAGAATTTAAGAAAAATGACAAGTGAAAACTAGTGAAACCTTTAGAAAAATAAAGTAAACAGGAGTGGGGAGGCTAAGAAGCACCGCACAAATAGGAGATTCTATCTCATTCTCTGGAAGACTAAATCCTATAGATGTATGTGTTTGCCTTTTCTTAGTATCGCCATTTTTCATTTCATCGTTTTTCAAATCACATCGGTGCTAAAGAAGTTTTCACTTCAAAAATGTATGTGATTATTTTATATGGCTTATTAACATTACTAAATTGAAACAAAATAATTAATTTTTGTTCATATGAAGCGGATACTTTGTGATGTGACATTATTAATTTAAAATAAAACAATAACTTTGTAAACACCACTTTTATTTTTATACTTTATGCCGACCGGGTTTCGCTACAACCGTAGCTTCATCAGGGCAGTATAATACTCTACTAACATTAGGTTACATATGTGTTATAATATATATTTTACCAAAAATGGGCTGGGCTGGACTCGTCAAGTGGAGGAGGAAGAGGGAGGCATAGATGGAGAATTGGGAAGGGAACGGACGTGTTCTTTATCAATAGGGAACAATCTTAGTATGGGACTTTAATTTAAATTAAGTTGGTTATTTACTACCTTACTATTAGTGTTTATGGCTTTCCTAAATTCAAGTGCCTCTAAATTATCCAACCTTATACCGATGTCGTTTTTATGAATAAGTTTGGCGCCAGCGTTTTTGTCAAATTTACGTCCGTTCCCTTCCCAATTCTCCATCTATGCCTCCCTCTTCCTCCTCCACTTGACGAGTCCAGCCCAGCCCATTTTTGGTAAAATATATATTTTAACACAAATGTAACCTAATGTTAGTAGAGTATTATACTGCCCTGATGAAGCTACGGTTGTAGCGAAACCCGGTCGGCATAAAGTATAAAAATAAAAGTGGTGTTTACAAAGTTATTGTTTTATTTTAAATCAAAATAATTAAATTGTTTCACAATAATTCCTTGGCCTCTTTAACCTTAATAAATTATCTCGCAACTCAAATATTTTGTAAAACATCCTAAAACACTTTCTAGGGATTGGTTTAGTTTTTTCCATTCTCGAACAATTTTATTATTACAGTTAGCAAGATGCAGGACCATTACCCAAAAGCAGTGTCCACTACCGGTGACTTAATTTCAAAAATATTATTAATCAATTTATTGTTAGTCATAATAGTAATAATAATAAATTTTATATCTTTTGAGGATACTGGTAACAAGTGCCCGAGCTGTAAAGAACAACTTTAATACACACAAAACAATAACAGAATTGTTATGACTGCTGTTCAAATTTGTTAATATTGGCATTGGCAGTTATCAAGTTGTCAAGACCACCCTTTAGCCTAAATTATGCATTTGGCCCAGACAGGAACGTGGCAGTATGGGGTTTATAATAAACCTCGTTAGTTGAGACCGTTGAATATGTCACTCTATATTAATAGCCGTCTCTAATCTAGCAGCGAGTTATACGTTCGGATTTGCGAGGCCCGGCGCGCCAATGGTAAATTAGTGAATCAACGGTTATGCAATATTATGAATAGGAATTGCAGGTCCAAATTCATCCAGTAAAATCCGGATTTTCGAATTTCTCCAAACCTCAAATCCGGACATCCTGGTTATTCCGGATTGTTGAAAGCTGATCATTTCATGGCAAATAATATTTTGTTCTATTCCTTATTCGTGTTTTTTCTCTTTATTGCATTCAACATAACATAATTCTTATATTTCTTAATATTTTTGCAAATTTTTTGCATCGGGCGATTGTTTTGTTGTTGGGTTAACAACAACTTTATTTATTGAACACCCGGCCCTACGTCCCTACTTTTACAAACATAACACACGTCCTACAATAATTGGGTAAAATTAGGAGTAGATAGAAAAACTTTAAAATAAGCAAATATAGCTTGTCAGAATAAGACAAAATATGCAGGGTGAAGAGATTTGTACAAATGTTGAAAAGTTCTTTAAGACTTCGCGTTCCAAATTTCCACCAACAAATCATACATTATACACACCTCTGCTTTCCTTGAACTAGTTTTTAAAAACGTCTATTTGAATTTCACTTTTATTTTCTTGATTGAATGAATGTATGAATGAAGTGGAATTTGGAAGTGGAAATTAATCCTCTTCCTGACATCCGATCAAGCTAAAACTCAGCAGACAGACTTGTTATTAATGTATTTTTTAAATGGGGTATTTCCACAAACGAGGGATTCTGTTGAAAATGGATGGAATATTTAAAGATCATTTTTCTGATTTTAATCATCCTACTAAAAATGTTTGTTTTTTATGTTTTCATTTAATATTATTGATTTTAAAAACGATCTAAAACTGACTAAATCAAAACGGCCCGTGGTTGGCAAATCGGATTGTGACGTCACAAGCGTCGCTCAGTTTGGCCAGCATAAATAAACACTGTCAGTGAGCGTCCAAGCTCATGTCCCGCCCCAAAATATCGTTTTAGCGGTAATTCAAAAATGGGAAACTTTGATCTGCTGTAGAAAATTTATTCGTCAACATTTAAATAAAATAAGAATATTGTAACATCGTAACTTTTTGATTAATTTTTTAAGTAATATAAAAAACGTGGAAATATCCCATTCGAAGAAATTACATTATTTAAATCTATTTACATAAAAATTAAAATGTACTTTCTTGGATCTATTACAAGTGAGTAAATGAATGCGTGAGTATATGAGATGTCTATTGCTGTATTAACCATAGAAAATGTTTGAAACTTTGAAAATATCGTATTTAAACCCCCGCGAAGTTTTCTGGATTAACAACTACATGATTTTTAATAATTACAAAAACTCTTGCAGCACTGTCAAAAAATTTCAAAATTTGAGAATGACATTTTGCAAAACAATGATTTTTAAATGAAAATTCAATTTTTTATACTCTTTAATAAATTAATTCATTTCAAGTACTCGCCTTATATTTTGACTCAAAGTACGAATTATAGATATTTAAAACAGGTACCTATGTTAGGTACCTAATTTGATTGATTATAATTGTAATAAACAAAAATTAATATTTGTAATAGGTATATGAAAAATTGAATAAAAATATGTGTTATATGTAATAGGTGGCACGCGAGCTGTTTGAAAATTGAGTGTACTGAAAGGGGTGAGGGAAGGCGGGAAAGGTAGAACGCGAGAGGGAAAGGGGACGCGAGAGGGGAACGGGGACGCACGGAAAAGGACAAGGCGGAGAGAAACAATTTATTTATTTGAATATGGCATTGCAACACAATGCGGGATCCAGGTAGTATAAAATAAATTTCGATCTTACCAACTCTCAATTTGGCCCAGTCGGTTCCGATCAGTGGCCATACCCAGGTTCAAACCTCAGTCAAAGCGAAAAAAATAATTAAAAGATATTTATGGTAACAAAGCTCATAGAAAAAAAAACTTTGTTTTTACGGTTTGATTTTTAAGCTATTTATGTTATTATGTTATTTGTCAATGAATTATGATGCCGAGTTGAAAAGTAATTACATATCTGAAATTTCTTCTACAGAAAAAAATGCACGTGAAATCTTCAAAAAACTAAAGTGGACAAGAATGGGGAGGCTACGAAGCATCGCACAAAGAAAAGACCAATTATTTTATCTCATTCCCTCGCAGGCTAAATTCTGTAGTACGTGTTTTTTTCTCTTTTGTGTCGTTTTTTCGTTTCATCGAGTTTCAAATAACAACGGTGTTAAAAAAGTTTTCATTTCAAAAATAAAATTTTCAATCAGGCTAATCCGAATAGTCAAATTCTGATTCTGATATGAATAATCCTAAAATCCGGATTGCAACCTCTAGTTATGAAGTACTGTATATTTAAGTACCAGATTAACAGCAACCGAATTCTCCAACCAGTAACATTTATTACGCAATAAAATTAAATTGATTCGTGCAGATTTTATTACAGTTCTGAACTTTGTATGCAAACATTTTTATATTTGAGTGATTTATTGGGGGAATTGTGGGTAGTTTACACAGTACGAAGTCGTTACGCAGGATCAGTGTGCATTACATTAATTAATTAATTTTCAAGAATGTATGACGAAACTAAAGAAGTGAAATTTTTACAAACATTAAAAAATCGGTAGGCAGAGAGTTAGGGTGATTTTGATAAAGTTATTGAAAAAACACCAGCCAAAAAAAAACGATAGAAGTGAAACTAGAAGGTCGCTTTCTTTTTCCTGTTTATTTTAAAGTGGTTTGAAGATTAGATATTGATTTACAAAAACAAAAATGCTTTTTTTTTTAATTCGTAGCATTCGAACCTCCGTCCGCTGGATTTCTCTGGCCGCTGAGATTTGTTACGCACTATCCCGCTGCTCTATGGGACGCGCTCGGCGAGGCGCGAATATACGCATTATATTCCTACGACCCGTAAAAAAACAAAGCGGCCAATTAGCGCAGACCTATCGACGTTTCCGTTTTACATCTCAACCAATTTGGGAGGCGGGAATGGGTACCGCCGCACCGGGAACCTTTATTGGATAACCAACACCTCTGCCATAGGTCACCCCAAGTGGTTCGCTACGTTTGGTGATTTAGCAGGGGTGCCCGGGTTCATGGGGTGAGGTTTGTCTAGGTGTTGGAGGCGGATGACCAGGACATACTGAACCCCAGATTCCTACCCACCCCTTAAACCCTTTTCCTTCCCAGAACTCTCCTCTCCTTCCTTTCCTTAAAAAAACCTCCACACAGCATCCCCAAAGATGACATAGACCCTGAGGGAAATTATTTTTCTCAGGGCCTCCTATGTGGAGCTCATGTAAAAAAAAATAGGAGCTTAGAGCGCAGTTTGCGCTTCGCAGGTGCCGTAGGGTGTAATTTCCGTTTCATCCGAATTTCAAATCACTCTAACGGGGCTAAGGAAGTTTCACTTCAAAAATATCATAGTTTCTAAAACGTCATGAATTATTTTCACTTCAAACAATGTCAGGAAACACTTATTAAAATAAGTTAGGACACTAATTAAAGTAAGTCTGTAAACACTCTGTAAAAGAACGTTCTTATAGAATTTATTGACGGAATTTAAAGAATGAAAAAAAAAATCTTTATTTGAACAAAAAACAAAAAACAAGAAGTTTTTGTGGTGCTGCATCGTGAAATTAGAACCCTACATTTATAAATCAATACAGATTTTCGGTCAGCAACTTCATTCCCGTTTCGAGCTTTCAAACAAATATTTTTCTGATTAAAACTAAGACATTACTATATTTTTATGATGTTGAATGCATTTTCATCAATATATTTGATGTTTCGTTCTTTAACCATGGATATAACCGTTATTTATATATAGATAGAGAGAGAGCCAAGTAGAAAAGGAAGGCGTCTGGAAACAGCAGAGGCACGCCTTGACTTTTCCGATATTCCAGAGGCAAAACTTTTTACTTGGTATTTTAATGTTAGGAAGGATGTTTTGTTTAAAACTTTTTTTTTGAAAAAAATATTAAAACGCAATCCTGTGGGTGTAAGTCTGTGATGCGCAACCTTTTCAGCGGTAGGGTCAATTTATGTATTTTCAATTTGTCTTTTAAAAAAATATAACTGGATAACTATCTAAAATACGGAATTTTAAAATAACTGCTAAATCTAAAAATATGTAATTTGTCAGTGTCATCAAATGAAATTTGGTCGGTAACCTTTTTTGCGTTTAGTAAAACGGTGAACATTTAAAAAACAATCAAAGAACGCCCAAGGTAAACACAGCAAGAAACAAACAAATAAATTAATGTTTTTCCGCTCTAAAATTTTAAATAACCTAATTCACCACTCTAAAAATTAAAAAAAAACGTAAGTAACTGCTTTTTGTTTTGGGTGGTTGAATTACAATATTTAAGATAAACAAGTTAGTCGCCATACAATTTCGTATTTTGTACAAAAGAACGGAAACAGTTATATAAATAGATCACAGGATCCGGAAACCCGAACGATAAATTATTATTAAATCAAAACTCATTTCCGTTCCTTCTATGTTTTTAAAAACTATATTTTTAATCGTTTATTTTCCTTAAAATCAAACCCAATCTTTAGTCTAACCTTATTTTACTAGAAAAACTTTAAAGTATAATTTTAAAAATATTAATTTTGATAATTTTTTTAAGTAGACTTCTTTAGCACCGTTCTAATTTGAAACTCTATGAAACGGAAACGAGCAACATTATAGACTAATTGGTGTCCTCTTTGTGCGGTTCTCCGTGAAATAATATGTTAAATAAGTTTTAAACGTGGTAACATTATTATATTAAATTAACTCTACAATTATCCTACTCCTGACGCTCTGCATTCGTCTCATTCTCTCAAATTTAATTTTTCTGAAGGTTTCACTACTACCTCGTGTGAACTGCACACATGTTTGTTTTTTTTTGTGGTAGTCGTTTTCATCGTTTAATTTGCGAATTATTCAGATTGTTTTCATAAAAAGTTTTCCATAAATATAGCGTTCATAAAGCCAAAAATTTTCTTGGCCGGGGACAAATAAAAAAAATAAAAAATCAGAGTGTGCAATCCATACGAGGTAGAAGTGAAACCTTTAGAAAACTAAAGTAGGCGAGGATGGTGTGGCTACGAAGCGCCGCACAAACAGGATACCGATAGGCTAAGAAGCACCGCATAAAGAGTAGACCGATTATACTATCTCATTCTCTCGCAGGCTAAATCCTATTATAGATACATGAGTTTGTCTCTTTTTAGTGCCGCTATTTTTCGTTTCATCGAGTTTCAAATCACAACAGTGCGAAAAAAGTTGTTACTTTAAAAAAATGGCCATATTATTATTTTTATTTTATGTAGTCAAGCGGGCCGCACAAAATAAGCGGAAATAGATATAGGATATCGCAGAAATCCTTATTAAAGTGTTTAAACTAACTAATTAAAACATCCTTTTTCCGCAGGATGGTCAGTAATATAGCGTCAAAACAACTCGAACAAACTGCTAACTCCTTGATTCATTCACCATCATAAATTATCTCAAACGAAATCTTGACATCGTTTACTTGCGCCTCGTACATTATATTAACACTCATTACTTAGAACTTTAGACGTTCATTACTAAGAAATTATTATTAACGGATTCCAGCAATGTCCCAATAGCAATAAATAAATAAATAATTTATTATCTTACTTTTTTGTTAAGTACAGATAATGATATCCTCCAGTGCTGAGAATTTCATCTACACATTAAAATGTTATTATATATATGAACTAGCGAGTTCCCGGCATTCGTTGCTATGCCACTTAATAAATTAAAAAATCTCCCTGCGTGTCCTTTCCCATTCATCCCGTTCTCCACGACCTCTTCCCCTCGTTCCCACTCCGCCTTCCCTCTCTCCACTCCCTTCTCCCGCTTACCCTGTTCCACCAAACCCCGACCCGAGTTCCCCTCCCCCCTCCCGCATTACATACATTCAGTTTTCAAATAACTCGCGTACCACATATTGCAATTTTTTTCCCGGTACATTCAGATTTCATAATTTCAGAGTTCACTATTACAAACCTATATATAGGAACCATCGCGGGATGCGCACATCAAATCCCCAAAGTTTCATCGCAATCGGGCGTATGGTTAGCAACGCATAATTTAATGATACCACAGCTCACTATTGTACATAGAAACCATCGCGGGTATGCGCACATCAAATCCCCAAAGTTTCATCGCAATCGGGCGTATGGTTAGCAACGCATAATTTAATGATACCACAGCTCACTATTGTACATAGAAACCATCGCGGGTATGCGCACATCAAATCCCCAAAGTTTCATCGCAATCGGGCGTATGGTTAGCAACGCATAATTTAATGATACCACAGTTGACTATTGTACATAGAAACCATCGCGGGTATGCGCACATCAAATCCCCAAAGTTTCATCGCAATCGGGCGTATGGTTAGCAACGCATAATTTAATGATACCACAGCTCACTATTGTACATAGAAACCATCGCGGGTATGCGCACATCAAATCCCCAAAGTTTCATCGCAATCGTATGAAAGGTTTAGCAACGCATAGACATCTCACTAATCCCCAAATATATTTTGCTTTTTATATATGTAGACAATTTATATAAAAACCATTGGCTCAGCAAAGTGACCTATTAATGAACACATTTTGTGCTATATTTACAATAATTAAATGTTCAAACCAACTTCTGGGATATGTATACACCTTAAACATTGACTTTTTAAAATCATCACATACCAATTAAACAAAACATTTGTGTGCCTTGTATAATATCTAATTTGATTTCTTTATCCAAAACTATTTATTTTGCATCACTCACCGATCTAATCTAAATTGTTCGTGTATAAACTACGAAAAATAGTGTGAATGTGAGTACTTATCTTTTGGGTTATATTAAAATAAGATACAAAGATTTAAGTTAATCTATTGGTCCACAAAAGGCCAAATGAGTGTCACGACTCCCGGTAAACAAATAAACAACAGTAGATAAACACAAATACACAGTACGTATTTGTGTGTAGGTACTTTGAATCTGAAATCCGGGGATTGCCTACGTTATTTACGACGTGAACTATTCCGAAGATGTTCATGAATAACACTGCCATAAATATAGCAAAACTGAGTCTTGTTATGGAGAACAATAAAGTCTGGGTGTAGTGGGTAAGGAGGGGGGAACAGTCCCTCCGTTAATCGGTGCTTAAACCCCGGCCGGAATTGCTCCCGCCCCGGGATTAATTAGAAAATAGTTTTTGTTCGTCGTTTTGAGATTACTTAGGTAAAGAACTACACAGGGTACAGCGTGCGTAAATAAATGTACGAGCGGAGAATCGGTGACTTTGTAAGCCGAAGTAGCGCCGTGTATTTCAAGCCGCTAAGGAAATCGGTTCCTCCGGGAGGAAACTCGCGAAGAAAGTTCCTAATAAGATAGTTCGTAGATGTTTTAGAAAGCATAGTCTAGTTATTATACATATTTTATAACTGCTTATACTATTAATGGCAGTGACGTACAGCATGGAAAGTTACGAATACAAAGCTGAACTTTCCCTACGAAAAACGGTAGTAAAAATAATATATAATAATTTTTGAAGTAAAACTTCGTTACGCACGATTGACTTGGGGAGTAAGCTGGTGAATGCGTGACTAGAGCGTTATGAAAAGCGAGGCGAACGGTAGTTGAGAGGGAGATATAAGTTAGTGAAGATAGAAAGAGAGAGAGTTACGTTTTGTATATTACTGTAGGGGCAAGAGAGAGGTGTGAGCACAGATTTCCTTTCTCATAGCCAGTTACGTTTCGTATATCTAAGACACAGTGCAGGCCTATTGTCTTCATCACACTGTAGGAGCGCGCACACATTTTCTTTTTCTCTTCCTATTAAATAGATGGAGCTAAAAAAGTTTTACTTCAGTCGTGTAGTCTAAAGCACACTCATTTTTTTTTTACATTAACTTCACACAGGAGGCCCTGAGGAAAATAATTTCTCTCAGCGCATATGTCATCTGAGATGCTTTGTGGAGGGTCTTTTTGAGGAGAGGAAGGAATGGACATTGGTCTTGAACACAAGAATGAGTCGAAGAAGCGACCCGTTCTCACGTGGTCAATGTCAACCGTAACCGGTTTTACTTAAAAACCATTTTATATACAAATACTTGTATGATGAATTATTCGGTTAGCCACAACAGACAACGAAGACGATAAATTAATCGCCAAATTTAAATAATGCATATCCGAACTTGAAAGATTTACACAGCTTACGTTTCTTCATAAGACTATTGTCATGTATTATATTGTACTAATATTATATGTATTTTTATACCTGTTTTTCCAATTTAAATGGCATATACGTCGTGTTCTAAAATTAATTATTTTTAGTTTGAAGTTTTTTGTAATTTTTCAATTTTTGAACAAATAAAAAATTTGAGTTCACACGCGATAGAAGTGAAACCTTCAGAAAACTAAAGTAGACAAAAGTGGAGAGACTACGAAGCACTTTTTTTTGCCAACGTGAAGGATTATTTTTTCCATATTTTTGTCGTCAAATTCCAGTGCACCTTTTCCTATACTTAATAGTATTTGTGTTTTCTTCTTCGGAGTCGTTAGATGTTGCTTTTTTGTGTTTTCTTTACATGTTCATTTTGAAGGTTTCATGATTTGATATTGATATTTGATACTTTATAAAAATTTATGTATTTTTTTTTTGAATTTCTAAAAATTCGATCCTTGGTCCGCTAAATGTTTGGCCGCTAAGGTATATCAGGCCCCCTAGCATGGTCGATTGATATAGGTTTTATCGAAAATGTCGGTAACTTGCGATGGCTCCCGAGCACGACTGTAGACCGCTAACGAACAAACAATAGTTCGCAATGACTAGGGGTTCCTAATATATTTGTTCCTAAGCGATTGCAAGTTACCGACATTTTCGATAAAACCTATATCGATCGACCATGCTAGGGGGCCAGGTGCTTTATTGCACCAGACCAATGGATATTTGCGTGGTACCGTGGATATAGCGTATTATATTGGAACCGAGCACTCGTGAAATAAATAATGCATTATTGTTATCTCATCATTCTCTGTGTGATGTATGTGTTTGACGCTTTTCAGTGTCGCTCGCTTCCGTTTAATCGAGTTTCATTTTCAATTCAACAATCATAAAATATGAAACAAACAATATTTTGGCACGTTCTTTAATGGTTAATAGTGTATTCAAAAGCTAGTTAATTTTAGAAATTATGTCCCGATCTGAAATTAGATGATATGAACAAGAATTTCTATGTATGTATATGCGAATATTTTGAAACATTTTATCGCTTTATATCACACAAATATTCCATCGAATGAGTATCTTTCTTGTTACAAACAATTTCATAAGTTTTGCTATCACCCCGGAGCAAGTGTGTTCTGGAAAGACAATTAAGTTTATTTATGTGTTATTCATGCTGAATCAACTGTATTTGTAAACAAAACAAAAGTACTACGTTCTCACATTTTAAATTGTTAATTTACAAAATTATGTAGCATTTGACTTAATTTATAGCGTTGTTTAGTGCGATAAAACCACGTGGAAAGAAGTTACGTAAATTAATAACCCAACAAATATTCAACGAACAAAGTTTGTACAACTATTTGCTTACTGCTATTTATCACATAAGTTTGAAAGCTTAAGACAATTACTATTTCTTAATTTATTTTTCATTGTTTTTTATTTTATTATTCAATTTGGGTAGCATGTATGGTTACCGCCGCCCAGGGAACCATTTATTGGATAACCAATACCCGTGCCATAGGTCATCCCAAGTGGGTCGCAATATTTGATGACTTAGAAAGGATGCCCGGGTTCATGGGGTGCGATTAGTTTAGGTCTTGATCGCGGATGATATTGCCCACTTATTGCGAGAGACTGGTTGAGGGAGACCTTTTGACCTCTCCAGCCGGACTCTCTCGACCCATCGTCTTGCACCATAGTGTGAGGGATGGATTCATACGTTCATCACTCCTAAACAAACAGACCCTCAGTTTCCTACCCACTTCTCATACCTTTTTCCTTCCCGGAACTTTCTTTCCTTCCTTTCACCAAAATACCCTCCACACAGCATCCCCAAAGATGTCATATGTCCTGAGGGATTTTTTCCTGAGGCCTCCCTTGTGGAGATAATGTAAAAATAAAAAATCAGAGTGTGCATTTCACACGCAGTAGAAGTGAAACTAGAAAATCGCTAGAAGTCGCTTTCTTTTCTTTTGCCTGTTTATTTTAAAGCGGTTGAAAGATTGAATATTGATTTCACAAAAATAAAAAGGTTTTTTTTTTTGGATTTCATAAGATTTGAAACTCCGTTCACTGGATGTTGTTGATGTTGGTCTCTCTGGCCGCTGAGACTTTTCAAGCTGCACTGTGGGAGACTCGCGGCGAGGTGCGAATTTACCGCATTATATTAAAACCGATGACCCGTCAAATAATAAATTTTAGTGACGCACTTCCTTTTCATCCGAATTTCAAATCACTAACGGGGCTTAAGAAGTTTCACTTCAAAAATTACCTTTCTTTCTTGCTTCAATCTCCCCGACTGCAAAGTAAAGCATGTCGATCTGTGAATCCGCTTGATTATGATATATTTCATAAATCTTTTCAGCGATTAATCTGTTGTATGAACTGCGAGCGCTGTAGAAATATTACACGTCATACCTGCCTTTGTCTTCAGTGAAAACATTGCGATCAAACCGATCCCCGTAAAACAAAGACAAATTATGATCGTGTTATTTAGAGCACTGAAATCCTACCCTCATGACCGTGAATAATGAACTTTGAATAATATTCGTAATAATTTATTAGTTACCTCCATAACGCTATTGCGATTATTGAAATTCGTAGCGTTAAATGTACCTAGTCGATAATGGAACTATTATTTCTAAAATGTGTAACTATATATATATATGCAAATATCTGGAGCTTGTGATTTATACATTTTTTTAAACTTCTAATGTAAGTAGGTTTCCTAATTTGAAGAAAAAATTCTTTGCCTTTGGTTATTTAAGCACTATTATTATGAAATGGCACTTTAATTTCCCGTCATTTTAAGGAAGATAATTATATCAAATGCTAATTATATCGACAGCTAAAACACACTGTTTCAATTTCATTTTTCTGTTTACTCATTTAAACTTCTAAAATAAACACACTAACAAGCGTATTGCAATGAAAAAAAAAATAGTTGTTTATCTAGAGAATCCTGTCATAAAACTTTCACAGCCTTCGTACTAAAAATGTCTTGAATATTTACAATACAATTCCTAAATAATGATATTTGTGAAAACCCTACTAATTAGAAATCGAAAAAATAGTTCATGGATATAGCCACTAGCTTTTGCCAGCGGCTTCGCTCTCATAGTATTAGGGGGTACCCACAGCGCCTACTCCACCTTCACCATCCCCACTCCAATTCCCCCCCCAAATCCCCCCCTCACCCCTCACCCACCCCACCGCCCTCCGCCCTCCCCGATGCCCCCTCCCCCCACCACACATCCTATCCCCCCCACTCACCACCCTCCATACCCATTACATTCATTTTTCAAACAGCTCGCGTGCCACCTATTGCAATTTTTGTATATAAATTTCATAATGCCAAAGCTCTAAGCTATATATAGCCTGTAGCTTATTCTGATGTATGAGCTATATTATTGTAAAGTTTCATGAAAATCCATTCAGTAGTTTTCGCGTGAAAGAGTAACAAACATATGTACATCCATACAAACTTTCGCCTTTTATTTTTATTTTTTATTAATGAAATATTATTATTATTATTATTATAGTAGGATAGTAGGATCCAGTAGTAGTCATCCAGTCATAGAGGGTTGTTTATTTGTTGTTGTATCCGCGGTTTATAATAATAATTTCTCATCGAATTTCGGAAATTCTCCAAAGGTATTTTAAATGTCCTGCATATATCTTATTTTTTTAAGAAATCGTTAAAATGAATACCTACTACTTTAGAAAGTAGATAAAATTACCTTTCAGATTTTTGTATTTAAAGTATACTTTATTATTTCATAATGGCAATATTTAAAGTTTCAAATTTGCTAGAAAACTGTGGCTTTACTTTTCGTTCATTGCACCATGATATTTTACGCCATTTGGCGTATTCGCGCATGGCAATGGCAATATGGCCAGATCTACCTCAGCAAGTTAGACATTTTTTTATTAGTAATAATTCTATTCATTAAAATCAAGTAAAATAAAAATTCAAGTAAAATATATTCATTGTCTAACAAAAACACCGTTTAACGTGGTAAGTAAGACCGTATAAGGGTTTTATCCCGGATTATTCTTGCCGCAGCATTGGCGCTGATAAAATTATTAGTTTTTTCGAACATAAGATCTTTACTTGCTCAAGTGATGATCGAATCATTACAGAATTGCTCATAATTTCTGTCTAATATACTCGTAAACCGTGGTCCAGGCTCATGTAGCTTAACTTTGGGATGCATATTCATCTACAAAAAAATCCTAATTAAGTTTTATCAAAGCAATTCAAGAGGGAAAGAAAGAAAGAAAATGTGTGCTCGCACCTCTCTCTCTTGCCCCTACAGTAATATACGAAACGTAACTCTCTCTCTTTCTATCTTCAATAACTTATATCTCCCTCTCAACTATCGTTCGCCTCGCTTTTCGTAACGCTCTCGTCACGCATTCGCCAGCTTACTCCCCAACTCAAGCATGCGTAGAGAAGTTTTACTTCAAAAAATTGTCGAGTATAATTACAGCTTTACAGTGCTACTCCTATGTATTGGCGGTGGCGTAAACATGAATTAACGCTAAATCTTTTTATTTTAATCTGGCAACCACACCTACTGTCGTTATGTCATAGAGAGAGCGCCCTCCTTTTCACCTTCTTACATGTGGAGCACTGTACTTTAGCACGTGTTTGGAAAACAAAATGACCACCCTCGCATTTCAAAACGTAAATAGAATAACAGCTTACCACACTCGGCTAGCTTTTCCCACTGAAATATAATATAACTAGCTGACCCGGCCACGCGTTGTTGTGGCTAATAAAACACAACGTCATCTACTGGATAGTTATCCAACCTTTTAACCACCGCCGTCTTTGAGTTTATCGCGAGGAGACAGACAGATGCCGCGGAGGACTTTTATTTATAATACGTAGAGATGGTGGGAAAGATTATAATAATGTGCATGAAATGCTTGAGGTAACTAACGTATTTAAATTAATAAGGATTAATACTGTATCCGTCTAAATAACTTTTCAATTACCGCAATGTACGTGACCATTTTTTTAGAAGATAGAATGGGTTTAGTAAGCTATCCGTAAAAGATAGACATACGCCTTTGCGGACTTTTTTGTAGATCTATAAAAGAGGAATATCCCACCATGCATTGTTTTGTTATATCCCAAATGGATTAGGCAGCGTTTTCGATGAAAGCTACCAGGCGGCTCGATTTTTTCCGACACTTCTAAGAATTATCGCGATGTTTCAACCAGTTTACACAAATCCTTGACAACATACATACCTCAACCTTCCACACGAAACACTCTATCTATTGGTGAAAACCGCATGAAAATGCGTTCAATAGTTTTCGAGTTTATCGCAAACAGACAGACAGGCAGACGACGCGGGGGACTTTAATTTATAATATGTAGAGATAGAGATAGAGAAGAGATGTAGAGAAGAGATAATTATAAAATTATCGAAGGAAGCAAATACTTTGTGGTGTGACATTATATATTAAGGTGATTCTCAAAAGAATTCATAATCTCCTCTTTCATAGATGGCGCAAGTATAATTATTTTAGGGAAAAACGCTTTTTACAAGTTATGCTTTAAAATATTTAGATGAATTAATCGTTCGCGCCCATACCTCCGAAATACGAACATAAATAAATAGTTTTGTCCATAAACAAACCCAAATCTTTCAAGAAAGGCTGAAAAATAAAATATTGGATTGAGTCACCGATACAAAATTGAATTGTTCAGCCTTTCTTGAAAGATTTGGGATTTTCTATGGACAAAACTATTTATTTATATTCATATTAAATGTGTTCGGGCGCAAACAATTAATTTACCTTAATATTTTAAAGCGTAACGTGTAAAAAGTATTAAAAACCCTAAATAATTTAATTGGCGCCATCTGTGATTACGTAGATTATAACATATGTGACGTTTAACCTTAAATATCAATTCTAATAAAAAGTGGTGGTTTACAAAGTGTGTTTTTTAATTTAAGGTTAAACGTCACATATGTTATAATCTACGTAATCACAGATGGCGCCAATTAAATTATTTAGGGTTTTTAATACTTTTTACACGTTACGCTTTAAAATATTAAGGTAAATTAATTGTTTGCGCCCGAACACATTTAATATGAATATAAATAAATAGTTTTGTCCATAGAAAATCCCAAATCTTTCAAGAAAGGCTGAACAATTCAATTTTGTATCGGTGACTCAATCCAATATTTTATTTTTCAGCCTTTCTTGAAAGATTTGGGTTTGTTTATGGACAAAACTATTTATTTATGTTCGTATTTCGGAGGTATGGGCGCGAACGATTAATTCATCTAAATATTTTAAAGCATAACTTGTAAAAAGCGTTTTTCCCTAAAATAATTATACTTGCGCCATCTATGAAAGAGGAGATTATGAATTCTTTTGAGAATCACCTTAACAGCCAACCAGGTTTCGCTCATCTCGAACAGTTGTTATAATAAGCCCTGATGAAGCTCGAGATGAGCGAAACCTGGTTGGCTGTTAAATATCAATTCTAATAAAAAGTGGTGCTTTACAAGATAATTATAAAAGTGTATTTATATGTGCACGAACGCTTTGTAAAGCACCCAAAAATATGAAAAATCATCATAACTGTTTTACTTTGGCGCTAATGAGAAAAATGTCCAAATTTTTTGCTAAGTTTTTCATTAATTTTGGCAAAGTTTTTTTTAATCACTCCAAAGTTTTACGGTGCGAGTATGGAACACGGTGAATATGTTACGCGACCACAGTACTTCACTATTGTCTGCCTACATTTCTTTCCTGTCCCGAAACCTAAACATACTTTACCATTTTAGGTATAATTTATATTTGGAAAACGCCGCACACACACGACCACTACAGTAATATTCAGTAATTCCAATTTACACGTTACATAAAATACTTTTTATCGCACAACTGAATTAAACAAATAGTACATTCACAAACCAACTATTTTACATCCCACGCTAAAAATACTACATATAACATTCATTTTTTAGAAAGGCCTGCACAAAATACAATTACAAAATCTTTTTCGTTATTTGTTTTTGGGGTGTTATGCCGTGTTGCGCTACCTCCTTCTTTAGCCAACGTTTCGGACATCGTTGCAGTGTCCATCATCAGGGCAGATCCGGCAGATCCGGTAGATGTGTACCGGATCTGCCGGATCTGCCCTGATGATGGACACTGCAACGATGTCCGAAACGTTGGCTAAAGAAGGAGGTAGCGCAACACGGCATAACACCCCAAAAACAAATAACGAAAATGCTTTTGGCCGTGAAAATCTTAAAACTTAATTACAAAATCTTTTCAGACGCTGATATTTTCCATTTATCCTCATGGCAAATTACTAAATGTACCTACATTAGAAAAAAATAAAACAAATTGTTAATTGCGAACTCTCTACCTCGCTGCGTATTATTTTCTTTCTCATTATGTTGTTATTCTTTTTTTAATATTGTTTATTTTTTAACATTATCCTTTGATGTAAACACGTATTATTTTTATGTAGGTGTGTAGTTTAATTTCACATTGTCTATCCTTCTTGTGTTTTTTATATTAGGATTTTCTTTTTCTACCAACTCTACTTTGTTTGCTTTAATCATCATGTTTTTCTGTATAAATTATGAATTTTATGCTGAAACCTTGCTGGTTCACCTTGCCATGATTATTTTAATAAAACTTCTCTGCACAGTAGCTAAACAAGCTGTATTTAAAACTGCATAGTAAATAAAGCTGTTACTTTGCTGGTTCACGCAACCATGTATGTAATTATTATAATTAAACTTGAATACCTTATTATTATTTCCCTTAAAAATTAATAAAATAAAACAATCATCATTCATTAAATCAAAATAATACTACAGTAGCTACACAAGTTGTATTCAAAACTACATAGTAAACAAAGCTGCTACTTTGCTGGTTCATGTAACCATGTAATTGTTTTAATAAAAGATGTTATCTGCTTCCGTCTCTAGTAAACTAAAATAAAATAAAACAATCATCATTGATTAATCAAAAGAACACTTACAGTAGCTAAACAAGATGGATTCAAAACTGCGTAGTAAACAAAGCTGCTACTTTGCTGGTTCATGTAACCATGTAATTGTTTTAATAAAAGATGTTATCTGCTTCCGTCTCTAGTAAACTAAAATAAAATAAAACAATCATCATTGATTAATCAAAAGAACACTTACAGTAGCTAAACAAGATGGATTCAAAACTGCGTAGTAAACAAAGCTGCTACTTTGCTGGTTCATGTAACCGTGTAATTGTTTTAATAAAAGATATATATCTGCTTCTGTCTCTAGTAAACTAAAATAAAATAAAACAATCATCATTGATTAATCAAAAGAACACTTACAGTAGCTAAACAAGATGGATTCAAAACTGCGTAGTAAACAAAGCTGCTACTTTGCTGGTTCATGTAACCATGTAATTGTTTTAATAAAAGATGTTATCTGCTTCCGTCTCTAGTAAACTAAAATAAAATAAAACAATCATCATTGATTAATCAAAAGAACACTTACAGTAGCTAAACAAGATGGATTCAAAACTGCGTAGTAAACAAAGCTGCTACTTTGCTGGTTCATGTAACCGTGTAATTGTTTTAATAAAAGATATATATCTGCTTCTGTCTCTAGTAAACTAAAATAAAATAAAACAATCATCATTGATTAATCAAAAGAACACTTACAGTAGCTAAACAAGATGGATTCAAAACTGCGTAGTAAACAAAGCTGCTACTTTGCTGGTTCATGTAACCGTGTAATTGTTTTAAGAAAAGATATATATCTACTTCTGTCTTTAGTAAACTAAAATAAAATAAAACAATCATCATTGATTAATCAAAAGAACACTTACAGTAGCTAAACAAGATGGATTCAAAACTGCGTAGTAAACAAAGCTGCTACTTTGCTGGTTCATGTAACCGTGTAATTGTTTTAATAAAAGATATATATATCTGCTTCTGTCTCTAGTAAACTAAAATAAAATAAAACAATCATCATTGATTAATCAAAAGAACACTTACAGTAGCTAAACGAGATGTATTCAAAACTGTGTAGTAAACAAAGCTGCAACTTTGCTGATTCGTGCAACCATGAAAACATGTATACCTGTTTGTTTCCCTAATAAACGAAATCAACTTAAACAATCATTATTGAATAATCAAAAGAACATTTACAGTAGCTAAACAAGGTGTATTCAAAACTGCATAGTAAACAATTAAGCTGCAATCCTCATGTCCTTATCATTCCTTTACATTCAATCTGTATGCGTCATTAGAACCAAAGAGGTGCTATATTGTTAGCCATGGCCGCCCATTTATTCAGCTAATGGGTTTTATAGTTAGTAGCGGGCATTATATTAAAATTCCTCGCAGCATATTATTATTCTGTGCACTCTGTTGCATCCGCGCCGTATGCCACCATTAAAAAGTTTTTTCATTTTAAGTTCCTCCCATGTGTGGAATATTCGCAAGTCGTTTGATAAACTTAATGTATTCTTAACGGCACTTATCAAAACTTTTTATAGTTAGCATGCAATTTATTTTAATACATAAAAGTGCGTCTGTGTTTGCGATTTCAGCTACTGGCATTTCTACTGAGATGATAAATAATTTAATGATATGTTGTAATTATTATTACATTTGTAATAGTTTCGTCGGTAAATTAGATATAATGTTTACTGTGGGTCCTGGATTCCGCCTCCTTTATCTGGTGTCCTGTCTGATCTTTGACCATCACCATCAACTGTTGTCCCGTACAACTCCAGTAAAAACTACATTCTTATATGAATATATACCCAGGTTAAGTATTGCGATATCCTTCCCTTTAACATATTTTGCTAGTTAATTTTAATTTTCAGTAATCAACGTTGCATTTGCTGCTCTCATGCTCCTCATGATGTGACCTAGATATTGGAATAATTGTCTTTTCATTTTAAACAGATTTATTTATTTATTTCTATTCGCAAACGTACACTTAACAGATTATTACATTGGTTTAAGTACATAAATAATAAGTTTCAGTATAATAAAGAATATGAAAAATGTTATTGATCCGTAACTGTACGTAAATTGGTTAAAAGTAGTGTTTTGTGAACACCTCACTAGGCGAACCTGTGCTGAGGTGTTCCCATTTTTAGAATAAGTGCTCTTCTGTCGGCAAGAGTCGAAGCACAGTATCCTCCTTGATTTTGTCAAGAAGGGCACCGTGGGTCGATCCATGACGGCAGTATCCTATACATAAATTAAATATTAGTAAGGATCTATATGCAGGTTATTTCAGGATATCTAGAATATGTATAAGATAAAAGAATTACTTGATATACAATTAGGTATAATTTTTCTACAGACCTCCCGCCACTAGTATTAAATAATATTGTGGTACTTTTTGTGTCCCGAAACAATTTTTATTATTATTTTTTTTTTTTAAGTTTGGGTTGGGTCATGTTTGGTTAGGTGTTATAATCTTTTGAGTAAAGAGAATACCTTGCTGTTTGATCCAGTCTTTGATTAGTTTTTTGTGATGGATTGTTGATGTATTTGAAGTTAATAGTTGCTTCAGTGTATTGGGCATGCAGTTATAAAGTTTGGTTGCATAGTACTTAAAGTTTCTCTGCCCGTGTGAGGTATGAGTTATTGGAATATTTATGGTTTTTTTTGTAGACGCCCTGGTTTTAATCGCTATTTGTGGTTGCATTGGAATGTGGAGTTCATGTTGGAAGAAGTATATTAGTACAGATTTGGCATAGAGTTGTCTTATTGTCATGACCTCCAGTGTATCGTAAATTACATTCGTGTTTGTAAGGAACGGTACTTGGAGGATGAGTTTAATTATTGCCTTTTGAATTTTTACTAAAGGGTCTAAAGCTACATTCGTTCGATTGTAACAAGACTTACCCAAGAAACTTTAATCGGAGATTCCTAGGCTTATCTAGCTAAAAAATATAGATGTAAATGTAGACCAAAATAGTCTCCGATGATTTTTCTGGTTTTATTCAAACCAAGAATCTTTCACATGTCGTAACTGGTCACTCGATCCAGTAACCGGTCGCAAAAAATGTCACCAAATTGCCAACTTCATTTCTCACTCTTTTAAATTAGCCCAGGGGTCCTAGCATGGTCGGTCGATATAGATTTTATCGAAAATGTCGGTAACTTGACATCGCTCCCAAGCACGACTGCAGGCCGCTAACGAACAAACAACAGTTCACATCGACTAAGGGTTCCTAATTTATTTGACCTAAACTGTTATTTCTTCGTTAGCGTCCTGCAGTCGTGCTCGGGAGCGATTTCAAGTTACCGACATTTTCGATAAAACCTATGTCGATCGACCATGCTAGGGGGGCAGGAATCGCTGGTTAAAGTATGTCAGATACGTCTTTTTACACCCTTGACTTCAAAATTAGGATCCTAACTGTTTTTAATAATAGTAAATTAATGATGAACCTTCATATCTGCATTCACTTCTAACATTTCTTACTGATTCAGGTTCCGTAATCATGATTCAAGAATAGACCTCAAAAATAAATATAACCTCAAAAGATTCTTATTCTTAAATCTAGATGTATCATGGTTACAGCATAGTTTCTTCAAATAAGTGAGGATTTAAAAGTTATTATTTATGTATGCTTTTTGATTTGGTAGAGACATAATTTTGGTAACATCTATAGCCCAGCCCAGGTTGGGGTTGGACCCCAACCGAGCAGGTCGTTTTCATCTGGTTTTACAAGAAAAAGTTTTAAGACGCTTTTTCATACATGAAAGTTTTTTGTTTTTGTTCTAATTTAACTTTCATGTGGTATGTCCCTCTAAAGAAAGGTTTACAGAGGTTTAGAAAGGTTTAAAGGCAAAAGTTAAACAAGTAAACAATGAAAAATCTCTGCTCCCCGACCATCATTTAACCACCATAAGTATATCTTTAAATGAACATTAAATTATCTGTTAGACATGTAAATAATAAGAAAACTCGTTTGTGAAAAGACATCTATATTATCCACACATTTTTTTGTCTCCTATTGAGTCTCCTTTCAATCCTTCCCTCCGCTTCTCCCGCATTCCCCGCCCGTCCGTACCCCTCCCAGCGTGTGCTTTCCCATGCGTCCCCGTACCCCTCCCGCGTTCCCTTCCCTTCTCGCGTCCCCTTCCCCGTCTTCCCCCCTCCCGTGTCTCTTTCCTGCGACCACACCTCTCGCGTTTCCCTCCCACTCCTGCGTTCCCCTGCCACCTTCCTCATTCCTCGTCCTAAAAAAATTCAAATGTAAAATCAAGCGAAAAATATGGTAGGAAGGTAGAAATAAAATTTATTCTTCTGAAGTAAGAACTTCTTTAGCACCATTGTGATTTGAAACTTTATGAAACAAAAAATAGCGTCAATAAAAAGAGACAAACACATAGATCTATAGGATTTAGCCTGTCAAAGAATGAGATATAATAATCGGTCTACTCGTTGTGCGGGGTTTCATAGTCTATCGGTCTCCTCTTTGTGCGGTGCTTCGTAGACTCCCCACTCTTCTCTACTTTAGTTTTCTGAAGGTTTCACATCTACGTTTCATATCTAATTTTTTTTATGTAACTGGGGGCTGGCCAGATACATTGAAATAAGATAACAAAGGGTCTTTTGCATTATATACCTACTTAGTTATTTCACTTTTTTATAAATGTAAGTTTGTGAACAATTCACTTCGCAAAAATTTATCATTTTTATGACACGTAAAACAGATAAATATATTGATTTTTTTAAATCTGAATTAGCCACTTTGTTCAGAAAAGTAGACACTTATAAAGAGAATGAAACATAAAAAATCGTTTAGGATAGATATTTCTCTTTGTGAAAAAAACGCTCCTCAATTTATCTCTTTAGTAGGACGAATAGCGTATCCTTCAGTTCCATCATTATTGGGCAATCAATGTGCTTTTCATTATTCTCCTTTACTCCATTCCTTGTTATTTCAAGACGATATTTCACATTGTATTCTTGTATTCTCTACGCTTTCATTCCGTCACATAAATTTCCAATGTAAAATAATACATCAGTGATATTCAATAAGTCACCCGACCAACGGTAATAATTCTATGGTTGTTATTGCAGCTTGTGTACTGCTCGGAATTCTTTTATAAATAAAATTACCACCTACTTGAAATATCGATTATTAGAAAAATTATCATGTAATATAAAACGGTGCTTTGCAATATACTTTAGTGCATAATATTGTAGAGCTCTGTGCTGATTGTAACTGGAAATAAGACTTAAAGAAGTTTATTTTTAGATTTCATTGACAGAAAAATCACTGGAAATGTATTTTCTTACTTTTTACATGTTGTTTTACCTACAACGACGTAAAATCCACTTTGGAAATTTGTTCTCTAGTAGAAGCTTCAACGGCTTTTCTAAAGGAAAATCCATTCAATACACTCTTCAGTCGTTCTCTCCACTCTAAAAAGTAAACACAGGTTCTTGCCGAGATTTTCAGTAAAATAATAAACTCTTCCGAAAATATTTTGTTTTCGATATTTGCCTGAATATCTTTCGACGGTGGAAGGTGCGAACTTAATATTAAGAGTGTTACCTATACACATGACATGATTGAAAAATAATCTGGTGACGTAGGTCGGAACCACGTGAATACGTGAAGCGTGGGGGTTATTTTAAAAAGTACCGAGCTACGCAAACATTCCGAAAACACATTAAAATTTTGGCTACGTTACAACATAAATACAATAATTTTGGGAGTTTTAAAATGTTTTTGTGGTGAACTGTGTTTATAAAAGTTAATATTAGTTATGAGAATATAAATATGTGCCTGAAAGCATCGAATATAAAGTTTGCAATATTTTATGCTACCGAACTTTATTATATTTTGTATTTGCGAGTTCTCGCCATGCGTTGCAATGATACTAATAATTAAATTGTTTCTCCTTGGTTGTCTTTTCCCATTCATCCCGTTCCCCTTCCACCTCCCCTCTCCCTCCCATGTTCCCTCCCCTCACGCGATCCCCTCCCCTCACGCGATCCCCTCCCCTCACGCGATCCCCTCCCCTCTTCCGTAATCAATATATTCAGTTCCAGTACATTCAGATTTTCAAACATCTTGCGTGCTACCTTTTGCAATTTTTTTTACAAATATTTTACTACAAACATTCATTTTTGAATATTATAAGAACAATCAATCAAATTTGGTAACTAACATAGGTACCTATTTAAAATAAATATAATTTTTGATTAGATTCAAAGTATTCCATTTTTGTTAGTACCATAGGTGAGTACTTCAAACAATTTCTTTAATTTAAAGAGTCTCGAAAATTGAATTTTGATTGAACAATCATTGTTTTGCAAAATGTCATTCTCCAATTGTGACATTTTTGACAGCTTTGTAAGACTTTTTGTAATGATTAAAAAAAACTTTTCAGATGTATTGTCATGTTATTGTAATAATCCAGAAACCTTCGTGAAGGTGGAAAAAAGGTATTTTGAAAGGTTCAAACATTTCCTATGCTTAACAAAGCAATACATAAACAAATACATGCATAGAATATGTAAACAAGCATATTTTAATATTTATATATATATATATATATGTATATATATATATATATATATATATATATATATATACATGAATATAATATCATTGATAAAATTTTCTTTCAGTATAAACCTAAATGTTTAACGAACATAAAATCATTGACAAAATTTTCTTTCAGTGTAAACCTGAATGTTTACAAGCGAATTTAATTATTTATTTGTTGACATTTTGCCTTAATCTTGAACAGAGAGAAAAGAGGGGCATGACGTTCCAGAACGATGGCTCGAATGGTCTCGGTCTTAATGGCTTCCTTACTGTGTACTGCGATTGTTTATTTGAATTTTTACGATTGCGTCTCTCCCTGATGTATTCATCCATAAAGCGTTTCAGTTTGTTTTTATCTTCCAGCCAAGTTCTTAAGGTCTTCAGAATTTTTTCTATTACAAATCTCCAGTTAATATTTATCAACTTAAACCAAATTTTAGATGTATTTTTGCGATGCTTTAATAATCGGCGATATGAATATTGTGCATTTTATTGTGCGTTTTATAATGTCAATAAGAAAAATATCATATATTTTTTCGATTATTTCAGGACCGAGTGAAGTTATCCACTTTCGATCGACACCTCCCAACCCGTGTAATGTTTACTCCGCTCGAAAAACATTTTAAATTTGTATGGTTTAAAGAGTAAAATGAAAATGTGTCAAACGAATATGGTGTCAGATACCACAAGTGTAAAATAAAAAAGGTAAAAGCTTTTAATTTATAAAAAAATATTTTCTTTGCTCTGTTTGTCTAAATCGTACAGGTTTCATCAGGAAACCGTTTGGATTTTGTATATGTAATTTATGGATAGTCCTTGAGTTTAAGTCACCAATTAAAAAGAAAACTAATAACTTGAAAAATCCTCGTACGTTGAAGCAAATTATTTTGAAAAACATGTGTAAAAGTGGCTCTCTGCAACTTTTAATGATCAGACCAGCCTCGAATATAAAATAAAACTTCTTCTCTGATTTCTGAGAAGCGAAGTATTAATTTTTTACATTAACTCAACACAAGGAACCCCGAGGGGAAAATATAGAGTGCGGTTCACACGCGGTATAAGCGAAACTTTACCAAAAACAAACTCAACCAATAGGAGCCTTTAAAAGTGTGGTCATAATCAAGCGGCCAATGAGCGCAGACCTAGCGTCATTTCCGTTTCATACCTCAACCAATACAATTAAAGTTAATGAGCGAATTTTGATGCTGTAATGCGTCATTTCCGTATCATCCGAATTCCAAATCACAACGAGGATAAAGATGTTTCAATTCAAAAAATATCTCAGAGCCTTTGTCATCTTTGAGGATACTGTACGGAGAATCTTTAATTGAAAGGAAGGAGAGAAAGTTCTGAGGGGTGGGAAGGAATCTGGGATCAATGTGTCCAGGAGTGACGGAGTATGAATCCATCCCTCCCACTACGGTTCAAGGCGATGAGTCAAGAGTATAACAAACTTTTGAGATGTACTTGATGTCAGGTTCTTAAATTTCAACCGTACAGACGCTAACGTACGCACATTAATCGAGCATAAACAATCACCGATTCGCTTCAAATAATATGACCAGTTGGTAAGCTTGTTCAAAATTCAATTCAAGACCGTTTACATATTTTGATATCAATTTAAAACAAATTTATTGCTGACATCTCTACGCGTTTTTAAATTCCAGCAATTTCTCCAGTTGTATTATTATTTGAAACACCTGCGGGGTGAAGACTATCGAGCTTTTGTTGGAAAAATCAATAATCATGCGATAGCGAGTTATTATTGTTTTAGCAATTTTACAATGAAAGCACTCTTGACCAATTTGTCATTTGTAACAAATTGCAACTGGTAATGAGTTACATTCATCATCATCAAATATAATCTAATATATTTATCTTCAAACAAGCATGCACTGTGCGAAGAACTGATAACAATTACAGAGAAAAAATAATTTTCGAATTGTAATTAGTTAATTAAGCTTTATTAAATAATTGATGGATCTAAGAGCTAGATCTAGCAATTTGGCAGTCGAGTATTGGCACCACCACCCCGGAAACCATTAATTGAATAACCAATACCTTACGTGGTTCGCTACTTTTTACCTACGTGGTTCGCTACTTTTTGTGACTTAGCAGAGTGCATGCTGAGTTTACGGAGTGAGGTTTGTCTAGAAAAAGGTTTGTCCACCTACCGCAGTGGGAGGGATTGGTTAATATGTTCGTCACTCCTGAACACATTAACCCCCAGATTCGTACCTACCCCTCACACATTTTTTCTTTCCCGAACCTTCTCTTCTTCTTTTCCCTAAAAACACCCTCCACACAGCATTCCCAAAGATGACACAGTCATTGAAAGAATTTTCTTTCCTCAGAGCCTCCTCCTGGAGCTAATATAAAAAATTTCAGACGCAACTTTTTTGCATACAACATTTGTTAAATCACATTTTTAGTGAACATCGGTAGATCTGTAAGATAAACAGTTCTAGGAAGATTTGGGGCTCATCGATTTATGTAATTAAATAAACGAGTAGATACATTATTCTTCAATAATTATTGAACATTCACATTTTAATTAAAAGGGATTAACAAACTATGTTTCCACCACATTTTAACAAAAAAATATCATACTATGATAACTTTTATGTACCATATAATACGTAATATAATGTTTATGGTTTATCTAATTAAGGATCGCATCCAAGTTCAAGTCGATATTATATACATAAGTACTTCGATCAACATTTTAGAATTTTCTTTGTATCGGCCTCGTGTAAAAGAGAACATTCGGGATAAATGATGTACAAATATGTAAATTACTCCTGAACTAAATTAAATCTCTTCCGACATAAATATATTTTGCTTCGTTGTGGGGAGATTCAAAGGGGAAATCTTATAGATTTTTTAGGTAATCTATCCTCATTGACGCGATTCTCACTACTTCATGATTTTTTGTTCTGCATACGTGCGTTAAATGTTTTTTTTTTTTGCAAATATTGCACGTAATTTCGTATGAAATTTTCATAAGTCTGCTCTTTTTACTTAACTTGTGAATTGTTGGTCTTATTGCAATTAATATTGGGTTCTTCGATTACTAGTTGTTTATTTATTATCACGTATATTTATAATGTTATATTTATTACACGGGAAAGACGTCCTTACAAGACTGGCAACGAATTAATTTTAAAGCTTGCTCAGACTGACGGCGGAGGCTTGCATTATCTAGTGGAGCCCTTAGCTCTCATCGTCACTGTTTGTATCTAAGACACGAACGGTGATAGACGTTACTGCTCTGTCAGTAGAACTACTTCAGCGGCCATCTTTGGGATGTGGAAGTAGAACCTATCGCCATCTACTGACAGTAACTGAAACTACGTATACCCAATACATCACGATTAGTTTGTAATGTACAAGAATTTAATAAATTAAAATGAATACAGATAAAGAAGCATAAATTAAAAAGTCAAAGAGGATTTACATGATTTCATTACCATCACTGTTTCACATAATATTTTTTTTCATGATGGATACTTTTTCTGTCAAAGTCTGAAACACATAACTTTCAAATCATTAGATCATTCCTGAATTATCCTGAGATGCATTACCTATATACAAATGCCATTTTTTTAGATTAAGGCATAATTATCTCACTTTCAAATTTAGCACGTAAACGAGTTATCAATGAAAATAAAATCTCACGTCAATCCAAAAAAGAACGAAGATCACAACTGATCAGAAATAGAACTATGTTTGTGGATATTTTCTTCTTTATTAAAAACCTTAAATTCGTAATTTCTGAAATATCTTATTTTCGACATTGCGATATAAAGATAAAACAAACTTTATACATATCCAGATATAAAAGCAAACAAATCCCAAAGAAAGTTGGAATTGAATTGCGCCTCTTATCCACAAAAACCGATAAATTCACTTCTAGTACAAGAGATGGCCGCACTTTTTCTAGTGAAATTCTCTACGAATCTGGCTTTAAAAGCAAATAAAATCTATTTTTCATCGGGAAAAGCTCCGTTTCACGCATAGAATTAATAAACCAACTCATCCAGTTATATGTTCTCTTACCAGGCTTTGAAATAGAATACACAAATGTAAGGCTTCCAGTTTTTACTTATCGATTAGAAATATTCGATAAAAAATTATCGATTATGCTACTATTAATTGAATTTTATTTGGCGAAACTTCCTTTCACAAAAATCATTCTACCGTACTCTCTGTCACCCTATTAGAATGAGTCTTTTTATAGATTTAATTTACAAAAATTGTTGGAAAATTTCCTCTGGATGGAAATATTCTGTGGTGAATATTTTTTGGGAGATGTTAAAATTATTTCCCGAAATTTTACAAACGTTGGCTTAGTTTGGCAATCCAAACTTTAAAGCCATAAAATATTATATAGTCATCAAATTAAACAGCATATGGTTATCGAGATACTTATGAAGATAGGTACGGCAATTTATAAAAGAAACGTAACTCTTTTCTATTACCATGATGAGCTTATCGCCATGGCGAACTACTAACAAAGTTAATTCGTTATATGCATTCTGATTTCTGCCAACACCTAGATATAGGTTTATACAGTAAAATATACCTACCTACTGTTTAAGTTCCCGTTTTGACCTCTTAATGAGTCTTACTAATCGATGACTACTCTCTCAACTGATGAGCATTTATCTTTTTTACCAAAAATTTTCTCCAGTTTATCCTACATGCATTTGCTAAATACTCTGTGATAGGGGTATTTCAAAGTATCATTACGTTTGATGACCGTCATTTCATTTTCAGCATAATTTTTGTTATTATTTTCATTTAAACGATCCCCGTTAAATGATAAATGCCAATTATCGGCACAGCTTGTGATCAAATTGTGATCAGTTGCCAATTGCAACTGTTGTATTTATACCGGTCAGTGGCTGAGTTGGCATTTGCATTTGGGTTCGTTCAATTCCTCGACTAGCTAAATCCTTCATCACAAGGAACATTTTCAAGTGGTGGTGGAAAACGATTGACAAATGTTGTCAGGCTTAAATTTAAAACGGGCCGAAAATCAGCGTTAAGGGGACCGTCCAAAAATTTCAAATGGAGCTGATCAATGATTTGGTGGTCGTCAAATATGATGGATTTTGAAACATCTCAACCTAAAACTTTGCTCTATTTTGCCATTTAATTTCCTACAAATACTAACAATTTTGTACAATTTCATGAAACGCGCCTCACCCCCGCCGCGCCGCCCCCACTTCATTAGGTAAAGTTAAGAGACACCGCATCAGCAGCAGACGCAGCCGCCCCCCGCCCTCGCCCCCCGCCCCCGCGCCAACAAACTTTCGGCAGCCGTCCGAGGATAGGAGGAAGGCGGCCTAGCGATGGGCAAGAAGAACTCCAAACTAAAACAAGAAACGATCGACCGGCTGACCACGGACACCTACTGTGAGTTACTTCTTACGTAATACTTACCTCATTTTGGTCGCATTTAATTAAAATGTTTTATCCCTGATTGTCAGTGATAGGTTTGTTTTTTACTCAAGTCATCACTTTGACTAATTTTCGACCAATCTAAGCAAACGTTATTGGAATTTATAAATCAAGAAATGATCGACCGGTTGACAACGAACACCTTTGTGAGTAATTTTCTATTTGGTGCATCCTTACATTATTTAGATTGCTTTTCATTCGTGCTCTCGATTAAGCATCGGCCACACACAGCGTTAAAAGCGCGAGCACTTATCTGTTGAGATCGAGATTGGGATTTTAATCGCGAGCGCTTATTTGTTGTACCGTCACACTACGCTATAAAAGATTTATTCCTATGGTAGGGTCAGTTGAATTAGAGTGCTGTGGCGAAATATCATGGCAAATACCATGATTTGTAATATTGAGCTTCAAGCGCATCGTCTGTTTAGGGTCTGACGGTCTGTTTGGGATCGTATGGCGGACGATATTTTGCGTGCGATGAGATTTTATCTTTTGCAGCTATGTGTGACGGCCCCATCATCAATGATGTTCGTTTCTAAATTGAGTCAAGATAACAAAACGCCTTGGATGTTCGTTTACAGGAAGTTAAGTACCTGACTACCTGCACTTATTTTGTATTATATACGAGTGTATCAATATTTAAAATAAATATTAAGTTTTTTTTTTAATAAATTACCAAAATAATCCTTAAATCAGAAAAATACTAAAGATATGAAATTATCGATAAAAAACAATTCAAAAATAAAACAATCAACACAATAAGAAACAATGATTAAAAAATTAGCTGTAAAGATAAACTCTTAGAGGCCGCAAATATATTCAACAATTTTTTTGCTAATGTAGAAAAAAACCTCGCTAACAAAATCCAACATGACCTGACCCCAAATGACCCAAATACTACAGTAAATAATGAGTATACATTTGAACTATTTCAACCAACAACAAAAGAAGAAATCGAACAAATCATTACAGGTATGAAAGGTGGTTCTGCCCCAGGTTTTGATGGGGTCACAATACAAACACTAAAATGTATAAAATCACAAGTATCAAAACCATTAACTCATATAATCAAACCGGAATATTTCGGTCCATGTACAAACAATCCATAATTATATAAAACCGGCAATCCGGAAGAACCAACCAATTACCGTCCTATTTCTTTATTATCCAACATTGCAAAAATATTATTTTGAAGAAATTGCCAAAAAAAGAATAACTCAATAAGATCAATAACATAATTCACGAAAACCAGTTTGGATTCATGGAAAACAAAAGCACAAAAGACGCCATTGCTAAATTATCTAGCACTATACAAGACGCTTTAGACAATCATTAAAATGTGTGGTATTTTTGTAGATCTCCAAAAAGCTTTCGACAACATATCACATGTCAAATTAATACAAATATTAAAATTTGTGGGTTTTAATGACAGAGCACTAAATTGGCTAAAAGGTTATCTTCGCAAAGGAACACAAATTGTAAAAATCAATCACACATCAAGTCTACCACTCACAAGTGATTTTGGGATAACGCAAGGTACTGTTTTGGGTCCATTACTTTTTATCATGTACGTTAACGATATTTTTAAACAAAACTTCAGTGGAACCGTTATATCCTACGCGTCGACACGGTTATCATAATTAAGGGTAGTGACTGGAAAATTGTAAATGAAAATGCAAATAATGACAAATTGTAAAAACCTGGTTCGATACAAACCTTCTTACAATCAATAAAAAAAAACAGTTTATATTCCTTTCTCAATAAATAAATCCAAAACTTATTTCGACATTAATATAATTATACACAACAAAAAATGTAAAAAAGATGTCTGTAATAATTCATGTACCATATTAAACCATACAACTGAAATAAAGTACCTCGGTGTAATTGTAGACCAACACATGGAATGGAGCAGACACATATGTGAACTTGTTAAGCGCATTAGGAAATGTATCTATATATTCATTAAATTAAGAAATATTCTCAAATTAAACAACCTAAAAAAAGTCTATTACGCACTAGTCCAATCACTAATTCAGTATGTAATCATTGGATGGGGAGGTGCATATGAAAAAGTCCTGTAAAAGTGGTACAAAAACTAATTATAAAGGTAATTTTAAAAAAAAACAACCAACATTCCCTTCATCATCATTGTTAAAAATTTTCGAGGTACTAAAAATTGAAGACCTGTATAAAAAAGATTCAATTCTACAAATATTCAAAGAAAATGTAACTAAAAAATTTAAACTTAACTCATCATTAAGGCATAAATTTAACATCCAAATTCCTCTATTTCCAACACAACAAATGCACAATCATTATATTTACAAAGGCATAAAATATTTTAATAGTCTTCCCGAATAAATAAAAAAAATAACAGATTTCGTATCATTCAAGAAAAAGGTCAAATTAATCTTTTAAAAAAATCAACAACCATAACATCACCAATCAAAATGTGCAACATTTCATGTCATATCAAAAATTAACATCACAACATAGTTTATATTCATTGTATACTCCAAGTAAAATGTATGTTATAAAAATAAAATAATTGTAAAATAACTCATACGCCAAGTTCAAGAGCTAGTACTCTTCATTCGCATGGAAATTCATTAAAACATGTTTTTTTCATTAAATAAATAAAAAAAAATGAAATATCTTAAATGTATACAATCGATTTACAAAAGGATTTTTTGGGGAAAGCTATTCTTTTCGGTTGTTTATAATGTTCAGACATTTTTAAAAATTTATATTTGGATGAAAGTAAGTCAGAATATTTAAAAATTGAATCGATGATTTCTACTACGGAGATGCTTCTTACATTCAGAGTGTTCACAATATCATAGCACAAAGGGTAACAATTATTATAAGCAATAATTATCAGCCTGAAACACCATGGCGGCCGCCACAGCTCAGTGATCAGAGCACATGACCGGCAATCAGAAGGACACTGGTTCAAGTCCCGTTGGCGGCAAGTATCGTTTCTCGAAAGATTTTTCAATGTAGATGAGTGTTTCAGGCTGATAATTATTGCTTACAATAATTGTTACCCTTTGAACAAAAATTAACCCGTAAAAACCGAAGATTTTGACAATAATGCATTTTTTCAAATGTCTTTAATACTTTAAAAAAATGTATGAATATTTGTTTGACTGAGAAATAATGGACCTTCCTACAAATGAACTGGAGTCAACCGCGCTCCTAACTTAGCCAAATGCCGAATGTATAAGACCGACAATTTTTTCATATATTAGGTGTTGTAATGTCGTCGAATTTCAGAAACATGCTTATATTTCTGCGTGTGCATGAGTGATTATCTTGTCATCGATATTCGAGTCTATCTGTCGAGTTTCAGCTCGATCGATTTTTGTAAAATGGGTTAATTTCAAATTCCAAGATAACACTGAATTAATTAATTCCTTCAAATACGCAAAATCGAAATTAAAATATAAGTCAAATGAGTAAACATTGGAACGGATTTTATTCAATACATACACATTTATATCGGGAAGAGGGATAGAATACTCACGTCTGCATAGATATCTCAATGATTAACTATATCCAATTTAATTCACATCGCTCATGGGGGGTGTTTGATACAATAGGAAATTGCGAGAATAGTTGCAGATGATGATGCTTAATCAGGGAATAAATTGCACAGCATTCAATTTTTTCCATCATTCATCACTTGATTAAAGTCCGAGAAGAAATCTCTCAACAAAATGAGGCAAGTGGTAGTATTATAACTTCTAAGAGTTCAATTATAGTTATTTTCTAGGGAACTGCAAGAAATCACAAGTTTAGAATCTTCCAAGCCATCTCCATCTATATTCTTAAGGGTTAACAGCACTCAATTAAATCAATAGCCTGTAAGGTGGAAGCTCTTTGAAATATTATTTGCTAGGTAGTAAATATCCCACATTCTCCGCAAAATATAAAATTTACTTTTAAAGGTTTAAGTTTTCGAATTGATTTGTGTTCACACATTAAGGATACAGTCCTAACAGGTAATATAATAAAAATTCTAAGATTTATATTAGTCAGGAAATTTATCTTCATTAGTTTTATACAAAATTTTATTTTTAGGAATAAATATTTATGTTATTTTATTGACATTATTAGTCAAAATCTTTGTAATAATGTTGTACGGGTACAAACCAAATCCAGTTTTGAAAATTTTTTTTAAACAATACGTGCATACATCAACATTAAAAGAGGGTTGTTTCAAGGTTAATTTTCAAGATCTATGAATTTTGAACTTCAGTGTCGGCCAGTTGCTTCACAAAACTGAAATTATTTAATTAATAACTTGAATAGATTTTTCAGAGAACTTGAAAATTTTCCTTGAAATTTGATGAATTGTTCAATTTCTCCGAGACACCCATCCCAAGTAAATAAATTCATTAGAAAGTTTCGTAGATAATTGAATATTGAATTTTTGAAACCTTGTGTTTTACAATAACTCTTGTAAAAGGTGGGAAACACTAAAACTGGAAAATCATTCCACTTTCGAGCTCTTGAACTTGAGAACGAATCGTAGAAATGACCCATTCTAACGTGAAATAATATCTCAATCGTGTATAAATATATATATATACACGATTGAGATATATAAGGCGCGCGACTGACGTATTTTCTAAGCATGACCTGGTGCTGAAGGGATCATCAACATTGCTTGGACCATCTTCTATTTAAATATCGGTAAAAAAATATGGAGTCAGATACCGCCGCCTCGTGGGCCATTTATTGCACCCTCTGCCGTGGCTCACCTTCATTGGTTCTCCAGGTTTGGTGATTTAACATGGATGCTGGGGTTCATGGGGTGAGATTTATCTAGGCCTTGGCTGCTAATGTCTCTGCTCACTAACTGCGTGGTAGGCCGGTTTGAAGTGACTGGTTGAGGGAGACTTTTTGATCTCTCTAGCAGGGCTCTCTCAACCCATCTCTTAGCACTGCGGTTGGAGGGATGGGTTCATTCATCAGTTACTCCTGGACACACTGACTCTAAGATTCTTTCCTACCCCTCACTTTTTTCCTTTCCAAAACTTCCTCTCATTCCTTTCCTAAAAAGACTCTTCATATAGCACTCCTAAAGACGGGAATTATAATCTTCAGAGCCTCCTGTGTGGAACTAACGTAAATAAAAGAACAAGGACAGCATTCCCCTGTGCTTTAATGATTGGAATTATTTTATTATTAAAATAGAAAAATCTACCCAAAGGCCCACCTGTTTCTGTAGAGTTAAGGTTTTTTATACATTTTTAATTTTTATGTTACATTTTTGAGTTTCCGGAAAATAATTCTTCGCACATTTTTTTACCAGATACATGATTTATTCATTTTATTGCTTCTAACTTCTGAACACCCCGAATTCGGGGAACGGACCGCTAATTTCTAAAGCATTTTTAATATACCAGTTCCCTTAGAGTTTACCTTTTTTTTATACTGGCTAAAAGTTTGGAATACTCTCCCTCCACAGGAATGCACAATTTGAAAACATTATATTTTTTACAGAAATAATTTATTTTCCAGATCCCACACGAACATTGCGTTGAAATATTACGTTTACATTGGTCATACATTAATGGTGAAAAAAGGTTAAATGCTCATTTTCAGATGTTTTACCTTACTTGCACTTTATTAGCTACCCATTTCCTCGTTGAATAATTCATTTCAAATATTTCTCAATAATTTTATTGCTGTCTGCAAAATTTTACATGCATGATAAAATAAAATGTTAACAAAAGCTTGCAAAACATTATAACCAGGTGTATTATTATATGTTTGAGAAAATAAATTTTTCATGTAATAATCAATGGTGACCGGGAGTAACGGCGTAGCGAAAAAGAGCACATTTAGAATATAGAAAAAAATACCAATATATTGCTTGCATATGTGACCAGGTGGGAGAGATCATAATTTGGAATCGAAACGTGGATTTACATGGATTTAAAGACATTATTTAATATTTAATTAAATGAAGACAATATTAGCCAAAAAATCACATCTGGGAATTTCGACTTGCTTGATAGGGATAATTAGCTCAATTAATAGAGTTGCGCCCCGGTAAGGCGAAGGTCCTGGGTTCGAGTCCGAGATGTGACCGTATCTTTTTCTGATTTTTCTGTTTTCAGATTTTCGATTGAGTTTGGGTAATATTGTCTTCATTTATTAATTATTACCGTTTCATGTTTTACTTATTAAGTTAAAAATAACAATAATATATTTTTTAATGATCGCTGGTTCTTTTCGACCTTTATTCCCCTGGTAGAGGAATTGCTTCCTACCCTATCTTCAACATTCCACAAAAGGGATGCCACAGTCATCTAAGCTTCACCATTGTATTGTTAGAGTATATTTACATATACGTAGGTATATTTTATTACTTGCCTGCGTAAATACATAATAAATTCGTTTTATTTAATTCTATTTTCAATATAATTTTATGTCATGTAACTCTGAAACGTGAACTTCGTTTAATAATGTAAGTTCTTAGATATCATTTTTTATACGAGTTTACTTCAAAACTATAAAAATAATTACAATTGGATGTCCAAAGTTCGAACGAAAGTTGAACTTTGCTGGTATTACGAAAAAAAATCACTGAAAAAAAGCTCAAGAAACTGGAAGGTGCGCCTACGTATAGGCAATTTCTATAACACCAGCATTTTTTCATGAAAAAATCGAATTTGCGTAAATTCACAGTTTTACAGCACGTAAAATATTGAATTGATAATTTGTTTACCACCGTTGTGATTTGAAATTCGATGAAACTAACAAGTGACACCAAAAAGAGACAAAAACATACATTTTTAGCCTGCGAGAGAGTGAGAAAGTATAATCGTTCTCCTCTTTGTGCGGTGATTCCTAACCTATCGGTCTCCTCTTTGTGGGGATGCTTCATAGCCTCGCCATTCTTGTCCACTTTATTTTTCTGAAGGTTTAACTTCTACTGCAAGTGTACACTCGTAATTTTGTTTGCAGTGAAAACTTCTTTAGCACCGTTGGGATTTGAAACTCGTTTATTAGAATTTAGCCTGCAGGAGAGTGAGATAGTATAATCGGTTTCCTCTTTGCGCGGGTTTTTTGTATCCTATCAGTCTTTTCACTCTTGCCTATTTAAGTTTTCTGAAGGTTTCACCTCTACCACGGGTGAATTGCAATTAATTGAAAAATGGATTTAAATCAAGCATAAAATATTATGTGGGAAAGTATAATAATTCATCCTTGTTTACAGTTTAGTAAGTTCCCTCAAAATGGACATGAGAGAGTTTCATAACAATTTTCATGCATGCCTCGGAATAATCTATCATAATAATTCTGGTTTTTCGTCGTATGGCAGCTTACAGCAATCCAATTGTGCCCTCATTCTTTATAGTTTTGTCACAATAACGTATTATCTCTCTGGGAATTGGGCGGCATACGTGCTTGGGACTTTTGTTAACAAAATTACATGTTCAACCACTTGAGCGATTATGATCGAAAAATGGACCACTTTTATTTTTCTGCGATTGATGGCGGTCCAAAAATTTGACCACACTTTCCTACCATTCGTAAAACATTTAATGTAATTATTTAAAATATTTCCCCGGCCAGCCATATTATAACCATAAATATCGAAAATCTGAACTTCGTAGACTATTTCAGAACAATGTTAAAAAAAAATTTTCACAGCTGTTTACGGTTGAAATGAAGTCCATTTTGCATATATTTGCACCTTTCATTATCAAGTATACCGCAGACAACATACTGAAATCTAAAATATTCTATGTTGAATAAGTACCCCTCACAGCAGTTTCAAATTAACAATACGCAGGATTCGCGCAGTTACAAACTTTACGATTTTTTTATAAATCCTACAAATATGAAATAAACGGTTTAATACAGATTAATTTATTGGCTACATAGCACTAAAATAAGTTTTCATGATTCAGTGTGATAATTCGAAGGTATGATTTTTTTAATGTTGGCCAAAAATTGCGGGCAATCGAAGCAAATTTTATTTATTTCGCGTGATCGCTCCTGTGGTTGGAATGATCTAGTTGGACGACAACTAGACATGACATCGCTTCCGGGTCGCATTAAAAGCCAATATGTTTAGCGGAACACTCGTTGACGTTTCAAAAACGGTTCTCTGCCAATATGAAGACATCGCGGTATCGGATGGTGGAAATACATTTGCGTTATTTTTCACGTCGCATTTATCGCAGCGCGTGTTTACTCTGAAGCGTAACAAAATGAGTAACTTATCGCTTTCCAATACACGTGTTATTTTTGGACCAGTATATTTATACCGGTGAATCATCGCTAAATTAAACACATTTTTGTTGAAGTGAAACTTCTATAGCACCGCTGTGATTCGGATTTCGGATGAAACGGAAATGATCATTATTGCACCTGCGACGCATCAACTGCGCTCATCGGCCGCTGTGATAATGATGTCACTTTTAAAGGCTCCTATTGGTTGAGATATGAAACGGAAATTACGCTAGGTCTGCGTTCATTGATCGCTTTGATCATGACCTCACTTTTGAGGTAGGTTGAGATTGTTGCGGTAAAGTTTCGCTTTTGCGGTAAAGTGCGTAAACTGCACTCGTTTTTTTCTTATTAATCTGATAGCACACGAGAGTTTCTATTGCCAAGAGACAGCGGGGTTATTGTATTTTTGATTTTGGAATGTGACGTGGTTGTCAAAATTGGAAATTTTAAGAAGTAAGTCAAAGAGAAGATAAATATGAAGGACTTTAAGTACACTACTACGCCATACTTTTAAATACAACCATGTGTAAATCTATTTTAAGCAACATTTTTATTTGAAATGATTAGTTTACAACAGAAACTTGAAGAATATGTCACTCTGTAACGATTTTAAAATATAATTTTAAGAATTATTGAAGTGAAACGAAAAATAGCCACATTATATATAGACAAACTACATCTGTACAATCTTACATCTATAAGATTTAGCCAGCGAATAAATGAGGTAGTATTATTGCTCTCCTCTTTGTGGGGTGCCTCCCTACTCTTGTCTACTTTAGTTATCTCAAGATTTTACAATTTGTGAATTGCACAATCAGATTTTTTTAAAGTTAAAACTTCTTTATCACCGTTGTGATTTAAATCTCGATGAAACGAAAAATAGCGACATCATATAGAGAAAAACACATACAACTATAGGATTTAGCCTGCCAGAGAATGAGATAGTATAATCGGTCTCCTCTCTGTGCGATGCTTCGTAGCCTCCCCACTTTTGTCTACTTTAGTTTTCTGAAGGTTTCACATCTACCGAGTGTGAATTGCACACTCTGATATTACTTATTTACAAAGTACACATGTATAAGATTTATTTATGATGTTCACGTTCATCAAAGCGAGGCAAGTAAGCTACATTTTCCGCGCTGCTGAATTTCTAAGGGAGTAAGTACTTATTTTCTAGGATATTATCTAGTACTCAATTTTTATATTAACCTCTCCGAAATGGGTTCCGCTCGGATGCCTCGTTTAAGTTTACGCTCCGGACCGCCCCACAATTCACTTTTTCCATCCCACGTTATTTAACGACATCTTCACATACACAGGCAAAAACCTTAACTCATTTTACCTATATTATTTGAGGGTTTACACTAAAAAAATTGATTTAGTTTTCTTTTTAATCTCCTAAAAAGATTAGTCAGTTTTCTTGTTCTCTAAGCGAATCGAAATTGTGAATAAAATTGTGAAATTTTAATTAATTTATGAACTAGCTGGTACCTGGCGATGCGTTGCAATGCCATTCATAGAAATACATTGAGTCTCCCTGCATGTCTTTTCCCGTGCGTCCGCGTTCCCTTCCACCTTACCCGCCTTCCCCCTGCCTCTTCTCTTCCCTCTCAGTACAATACTTAATACAAATTTCATAAAGCCAGAACCTTCCATTATATATAGCCTGTTTTACTCGCTCATAATGTTACTTTCTATTGGTTAAAGAATTTTTGAAATCGGTTTAGTGGTTTAGTGGTTTAGTGGTTTAAACGCACGCACTTTCGCATTTATAATACTAGCTGGGGTACCCGGCTTCGCTCAGGACAACATTGGAGAGTGTTCTGGAATGTTCCACGATGATGTTCCTGATTCCCTATTCCCTTACATTCCACTACATTCCAGAATGTTAATACTTCTTGAATCTTTTGGACTCACCAACATACTCCGCCACTCCTTCCAAAACATTTTAGAGTCTTATCGAACCTTCTAGAACTTTCCGGAACACTGTTAATTTCTAGATGGCGAAACTTCCAGCCATTATATCTTCTAAAGCACGTCTTTTAGGTTATTATGGGAACCGTCATCCTGGAGGGGGGATAGAGATCTACCACACCATATAACTCCCCTGATCGTACCGGGACTCGTTTCTGTGGTTTTGCGGTACGCACGTTTTTTTGGACTTTCTTTTTATAATATATACAAGTATAATATATATTGATTAGTACGAATATTCGGAATCAAAAGTTGCTTGCATTAGCTTAGGCTATCCACATTGGGCAGATCTAAATGTATAAATTCATTTGTTGGTACTTTCCAACTATACATTTTTCATCCTCCTTTCTCTCCAACTACCTTTCGCGTCACTTTTTTTATGAAACGTCGTCGTTTCATCGGACTTAGGCATGTTTCACATAGCTAATTAAATAAAAGTGTACATTCCCGGCTTAGAAATTACCAAGACTAAAGAGCTTGTAAATACAACATTTTCAGTTCTTAACCTTTGGAATGCTGAGCTCCGGTGACCTAATCCTCCATCGTATGCTGACCCAAAATTTCTTGCTTCTCGCCATGCGTCAACTGATTCTATTTTCGAAATAACTCACATCTTTTTGGCAAAATAATGTTTTGTACATTGTAATGTCTGGCCACGAAACAAAAAATACAACACGAAGTTCTTTCGATATCATTTTCATAGGAACCCAAGGCAGCTCTTAGTTCCTTTTCTTAGTACCAAGATCTCATATGTCAAACTTTATTTTATTTCCATTCGAAAAAGATTTTTTCATTGAAGTGAAAACTTCTTTAGCACCATTGTGATTTGAAACTCGATGAAACGAAAAATAGCGATGCTAAAAAGAGACAAACACGTACATCTATTGGATTCAGCCTGCGAGAGAATGAGGTTGTATAATCGGTCTCCTCTTTGTGCCATGCTTTAATCTGGTGTTTCTTAATCTCCGCACTCTTGTCTACTTTAGTTTTCTGAAGGTTTCACTGCTACCACGTGTGAATGGTTTCAGCACACTTCAATATGCTCAAAACACTCTGATTTTTTTTAGCTACCCATAGAAAGCCCTAAGGAAAACAAAATTCTCTTAGGGCCTAATCATCTTTGGGGGTTCTGTATGGAGGATTTTTTATGGAAAGGGAGGAGAGGAGAAGTTCTAAGGAATAAGAATCTAAGGTTCAACTTGTCTAGGAATGACGGAGGCATGAATCCGTCTCATAGCGGAGCAAGGCGATGGAGGCAATGAAGAGGGTTCCGCTGGAGAGGTCAAAAGGTCTCCCTCAACCAGTCTCTCCAGAACTGTCCTGTCACGTAGTAGGTGGGCAAACACATCCGTTGCCAAGACCTGCACAAATCTCACTCCTGCTAAGTCCCCAAACGTAGCAAACAACTTGGGGTGGGATGGCAGAGATGTCAGTTATTCAATAAATGGTTCCCGGGGCGATGGTACACACAACCGTCTCCCAAATTATAATTTTAGTAAGCTACAAACAATTTTTACGATGCTAAATCCCATGGAAATAAAATATGTTTTGAATCTGCCTATTGGCCACTGCGGCGTTACCAAAAAACACTTTCGGAACGCAAAGAATATCAACCAAAAACACGTTCTAGAAAACCGCGAAAATCGGGTTAAATATCATGCCACTGCTCTTGTAATATCACTTAGAGGCGTTTAAGCTAACAAGTAGGTACGTAGTAATTTGTCTGTTAATTTGAAAAATATGTTGGTGTTACTATTTATTTTTTGGTAAGCTGAAAAAAATATCGTAAATATCTAATTTCGTTTAAAATACTCCTTATATTTTCAAAATAATGTAAGCACCGTTTAAAGGCGATTTATTTGAGATGGTAAGAGAAAACTCTCGGTGTAAGTGCACATATTTTATTCGGAAAAAAGTGAACACCCGAGAGCTTTGCAGAAGATTATTATTTATATTCTGCCAGGCGTCGCGACGCACGGGTCGGTGGCAGGAAAAATGAAATATTTATCCCCAGTTTCGAAGGAAAATAATATTAAATATTGCCTGCATAATACCACTTTGTGGATTACATTGCCGGCGCGGCCAGACAGAACTGAGGCAGTTCTGAGTTGCATATCTAATAAATTAATCATTCCGTTCTCACTTTAAAATAACTGAGAAAATCAATATATCGATTACACTATCTATACTGATGTGTTTTAACTGCTACGAGTACTAACCTAATATACAATAACTATAAAACGTGCGAACACCTCACTACAAGTTCTCTCTGTGAGGTGTTCACAAAACACTACTACTTAACCATTTACACACAATCTCCGATTATAAGCATTTATAATTATCGTGACACATTAAATATGGTAAGACAAAAGATGAGATACACAAAATAGGTGTGTCTGTTTCTTAGTCGCAAAGTACTAGTTTTTTCCTTTGGAGAAAACATATTTATCTTACTACGGGAATTGCGTTTCATTTTCTTTATACTTGTGAGGGAGATGTATGATAATGATTATATGTTTCCTTTGGGGTGGGGTGTAGATGTACATTAACCATTTGTCTCATTTTCGGCTGTTGTTTTAAGCGTGTAAAAAAGAGCTACATCATTATATGATATATCCATACTCCATACTTTCAAAATTACCGTCACGGCTAGTAGTATAGTGGGGTCTCCGGCAAGGGCGGCTGGTCGAACAGTGTGTTTGTGTACAGCACTGGTAAATTATATCGTCTAAAATTACTTTATAATATCTTACCGAAAAATATAAAATCTATGAATTTCATTAAAAATATCACCTACCAATATAATGCATAAAATAATATGAATCAGGGAGAGCAAATTCTCAGAGTTCCGCGCGAAGTTACCCTGTCCGGTGTGCAGGCCGATTGCAAGCGGAACGAATTATGTTTTTGTATCGAATATCCCAAACATCGCCAGCGCGCAACGCCGACCATATGTATGAAAAATTAAGCTATATTGGTGTGCCACCCGGCGGCCTTTATCATACAAACTTAAATTTGGATTTAAGGCAAAAATACTTAACCAAATTGAATAATTCTTTTTTTATTCAAAAGGTACAGCAAATACCTAAATTTTACATATATTTGCTTTTTTATTGATTGGTGTTTTAAATTATAATACGCTGATCATTAAGGAATACAATTTTTTTATTACTTTCTCTATCTACTTACCTGTAAACTGATGCATGGGCATAGAAATAAATAAATACATGGTATTTATCATTTCTCTCTTTGTAAAAACTGAGAAAATCAATACCTAAATGAGTTGGAACTTTTTCTTGCTTTGTAATAACATTAAATAACCTGAGAATATAAAATAACATTAATAACCTGAGAATATATATGTATACCTAAATGTGCTTGCGCCAAATCTCTGGAAGAACAACAAAACTGTATTTAAAACCATTTCTTTCTCTACAAAAATCATTCTAATTATTAATTTGTTTTCATATCAAAAGAGTTTTTTGAAGTGAAACTTCTTTAGTGCCTTTAGTGATTTGAAATTTGGGTGAAACGAAAATGCGTCACAATTCAGTTCTACACAAATACTCGGTTGTTCAAGATGCCTTACAAGTCTCAGCGGTTAGAGAGACATACATCGAGCGAACGGGGGTGAGAATCCTAGAGAATCCAAAAAAAAACTTTTTATTTTGTGAAATCAATAACCAATCTTCGATTCACTTTAAAAAACAAGTAAAAGAAACGAAAGCGACATGTAGCAATTTTCTAGTTTCACTTCTAGCGCGTGTTACACACTCTGATTTTTTTGTTAAACATTTTGTTAGGTGTATTTATTCATATAGCATAAGAAAATAATTCTCTGCATGCAGTGCACAAGTTTCCGACTGCCTACAGCCAGTTTTATTCGGTCTGTTAAAAATCGTGTTTCCTCTTCTCTTAATTTAATTTCACAGCAGAACTTTTCCCAGTATCAGGGGAGTAATAATCCACTGGTGTGGTCATTTTATGGCTATCCCTAAGTAAGGAATGCATTTAAATGGGCAGTCAAACAATGTCATCCCATTTTAGGAATGTAGCGAGGTTGGAGGTTATTGTAGAGGGAAGGAAACGGTAAGTGGACGACTGGGATCTGAAGAAAACGTTACAATTCATATCTAGTACCCTAAAATTGCCAATTTCTTCAGCAAAATGGTTGTTTTCTGCAGGCCATAATGAAAATATGTAACATAAAAAAATATTGATCAATAACATTCTCTTGAAAATGTGTGTCTGGATTTATAAACATTTTCCTAAAGTTTGTTTGCTTAACATCTTTGAAAGTTAACGACCATTAGCATTTAGATTACTTGTTTATTCCAAACCTGAAGTCGAAATTTACTGAAATCGAAATATTTTCCTTTTTTTTAGATACAAACAGATTCGCCTACTCTGCATGCAAATATTATTCATATTAAAGTTATGATATTATGTTCCATACGTTGGATACACCAATTTTTGGCTAAAGTAATATAAACAACATTTTTTTATGTACAACCATGATCATACACCATCAAAATAATTTTAAACGCAAAGATGTTGAAAGTAAGTCCATAATATTTTGGCAGAAAGCAAAATATTTAATTTACTAAAACCGACTGGTTTTGTTTAACACGAGCATCATCAGGGTATAAAATTAACTAATCAAAAAATTGTGTGAGCTTATATATATATAAGCTTACTTACGAGTACAATAAAGGAACAGTGAGAAAATATGAAATTAAAATCTTGAGAGCAAGAGAAAAATAAACCTACCTGTCTCTTTCTCTGTATTACTATGTAAGATTTTAATTTTAATCTCACTGTTCCTTTATTCTATTGTCTATTTCTGTATGTGTATATAAGCCCACACAATGTATTTTTTGATTCGTTCAACTTTGTACCCTGATGATGCTTGTGTTAAGGGAAACCGGTCGGCATTTTTTTTCCAATTATTTCTGGCTTTCACCCTTTAAGGGTGTTCTGGGCCATCAGTTAAAATTACAGAGAAAAGAAAGGTGAATTTATATATTAATTTTTATTTAAGTGTGAAAATTTCAGAATTATATGGAAGATTGGAGTAGGGTTCAGACTTAAAACAGATGAGATGTTGAATGGAGGGGAGGCAATTTTAGATAACGCAGAATTATAGGAAAGATTGGAGTAGAGTTCAGACTTAGAAGAGATGAGATGTTGAATAAAGGGGAGGCAATTTTAGATAACGTAGAATTATAGGGAAGATTGGAGTAGAGTTCAGACTTAGAAGAGATGAGAGGTTGAATGGAGGAGAGGCAATTTTAGATAACGCAGAATTATATGGAATATTGGAGTAGAGTTCAGAGTTAGAAGAGATGAGATGTTGAATGGTAGGGAGGCAATTTTAGATAACGCTTGATACGATATTAATAAATTTAATTTAATTTCGAGGTTACAATAAAAGTGACCAAGTGAAAATTTTATTTCATTATATTATTCACATGTTATTAGGTTGTTTTTCTGCTCATGCTTCGTGTTACTTTCCTACTAATTGTATAAAATTTCTTTGCATTATCTAAATCACCTTTTAAAATTAGAAAATATGTACATGACAATAATCGTACTTAAAAATAAAAATTAGTTTTTGAAATGAAACTTATATAGCATGACTGTGATTTGGATTTCGGATTAACGAAAATGACGATTACTGCACCTACGACGCATCAACTGCGCTCATTGGCCGCTTTGATAATGATGTCACTTTTAAGAGCCCCTATTGGTTGAATGAATGATATGAAATGGAAATTACGCGAGGTCTGCACTCATTGGTCGCTTTGATTATGACCTCACTTTTCAAGTATTCTTTGAGATTGTTTTGGTAAAGCTTCGCTCTTCTACCGAGTGTAAACTGCACGGGAATATTTTTAGGTTACATGAAGTTTATTTTTATGGGCTAATTAAGAAATTAAGTAAAAAAAAAATGTATTGCGTAAAATTCGGAAACTAAATATTATGCAAAAATATATTTTATGACAAACAGAAAAATAAAGCCTGTTGTTTTAGTCGAAAATTAACATTCGTTAAACTCCCTTGTGTTTTTAACAGAGGAAATATTTACATGACGAAAATCCGAAAATCGTAGTTTTTTTTTTATTAGAAAATAGTTTTGTTTCTTGTTTACATTGCACCTGCAAAGCTACTGCAAGTAGCTTGTCGGCAGGAAAATAGTGTGGACAACAACATGATACAATATACAATGTTTTACAATAGAAGAAAAAAATATTGCTATTTAATAAAAAACATAATAAAAACATAAATAAGTATAAAGAAAAAAAAAAAATAAAATTTAAAATTAAATATTAATAATTAAAAATTAAAAATGCACGAGGAGTCAAGTCAATACATAAAATCTGATTCCAATAGCCATGTTCTAAACAATAGTGCAAATTTAGGTGTCGAGCAACATTTTTTCAAATCATATGGCAGCATATTAAAAATAAGTGGTACAATGTGTTCAAGAGTTCGCTGGCCATGTTTATTAGAAAATCTAGGTACTATAATCCCTTCATTTTGTGTAAGCCTAGTATTGTACATGTGATCCACCATTGTTTTGTATGGGCTATCTAAGATATGTTGCATACAGATTTTATACCAAAAAAGAGCTCTAATAGGTAACACATTTATGGATTTATACATAATTGTGATATTTTGCCGCTGGTCATAAACTGCTTTGCTGACGAGTAATTTGACCATAGCGTTTTGAATTGACTGTACATGTTGGATGTTTGTTTTACATGAGTTAAAAATAAAATTGAAATTTCTATAGCACGGCTATGATTTGTATTTCGGATGAAATGAAAAGGACGATTAGTGCACTTGCGTCGTATCAACTGCGACATTGGCCGCTTTGATAATGATGTCACTTTTAAAAGCCCCTATTGGTTGAATGAATGATATAAAATGGAAATTACGCGAGGTCTGCGCTCATTGGTCGCTTTAATGATGACCTCACTTTTCAAGTATTCTTTGAGATTGTTTTGATAAAGCTTCGCTTCTACCGCGTGTTAACTGCACGGAATTTTTATTTGGTGTATGAAAGTTTTCCCGAGATTTTTATGAGCTAATTAAGAAATTAGGTAAAGAAAAAAATTGTATTGCGTAAAATTCGGAAACTAAGTAAAAATTATGCAAAAATATATTTTATGACGAACAGAAAAATAAAGCTTGTTGTTTTAGTCGAAAATCGATATGTGTATTTTTCGTAAAACTCGCCTTGTGTTTTTAACAGAGAAACGTTCTGGAACATAGTTTTTGTTGAAGAGGTAATGTATGCATTGCATAAACAATTTTAAAATTCTCGATCCATTGAACCGTGTAAACCATTATGGCTGATTGGATCAAACGTTCGGGCGGATAAATAAATATACTACCGCAGAACGCACAGGTCTGATACATCTTTTATCAGAGCGTTTCCCAAACTTTTTGAAGTGAAAACTTCTTTAGCACCATTAAGCATCCAATCTTCAAAATGAACAGGCAAAGAAAACACATAAAAAAACGACATCTAGCGACTCTGAAGAAGAAAACACAAATACTAATAAGATGACGAATTGTGTAGGAAAAGGTGCACTGGAATTCGACGACAAAAATGTGGAAAAAAAATTCCTTCACGTTAATAAAAAAAAGTGCTTCGTAGTTTCCACGCTCTTGTCTTCTTTCGTTTTCTGAAGGTTACACATCGGATTTTTTTATTTTCCATTACTTTTATATTTATCCCTTGTAACCCTTTGACTTTGGAAAGTAAAACAAATTAAGCATAGTTGTCGTGTAGTACATTATATTAACACTTTTATATACATGCAAAGAATTGTAACCAAAACCGAATGATTACCAGGAAATTTGTTTTGGTGAACCCAAGTCGACTTGCGTTAACCCATTTGGTGAATTATATTTTATAGAAGGACTAGATATATTGTTATCTTCAACTTAATGAACTAATAGTTCATCTGTGAATAGTAGATTTCGCATGTTTTTATTCCGACTCGATGGCTTACAACAACCGAAAAGCTCATGCGCTCTGGCGGAATAAAAAGGTACTATTTAGCACGGTTACCATCTTGACATGATTGACCGAACACCGAACAAATAAAAAAAAATTTGTGGCAGAAGAAATGCAAACTGGTCGAATTAAAGCAGGACTTCGCCACGCTCAGTCTATTATTTTTAAAATTTAACAAATCTATTAATACATGTTCAAGGTATAGGTGAATCAACTTCAGTTGGAAGCAATAAAAATGCTTAGAATTGATGTATTGGTCTTGAAACGTATCATGTTCGTATATAAAATGTAACCTTGCGGCAGAGCAGAGACCAGGGCTCAGGATAGTGGGCCAAGTAGTTATCTGTCATGTAGGTAGGGTTTTCAGTCAAATAAAAGAAGAGGAACTTTATAAAAATGTATTGAATCCAAACCAAAAAGCAACAAGGAAGTGTACAAACTTCGTACCAAGGTAACAAAAGAAAATATAAAAAATACACATACCAGATGGACTCCTAATGGACACGCTAAACTAACTATACGGAAATAACCCCGGTAGACGAACGCGATCTTGCTTCGCAGTGAGAAAACACGAGACGGGACGGGAACTCCAGTCTTCCCATATGGGAACGGCGCGGAATCCAGAGCACCAAGGTCGTCCTTCTAATTGGGCAGGAGGCCGCTATACCTCCAAGGAGCGCATTCAGCCACGGGCCATCTCGACGAACTCCAATCAAAAGGCACGTGGCCCCCAACAGTATCCAAGTCTGGCGTATTACGGTTAGCAGACCGTGACTTTGCGACGCGGGGTCGTGAAGGCATATTATAGTAGCCAACACCAGGAGCAATTCACTTCACGATTCCTTTTCCAGAAATAATTCCACAAAACGGCCAACCAGCCACATCGGAAAAAAGTGGGACTTTCACGTCATCCACTATAAATAACTCGTACACGAACCTCGCGTGTTACGTAAAAAAACACCCCGCGTTCTTTTAGGTTTAAAATCGACTTAGATTCTCATGATTAAACGTAAATTTAAACACCAGGATGGTGAGTGACCAATTTCCGACCTAACTGCCCAAGTTGATCGGAAGGAAGTCCCCATAAACAAAAAGGAACTCTCTCTTTTCCAAAAATTACCAGTGTCCAAAAAAAACACCATAGACAAAATAACCACCTAAGCAAGAACTGCATTAGTCACATAATTATTTATGTGACAATTCCCCCCTTCCCACGAAAATGTTTGCCCTCAAACATGAAAAACTAAGTCCACAAACTAACTAAACTATGAGTCCATCAGGTATCTAGAAAAATGATAACAAAAACATTAATTAGTAATTAAAATAACAACTTAGAACTAAATTTCTTAAAAGTAAATTTCTTAAAAAACAAAATTTCTTAATAATAAAGAACAAATAAGAAAAGAAAGGCACGAAAACAAGGAGTCAACCATCATCTACTAAATTAAACAAAGTTTTGAATTTACTTTAAAAAAAAAGGAGATCTGTTGTTTTCATGTCAATTTAACAAGATTTATATTTATAAAATACTCAACATTTTATATTTTAAGAAAAAACACAACCAAATAAATTGTAGAAAAGAAAAAAAATTTGATCACTTTTCCTTATACAGGAAATAAAGGCCAATTTGGCTTCACTTTTTAGGGTTAAACAGCCCTCACTCGCACTGAATTTACGCTATATTTGAATAGCAAAAAAAAGTAACCTATCTAACTAAGTCCATCCGGTTTAATATTCTTAAGATAAAACTTAAAAATAAACAAATACTTAAAATTAAAGAAGCCTAAATTAAGAAAATATCTATATAAATATACATTTTTCAATCAGAACAATGGAGTTCAATGTTGGCAAAACTAGGACACAAGAAAATACTTTTCTGTGTTATAAGTAATATAGAATCAGTATACAAACTGTCTATCAGACGTGGGCAGAGTAGGGATCTTACATTGAATCATCTAACTGTCATTATTGAACCAGGATTTACAATTCCGAAGAAATACCTATATGTAAAAAGGTCGTCAAACTAGAATAATATTTAAATTATCCAATTTTCAAAAATCAAATCAGGTCAGGTTTTATAAAACAATAAATACCTGCCAATCAAGGTGGTCAGATTAGGATTTACATAACACAATACCTATCTATCAGATCATGACAAAAGTCAATTGGTACTTAACAGCAAAACAGAAAGTTAAGCTCGCAGCTTAGGATATCCAAAAATCCATTAAACAACCTGCATCAAAAACTCAAAAGAGTGACATTGTTTGTAAAAAAAATGAGACCACGGTAATACCCAAGCTGGCATCCCTTGAAAAAAACACTCCACGAGTGCACAAAAGTCAGCATTTCTTGTACAAACAAAACAAAATGTGTGATCAACTATGGCTTTCAGTGAGTTGACACTATTCGAGGTGTGATCAATTCAAAATTTTAATGAATGACACTAGTAATACTTAATTTAAAGTTTAATAATGATACTAACAGTAAGATATTAATGTTTATATTATTTAGAGTTAAAACTATACAGAACAGACTTAGACTTAAAAAACTATACAGAACACACTTTCCTGTATTAGAGGCAAAGCGATAATTCCAAAGGAATTAATTATTAGTTAAGCACGCCGAAGCAGTACTAACTTTGTTAGAGACAAAACAACTTTCTTATGAACTAAGATTTATATAAAGAACTTTTAGGAAAGCTATACCATACTTAAACTTATGAAATACAAAATATCAATAATAAAACTAACAGAACTTTTGTGCATCAGAAAGGTGCTCAAGTCTCTGAAACACAAAATTCCAAAATATTCCTTCTCAAGTTTTCTGGAGGTTCCATGGGCAATGGGCAATAAAAGAGCCTCCAGTGGACTAAAGAAAGAAGGGCATAAACTTAAAAATAATAGCATTACAACTTAATCCGTTATACAGATGGAACATAGTATAAAAAGAAGAAAAAAAATCAGTGTGTGTATACGTACGTGAATCAGTATGTTATTACCAAAATATTCATACTTTTAATAATGCAAAAAGCTCGAAACTAGTATATGTTATTATTAACAGAGAAGGTAAAGTAACGAAGGAAAGAAAGACTTAACTAACAAAATTTGGGCGCCAGTGACCACAAGGATCACATTCCAGTTTACCGAGGGTAAATAAACGGTTTATCGTCAATGAACTAGAATTAAGTGTCTGTACTGAGCACAAGATTTGGAGGTACCAAACTCCAAAGCATGAGACCAGAACAATCACAAAAGAAACAAATGTAATTAAATGAAGCAGTATGAAGGTTTGGTATTCCCTCATGCCACCGCATAAAAGGAAAATATTTAAAAAAACTTAATAGTTTTTAATATATCTAATTATATGAAGGTAGTATTATTCTAATACTAATATATGCATAGTATTAATTATAAAGATAAGTATACCTATAAATAAATATAGCTAACTATGTATAAACGACTACTTATAAATACCTATAAATAAACTAGGATTTTAATCAAAATATACTTATGAGGTCTATAATCCTCGCCAAAATTTGTCATTAAAATATATGCGTCCATATTGTGTAACTGACGACGACCTTCTGTCATCCTTGTGCACAGAACGCAAAAGATCGTCGGTTAGTTTTTTGAATTAGATTTATTCGCGACATTATGCTTAAGAGAGTCCCTTTTCCATTTTTGACAAACTTGTTTCGTATGACCTTGTTCCTTACAATAGAAACAATTAAAAGTTTTCTTACTATTGAAAGCAGAACTAGAAGAAGACGCTCGTGGAGAAAAGGAAGTTTGATTATAAGTAACACGGGGAGAGTGCGAGCCTTGAGCTCGTGGCGGGTACGGCGGTTGAGAATATGGAACCCGCGGAGATGAATTAAACTGTGGTACAGGTTTGTCTACTGAAAGCTTATCAAATTTACGGCACACATTTACTAAAGCTGAAAGACTCTTTTCCGAGTAATAGGCAATGGCCAAAGCGTATTTAGGTTGTAAACTGTCACAGACTAAGTCCACCAATTGTTCCTCAGAAAGCGGAACATCCAACCTTAAGTTTGCTAACTGAACATCTTCGACATAATCCACTATAGCCTGGTTAAATTTTTGTTTCATAGCGAACAAGGCTTTTAAAGCTTCCGTTTGATTGGTACAAACGTCAAAACGAGAAATGAGGAGCTTTTTCAAAGTTGACCAAGACAAAGAGTCATCAAAAATAGTTCTAAACCAGGAAAGAGCTCTTCCCTCCAGGAGGTCAGGGAAAGAGGAAACAACTGAGGACAACTCCACCTTCCGGCATCTGGATAATTCTTCTATGCGTAAAATGAAATTCCTGACATCCGAAGACCCAGAAAATTTTAAATCCCAAGAATGGACGGACGAAGAAGAAGTTGGAGGAGAAGACGATTGGTAATAATTATTAATTACGGTTGTAGTCTTTTCTAAACTAACTGTATTATCGTTACCTATATTCATATTGGAACCACTTCCTGTATTATCATCACCTATATTCATATTGGAAGCACTCCCCTCTTTCAAACTTTTATTAAAAGAGCGAGCCTGTTCGCGCATACTTGATAATGTAGCTTCCGGAACGATGTTACGATCCGTTAACAATTTTATCATTTATTCCTTGGTTACCCCATTAATATCGGAAATCGCCATTTTTAAAGAATAAATAAAAATTTTAATTTAATTTATAATTAAATTATTATTCTCAAATAATTATATGAAAATAAATGTAGTAATAGGATTAACCAAACTGTTATAATTAATTATTTATTTGTAACACGTCAATTACCAAACACCCTGTACGTATGAACTCGAAAAATAGTCATTGATTTTCAATAACGACAAAGCCATTTATAATTTATTTAAAATCACCTTAGAATGCAGTAAATATTTAAAATAATAATTATTTTTTACAACATACGTTCCACGAACTCCCTTTATATGTATGAAGGTATAAACGGACACAAATGCGAACAAGAATAGTGCCGTTACTATATTCTCCCAATATTTTAGTAACCGCAAGCTTATAATAAACAATTATTTATGATAAATGTCTGTCACAAGTCGTCCTATGTTTAAAAAACAAAAGTAATGTATTTTATAATGAACTTCCGCGCCTTTTTAAGTAAACAAAGCACATAACCTGACAAATGTCAACAAGAATTGACAGCTCGGCTCCGATAAACCATAACATAGATAGCTGACAGTTAAAACAGAATTGCCAGTAAACAGAAAAAATGTTCCCAACAATATTTCGGTTATCATCTCTAGAGATATTATGAATGAATTTTGTGTTTAACATTATCTTAATGGCAACACTTAAAGTTGGTGTCACTATAATTACATGCCTTACGAAAAGGTAAACAAACAATAATATTCACACAACAAAATGATCATAACACAATGAGGTGTATTTTCAGAATGACACACAGAATCTCTGCAGAACGGTTAATGTTAGATATAAAACCAAATAAATGCACACACACCGATTCATTTCTGATTCACTAAAATTATCAGCAAAAGAACTGAAAATCCACCCCACATGACAGAAAAGTACGTTTCGGGCACCGAAAATAACTGATTTTACACGTTGGAAGCGCCACTGAAACGTATCATGTTCGTATATAAAATGTAACCTTGCGGCAGAGCAGAGACCAACGCTCAGGATAGTGGGCCAAGTAGTTATCTGTCATGTAGGTAGGGTTTTCAGTCAAATAAAAGAAGAGGAACTTTATAAAAATGTATTGAATCCAAACCAAAAAGCAACAAGGAAGTGTACAAACTTCGTACCAAGGTAACAAAAGAAAATATAAAAAATACACATACCAGATGGACTCCTAATGGACACGCTAAACTAACTATACGGAAATAACCCCGGTAGACGAACGCGATCTTGCTTCGCAGTGAGAAAACACGAGACGGGACGGGAACTCCAGTCTTCCCATATGGGAACGGCGCGGAATCCAGAGCACCAAGGTCGTCCTTCTAATTGGGCAGGAGGCCGCTATACCCCCAAGGAGCGCATTCAGCCACGGGCCATCTCGACGAACTCCAATCAAAAGGCACGTGGCCCCCAACAGTATCCAAGTCTGGCGTATTACGGTTAGCAGACCGTGACTTTGCGACGCGGGGTCGTGAAGGCATATTATAGTAGCCAACACCAGGAGCAATTCACTTCACGATTCCTTTTCCAGAAATAATTCCACAAAACGGCCAACCAGCCACATCGGAAAAAAGTGGGACTTTCACGTCATCCACTATAAATAACTCGTACACGAACCTCGCGTGTTACGTAAAAAACACCCCGCGTTCTTTTAGGTTTAAAATCGACTTAGATTCTCATGATTAAACGTAAATTTAAACACCAGGATGGTGAGTGACCAATTTCCGACCCAACTGCCCAAGTTGATCGGAAGGAAGTCCCCATAAACAAAAAGGAACTCTCTCTTTTCCAAAAATTACCAGTGTCCAAAAAAAACACCATAGACAAAATAACCACCTAAGCAAGAACTGCATTAGTCACATAATTATTTATGTGACAGTCTATCTGTGTGAACGTCAAGCTACGCCCACTAAACCGATAAGGCTCTCTGTCTTGCTTACGCCCGGTTATTGCAACTAGTTAGAAGAGAGGCAAGTGTTACGGGGTGTCCTATTCATTCAGTTCGTAATTTTATTTAAACATACGTGCACCTACATATCGCAAGTGAAATAATTACTAATTTTTAAATTTGAAATAATGAATAGTTAACATTATTTTTTATTCGAATCTTTATTAGCAGATTTACAGAGTGTTTGTAAAGTGTACAAGTTTAATATTTATTACGACATCATGGAGTCCTGTTACGAAACGGGGCGTCGCAAATCACGTAATGAACAAATTCGTGAAATTTTATTCCGCGTGTTTAATTATTTTATTCAAAATATAAAAAAACGGTGGTCAACTTTTAAGCATAAATGGCGTGTATGATTTGACGTCTAAAGCAACTGAACTGGACTAGTATTCAACAATTAATCTTTTTTACCTTTGTGTTAGAAATCTGATATATTTTAGATAATATACGTATACAATACATGGTTGCTGATGATGACTCGCAAACATAATTAAATAATTAGTGTTGCTGATAATTGCTAACACATAATTATAAAAATTAAATAATCCACAAGCAGCCAAATTTTTAAGCACAGATTATGGAAATCACACTTCATTTCAACATTACCTCAATTATACCTAAACTAAGAATCTAAATTCTTAAAACTAACTAACTAACCATCACGCCGTTTCCCCGCAGGGGTAGGCAGAGAGGACGGACCGCCAAACAACTCGGTCTTGGCACACACTCTTTGCCACACTCACATTCATACATCGTCTCATACATACTCTTCTATTATTATGACTTTTGACATGGCCCGTCTCAAGTATCTGATTCACTTGATCGTGCCATGTCTTCCTCGGGCGTCCCCGACTTCTTCTACCATTCACATTTGCATCATATATTCTTTTTACACTACTTTCTTCGCTCATTCGCTCTACGTGCCCAAACCATCTGAGGGTCCCTTTCTTTATTTTACTCATTATCTAAATTCTTAGTTTAGATAAACTAAGTAATTCATGCGTATTGAGTATGAAACGAAATTTTACAAATGTCAAATCCGTACAAAAAAATGGCGGCAATGGAGATGTTTTATGGAGAATTTTAATGCATGGTTTTCAATCTATCCCGACCGAAACTTATGTTTCTTTCGGTAATTAAGTTTAAAAGTAGTTTTTAAATCTTTTCAAAATCTTTGCCTATTATAGGTGTAGCGCCATGTGGCGCCTTGTGGATTATTTACTTTATAAAATATTATGTAAGTATGTATTATAATAAATTCATCTTTTTAATTAACACAATATTTTCTAACCTTGTCGTTATTTATGAATACCTACCCATTTGAATTCAATTCTGAAAATTATCACATTTAGTTAATAAACTTTATTTTTCTTCCTAAACCTTCAGTATTTCAATAAAAGTGTTGTAAAACAACATTAGTTTTATGTTACCGACTTCAACGCGCTTTGGATTTGAATTCTCAATTGTGAAATAATTATTAATTGTTTTTTTTTAAGTCTAAAACGAAACATGCTGTATCAAAGTTTTGCATCTGTGTGAGTACTGTGATGAAGTCAACTTAACTTGCGAGACCTATACCACATCAGTCCTAGGAAGAGACAGTACGCACATCATCGACGATTGTCCTAAAAGGAAAAATACTAGAATACTCCAATGTAAACATCTACCCCTTCATAAAGTAACTTTGTAAAGATAAAGGAATTAGATTCATTTGCCAAGTCCCCGCTTTTGTATCCAGTCTAATTTTCATAATAATTTTCGATATTAAAATATGTAATTAGTTTAGACCATTCCAACTCCAATGTAAACATGTATCCCTTCAAAAAGCAATAAAAAATACCAAACTTCATAAATATAATAACGATTTGACAATAAAATTAGGTCATTAGTAACTCATATTACTTGTAAGGTTTTTCCCTAATCATCATTGAAGTGAGCTGCAAACCCAATGTAATTAGCTTACTGGAATTACCAAAATATTTAGAAATTCGATAGTCTAAAATGACTTAGTAACAAATATAATTATTGTAATTGATTAAAATCCTTGTAGACCACCCCTCTCCCCCTCCCCAATATGTTGTGTATATAAACCGTAGACTAGGAAATATTTGTACCAGCTTTGACGAGCTGAAACCGGTTACGGTCGAATAAAATTAAGTGGAATAAAGTTTTATATTCGTTTTATTATAATATATTAGAATATCGACTGTCTCAAACTCCTGTAGACATTCCGCGAACGTATATTTCTTTGGAATTGTAGAACTCAAGGTTTGCCTGTTATAAAAAGTAGCAACAAAATAAAAGTTTATTTAAATGCTTATACGGTAATTTTTTTTTACCATAAAAATTAAATTATATTTTCGCTATACACACTATACACAGTGCAAAGTTTCTATCGGGGATGACCTATTGTTAGATTTGTAGCATTCGAATTCAAATTCCGGGTAAGGTGACCAACCAATATTTAATATTGGAATTTTTAAAACACTTCTAAAAATATATACCTCTTGATATAAAAATAAATATATTACACTTGAAAAAAATTACATAACTATTGTTTTCGTTCTGTATTCACGTTATATTTTCAGTACAATTTTGCATAATATAAATTCATAATTAATTATATTTTTGAATGTAGCTATTACTTTGTGGTTATCCATTATAATAAAATGAAACAATGCAACTTTGTATAAACCACTTATATTTATAGTGGTTTATACAAAGTTGCATTGTTTCATTTTATCATAATTAATTCTTCTTTTTTTATTTTTGAATGAATAAGTAAATATTATGTGCATACAAATAAACAAAAAATATTATACTAATCGCGTTTATTAATTTAATGCTTACTAAAATAACATTATGCAATAAGTACGTTATTAAAATTATAGAAAAATGGTGATTATCACCCATCAACATTAAAAGAAGCAAGTTACCATACCGAATTATTTTGAATGCTCCATGATGAAGTTGGTAAGACTTACAATTGTTTTTTTTTCCGTTGAAAATACCTACAAATTATATATGTTATCAAAAATGTGGAATTCATCTATAAAATCATTAACATTTGTTCGCTTTTGTTCTTTTAGCATTCTCTGTTCCTACTGTTCTCTTTAAAAATATTTTCCTTTTATAGCGAAATAATCAAACTTGTTAAAAAAAATCCATTTTAACCTTTGCGTTCAGAAAAAATTCAAAACCGAAGCTCACTGTTCGACATTTTTTGTTGGTCCACAGGATCTGATTTTTCTGTTTGAAAATATTGAAGTCATACTTCATAAATTTATTTCAGTTCGGAGCGCTTCTGGTCACGCAAAGCTAGCCCGAGGTCAATTTGCTATTTAAATCTTCTCAGGCGTTTCGCTATTTTGCTAAATATTTTATATATGGTGGCTGAGTTCTATTTTCATGTTGGTGTAATTCATTATGATAATAAAACCCTGTATAAACCACACATCCATCACTCCATTAGTGTTGATGATCCGCAGACATACTGGATTCTGGGCAGAGGAAATACAATCTGTTTCGGGGTATTCTGTAAATGAACGGAGAATTTTAGGAAACATCTAAGAGGTAAAGGTGTCTGGTGAAAAAGTTTTTATAATACATTTCTCCAGACCTATGTCTACTATAGCGAGTGCTTACACAGACTAACGTAATATTAATGTGCACAGTTGAAGCCTTTATTTGATATTCGAAACATTTTAACGATCTGATATGATCCTTCATATTATAATTCTCTGAAAATTGTGATATTTTCGCGTTGGGCTGAGATAGAAACTTCGAAATGGTCAACGCGAATTTATTTTTGAAGTAAAAACTTATTTAGCGCCGTATTGATTTGAAACTCACATAAACGAAAAATAGCGACACCAAAAAGAGGAAAACACATACATCTTTAGGATTTAGACTGCGAGAGAATGAGATAGTATAATCGGTCTCCTCTTTGTGCGTTGTTCGTAGCCTCCCCACTCTTTTCTACTTGAGTTTTCTGAAAGTTTCGCTTCTACCGCGTGAATTGCACACTCTGTTTTTTATTATTATTATTTTATACACCCCCATAAGGCTTTTACATTGATTAATAATTTAAGGGTTAGTAATAAACAATAGTTTGCAAACATATCTTCTTATATTGCAGCATTTTAAAATTAGAAAAAATTAATATAAATTAACAGAAATAGTATCTTGACATAAGAATTTGTTCAAATATGTTTTAAACATCGAATTTATTACATTAAATATGTCGATATTATTGCTGTATTCTTTTGTTAAACTGCATAGGCGAGGAATTGGTGAGTTTCCTATATTATTTGTTTGTGAATGGTGACTTTAAAATAGGTCCTTATGCCGAATGAGTCGAGTAGGTACTCTTAAATTAACTTTACTGAGGAGTTCGCAACAGTTGAGCTCCAAATTTACACTTTTAAAAAAGAAGGATACGTTGCTTATCCCCCGCCGATCCTCATGTTTATGTATTTTGAAGGTATTTAATTAAAAAATGTAGTTAATCCCTCATAAAGGGATATTTACCATAAAATTTTAATGCGAATTTTGTGGTGAGGTGACCAAATGACGGAATTATACTCTAATCGGCTACGAACTAATGAAACAAATAACATGTAAATGAGTGGAAGCAAATTTAAGTTTTCATTTGTTCTCAGCAATAATCCTAATATTGTCATGTCGCATTATTGTTTGTAATGTGATTATTGTTTGTAATTTGATTTAGTGCAATATAATCGTAATATACATTCAAGATTTTCATCAAATATAACGGTTTATGTTTTAATGGTATTTTATTTTAGTTCATATCTCTAGTTATATACTGTCTATCGATTAATTGAATAGTATTGGAGATTCGTTCAAACAGAAAGTTATTCTAATTATTGATCTGATAATATTCAGACGTGGATTGTTAGACACACCATTATACAATTCATTTAAATTTGATTGGTAATCATTAATGTGGGTAATTTATTTTTAAATTAAGTAAGTTAGAGTAAAAATGATAGGTTGATTTGTTTTAGTAGCTAATTTAAGTAAATCATTTAATTTGTATTTCTTATTAGGTGTTTTATGAGCATTTTGATACTGAAACATTTGTTTCTGGATGCTTTTACAAAGCTTTTCTCCCGAAGTGAAAATATTAAGAGATTTAAATATTAATATTATTTATTCTTCGAATACGGCAAACTTATTTGGTAGCATGGTTTTAAAAAAAATAAAAAAATAAATATCGAGTTCGTTTATTATCGAGTAGAAGCGAAACTTTACCAAAAACAATCTCAACCATTAGGAGCCTTTAAAAGTGTGGTCACAATCAAGCGGTCAATGATCAATAGATGTGTGCGTTTATCTCTTTTTAGCGTCTTTTCCGTTTCATCGATTTTCAAATCACAACGGTGCTAAAGAAGTTTCACTTCAAAAAACAGAGTATGCAAATCACACGCGGTTGAAGTGAAACCTTCAGAAAACTAAAGTAGACAAGAGTGGGGAGGTTACGAAGCACTGCACAAAGAGGAGACCAATAGGCTACGAAGCACCGCGCAAAGAGGAGGTCAATTACTATTACTATATTATTCTCTCGCAGGGTAAATTCTATAGATGTACGTGTTTGTCTCTTTTTAGTGTCAGAGTCTGAATTTTAAATCACAACGGTGCTAAAGAAGTTTTCAATTCAAATAGCGAAGACGATTAGATATAAAAACGTTTTCGTCAATAAAACAAAGAATTATTATAATTTATAAGTTTTTCAGCGTCAATAAAAAAGACACATTTTTTCCGGAATGCGGTAATACCGTAATTTCACCCCCCATTGAGATCATCGCCCCATCGCATCATTCATCCAACTGCAACCGATTTATTTTCATGGCAAAAATGAGGATCTCTATTACGTTTTAGGATCGTTTCATGTCATTTCATGCGCCGTCGGCAGAAAGAATTGACTCCGAGCGGGTAACATACTAACCCATTTCTCATTGCATTCGCATTGCTTAATTTTAAATCCTTCATGACTGTGGGGCATGAAACGTGCTCATTGTAGAAAGATTGAATATATATGGTGCTTCCATTGCATTGCTGCGGAATATCCTAGAGTATTCACTATGGCCGCTATGGCCAATTACCGCACGTACAGGATACGTACGGAAGTTATATGGCAGCATCAAATGTTAGGAACGTCGTGCGGCGTGCAAGTGGGAATTTATAGGATAGTTAAACGTAGACTGTCTTCGCGATTCCTATCTGAACCACTAAACGCGCTTAATACCAGCTTAAGAAAAGCAAAATACAAAAAAAAACATTTACTTCAGCGAAAATATGTAAACATGTACGATTTATGTTATATTCAGTTTAATAGCGAGATCGCTCGACTTTCCACCTCGTATTTCTAATAGCGAGATTGGAAAATAGTTATTGAACAAAAATTTGTCATTGTCAATTTTTTTCATTATTAAAACGTTATTTAAAAACTCTTGATTGAAATGAAAGTTCTTGCTGGAAAAAAGTCGAGTTGGCCTCGTTTTTCCAGGCAGAAATATATTATTTTTACAATTTTACCTTTGTTTTTATCTGGTTTATTGGTTGATCTAAATTTAGATCTTTTCATATTTTATGGGTATATACAGCGTGTTAACGGACGTACTTCACTTACTTTAACCAGTGATTTCTGGCGTTATTTGGAATAAAAAATGTAAATGAAATTTTGGTAGAAGTGAAACCTTCAGAAATTTAAAGCTACTAAGCACTTTTTTAACAATGTGATGGATGATTTTTTTTCACATCAAAATATTTTTGTCGTCGAATTCCAGTGCACCTTTTCCTATAAATTTGATCATCTTATTAGTATTTGTGTTTTCTACTTCGAAGTCACAAGATGTCGCTTTTTTTGTTTTCTTTGCCTGTTCATTTTGGATTGGATATTTATTTTACAATTTTTTTTTTATTGAAGTAAAACTTCTTTACGCACACTTGACTTATGGAGTAAGCTGGTGAATGCGTGACGAGAGCGTTACGAAAAGAGTAATCGGGCGAGGCGAACGGTTGGGCGAGGCGAACGGAAGTCGAGAGGGAGATATAAGTTAGTGAAGTTTTACTTCAGTCGTGTGGTCTAAAGCACAATCGTTTTTTTGGGTTTCGTAGGATTTGACCCTTGGTCTACTAAATATTTGACCGTTATGATGATTAAAATTTCGTAAAGTTCGTCAGGCGCTTTATACCACTACACCAAAGGAGACTTGCGTGTACCCGTGAAATAAATAAATGTTTTATTGTTTTTTCATTCTCTCGCAGGCTAAATCCTATAGATGTTTGTCTCTTTTTAGAGTCATTCGTTTCCGTTTCATCGGTTCAAATCACAACAGTGCCAAAGAAGTTTTCACTTCAAAAAAATCGCGTCACTGTAATAAAGTGACATAAATACGTTTTGCCACAACAGAAGTTTCTATGGTGGTCAACTTTATTTCGTCTTTTCTACACGTGCTTCCAGTGGAGCCATCCTAGTTTTCTTAAACCTTGTAATTGACTGACCGATCTTTCCTGTCCTTGGTTCTCTGATAGAATATCGTTCCTAGTTCTGGGCTCTGGTAGACGACGAGAAACTCTAACGTTAGCGTTTCTGTCATATTAAATAGATAGCAACGGTTGAAAAGTGGACTTTAATTTCCAGTTCCCTTTGGCCGTTGTTACAATGGAGCACGGGAACCAGTTCGCATTGTGCAACGTTTGACCTTTCTCAGTTGGTATTTTTCCAATTATACTAACAGTGCCTTAACCCTTTTTATAACTGAAAGTAGAAAATAACAAGTTGATGGAAATTTCTGAACAAGGAATTCACCAATCGCATTAGGTGAGGCCGGAAAATGGTTTTTAGCCTCGAAAGCGACGAGGAAAAAGACCGACTTATAATAATTTTATTTCAATGTTTTATTTTATAAAATATTTTCAAAATAATGAAAAAAACACACTTTGTAATTCACCACTTTTTATTTGAATTAACAATTATTAGCCAACCAGGTTTATTATAAGGCAACCAGATATATTGACAATTTAATGTAATAAGCCCTGACGAAGCTTGTGCTAAGCTCAACCTGGTAGGCTATTAATTATGAATTCAAATAAAAAATGGTGTATTACAAGGTGTGTGTGTTTTTTTAAATTTAATATATAATGTTACACCCAAAAGTATTTGCATTCTTCAAAATAAAGAATATTTATATTTTCTAAAAATATATATTCTTACATAATTATTACGACAATCGGTTAAAAAGTATCTTTTATCTAATTTCGTAATCTATTATTTACCTTTGAAGTAAAACTTCTTCTCGCATTTTTTTTTACATTAACTCCACATAGGAGGCCCTGAGAAAAATAACTTCCCTCAGGGCCTATGTCATCTTTCGAGATGCTGTGTGGAGGGTTTTTTTGAGGAAAGGAAGGAGTGAACACGGGTCTTGAAGAGACCCATGTTGTAGGAGGGAGGAAACACAGAGGCCGGCAAATTGTTCCACAGCCGAGCCGTTGAACTCAAAAACGAGTCATAGAAACGACCCGTTCTCATGTGACTAATGTCAACCGTGTACAAATGTTGGGCGCGTGTTTGGCGTGTTTCCCGACTATGCACTGGTGCCGAGGGGATCAATGACGCTAGTTCCTCGGAGTATCTTCCATTGTAATACCGGTAGAACAAGGACAGCATTCCCACCTGACGCCTGTGCTCTAAAGATTGCAGTCCGTCTGTTAAGATGGGAGAATCTATCAAACGAACCGCCCGTTTCTGCCCTCGGTGCTAAACCCGCTCAAAGGCCTCGGAAATATCTAGTGCAACCGTTTGGGTCTCACCGAAACGTTCCAGGCACCGCCCCCAAACATGCGTCACATACGCGAGAAGATCACCGCACGAGCGGTTCCGCCGGAATCCGTATTGACGGTCGTTAATAATTTTGTTCTTCTCGAGGTATGTGAGCAGTTTGTCGTGATCACACGTTCCATCACCTTAGACAGAACTGATGTGATCGCTATGGGGCGGTAGTTGGCTGGGTTGGAACGGTCACCCTTCTTTGGAATAGGGTCGCTTTTTACAACCAGAGGGCACAGAGCCAGACTTCAGGGACATTTTGAAAAGCTTCGTCAAAACTGGAGCTATTTCTGCGGCGCACCTCTGCCATACCAGGGCAGGTATTCCGTCAGGCCCACTAGCTTTATTAATATCAAGCCCTCGTAAGACTTGGAGTACATCCCGGTGCCGGATCCTCAGCTTTTTCATATGAAAACCGCAATGAGGAACCGACGGCGGGGAAGCACTTTGATCATCGAGGGTCGAGTTTTCCGCGAACGTTTTGCCTAATAAGTTAGCCTTTTCGGCGGCGGTATTGCTAGAGAGCCGTCAGGTCTGGTAAGAGGTGGCAGACTGGGTTTGCAGAAATTGCGACCTATTGAGCCCGCAAGCAACCAGAACGCTCTGCGGCCGTGCGGGAAGGCAGCCAGCTTTCTGCTGATCTGCTGATCTATACTATTCTGTTTTCGGACGTTCGAGATGTGTTGTAGGCTCGGTAAGCCGCGTTTTTTCGTCGCACTGCTTCAGAGCATTGTCGACTGAACCACGGCTTTGAGCCCACACCAGTTTCTTTAACAGTGGATTGTATGAAGCCATCCATCGCGGATGTGATGACTTCACCAATTTCCTGGGCACATCTTGAGGGATCCGAGGTCCGAAAACAGACATCTGACCACGGGAAAGCATTAAAATGTGCCCGCAGACCAAACCAATCTGCTGATCTACAGTGCCACACTTTTCTCTTCAGCCGCTCGTTAGGTGGTCTGAAGGTTACGGGGATTGACGTCGTCACCAGGCAGTGCAGTCCGTGGCAGAGGGCAAAGGATTCCGCCACTCGTCCAGCAGAGTCCGTTGGTCCTGAGAACTTTAACCAAGGTTCGTTATGAACATTGAAGTCCCCCAGGACCACAAACTCTGCCGTAGGGAAGCGGGGCAAGAGGTCATCAACAGTATTACTTAGATGTTTGAAGAGTTCGGATGTATCTGAAACGCTAAGGTTCGGCGAGCGGTATAAACACGCGTAAAATCTTAAAGATTGCAAGATTGACACGCACCCACATTACGTCGAATCTGGATTTCTCAGTCCAGTTCAGAGAAAGGAAGGTCCGGAAGGAAAAGGTATGAGGGATGGGTAGGAAGCTGGGGATCAGAATGTCCAGGAGTGACGGACGTATGAATCCAACCCACCCACTTCGGTGCAAGACGATGGGCTGGGAGAGTCTGGCTGGAGAAGTCGCCCGATGCGCCCCAAACGCTACTACTGGGTCCCCTCCGGTCACGAACCGGCACAACAGCACAACCGGCACAACAGCTCGTTGATGGGGTAGCCCACCCTCAGTCGTGAGCCTGAGGGTCGGTCCCCTGTACTACCGAGCGGCCCGGACAACGGTAACCGGTTGTAAAGGGTCTCCCTCAACCAGCATATCCCAATCCGGTCCGCCACCCAGAAGGTAGGCCAACGCACCCGCCATCAAGACCCAGACAAACATTACCCCATGAACCCGGGCACCCCTGCTAAGTCACCAAACGTGGCGAACCACTTGGGGTGACCTGTGGCAGAGGTGTTGGTCATTCAATGAATGGTTCCCAGGGCGGCGGTACCCATACCCGCCTACCAAATTAAAAATGCATGTTTGACTTGGGGAGTAAGCTGGTGAATTCGTGACGAGAGCGTTATGAAAAGTGTGATCGGGCGAGGCGAACGGTCGGGCGAGGTGAACGGTAGTTGAGAGGGAGATATAAGTTTGTGAAGTTTTACTTCATTCGTGATGTCTAAAGCACACTCGTTTCTTTTTACAAAAGCTCTCCACATTGGAAGCCTTTAGAAAATAATTTTCCACAAGACCTATGTCATCTTTGGAGATGCTGTCTTTTAAAGGAAGGGAGGAATGGAGGGTCTTTTAAAGGAAATGAATCAGAGGATGTTCTGGGAAGGAAAAGGATATGAGGTGCGGGTAGGAACCTGGGGGTTAAGAGTCCAGAAGTGACAAACATATGAATTCATCCCTCCCAAGACACAAGACGATGCGCCAAAAAATAGTGCAAGAGAGACCAAACGGTCTCCCTCTACCTGTCTCTCCTGATCCCGGCCTGTCACGCAGTAAGTGAGCAGACACGTCCGCCACCAATACCTAGACAAATCTTACCCTATGAACCCGGGCACCACTACTAATTCACTAAACATAGCGAACCACTTGGGGTGACCTATGCCAGATGTGTTGGTTATCCAACAAAAGGTTACCGGGAAGGTGATTCCCATACCCACCTCCCAAATTGAAAAAGAAATGTTTGTTTTACTTTCACGAGTGTTTCGGTATTTACGTTTTTTTAGAAAGAAAATATTTTGTTTAGATACGTACTTATGTAAAACCTTATCGGAAAATATCGATCTTCAACGGTAATCTTTATCTTTCACCGGTAGGCCGTTTTCTCACGTGATGCTCAAAATGTTTAAAGACGAGAATAATTTACAAACCTTGCAAATGTCTTCACATCATTCGAATTGCCTGACTAAATTTTATTAGTCTCACTAAATGATTAAAAACCAAAAAAAGTTTAAATGATTCCATTCAAATGACCATCGCTTTCTTCCACGAAGTCTTAAAAGTTTCAGAAGTGTTTTCGAGTCATTTACTCGAAAACAAATTAAATTTGGCTACAAATTTACTGCTTCTATTTATATCGAAACTTCTAAGTAAAATATATCTACGTCGCGTCGCGTCGGTGAAGACAAAGGAAGATTCTCGAAGTTTCTCAATTAAGATGAAATGCAACCGTACTGACAGTCAACCAATATCGGATTTCAATTTCTTTTGAATTCTTTTATTTGGTGGGAATATAGATACATAAATAAAGACAATTTTATTGTAGTGCGGTGAAATGATTTTTAAAGTTGATGCAGACATATTCGTGTGTAATATTTCTGTGGATTGGTTCACCGGAAATAACTGGTCAGGTAGGTAATAATAATAATAATAATAATAATAATAATATCTTGAAACAATAATAATAATAATATATCTTGAATAATATATCTTCATTTTTTTTTTTGAACAAAAAAAAATGAAGATTTATAACTACAAAAACAAAAAGTACATCATAAGTACAGTAAAAGTACAGTTTAAAAGTTGCATACGTACGAAAGTTAATATCAAAAAACAAAATACGTATATACAGTAGGTAATTAAAGAATAGAGATTTATAATTATAAATTTAGGTTTCTCATAACCTGCCTCACTAGGCTAGCCTGTGTTGAGGCAGTAATTTAATGTCAATTTATTATACTGTGAACATACCTACACTTACATTAGAATAAAATCACACAATAGAATGGTTGCATTAATAATAACAATAACATTGGTACAATAATAACAGCATTGGTTCAATATTAATTTCGAATTTGGGTGAGTGCACCGGTAAATACTCTATCATTATTTTTTATCCAAATTTTATGTTTTTTTTGAAATTTTTTTGTGAATCACATTTTTTTATACTAATTGGAAGAATGTTGTAAAGTCTTGTTGCAAGGTATCTGAAGCTTCGTTGACCAAAAGTAGTATGAGTTATGGGAATTTGTAGTAAATATTTGTTATTGTTTCGAGTACAGCGAGTGTTTAATCTTTTTTCATAGTATTTGTGTATATTTGTGTATAGATGAGTGAGGATTGTTTTTGCATATATCTGCCGAACGTCAAACACATTCATAATATTGAAGATTAAGTTGGAGTCTGTAATTAGAGGTAGTCTAAGAATTAATTTTATAATAGTTTTCTGTGCCTTTATGATTGGGTCCAGTGCTGATGCAGTACCGCCTCCCCATGCTATGATACCATACTCAATAATGGATTGACAGACTGCTTACAGGTACTTACTTACTTATGTTATGTATCGAATATAATGCAGAGGTGCAAAACCAATGCAAAACCCATGCAAAACCAAGGCAAACCAATGCAAAACCCAAATGGCGGTGGGCCTAACAAAAATTACTCAGTTGAGGTGAAAATATGAATGGGAAATAAATTATTTGGCTAAATCGATGATATTTATTCCACTAGTTCTGTGAATAATAGACCACGCGTAATATTGATCATTCCGATTTGTTAGCTTGTAACGCTCATGCGAACTCTGGCGGAGTGAAAAGGTAGCATTCAACACGACTACCATCTTGGATTGACCTATAAGGAGAACACAAACAAATACAAACAGACGAAATGCAAAGCGCTTGAGTTAAAATAGGACTTCGCTCAGTAAATAACAAAGGATTTAAGTACCCACCTATACTTATTTCCAGTTTTGGTTAAGGAGCGAAAATGTTTTCCACAAGCAAAAAAACATAAAAATGTAATGTGTGTTATAAATTTAAAAGCCCTCTTATCAAGTATTGCGTTTTTTCCATCTACCATCCATTGTATGATTTATTTACAACTGTCAAAAGTTATTTTAAACTCAGGCTTTAGCATTAAATAGGTGCAAGGTCGATAAAATCTCCCCATTCTCGGGTGGAGAATTGCTTGGAAAATAACAGAGAGCCCCGTTTCCATAAACATCCACCAATTCTCACGAGCGTCAGATAAATCACAATTATTCCTGGATAAGTCAAGTTAACAATATCAACGGTAATTTTTATCTCTTGGAGCTTAATCTCATTTATTTCCCCACTCGGTTAAATTGGAACTTATATTTAGAGCTCCATTTATTCACGGTCGGTATTTCTGTAATTTACATTACTAGCTCGTAAGACGACGGTGTCGCCCGGGTTTTGCTCAGAGTTTTTGAAATCAGACTTAGATAGTGATCTTTCTCTTGTTTTGAAGGTCAAATGTGGAAAATTTCATCAATCTCGAATAAAAACTGTAGATTTTTATGAAAATCAAACAAGCAATCTTTATTATACACGTAGATATTTTTTTTACATGTTTTATTTTTTTCCACGCCAGGTTTTCATACGTGTTACGGAAGACATTTTTAAACGGTAATTCGATTCAGTAGGTACAGTGGAAGACTTAAAAATAATAATAGAAAATTTTCAATATTAATAATATGTATAAAATTTTTACACAATAAAATTTTAATTATAAAATGCAAAAAAAAAACCGGTTCCAATATGTATTTTTTATCGAGCAAATCTAGATTTTTTTAAATTTTGTAGGAAGTGAATTGTAAACCATAATCTGGAGTAGTTTTGTCAAAGAGATGATTTTGTTTTAGGTTTTTTAGTGGATGTGCATGTCTTGTTCTAATATTGCGAGTTTATTATCTGAGTGTAATTTTTGTATTGTCGACAATGAGTATTTTATAAATTTGGTTGAAGTGGGTGTATTTGTTGGTACATTAAGAATTATTTTTATTTAAGTTTAATGAGTTTTATACGATGTGCGAATATAATATATTTTACTGGCGTATAATATATTTTAATGATACCGTATATCATTATGGATAGTGCTAGCGCAAGAAACATTTTATACATAATATGTGTTTGGAATATTTATTGGTTTCGAAAAAATCCATCTAGGTTTTAACATTAGCTACACAGGGAAAAAATCCCTGTGCGACTTTGTCATCCTTGGAGATGCTGGGTGGAGGGTATTTATAGAAAGGAAGGAAGGGAAGTTCTGCGAAGGAAAAACGTGCGAGGGGTGAATAAGAATTTGGGGGTCAATGGACAAATGAAACCTTCACTTCCTCTGCGATGCAATTCGATGGTTCGAGGGAGTCCGGCTGGTGAGGTCTAGATTAGGTCTCTCCTAATCCAGCCCGCCACGCAGCAGACTGGCAAACGCATTCATCGCCAACAACCCCTGCCAACACATTGACCCCCAGATTTCTACCCACCTCACATACCTTTTTCCTTTTCAGAACTTTCTCTCCTTCCTTTCCTAAAATATCCTGTCACACGGCATCCCCAAAGATGACTTAGGCCCTACTAATTTCAAAAATTATATTTTACAGTCAATTAAATAAAGCACCACTGTACAGGGGATATTTTTTCATTATATACAAAACCGAAATGATTACAGAATTCCAAACTCATCTAATATTGGTTAAAGTATCTAAGTTCTTCATTCAAGGCTGTTGCTTCGTTTCATATTCCCTACATTTTTGAAACGATGGCGTTGCTCCAAAGGATCAGTTCGTTAATCATTAACCAGGGGCCGAGAATTCAAATTTCGCCGAAAGGTCTTACGTTCGTACCCTTACAATTGTGTAGGACGGTTCCGAAGATAAAGATTGACTATTCTCCATACCAGCATTTTTAAGTAATAACTCAATATCGCTCTTATTTCATTCGAAATTTACTTTAATCTATTTCTACATTCAAGTTTATCTACGTATACCAACAGTCAAAATTATGTAGTTTTGTAATTGTTTTTTGATTATACCTAAGTAATGATGTAATAAGCAAAATAAATGTGTAAAATAAATCTGAAAAATGTTAGTGTGTAAATTAATAGACGAACTGAAATATTTTCGTCGCAAATAGCGTGGGCGCATTTTTTTAATGATTTTATTTTAACTAAAATTAAAGCTCTGAAAAGTAGCTTACCTATATAGTTAATTGATTTATTTAAATATAATTATATAACTTGAAGTATGATTAAATAACTTGAAATATGTGTTGAATAACACAAACTTTTCTTTGAAAATTTAACACATCTGCCTGCCACCAATGGTAACCTTATTACAATAAACATCAACATATTTTTCAAAAATTTAAAACACAACTTCCTAGATAAAATAACAATCTTTCGAAATCAATTTATATATTTTTGTGGAAAAGAGTCCATTTTGCCGGTTGTGCCTCTCAATAATAAAATCTTTCATCTTTATTAATCATTAAAAGGATGGTCAGTTTAATTTAATGTACTTTGTTCCTTTATTCCCCGGCGCCAGATTACAACATCTTGTTATCTAATCTTAATTTTAAAAGTTTTTATTGCACCTTAAATATTATATAAAATTCTAACTTAAGAATAATGAAAGTGTTACTAACCAAAATTGCAATTGGATGGTGTCGGAAATTTGTATACGTATTATAATTTTTATACTTTATTTTAATAGGAATCAAACTCGTAGGCAGCGATTCTGCTCGAATTCTCCCTAGTGTTTTGTTTGTTTCTATGTAGGAACGATTTTAAAGCTATAACAAACAGTAAAGATATAACAAACAATCATGCGCCTTGTCTAATTATTTAAAAGGTGGGGAGGGGAATAGGTATCGTAACCAGAGTTTAGTCAAACACAATGCTAACATGGAAGCATTGTTTGCTTACAGCATTTTTTAAAAAGCATGTTATTTGACTTCAGAAAAGAAAACCTCTGTGAAATTTAAAAAAATAACACACTAAAAATCTTTTTGAACACTCACATTTGATGATTGTATAACATTTGTTATTCCTTTCTCGCAAATGATACTATCGCAGTCGAAAGTGTTTACATATTTACCGATTTCACATAATTCTACGTTTTTAAAAGCGACCTGTGAATAAATATTTAAAAGCGCCAATAATTCACGAAAGTACATATCGAGCTGGCCGCCGCAAAATTCTACCGATTTCTTACATATCTCCCTTAAACATTTGACGTTTTCAAGCTCTTAAAAAGGGTTATTTTCTAAGATAATATCTACACGTTCCCAACGCCAAAACGCAAATTATATGAAATTGCCTCTATAAAAAAAACGCAAAGTATGCTCCGAAAATTATTATAAACTCGTTTGTTTCACTTATTTTAGAATTTATATGTATGAAAAAAAAACGAGTGTGCTTTAGACCACACGACTGAAGTAAAACTTCACTACCTTATTTCTCCCTCTCAACTTCCATTCGCCTCGCCCGATCACACTTTTCATAACGCTCTCGTCACGCATTCACCAGCTTACTCCCCAGGTCAAGCGTGCGTAAAGAAGTTTTACTTCAAAAATTTACAGCGTTTCTTTAAATGCTATTTTAGATGTTCCCCGTGAGATTTTTGCTCAATTTTAAACGAGTCGTGTTTTATTTAATATTTTCACAATTATCACTTAAATTTTATCGTTTTAAATATTAGCGCGCTCGCGCTTTTAAATATTAGTACGCCGCCTTAATAAAAAGATTCTTGTTATGTAATGCTTTGCAAATTTCATGACGTCACAACTCACCGTATTTACTGCTTCAGAACAGAGCAGGGGCTTGCTAATTTAAGCTCAAGTTGAAGGTATCAGGTAAATGCTACGGTGTCTGCTAAAAGATAATCTGTAAAAACATTAAATTTTACGATACCAATCAAAATACCTTTATAAAGTAAACATTCAGCTCAATCTTCCTTGCAAAGAACACAACATAAATGTATTTATATCCTCTTGATCGTAAAATCTTTATAACAAACTGGAGATTTTTTATCTTCGTTTCCGATAAAATAACAAAATTACCCACGAGTATAAAAAGCGTCGAAAAAAGTACGAAGACAAGATGTGTCCGCGAGCCGAATCGATCCCGTGACGTCACAGGCAAGTTGGGCCCTTACGTAACGCCCTTTGTCTCTAATTGGGGATAAATCGCACTCCAGTTTCTACACTGACGCAAGTCAAATATATCAATGCGATAGTGAAGTATGAACTTTAACATATTCACTGTATATGTATATAATGTAAGTAAGTACAATTTGGAAGAATGGAAATTAATATTTTTGAAGTAAAGCTTCTTTACGCACGCTTGACTTGGTAAGTAAACTGGTGAATGCGTGACGAGAGCGTTACGAAAAGCGAGGCAAACGATATTTGAGAGGGAGATATAAGTTAGTGAAGATAGAAAGAGAGAGAGTTACGTTTCGTATAATACTGTAGGGGCAAGAGAGAGAAGTGCGAGCACACATTTTCTTTCTCTCTTTCTCTCATAACCAGTTACGTTTCGTATATCTAAGACACAGTGCAGGCCTATTATCTATATCACACTGTAAGAGTAAGACAGGGCAGTGCGCGCGCACATTTTCTTTATCTCTTCCTATCATATAGATGTACCTAAAGAAGTTTTACTTCAGTCGTGTGGTCTAAAGCACACTCATTTTTTGTGTGTAACAACGCCTAGTGATCCATATAAATAACACGCAGTGTACTCGTTTTACAAGTTGTACAAGTACTCAGTGTCGTATAATAAATAAGCAGTGATTTTATATTTATATTTTACATAATGCATAAAACAGTCGTATAAAAAATAACGGAACGACGAATATAATGTTTAACGTAAATGCGTGGTAAAAAAAGTATAATCAAGTTGTCAAACATCCAGCGTGTCATAATCATTGATTAATTTTATTTATTTACTAGATGAATTCCCCGGCGTTGCCCTAGTTTTACACAAATTTGTCCGAAATCCAGATTTAGACAGTAATTTTCTTCTTATTTTCGACGTCAAGGTGCACAATTTCATCAAGTATTAAATTTCTGCTTGAAAGGATGGGATATATGATGATAGTTTTTCCGAAATCTCGTAGACATTGACTTCTTTCGTGTTTTGAAGACTAAAGGTGCAATTTTCATCCATTTCTAAATAAAACTTGGATTTGTATTTTAAAAAGCCAGGCCGCCACCCGAACTCTCTTTTTATATGTCAATCTCTATGTCTATGTCAATCTCTAATCGAGTATGGTATCATAGCCTGGGGAGGAGCAAACGCTGCCGCCATTGATCCGATCTCGAAAGCCCAGAAACTAATTATAAAGATTATTCTAAACCTACCGATCACAAGCAGTTCGGATGAAATCTTTAGGAGAATCGGTGTTTTGGACATTAGGCAACTTTATGCCAAAAATATACTAATTTATCTATTCAAACATAGAACTGTTTTTGACAATATCCAAACTGTTCGTGATACGAGAACCAAAGGGCAAAATCTCTTACTTATCCCTTTCGCCAAAACAACGTTTGGTCAAAGAAACTTCATGTACTTTGCAACAAAACTTTATAATACACTTCCACTGACCATTAGACAGCACACTAATCACGTAAAATACAAAACAGATACCAAGTTTTGGATCACTACCAAAGACAGATCATATATCAACAATATTTTTAGAACCTCCTAATGCATGCTAACCCATTGGTACGATGCTGATTGTCCTTGTACTTTTACTAATGTAAATAACATTGTTTTTGTTATCTTTATAAACTATTTTTAAACTTATTTTTATTTTTATTTTAACTTTATGAGTAAAACCTCAAATTGTGTGATGTGTCAATATCTTTTTCTGATTTTTCTGTTTTCAGATTTTCGATTGAGTTTCGCTTATATTGTCTTCATTTAATTAAATATTTTTAAACTGTTTAAATTAAAATGCGCCTGCTCTCAACACACGAACTCCTAGTGAGACAGGCATAGCACAATTACCTATGTAACATAAAAAAATTAAGATTATAATAAATAAATAAATATATATATATATATGAAAAGGGCGTGTTAAAGGACTTACTTGACTTTAGCCAGTGGTTCATGACATTATTTGAAGTAAAATGTAAATGAAATTTGGTCTCTGTTGACTTTTTTATGTTTTTGAAGTGAAAACTTCTTTATCACCGTTGTGATTTGAAACTCGATGAAACGAAAAACAGCGATACTAAAAAGAAACAAACCAGGCAGGCTAAATTCTATAAAAATTGATTTATAGAATTTAGCCTGCAAGAGATGAGATGGTATAATCGGTCTCTTCTTTGTGCGGTGCTTCGTAGTCTCTCCACTCTTGTCTGCTCTAGTTTTCTGAAGGTTTCACTTTCACCCATCTGAACTGCAGACTCTGATTTTTGAAGTGAACTTTCATTAGCCCCCTTAGCGATTCGGAATTCGGATGAAACGGAAATGACGCGTACAGTATTATACTTCTATCAAGGCTCCTATTGGTTGAGATATAAAACGGAAACGATGTGAGGCCTGCACTCATTGGCCTGCTCACTGCGCTTTGATTATGACCTCACTTTTCGAGGCTCCTTGGTTCTTCATAATTTAAGATTGTTTTGGTAAAGTTTCGCTTCTACCGCGTGTTAACTGCACTCGTTTTTTTGTTTTTGTTTTTTTATCTTCAAAATCAAACAACAAAAAAACACTTCTTCCACTGTTATCACTAGTGATGTTAGCTGTTGGCCGAGAAATCAGACCGCCACAAAACTTTCGGCAGACACTCCTTGCACCTTACACTTAAAAATTGTATTTAACTACATTTTGGACTTACTGCAGCATATTTGCGGAAGTGCGATATCCCACAGACTCTAACTTTCTGGCAAGGATCTGACGATTAGCGTTGCCTTAGCCATGTGAAATCTATCAATTAATGGAAATGGTCTAGATTATTGCTTCAGAACGTGATTACCATCAGGGATGTAAGTTTCTTATGTATCAGTAATCTATCCCGAGAAGTAATAAGGTGATGTGCAAAAGCTAAGCATTTTGAAAATCTTCCGGAAAAGTTGAATTATTGTATGTTGTTTGGACAATATTTTTTTTACGAATTACAATTATTTAATTTTACCTAAACCTACCTTATAATCTAACCAAACCTAACCTAGCCTAAACTAACCTAATCAATTCAAACTTAGCCCCACCCATTTTTACCCAATAACATTTTCAGAATGTGTTTTATAATTATATTTAATATTATAAAATGTAGTCACAGTGCCCCAAAGGCTTATTATTATATTTTATTTTTACAATTATTTTTTTTGTCTACAATTAAATTCACCTCCTTTTTTTCAAATGTTCTATGTACGAGTATGTATCTGTGTGCGACTGCACTATCCTCCCCACATATCGGAATAAACTTTATTTTTTAATCTCTTATCTTGAAGAAGAAGACTTTGTATTTAAAACTTGTCGATAATATTAATAACAATGTGGTGTTTATAAAATTATTTTGTTTTCATTAAATCAATAATGACGTCACAAATCACAAAGTGTATTTGTGAAGTTTGAAGAAGTAATTTATTATTCTTATGAATAATTGAAGGTTTTATATTGCGTATATATATATATCACTTTGTAAACATACAACCTCGGATAAGGTTAGGTTAGGTAGAATCGATTATTTCAGAGCGATTTCTGTGGTAAATGGTGCTTCCTTAGCTTTCGTGTTTGAGGTGCTGAGTTCTAAATCCGCTTGTAAAATTTCGGTTTACTTTCACCTCATTACCAAAATGTACTTTCAGTTTCACCCTTTCCGAAGCGTTTTATGAGGATGTAATTAATTATTACAAATAATTAATATATTTAGATCATTGTCAAGCATTTTTGAACATTTTTCTTCTGCTCCAACTACTTTTGTAACAAGTTCGTCAAGTCAAATTAAAATTTGTGGTAAAAGTTTAATGTTTACATTGCAGAATTTAAAAGTCTCTAGATATTTAAAAAATCTCTAAAAAATATTCACTGGCAGGAATTTGATGGAATTTGGTGAACGTAAAAATAATACCGGCTGTATGTTTTATTAGTTACCAAAATAGAATCAACTCCCTTTTTCCGCTATGTTACCAAATTATCACATCAAACAACTGCACACGGTGGTAAATTTAAAACAATAGGTTAAAATCGGAAAGGAGCCTCGCAACGTTTTATGGATTAAAAATTTATCAGAATATTTGATTTCATTTCCGTTTTTCATTTATTCGATGAACGTGATTATTTCGCGTCAGATATACAGCTGTGACGAATGCGGTACTAAAGGGATTAAAAAATTACAATCTAGATTTTTTTATCTTTACGTATACCCGTAGGTATCGTGTAGTTTATTTTGGGAGCACGCAAATAGGTTTCAGTAAACTAAAAATATATCTTTTACTTAAAACAAACGCCAATAAATATTAATTTGCATTGTTTTAGAACGGCTCGCAACAGCGATTCTAGTAGTTTGCAAATACATCAGCTCTGAAAAAATCGGTGGTTTGGAGAAGAAGAAGTTGTCTGGGCAATCTTATCAAGCAACAGTTTTTTTAATGAGATGTTACTCAGAGATTGTTTGGATAGAGAATAAAAAATATTTTTAAAAAGTATTGTTGATGCAACTGTCTTATCTTCTTCTATTGTCTAACTATGTACAGCTTTCTCCACTCAACATACTTTCCATACCATATTCATCTTGTCTGACAATGTGTGCCATTATTATCTATCTGTGAAATTGTGAAACAATAATTCCCAAGGTGCAATCAGTATATGCTAAAGAAGCCTCTGTGAGGTGATTACCAATTTAGTGATCTCCCGTGTGTGTAATTGGTGTCTATTTAAGTAATCCGTGATATTATCACCTGCTATGATATCTCGGTCCCTTTAATGTCGATTCGTACGGAGACTTGTGCATTGATCATTCAAGTGATTTATCGGTGCCATAACTTCACTAGAACGTGCTGTGGGAAATTAAAGTCAGTCAGATTCCCTTCCAGTGTCTTCTGTTCACCAAGCTATTCTCCCATAGTTGTGTCACATTTAAAACTCACAATTTTTATGATTACAATCCATTGATTTTCGCAGTTAATATAAATGCGACTACAAATAAATTAGAAGATAGTAGACAAACCTTCGTTCAAAGAAAGAAAGTGGAAAAACCTTCCAAACAAGCAGATGCAATATCATTTTTGTAATGTAAGCAATACGATGGTATTCCCTCTAAGTTTAAATTGGCTACGAAGCCAATGCATATCCTAAACGCAATTAACTTTAACACCTTTTATAAACCAACTAGCAGACCCGGCCACACGTTTCTGTGGCTAACGAAACCTTTATGACCAACGTCATCTGTTAAATCAAATCCACATCACGCTGCCGGCTGCCCGCTGCCCACTGCCGCTTGGCCAGATATATTATGTATTTCAACCAATTTACACAAAACTTTAACAAATTATATACCTAAAAACCTTCCTCATGAATCACTCTATCTGTTGGTGAAAACTGCATGAAAATCCATTCGTTAGTTTAAAAGATTTAAGCGCACATACAGCGTGAGCGTCTTCATTTTATTCTTAACTAGCAGACCGGGCCACACGTTGCTATGGCTAACGAAACACAGCGCCATTACCCAATATTTATAAAATCCACACCACCCGCTTGCCAGCTGCCCGCTGCCCGCTGCCCGAATTAAATATTTGAATTTATCGCTTTTCTCTACTATAATAAGCATTATTATACATATAAACTAATTAACTCGCCACTAATTATACAATGCTTGCAATGCAACACTGGATATTTGAAAAGGGAAAATCAAATACCTACTTACTCTAGGACATCTATTTTCCAATTTCTTCCGTAGAACGAATATCAAACGTGACTAAGTACGGCCCGCCAGCCGTTTTAAATCGCACAAAAATATGTTTTTTTTTAATTTCTCGGCTTTTCTCCAATATAATTTACATGTGTTATACATATTCCACTTCAATCAATTTATCTATTGGTGAAAACCGTATGAAAATCCGTTGCATAGTTTAAAAGATTAACGCGCACATACATTTTGAGCGACTTCATTTTATACTATGTAATATGTAATGATATTATGGTATCAATGTGACTTTAATGCCAATTAATAATTTCTGGAAACCAAAAACGTCACGAATATTCAACAAAATTAATACAATTTGTGTGATCGTCCACGTTTTCTGTTGATGTTCTAAATAAAATATAGTCAACATGTGCAGCATTGAATTATGGTTATTTATTATTGTGCTCATGTCTTGGAATGTTAAATTCATAAATATTTCTCACAACATCGTGTGGATGTAAATTATTAAGTTTTCGCCAGTCCCCGCTGTGCTTCGTATCGTAAAGCTCCCTTGCAGAATGTATGAAGCCCTGTCATTTGTTTTCGGATACTTTTACTTAGGTGCTTCCAGTTTTATATTCCGGGCGTAAAATAAGTAGATTGGACGCATTTGCAGGAGCGTGGAGGTGGCTGAGCGTCCGAGAGTGAAATGTTATTGCAGGAGACAGGGCCGGATTAACTGCAAAGCACAGCCGCCAATTAACTTTGGGCTTGCTCCGTTTGGGAGCTCGCAAGAACACGTAAAACATTGTGGTGAAGTCTTCTGTAAATTTTATCGAAGGAAGCAAATACTCTATGGTGTGACATTATATTAAATGAAAACACATACTTTGTTAAACACCACTTTTTACTTGAATTAATATTTAACAGCCAACCCGGTTTCGCTTAGCTCAAGCTTCATCAGGGCTTATATCAACTAAAGATAATTACATATAGACACATATATAAAAGAAATTAAAATAATGAGTGAAAGAGATAGCAATAGAATAGGCGCACCCTATTGGTGCCAGAAAGATATACAAATAGAAAAGATGGAGACAAAATTATTACAGAATGGGTAAGTAAGGGAGGGGGGGGGGGAGAGGGAGGGAACTGCTTCAGAAGAGGTTAACGGAATAAATTAAATATGGGACCATCAGTTAAATTGATTTGGTTATTAATAATGTTTGATTTGTTATTGACGGCTTTTTTTTATTTCGAGGGCTTCTAGATTGTTTAATAAGCGAAAACTTGTTGGCTGTTAAATATTCATATAAAAAGTGGTGTTGTGTATTTCGTTTAATATCTTCTTTAAATGTTTATAAAGCTGCAAAAATCAAAGGTGAGTTGATTTTTAATTCCATTTTTGATTCAATCGAATTCATTTCGAAAAAAAAGGAAATAAAGTTCTGGGAAGGAAAAAGTTAGATAATGAATCTGGGGGTCAATATGCCTAGGAGTGACGGACTTATTAATCCATCTCCTTCATTGCGGTGCAAAGCGATGGGTCGAGAGAGTCCAGCAGGAGAGGTCTAGATTAGGTCTCCCTCAACCAAACTCTCCAGATCTGGCAAACTCATTGGCCGCCAAGATCTAGACAAACCTCACCCCATGAAGCCGGTCACCAAACGTGGCGAATCACTTGGGGCGACAAATGGCAGGGGTGTTGGTTATCCAATAAATGGCTCCCGATATTTTCCCGGTTTGTCTCTTTTTAGTGTAGCTTTTTCGTTTCGTCGAGTTTCAAATCACAACGATGATAAAGAAGTTTTCACTTTAAAAATCTCTTGTGACGCTTTATCCCGTGTTAAACGTTTTTTACCTACTTTGGGAGTGGATTCCACAGTTCACTGGGCTTAATCCGGCACTGGCGGGAGAGAGTGAGGGTGGGCTCCTGGGCGACTGGGCGAGTGCCATGTCTGCAGAGCTCTGCCCTAAGCACAATGCACTCGTTATATCTCGCGCCATGTCATGAGGATTCATGGAAATGTGAAATGACTTAAATGCGAAATGTGACCTGTCTCTACAAATTACCTCCAAACTTGGAAACATGTTTCATGATTGCGTTTTTTACTACTTGGTACTTTCGCGGAATTGCAAAAATATTCAAGTTTTTAGTTTATTTTATGTACGATCTTGTAGATGCTATCTAGCTTTGCACGTTTTGACACAGAATATTTGTTCTTTTAGAAATTTTCTTTAAAACGCTTGAAAATATTGGTAACTGATAAAGCAAAAACCAAAAGAAATCAGTTTGTCGTCAACATCTTAGCCTATTTAAACTTTCTTTCACGAAATATGTTTTTCTTAAGTTATTTTTTTACAAAAATTATTACAGAAGCCCCAATTACACGTTACGTTTACGTTTACGCAAATGGCGTTCCGAGCTGAAAATATTTTTCATTTTTATTTTAAACTAGCTTTTTCCCGCGGCTTCGCTCGCATGGCATTAGGGGATTTCCACTCAGCCTTCTCCACCTACCTCTCCCCACTCCACTCCCCCATCAATCCCCCTCCCCCTCCACCCACACCTGCCCCCATACCACTCCCCCCCCATCAACCTCCTTCCCCCCCACCCCCCCTACCCCTCCCCACAACCTTCACCATCCTTCCCCTTTCCCCTTCCTTCCCTCCCCCCCTCTCCTTCCCCTAACCCCCTTCCCACCACCCTCCTCCCCCTCCCCTTCCCCCCTCCCCACTCCCACCACTCACCTCTCGCATTCCACACATTCATTCCCGATACATTCAGTTTGAAACTGCTCGCATGCCACCTGTTATAATTTCTTATACAAAATTCATAATGCCAGAACTCAACGGTAGTTTTATACAAAAAAAAAAAACGAACAAAAAAAAGAATTATCCAATTTGGTTCAGTCGTTCGGGTTTATGCGCATACATACATTTTGGTGATTCATTTTTATAGATAGTTATTAAGTACGAATTATTATTCTTCTTTTTATATTCTACCAAAAAATCCAGTACGGCAGTTCTATACTTAAAAAATACGATACCTGTATATCCAATTAAAACAATAATTGTTGTGTGACATTATGTCAAAATTTGAGAATGACATTTTGCAAAACAAAGATTCTTAAATAAAAATTCTATTTTAGAAAATATTTAGGCGAATTTATTTGAAGTACCTACTTCACTAATAATTTGAATCGATTAAAGAATAATAGATATCTTACTAATCGTGCCACCTATTGCAATTTTTTCATAAAAATTTCGTAATGCCAGAGCTCTGAGCTATAGCCTATATGTTCATATTATTGTAAAGTTTCGTTAAAATCCATTCTGTAAAGTAGGAATTAGTATTTTATACATATTTGAATTTTAACATCAAAGGGATGTCCATAGTAACCTAATTAAAAAAAACATCGTTTCCAAGGCGACAATTGGCGTTTGCAATAAATCGATTTTGTTAGCGACAGAATATTTAATTATAAAAATGAATCACCAAAATGTATATATGCGCATAAACCCAAACGACTGAACCAAATTGGATAATTCTTTTTTTTTCGTTTTTTTTGTATAAAACTACCGTTGAGTTCTAGCATTATGAATTTTGTATAAGAAATTATAACAGGTGGCATGCGAGCAGTTTGAAAACTGAATGTATCGGGAATGAATGTGTGGAATGCGAGAGGTAAGTGGGGGGAGTGGGGAGGGGGGAAGGGGTGGGGGTGGAGGGTGGGGGGAAGGGGATTAGGGCATGGAGAGGGGGGAAGGAGAGGGGGGAGGGAAGGAAGGGAAAGGGGAAGGATGGAGGAGGTTGTGGGGAGGGGTAGGGGGTGGGAGGAAGGATGTTGATGGGGGATTGGAGTGGGGGGAGGGGTAGGTGGAGGGGGGGGGGGGGATTGGAGTGGGAAGAGGGAAGGTGGAGGAGGCTGAGTGGAAATCCCCTAATGCCATGCGAGTGAAGCCGCGGGAAAAAGCTAGTAATTTCATAACGCCAGAGATTATTCATAACGCCAGAACTTACCAATATATATAGCCTATAGATCTCGCAAATAATGTTACTTTCTATTAGTGAAAGAATTTTTAAAATCTATTCAGTAGTTTTTGCGTGAAAGAGTAACAAACATACATCCATACACACTTTCAGCATTATAATATTAGTAGGATTTTTTACAAAAAAATTCGAGAATTTGATGTAAATAAAAAGATTTTAGAGGTAATGTAACCCTTTAGACACATGTAAGCTTATTTTAAAAGCAGATAAAAAAGTTGTGTGCGTTTTTCCATAAATAATATATGTAATCCACTCTCTGTCCCAGAAAGTGGGCTAAAAGGGTAAAAAAAGTCCTCGCACTTGGTAGTATACAAAGTATAGTACTATTTATTACCCATTTACCATTTACTAGACGTGGGCAAAATTGAATGACTGAATTGAATGAATAAATTCAATCTTGTGACACACTCGATCTGATTCTCAATTTCAAAAGGAATTGAGTCTTCATTCCTCATCTTTGGCCTTGCATCCTACGATTTTTAACGGCACCATTAATTTTTTTCCATTTATTTTAATGTTAAATTATTTCAATGAATGATGTGTACCTACCGTAAACGATTTAAATATTATAATGATTCGTAAATATTTAAATATTAATCTATGGGCGGCGCGCCCATAGAATAATATTTAAATAATACTGCAAAACACGTAAAGTATCCCTTTCCCGCGCGCCATTCGTAAAATGCACGTAGGTATCAACTTCATCGTGGTCAGCCCAAGCGAAATACGAAAGCGAATCGGCCGAGTCACTAGTTTCGAATCTGTCTCTTTCACAACGCAGGAATTAATAGGTACATTGCTTCTATTCAGTATATGATCCAGTCATAGTCCCGCCGCGCCGATCGAACCCGTCCCGCGTAAATAGTCTCTGGTTTATAGTCTGTCGCTAACAAGTTTGTCCGGGGCGCGAAGTCTTTTTCACTAGTTCAGGAATTAAATCTCAATTCAGTTGTGACGTCATCGTCTCTGTGATCGCGTCAATCTCAGATCCCAACACCCAACAGGACCAAACCCAGGTCCTGCTAGGTCCGCAGCTCGCGAGTAATCAACTCACTGCCAGGCAAGAGGCAAGACACTAGTCAAAAGTAACTAATTCATTCCTCAATGCTCGCCGCGAAACTGACCGTGCGGGTTCACTCATTCCTCTCCGTTGGCCAAGCCGTCAATTTCATTACATAGTTGATTGAAAAATTCCGACAAAGCTATTGGAATACAAATACCTACCTACTTTGAGACGCCGAACTTCGGCAATCGGCTGTGGTCAGCTGTCATAAAATAATGCTTAATAATAATGATAAAATGTTTTTATTTTTATTTTTTATTTATTTTTTTTTTTTTTTGGTTTTGAATCTTGCAATCATACATAAAGATAGCAGCCAATAGTATATGCGTTAAGAAAAATGAAGATAGTGTGGGTGGTTCTTAGTCGAAATATGATACAGTTAAAAGGGACCGAATTGGATATCGACACGGTGGCGCAGTGGTTAGCGCGTTCGCCCGGTAAGCGAGAGGTCCTGGGTTCGAGTCCCAGATGTGTCAATATCTTTTTCTGATTTTTCTGTTTTCAGATTTTCGATTGAGTTTCGCTTATATTGTCTTCATTTAATTAAAGATAAAATGTTTGTTTATATTAGATCACGTGAAATGGAATAATTTTAATTTAATAAATAAAATAAAATTGGTAAAACTTTAGGGGTGAAACAAAACACTGTTTAATTTTAAGATTTTATTGATATTCTAATGTAAATACATTTTTCTTGTCAATTTTTTTTTGTTTTAACAAATGTAGTATTTTAATATTGCATTAACCCCGTAGCACAATTTTTCAGAACGACATAATTCGTAATATTAATTTGAAGTGAAATAGGCAATTTTCGTTATTTGTTTTTAGGGTGTCATGCCGTGTTGCGCTACCTCCTTATTTAGCCAACGTATCTGAAATAGGCATATTCACCCTAGGAACAGTGCTTTGAGTAGTGAAAACTTCTTTAGCACCGTTGTGTTTTGAAACTCGATGAAACGAAAAATAACGACATTAAAAAGAGGCAATTTGGGAGGCGGGAATGGGTACCGCCGCCCCGGGAACCTTTATTGGATAACCAACATCTCTGCCATAGGTCACTCCAAGTGGTTCGCCACGTTTGGTGATTTAGCAGGGGTGCCCGGGTTCATGGGGTGTGGTTTGTCTAGGTCCTGGAGGTGGATAACCAGGACACACTAAACCCCAGATACCTACCCACCCCTTAAACCCTTTTCCTTCCCATAACTCTCCTCTCCTTCCTTTCCTCCTTTTTTTGTTTTTTTTTTTTTTGGAATTAATTGAATAAGGAATGAATAGAAGGAATCAATTCAAAAGGCCAGGAGAATCAGACTGAATCGATTCACTTCTGGGAATAAATCTGCCCATGTCTACCATTTACGCATCTGGCAATAAAGGCGTCCGATTGACGGAGACAAGGAGGTTCGAATGCAATAGAATTTCAGTTGGTTTGGTGCCTGCGATATCCGCAGTGCGGAGAGCGGTCGGGGGGCGCGTGCGCTAGCTGCCTCGTCCTTCGGCAGGAGTGTTTAGGGAAGTAGCTGAGACCGCGTGGTCCACCCAACCAACACACCGGAAGGCCTTAACGTGATAAGAATATTACCGAAATAACAGCGGCGCGCTTCGGCGTGCCAAAACTTTCTGCTCTTATTGCCTTTTTCCAGAGCAATAAGCGTAAGTTTCCTTGGGACAGGAGACAGGACCTACCATCAAAATACTAATATAAGAAACACATAGTTTAGTAATTTTTTTTTTTTTTTACCTCAGCAGCACATGCAACAAGCATCCATGAACATAAATCTCCTAGAAGTGTAACCTATGACTAAGTTCGCCAATTTACATAAAACCTTTAGACTTTTAGGTCGCAGACACCCCAATATAAATTAATCTGTTCAGAATATCGGTACATGTAAAAAGAAGGATCAATGTCGCCGAAGAAATTAATTAATCTGCGTCAGACAAACCAGACATGCCCGAACTCATGAATAAGAGTGCTCTTGTGAGATTTCAAAATCCGGCAAAGTTTATTATAAACGTCAACGATGCCTTCATGATAATGGTTTGCCAATAATTAATAATTAATTATGAAACAAAATCTTACAGCTAATTTCTTTCAAGTTTGCACGACAAAGCTTTAAAAATCAACATAAAGTTCCATTTTAATCTTTAAATGCCCTTCATAATTATATAAATATATATACATATTTAAAATGTGATGAAAAGAAGATCGCCGATTGAAATGGCGGCTGTTGCAGAGAACTGGATTCAAGAAGCCACCCCTCAATTCAATGGCCCATGCACTCGCACACATGCCCATGCCAATTTCATTACTACGAAGATTCAGATACATGGTAAATAAATTATCGAACATCTCGCTGACAACTCTGTCAACAATAGTCTGGACCGATGACAAAGAAATATGTAAGGAAAAACTTGTAAGAAAGCAAATGGGCCTGTGATCTGTTTACCTACTTTTGACCTATTACGATTTCACATTACATATTTTGTATTGATTATAAGAAACTGATAATATATTTGGGAGAGAAAAAGTTAACTCCAGATAGTCTTCTTTATTGAAACAGGACGTAACTCATCATTGAAATGTATTTCTTTTCACATAAAATCTATCTTTGTCTTCAGGTAAAAAATGAATCTTATTTTTGTCTGGAAAACTACACATCGAAAAATGAGTCACGACGCGCCACTGCCGAGTAATGCCACGCGTTTCCCTGGCAACGACACAGCGTCCATGCAAACTACATCTTGATAAAAAAAGAGATGGGATCTAAAACGAAGTACTTCACAATCCAATACAAATAAATTTGCCCTTTTACTGAAGTTGTGTTACTTGAATACTAGCTGACTAGATCTCGCTGTCGCGTCGGCCCCACTTTCTTGCGTCTGGAATTTAACTATTGATAATCCTGGGGACTTCGCTATTTGGGCTTTCGATATCATTTGTGGACTTTTTGGAAAGCCAAACAAGATTTTTTTTAAAACTTTTTTTACGAGGAACACGGGTATTAAGCGGTCTTAATGTTGTTGTTTTTCTGTTGAAACTCGCAAAGCAATGACAGCTTTGAAATTAAAGCAAAATTGATAAATTTAAAAAATATATATTACTTCCTTTCGTTTAGGTTACATACTTTATGTACCTATGTATCGTGATTATGTACGTAAAAACAGTACATACATTATCACTTAGATGCAATGCTTGCAAATAGCATTTTTCAAACCTATTAACCATTTTTCAAACCTATTAACCAAATTGCAAATTTTTTTTTTTCATTAACTAAAGACCAACAAGAACACTGTAAAAACTTTTCTTATATTCAAATCTTAAAAGAATTGAGGAATGTACACATGTCCTTTTTCGCTGATAATAACAATAAGGAGACGTAAGCAAGACAAAAAGCTGCTATTCGGTGACGCTTCGTAAGGACACCACTGTCGGAAGTGCGTACATATATGCATCTACACCCACAATCCTGAGTATATATTGTTCATCATAATAATTAAAATCCAACAAAATAAATAATAAAAAGTCAGAGTGCGCAATACACACGCGGTAGAAGTGAAAATAGAAATTCGCTAAATGTCGCTTTCTTTTCTTTTGACTGTTTATTTTAAAGTGGTTTGAAGATTGGATATTTATTTCATTAATGTTTTTTTTTATTTCGTAGGATTCGAACGTTCGTTCGCTTGATGTCTGTCTCTCTGGTCGCTGAGACTTGTCAGGCGCCTTGCTCACTGCGCTATCGAATGCCCGCGCCAAAGCGCGAATTTACTGCATTATATTAGAACCGAGTATTTGCATTGAACTGAGTTGTGACTCATTTCCGTTTCATCCGAATTTCAAATCACTAACGGGGCTAAAGAAGTTTCACTTCAAAAATAATTTCGTGCCGTTTTAATGTAAAGTTATTACATCAAGGGCTGCAATGCTACGTTGTCATAAAATATTTTTTTGTTTTAAAATTCTTGTCAAGATGAGTTGAGTATTTTTCGCTGAGATTTTAAAAGGGTCATATTCTTTGAGTCTTTTGACAAATGGTTTACATGATATGCTTTTACCGGCGCCGCGCGGCATCTTCATTGGAGTAATCCACGGAGACAATGGGGCGCCGCGGAGCTCGATCCTAAAATACTCGCCTTTCTCGTCACTTATAAAATGGCAGGGATTTCTCTCAAATTACTCTGCCGTGAGTAGCAACTAACGCAGGTAGCTACTTAAAGTTTTAAATCAAATTAAATTTCTGCCTCACGAAATAAGCCTAACTAAATGATTTCACTTTATAATAATAAAATCATATTTAAATCGATTGATATTGGTTGGCGGGTTGAGTCCCACTAATGGCATGTGTTTTTTTAGTAATCGTACGCGAACTCATTTGCATTAATCTATTGCATTTTATATATATATATATATATATATATATATATATATATATATATTTTTTACATTAGTTCCACACAGAAGACCCAGAGGAAAATAATTTCCGTTAGGGCCTAAGTCATCTTAAGGGATGTGGAGGGTTTTTTTAAGGAAAGGAAGTTCTAGGAAGGAAAAAGGTATAAGGGGTGGCTAGGAATCTAGGGGTCAGTGTGTCCAGAAGTGACGGATGTATGAATCCATCCCCTTAACTGCGGTGCAAGGCGATGGGTCGAGGGAGTCCGGCTGGAGAAGTCAAAAGGCTTCTACTACTGTCCACCGCCAAGACTCGTACAAACCTCACCCGATGAACCCGGCACCCCTACTGAGTCACAAAACATAGCTAACCACTTGGAGTAACCTATGGCAGGGGTGTTGGTTATCCAATAAATGGTGACCGGGCGGCGGTACTCATAGCCGCCTCCCAAATTGAATGTTTTATGACTACTGATCCCAACCGCCAACGAGTCAGTGAAACTATTTCATCTCCAATTGGGGTAGGATGTTGTGAAGCTGAAGGTAAGAAAGGGGAAGGTCGAGAAGTACCTGGCTATTTAGATCTGATCACTATTTTTCTTCTATTTAAACCATATCGGTTGGTCACATTACCTTTACGTCATTCTATTGCTCTACAGCCCGGCTGCAGAATCATTAATTAACGTTTGTGTTTGCTTCCTCCTGTAGCATCACTCTCCTTTGGCTAGAACCGGTTTCACTTCTTTCTTTTCTTTCAAAGATACTCCACACAGCATTCTTAAAAGTATCATTTTTCTGCTATCTAAACCACACCGATTGGTCGCATTACCTTTACGTCTTTCTATTGCTCAACAGCCCGGCTGTAGAATGATTAATTGACATTTGTATTTGCTCTCTCTGTAGCATCACTCTACTACGACTAGGGACTAGACCCATGTTAACTTCTTTCTTTTCTTTCAAAGACACTCCCAGCATCCCTGAATAATGTTTCTACGGCCTTACTGCCTCCTTTTAGGAATAATTAACAAGTAAAAGAAGTGCAAGTTTTAAAATCCTTTTTCTGAGAGGTGAACAAAAGGTTAACACCGAACATGTGTCTAGGCTCCATTGTAGTTTAGTGAAAAAATCCGTGATACTTAGTCTCTCAAGTTTTTAGAACAGGTATATTATGCCTTAGGAATTTAATATATTTAACGAAACACGCAAAGCAAAAAAAAAACTTTGAAATGACAGAGTTTAAAGATAAAGTTAGTCAGAGAGAGTAGTAAAATTACGAATGAAAATTTGTACAGAGTTCCTATACTTGGTAGTTACGACAGAAGAGACAATCTCTAGAAGTGCTGTATGCACCAATTTTTTAAAAAAGTTTATGGTCAATTTGCATAATACGGATAATACCTTTCGAGTTCTGGGTCGGTGAAATTTATTTTATGTTCATTAAAGAATTCCTGTATTTCAAAAGCTTAAGAAAATATAACAAGACATAACAGAAAATATGTAATTTTGAAATCAAATTCCAGATGTATCGACTCCTTTCTATGAAAAATATAAATTGATTTCAAAAGATTGTTATGCTATCTAGTGAAGTTAAGTTTTTTTTATTAAATGAGTCTATTTTTGTTACAATAAGGTTATAACGTTGGTTGTTGGAAAATTTTTTGTTAAATTTCCTTAATTTTCTTAAATTTTTCTTTACTTTTCTAAAATTTTGTTCATTTTCTTACAAAATTTTGTATTATACAACGCTTATTTAAAATCATATTTTCATGCAATAAAATAAATCTACGTTATCCTAGGAAAGCTATTTTTCAGGATTTTAATTTTAGTTCACATAAAATCTTTTTTTTTTAAATCCGCGCACGTGTTTTGCGACGAAGTACTTCCATTTGTCTATTATTTAAGGTCTTACAAACTAATATATTTCGAATTTTTTTACACGCTTTTAGACATTATTGGAAACATTATAAATAATTAATTTTTATATGATCTAAAAATAATTACAAAAAGAACATAATTAGTACACGTTTGAGAATTTTTATTGCTAACTGTGGGTATACATTAAAGCAAATTTTGAAAAAAAAATAAGTTAACCCTTAAATGCATATTGTTGCAAAACGGCAACATACCGTTCAAATCACCTTTAACTCTTTGGGGTATACTTAATGCATGCCGTTGTAGAATTATCACATTCACGGTAATATATGTTATCGCGTGGCAACACCATTTTTTTCTTTCGCGAATGTCAAATGTCACTTTTTCTTTGACAAAGTGAAGATTCTCGAAAATTTTTTGGAGGTTAGAATTGCAATTTTGTTTTGCTGTTATTATTCTGATTTTCTGAGGTAAGTAGATACAAAAATATAATACCTATATGTAATAACTCTTCTTTTCCGGTACACTCATTAGTTTTGAGAAATTGTTTTAGGTTTTGTTGGAAATATCGTTTTTTTGTATGTTGTAAATCTGCAACTGTATGCATTTACTAGAGAACATGCTTGCTTAGGTTTTGATCGCGCCTTTCATTGTTTTTCAGATGTCATCCTTGAATCAAAGGCAAATAGAAGAATATTTAGCACAAATCAATGACGGAGAGAGGTCTGAAGATGATCTCGAAGAGTCTGATAAAGAAGACCCTGATAATTTTCACCTTTCAATTTTCAAATTTTTAATATTAATTTCTAGTAAATGCATGGTGTTGTAAATCTGCAACATATGTTTTTTTTAAATAAAATACCATTAAAACAATACTTTTTTTTCTTTATTTTTCCTTGCATATGCATGTACAAGTCTACCAAATATATTTTTTTCAAGAAAAATAAATAAATCATGCATTTCAGGGTTAAAAATGCTGGTACGGAGAATAATCAATCTTTCTCATTGGAAGCGCCCTGTACCGTTGCAAGAGTGCGATCGCAAGACACGTCTTTCGACGAAATTTGAATTCTCGGCCGCGGTTTTCAGCAAAAGCGGGGAAAATCAGTGTTTGCTCACAGCGCACTTCTATCGTTTAATTTCTTCAGTGGTATAAAGTGATGGTGTGCAAATATTGTATTCATCAAAACTTTGTGAAATGACATTTGTGGAACGATGGAAATTTAGAGACCACCCACTCCGGCTTCGCGACGTGACCAGCCAGCAGCCAAAGTGCGTCAATCATTCGGGGATAGTTCAGGATGTTCACTGTACGGGGTGTTAATGGATGTTTCTGATAAACTTTTACCTGTGTAAAATAAGTAAATTTAGGAGGAGTTTTTGGCACCTTAAATAAAACATAATTGAAAAGAAATAACTTTTTATACCCCACGATTTATTTAAAATAATCAACATGTTTCAAAACCAATGTTTTCTTCGTCAGTATAAAGGAATAATGAAAATTAACAACATCAAGAAATCATGTGCAGTTCACGCGCCGTAAAAGAAAACAAAAGTAGACAAGAGTGGGCAGGCTTCAAAGCACCGCAAAAGAAGAGACCGATGGGCTACGAAGCACCGCACAAAGAGGAGACTGATTATATTAATTCATATTCTCGCAGGCTACATCCTTTAGATGTATGTGTTTGCCTCTTTTTTATCTTTTATTGTCGCTCGTTTCCGTTTCATCGATTTTCAAATCACATCGGACTAAAGAGGTTTTCACTTCAAAAAAATTATTGAAAATAAATAACTAACTACACACCAATATTTAATAAAAATAATCAACATGTTTCAAAACCAATGTTTTTTCGTCAGGATAAACGAATAATGAAAATTGACAAAAAATACGAAGAGAAAAAGAAAAAAGTATATTAACATCATTTTTTATACTACGTAGTAGACACGACATAACATTGTACCAATAGATGTGCTATCTGCTGTTTTTACTATGTGGGTCTGCGCTTCCGGGTGTCGCCGATATTGTTTACCAATTAACAAATAAACTAAAAGAACAAATAATTAACGAATAAACCAAACGAACGTTAAACTAAATGAACGAATCCTTTCCTTATTCAATATATATTGGTTAACAATATATTGTTAACCAATATATATTGCACATTTTCAAAAAATCAACGAAATGAACAAATTCTTTTTGTATGAAAACTACGCTAATTAGCGCGTAGTCCGGCGACAGTTGCGCGGACACCATAGCATATCTCTTCTGTATTTGAATATCTTTGCATTGTACAGAAATGGACAGTAGGCGTCATAGCCTGAGGGTGAACGGTTACTCCGTGATGTTACCAGTGGCGACATGTGACAGAAAAAAAAACATTTGACAGGAGACCAAAATGCCATGTTCGTTTTTTAACGCCATAAGCTTATATTTTTATACCTTACATTTTTTTATGAGCTTAAAGTTTGTCATATATGTCCCTCCACACCCTGTAAACAGATTTACATGGTTGCCAGACCTGCTCAACGACTGCCATCTCCGCTACCCACGCAACTCGGCAACGCGGCGCGCTCAGTGATGAATTGATGGCCGAGGGACGCGGCGCGACTGAAGCCCGCGTCTCCATGACTGATAGTCTTCTCTTATGTTATTACCATCGGCCTTTATGAATATTCCGGATTCTCACTGCTGCGAAGCCCAGCACAATGAATATTGAAAGGCTTGCCACATAGAAGGTTCTATGAGAAAATTCATGAAACTCGTTCCTGTAAACATTAATTTTGATGTAACACAAGGATTTATGTGTAAATGCATCATTTTTTATATTTCATAATTCATAATTTTTTACACAAAAAAAGCGTTTAAAGCGTTTAAACAGTAAATTTAACCAAGAAACACAACCGAAAATTCCAGACCAGATTTTACTAGCTACCTGATCTCAATCGCGATCTTAACACTATTTCTATTACATATCGGAAAAAATAGTTCTCGAGTTAAACTAAAAAAAAATGCAGTTCATACGCGTCTACCTCAGAAAACTAAAGTGAACAAGAATGGGAAGGCTTTGAATGACGCACTGCACTGAGGAGACCGATTATCTCATTCTCTCGCAGGCTAAATCCTATAGAAGACGTATGTGTTTGTCTCTTCGTAGTGTCGGTTTGTCGTTTCATAGAGTTTGAAATCACATCGATGTTAAAGAAATTTTCACTTAAAAAATGGAAAAATATCAGGCAAATAAAAATATTTAAATAGTCTTGTCTTATGTGTTTAGAAGGTTAAACGAATTCTAAAAAGTTGCAGTAGAAAATAATCGTAAAGAATAAGTCGTAGAACGAGTTATGGGTGAAGAGGAAAAGCGACTTGCCTAACAGTTTTCCTGCCTTTGTTTTGAACTTCTAAAAATAATTTCTATATTATGATTTTCCGATTCATCTGGTTTTTGTTAATAATCGTTCCCTGTGCCCGTATCAAGCCTTTGCCAGAGATCCAAATCTGCTTCCAGGAAAATTCATTATCTCTCGTTGTTAATTCGTCGCTTCAGCTCCCCGGCAGGTAGGGGTAGCATAGGCGCTGCCAGCGATGCCGACGGTGTAAAACAGGGCTGGATGAACTACGGGCCGCGGGCCCGCTAGCTAATGTGAAACTTACAATCTCAAATCTTTAAAGACAAAGTGCCTTGACTGAAACATTTTCAAAAATCTCACTTATATCGAAAATGAAAGTTTTTGAAGTGAAACTTTGGATTTCGGATGAAATGGAAATGACGATTACTGCACCTTTGGTCGCTTTGATTATGACCTCACTTTGCAAGTATTGGTTGAGATTGTTTAAATTGCACTCGATGTTTTTTTTCAAAGAAACTTACTCATTCGCATTCAAAAATATTTTGAACCCGTTTATTTGATATAATATAAATATTTACACTGGTCAGTGGTTGAGTGGGCATAGCGCTTGGGTCCCACCCGAGCGTCGCGTGTTCGATTCCTCGGCTGGCTAAGTCCTCCATCACAACACAAGCAATATTTTCGGCTTTCTGTGGTGGTAGTAGGAGATTTTCAATCATTGTTATTCGTAACCTGGAAATGTTTGTCTTTCTTTTATTAAAAAAAAAAAAAAAAAAAAAATTGACAAATATTTGATTTCCAACGTTTGAAGAAAAAAAAATTGAATTTCCCCTTTGTTTTTTAGTCGCTTCTGTTGATCAATGTAATGCATATTTTAACTTTGGTTTTATTTTACCTAGTATCTATATATTTAATTTTATCTATTTTACGCTTACCCCTTAAGCCTCAGGTTTATTTTGTTAGAAAGACAAAATAATTTCCACTTTGCAATAAAATCCAGGTAAGTGGAACATTTCTGAATATATCCCAAAACTAAAAACAGTTTTTAAAAGGTGATAAAATACGCTTTCAAATTTTTTTAATTCAAAATAAACATATATTTTTTTAATGCAAACATAAATAGTTTTAAAAGCGGCTCACCATACGTTATTTTTAACTAAAATTACTGATAAGGAAAAAAATAAAAAGGCACACATATTTTATTAGACAAATGTTGTAAAAGTTATCACCACCTCACTTTTGTTGTTGTTTGACGTAAAAATATATTTTTTTAATTTTCCAAATTGCGATCAAAAACTTTGGTTACATTTTAATTATTAAAAGGAGGTGTTTTCTCTTTCTAACACCGACCGTTTAGAGTTTAGATCATATTTCTCACCAATGATGTAAGGGAGACAAAAATATTTCTATGAGACCTATATGAGTTGTTCCTAAATCGAATAAATTAGCCTGACATAATGGACACAATAATTATTTAAAATAAATATTTCATTCTTCTTTGTTGTCTACATACAATTTTTATCACCAGATAATAATTATTATCACTGAATAAATGAAAAATTGTAAAAAAAGTGTAAGCAATGTGTGTTTTTAAGTGTCCTCGATGATAACAGCAGAGCCTATTTTTTTATCTGGCCGTTTTCAAAAAGTTTGCCGACCCCTGATGTCGATAGTATAGAGCGGGCGCCATCAGTTCCAGAAGACCGTAATTTGCTTACCGATAGAGACACGTATATCGGTGAGAGGTGGAATATTAAATTATACTAACTATTTTTAATACATCTTTTAAGAATTTATTATTTTTTGCAAACTAACTGCTTCAAACCCAAAAAACTTGATATCCCCAGTTGGAGTATGTGTGAGACTGAGATGAAGGGAGGAGTGAAAGAAGATGGGAAAGTGGATACCAGAAGAAAAAGATGATTTTCATCTTTTTCTTCTGGTATCTGAGAATAAGGAACTCCAGTGAAAAATATTATGGCTTTAAAAAAATATGTTCATATATACCAATAAACGCTGATTCTGAATATATAAGTTTTATTTCATAATATTAAACGTAGAGTTCTTAAAAAAATATTAAAAAGTGCATTTTTAAACCTCTTGTCAAAACACACTGTAAAGTTGGTATTGCTAAATGGTTAGTGCTGACGTCACGCGTCACCAGTCATTGAATTGAAATCTTTGATTATGTAGGTATGACATAAGCCATCAGTATTAACAACATTTCATGTTATTCGTTATTTCATACTGTTTATAGAGATTTAGATGTTGTGTTTATTGAAACAATATTTAAGCCTAAATAATTCAGTATCAAAAACAGAGGTATATCTATTAGTTTTTCTCTATTATTTAAAATATTGAAAAACTACTGCACAAAAAAATAGTAATGCTACTTCGAGGGAGAATGCTTCGAATAACGCTATTCAAAATGGCGGCACTTGATCAGCTGATTGCCCAATCCTATAGTAATTTTTCAGGAGTGATGACGTCACACGATTCACCGTACATGCGGTGGTCTTAGGGGGATCTTGAAAAATTATAACTTTGACAATTATTTTAACTATTAAAACTAACTCTAAAAATAAAAATAAAAATTCAGTTATTTAAGTTAGAAGGCCATTATTCATTAAAAAAAATTTAAAAAATGGGACTGGAGTTCTCTATTTACTAGCAGATAGATACAAAATTAGTTATAGTAAAAGAATTATGGTTGGAGTAAGGTGTTTTGTTCACCTATTAATAGTCCTAACATTTTCTTTGCCTCTAAATTGGCATCGCCTTTCAACATTCCCTCATACACAGTTTTTATTTTATTTTTATATTAACTCCACACAAGAGGTCAAAAAAATTTATGAAAATTAATGAAAATCCCTGAGTAAAAAAATCCCTCACGGCCCATCTCATGTTTGGGCATGCTGTGTGGAGGTTTTTTTTTGAGGAAAAGGGGAGAAGTAGTTTTGGGGAAAAAATTGGTGTGAGGGATCGGTAGCAAAATGGGGGTCAACGTTCCGGCTGAAGAGGTCTAGGTTTTTTTTTTTATAAGTGATAATATATTACCAAATTATTACGTAACATTTATAATACATGAGGTTAATAAATATATAATATGAGTTTAATAAATAAACAGTTTAATAAAACTCATTTCAGAAAGGACACCATTCTACAACTAAAAGAAAATATTTTTTACAAAAGAATATGAATTTAAAGGGTAGTTCAATGAACAGTACATAGATTTTTAAACGGACTAGACACATTCGATACAGTTTGAAAAATGTTCAAGAGTTACAAAGAAAGACAGCTAAATTCGTCAATAAAGGTGTTGAGAAAATATCCTTTTATAGCCTTTGCCAATGGTTTTTGTTTGATGCTGGAAGTTTTAAGTTTTAGGTGATGCGTAGTATTGTAAGGAGTTAATTCCAAATTTAGTCGTGTGAGTGGATGACGATAGGTGTATTTGATTTTGTGATCGTGTTTTGTGCTGGTGTATATCGGAATTAAAGGCAGGGTGAGTGTTGGTGTGTGAGGAATGTTTAATTATTTGTATAATGGCAGTGGTGATACTGTAGTGGTTAGGTGTCCCGCGACCAGTCTCTCCGGAACCGGCCCCCTATGCATTGCCCGCCAAGACCTATACAAACCTAACCACCCCATGAACCCGGGAACCCCTGCTAAGTCTACTTGGGATGACCTACGGTAAGGATGTTGGTTATCCAATAGATGGTTCTCGGTGCGGCGCTACCCCTACCCGCCTCCCAAATAATTAAACAAAATTGAATACACTTTGTCCACCCTTTGAATCAATGTTGAGGACACAATTAATTGGAGAATGCCAATTAATAATTAAGAAAATGGAAAAGTATTTTTAAATAATGAAGACGATATTAGCCACATTCAATCAAAATATGAAATAGAAACATCAGATAGAGATACGGTCACATCTAGGAGGCGTATATTTTATGTACGTGACCGTATCTTTTTCTGAATTCTCTGCTTCAGGTTTTTGATTGAGTGTCGCTAATATTGTGATCTTTAATTTAATATCACAATTTAAGATTTTACTCATTAAATGAAAAATAAAATAATGTATTTTGGTTTAGGTATAAATTCATTAACGATTACAGAAGGTGCTCAAATCTTTTGGTATCTACCTGTATTATCTGGTCTATTGTAATTGAATAAAATAAGGTTCAAATAAAAAAATAAAAAATAATAAAAATATCATTTAATTAAATAAAGACAATTTTTAGCGATACTCAATCGAAAATCCGAAAACAGAAAAATCAGAAAAAGATATGATCACATCTGGGACTCGAACTCGCCAGGACTTGCCTGGGCGCGACTACCAACTGAGCTGATCTGTCCATATTTGATTCGGTCATATTTAACTGTATCATACTTCAACTGCCAATAATATCTTAATTTTCTTAACCCATATTATGTACCTATTTTTTATTGGATGCTTTTTTGTGTGTGACGCAAGATTGAAACCCGAATTAAATGTTATATACGAGGGTCAGTCAATAAGTAATGCCTTGCTATTTTTTTCTACTTAAATAAAGTTAGCTAAGTGAAAATTTTGAATTTCAAACCTTCTTCTACAATTTACTGCAGTAGTAACTTTTTGCGTCAATAGGTGGCAGCACTGCGGTCGATTGCAAAATGGCTGACATATATGTTCGTAATAGATAGCGTTCTGTGATTGATTCTTGACTGCAGAAGGTGAAACGAAAAAATTTCATCATTCATCAAATACTGAAAAATGTGTTGTATGATGCAACAGTGGACGTCATCAAATATTGAAAAATGTGTTGTATGATGCATCAGTGGACGTCAACACTACTAGACGGTTCATTACTGTAACGAAGGTGAAGGACAAACGCCGCTGGCTGAGGAGAAGTGAAGCGACACAGGCCGTTGATTGCAGCGACTGCACTCATTCGTGGTGACCCCAGATAACTACAGATGTCGCATTCTCTCCCTCAATAAAGGCAGTGTGATGACGATTATTTGACAACTGATTTTTCAACAAAAGTTTTGCAAGGTGGATACCAAGAAACTTAACCAGCCAGAATAAAGAAACAAAAAACAATGGCCTCGCAACACTTGCAACTAAATTGTGACCGGAGAAGAAAAATGAGTTATTTTTTTTTAACCTCAATCAAGAAGGCAGTCAATGGAATAGAATCACACAAACTCACCAAAGACAAAAAACATCAAAGCTGTGTGATTGGCGGGGAAAGTTATGGCGGTGGTGTTCTGGATATGACCGTACTTTTTACAATACTGCGATTCATGTCTTAGTTAAAAGATGGACCAAAGCTGTGGAAATAAACGGAGATTATATTGAAAAGTAACAAATTAAACGTCATTAAAGATTATATTGAAAAGTAACAAATTAATAGTGTGGTTTTTGACCACTGTAATTGCATTTTTTATTACTTGACAATTAAAGGAGAAAAAAATGGGAGGCATTACTTATTGACTGGCCCTGGTAGATAGTCTTCTATAATTTTTTTATCTATTTTTATTTTAATATGCGACATCTATTGACTTTTCTGCAAGTCTAGGATAAATATACCTACATTTTTTTTAACTTACTTACAATTTGAGGTTTTACTCATTAAGTTAAAAAAATACATAAAAAATAAAAAAATATCAGTTTTGAAAGCTTTCTTTCGCGGGAATGTGTGTACAAGGTATCAACAAATTAATATAATTATTTACTCTAAACCGGTTAGGATGAATATGAAATAGTAATTATTCTGGCTCAGTGTTAATCTGCTAATACCTAAACAAACAGTGATAATAATTACTTGGTATTTATTTATCTTCGCACTCCCAGAATGTTTTCACTAGAGAGTACAGCTACGTATTACTGCCTCTACTGGTTCTTAGCTAACTTAACTTAAACACAGAACAACAATGCATACGTTACGGTCGTAACACTGTATAAACACGCCATTGTTCCAGAATTATAATTACGTGTATTATATACAGAGCGTGTTATTTGCGTACTCAAATTTGCGTACGCAAATGTGTGTCTTTGGATTCCTTGACATTTGATCTCCCGACGGATAGCCCCTCGGATAGATGTTCTCTCTGCCAGTTGATCCCTCGTACAGTTGATCCCTTATAGGATTTTTATATTTCTATTTTTGATACTAACAATTGAGTGGGGATGCTACGAAGTACCACACAAAAAGGAGACCGATTATTCTAAAGAGTGCTATATAGTTTTCATTCAAAAAAAAATAATTTTGTGTTGTTTTCCTGGACAACTTCTCGTATTAGCAAACTACTTCGGGCGTTAGGAGCTAAAATTCAACCAAACATATTTTTCATTCCTATCGGTGGTGATTTCGAGGTTTTTCGTGAGATTTTAAACGAATTCCTCTCACCCAAAGAAGTTTAGTTTCCTAGGAAATATTCTCGGATATTCGCTTCTCACAAGCCGTTGGTGGCTGTCGTGGTATAATATTAATGCATTAAAATTGTGATGAAGATTCATGTCCCATTAAAAACAGTTTGATTAAAATTACAGGTATCATTAGAATAGGTAATGAGTTTCCTTCATTAATTCTCGAGCACCGTAAAACTGTTAATTGTCTTAAATATACTGTTATTCTAGTCCAGAAATGTGAAATACTATATTAACGTTAAAATTGCTGTGAAAGACACCAAACTATTTAGCCATACATGGTAAACGGTAAAAATCTGGTCTCACATTTTTTTGTAAAAATCGTTACATAAAGTATAGATTTAATCTAAACAGTATCTACACATCCCACTTAGAAATTAGTATTGATGATCAGAACTAAGAATTTTTTTGAAGTGATAATTTCTTTAGCACCGTTGTGATTTGAAACTCGATGAAACGGAAGCGAGCGACACTAAAAAAGAGACAATACGATAAATAAAAAGTTCTAATGTAATACGATAAATCCAAAGTCCCACGTTAGTCTCCTTTAGTCTGGTGGTGTAAAGCGCAAGACGACTTCAGAGATCCAATTGACGAATCCTACGAAATCCAAAAAAAAAAAAATTTTGTAAAATCAATATCAGGAACAGGAAAAAGCAAAGAAAGTGACGTCTAGCGACTCCGAAGAAGAAAACACAAATACAAATGTATATGAAAAGGTGTACTGAAATTTGACGGCATGTATATGGAAAAAATCATTCCACACATTGATAAATAAAGTGTCCCCATTCTTGTCTACTTCAGTTTTCTGAAGGTTTCACTTCTACCGCGTATGAATTGTAGACTCTGATCTTTTTTTAAAGAAAGATAAACGTTCCCGAGTTTGCAATAACCTGCAATATTTGGAAATCTCCTACTTCCCCCACAGTAAGCGAAAAATGTTGATTCGTGCTTTTGTCGTGATGGAGGACTTCTTGCCAGCCGAGGAGTCGAAAAAGCATCGCCTGCGTGGGACCCAAACGCGATGCCAACTCAGCCACTGACCGGTTATTCGTATGGTAACTGAAAATGTCTCTTGATAATATTTAAAACAATCCTAGTGCCATGTATGTAGGCACCGAGAAGATGGCAAACTGAGTGGCAACCAGTATAAATCAGGCAAAATAAAATTTTCGTTCCGTGCGAATACAAAAATTTATATTAATAAAAGAAAAATTTCAATTTTTTTCTTATTTGTCGGTCTACTTAGCCATTACTGGATTAGATTTAGTTTTTTTTTTATAAACTAAGCTACGTATTTACTTTTTTTCATCGAAATGTCGGGAGCTATGAAAAGGTTCAGACTTGCGGGGTGAACGTTGTAAAAAGATATATTTCAATGGAAATTTGCACAACAGTACAAAAGATAATATTACATTATTGAATTTAGCTGGATTAGAAATGAAATATGTTTTTGTATTTCCGATAAGAGTTTTTGAGGAGATAAGTTGTTATTGCGAAATGTGAACCAGCCAGAAGGACGTTGAAGAATAATGAAGAAATCGTCAGATAAAAACCCAACGAGCTCAGCAGGATATAACTGCTAGTCTCTCTCCATTATTTTAATTATTGCCAGTTAAAACGCGCAAGAATTAATGCCAGAAAATACGGTTCAACGTTTACGTTCCACGAGTATTCGATTCGCCAGAAGACCGAACTGAACTCTTGGCTCGTTATGGTAATTTTAGCCCGGCCTTCCAGAGTTAATTACAGATGTGTTCTGGGCCATCAGCCATAAGCCATCAGCTTCCCGGCCGCGGTAGTTCTCTCGCTCTTCATCAAAGAATATCCGCGGAAAATATCCCCTCTCACATAATCACATTGTCAAATAAGGGAAAAAGATCGTAACCTACCCTCGGAGAGCTAATGGCTAACGCAATTACTCCTGTCTTCTAGAAGTGAGACACTTCTTATAATGCTTTTATCAAATGACAAATAATACGAGTGGACTCTTTTCTGTTTTGGTGGAATTCTCTTCACATGTATTTTATTTTATGTTATCAGATAAAGTACAATTTCCAAGTACAGTCCAGTAGAATTAGAAAGACTAAGTCACAGTCGATTCCGTTTTTTATACAGTTATGAAATAACACGGTTCCTAATAATATCTGTTGTTGTAATAATGATAACGTCTATTCTTATTAGAATCCATAATTTTCTCACCACACCTCTGCAAACACTTATCCAATAATAGTGTAGAAGTAAATAGTAAGTTCTTTTTTTACATCCTAGAGTGATTTTCAAACAACATAACATCACTCTCATTGTCCTAAGCATTCGGTTTAAGTACCGCCGCCCTGTGAACCATTCATTGTATAGCCAATACCTCTGTCCTACGTCATCTCAAGTGGTTCGCTACGTTAGGTGACTTAGCGTGGCTGCCCGGGTTAATTAGGTGAGGTCTTGAAGGTGGATGCATATGCCTATCAGCAGCGTGGCAAGCCGTATCGGGAGAGACTGGTTGAGGGAGACCTTTTGATCTCTCCAGCAGGACTCTCTCGGAACATCGTCTTTCACCGCAGTGGGAGGTATGGATTCATACGTTCGTCACTCCTGGAGACACTGACCCCCAGATTCCTAGGCACTCCTCATATCTACGTCCCGGAACGTCATTTTCTTCCTTTCCTCAAAATACCCTCCACACAGCATCCCCAAAGACGCTGTGTGGAGGGAACAATTCCTTTCAGATGTAAACTCTGAAGGGAATTGTTTTCCTCATGGCCTCTGGGTAGAGCAAATGCCAATTGATTTTTTGCCAAAATCATCTTGTTAATTGAAAAAAACTAAAGTTCTGAAAATTAATAAATTTGATGACAAATACTCGTACCTACAGCTACAATAATATCATGATTATGCACTTTCTAAGGTACCTATTAAATCTACCTAGAAGTTTGTAGGTAGGTACTTAAATAAATCACGGTATATGGTATGCAGATAATATGCGAAAGATCAAAATTTTCATGGTAAATTGGATTACCACAACAAACACCGGAGCCTTTTTTCTTTGCTTTTTTTTCATTTACCGATAAGGATAACACATCCCCCATGTACACCTGCTTTGTTTTGCTATAGTGGTACATATTACCTATATATTATTCTTTATGAATTTTTTACTACGTACATTATTTAAAAAATCTGTGAATCTTATGAATTAAACATTGAATTTAAAAAAAAAAATAACCATGTTAGAGGTTCTCGTCAAATTGACAAGAATGAAGAGTGACAAGAAAGCTTGTGAATATGGTAAATTTTGTCACAATAAGATTACCCAACAGATAATCTGGGGATTGAAGACATAGCAGACCTGGTAAAACCTACCTGCCTGGTACGAGTGCAATTCCACTGAGTTGTGCCGACCAGCAGCCCGAGACAAATTATTTGTGAGTTAATGGCGCTGTTGAGTTGATTTCACTGTAATTAAACTACGCATACAATATATAATTTATCATACACCTAATAATAATTACTATGAGTGTTTCGCAAATTGGTCTGAATTTACAATTATTCTCAACTTTCCTCTAACTCCTTCTCATCCCAGATACTTTCCTTGCATTGATTTTATTCGAATTCTTCGAAGAGTTTTACATTAGTCAAAGTAACTAATTTTACAACAGAACAAAAACTATTCATCAAATTTTACCTTTTTGACGAGTTTTCGTCGTAGAGTTGTCTAAAGTTTTCTTGATTCATTGAGAATGAAAAGTTTACTGTTTTTCTGAAGAAATCTTACTTTCAAATAAAAGTCATCTCTCTGGTGGTAAAACATTAATTACAATAGCCAATACATGAAAATACTTCATCTTTCATTCAAGCAGGTTTTAAATTTTAAAAAATTAAGAATAATCTAATCGGCTTAAAAAGAAAACTTATTAATTATTCCGATTAAAAACTTTAACAAATTTGTGTCGTAAAATGAAATTAAATAGTTAATAATTTTATAAATTACTAGCTGGTTCCCGGCATGCGTTGCGTTGCCATATTCAAAGAAATACATTGTTTCCCCCTGAATCGCCTTTCCCGTGTGTCCCCGTTCCCCTCCCGCGTCCTCTTTCTAGCTAGCTTATAAATTATAGCATATACTTTATTCTGATGTATGGGCTGTATTATTCTAAAGTTTCATTAAAATCCATTTAGTAGTTTTAGCGTGAAAGAGTAAGAAACACACACACATCCACACAAACTTTCGCGTTTATAATATTAATAAGATTATCAATCAACATTTTTTTCATTTGGCATTACTTAATGAGTAAAACCTCAAATTGTAATATTAATAAATCACTTTCTAAAACAAATTGTTAAACTCAACAGTTATGTCTACTGATTACCAAACGAAGATAAAAAAATGCTAAAAACAGTTGCGGCCTTCTCGACTCACGCGAAACCTTTTTTAATGACATTGACGACTCACATAAAAGAATTTATCGTGCACATGTAAAGGTTGTTCCAATGCCTTGGATCGATGTTAAATAATGTAAATGATGATGATTTTTGACATCTGCTTTCGACATTTGACACAAGTTCAGTCTTTGGCAATTTCAACCGTGGAAAGATTAACAATATAACGACGCGTATTAAAGTTATTGAACACTATTACGAAAAAGGGCATGCATGCATTTCATCCACTTCGCTTTTTTTGTTTCCATTTCCTTCGCAGTGGCTTTGTTAATAAGCTAAATTGCCGCATGGGCTAATATAAATCCAAGGACGATTGTTGAAAAGTCGATGCATCCACCAAATAGTGCTTGGTATGTATTTTTGCTGGCGGAATCATTGGACCGTTTTTCGTGATGATGCCGGGAATTTTGTAACGATAAATGGTGAGCGTTACCGTGCCGTGATAACCAACTTTTATGGCCATCGAATGCTATGGATGTCGAAGATTTGTGTTTTCAACAGGACGGTGCCGCATGCTAATGTGGCTAGCAAATGCAATAATGTCTTTATTGATTTAGAAGTTCCCAGGTCGCATCTAAACAGTCTCTCGAAACAGCGAAGTCGATTGGCCACTAAGATGATGCGATTTGACGCCTTTGGACGTCTTCATTTGGGGTTATCTCAAGAATAAGGACTATGCTAACAAGCCAACAACATTTCAACAGCTGAAGGAAGTAATAATAAAACATATCATGAGATAATAATAATAAGTCAGATCGAGGAACAATTATGCTGCGATGTCATCAAAAAAATTGACAATCGAGTGCCGCCGAAGCCTTGGCAAAAATTTGGGCGTTATTATTTTTCGCACATAATTGCCATGTAACAAATAACATGATTCAATATATAATTTTTTTTAACAAACTAACAAACAACATTTTCTTATTTACTGTTAACATCGATCTGTCTTATTGAAACACCCTGCACATAGCGGTTTTATAAAATTACACAAAAACCCTACAAACAAGATTTACCCTTTTCTCTTCAAAAGCAAACAAAAGTATCTTAAAAGAGGGACTAAGACAGTAATGTGTTTCACAACCTTATTGAATAATTTACGAATCCAAAATAAAGCTAAATGGGAAATACCAAAGGTAGGTAACTTAATATATTCATACTAGGAATCTCTTCATTATTGAATTACTTAGTAATCACTATCTCCATTGCATTGGGGGTTATATACAAACACACAATTAACGACCACATCGTTCCGGACACATCGGTATTTGGGTCAGAAACATAAATTACGGTCTGGATAGCCTGGAGATATTCAATATTCACCTTGGAACTTGTCAGAGCTCATAGATCCCATGCAATACAGCCATTACCATTTAAGTCCGATCTAAAGGGGAACCAATTAATGTCAGCTAAAATAGGAAAGCCGGTTTATAATTGAATTTTCAATTCCAACAGTGATCACAAAGTAAGTGGTTGTATCGCGTGTTGCTGAATTCTCACCCCTTAATGTTAGCAATCTTGCCATAACATATAAATTATAACCTAATGCATACCGCCACGCAGTCAGAGCTCGATATGTATTCACAGAAGCTCGTTTAACATGAACTACCAAAGTTAAAATTTAATAGTCAAAATGAAATAAAAAAATGTTTGTTTCTATTTTGCGATGAGTTTTTATTTTTACTGTAAAGTGTCAGCCCCCACTTTCCTAACGTTTTAGCGGGACCTAGTTGAACATGGCGTGATGTTACTGAATTAATACCACTTAGAAATCTCATTGGAACAAGGACCCATTTAGCAGTAGCGTGCAGTCCATAGAGGCCGCTTAAGCTGTGACTACCCTAAAATCTAAAGTATTTAAGCAAATTAAATAATAATAATCATCATTACATACTTATAATTGTATTACATCTTGTAAGCTCTTGTATTATTCAGTTGGCCAAAACAATCAGCGGAAGATAATGGTAAAATCTTATTTCTAATAATATTCAATACACAGTAATTGATAAACGAACTTAAAAAAAACACACAGCCTCCTTTTTGTCATAGAATAATGCATGCCACTGATATTTAGGTCGATCTCACTGTTAAAAAGATATTGAAATAATAATAAAACAAAAAATTTACTTTATAAAATAAAACTTTGATAATTAGGTTTGACGTTGGTCGTTAAATTGGTAGGGAGTTTGTGTAATTTGTGTCTAATGATTAGACAGTGGACGGGCGCTTGTGGAATTACCCGATGATCTTAATAGTAGTTTTCATAGGTTATATGATTCTCCTGGAAATTTTTGATTAATTGTGAAATCGCGTCAATTCTTGGCATATCAGAAGGTCGAGAAATGTTCCTATCCATGAGAAGAATGAAATGGGAAATGTGAAAGTCATTCGAGGAGTTAGGGTATATAATCTTTAAATCAAACACGTATGGAGCGTTGAAGGTAGTCAAATTTGAACTGTTATATAAGTTTTGAAAGAATTTCTCCCCAAGAGAAATACCAGTTTTATACATAGTAGAAAATTCACCTCGGACCGATTAAACTGTTTGTTTTAAGACGGACCCGTTCCAGATTTGTTTTAATGTAACGCCAAATCTAGTGGCCAACAATATGCCAGGCGAATTTTAACACAGAATCGCATCGATTTCATACGGTTCAATTACAAAGCGGTTTTTTTTTCGCCTTTCACTTCACTGACGCGAAATGGGTACAATCCTAGATTATTAATATCATAGTATTATTTTTCCCGATTATTTATTCTAGTAATCTATCTGCCCTTTTTCAGTATTTTAAATAAGTCAAAGTTACATTCTCGCGAAATAGAATCTTGAAAATAAATGACAAGTCTCTGCAAACCAGATTGCATCTTGGTTTCTCAGCTAGAAATATACGCGCTCCCGAAACTTCCGGCTAACCTTTCAATTATTCAATACTAGCTTTTGCCCCCGGCTTCGCTCGCGTAGTATTAGGGGAGTTCCCACAGCGCCTCCTCCATCTTCCCTATCCCCACTCAACTCCCCTCCCCACCTCCCCTCCCAAATCCCCCCTTCCTCCTCCCCCCATCCCCCCCCCCCACTCCCTCCACCCCCTGCCCATCCCCTCCCCCCTCCCCACCCCCTTTTCCCTCCCTCCTCTCCCCACCCCTCCACCTTTACCCTCCCCCTCCACCCTTCCCCCTTACCCCGCCTCACCCCCCTCCATACCCGTTACATTAATTTTTCAAACAGCTCGCGTGCCACATATTGCAATTTTTTATACAAATTTCATTAAGTCAGAGCTCTAAGCTATAGCCTATAGCCTATTCTGATGTATGAGCTATATTATTGTAAAGTTTCATTAAAATCCATTCAGTAGATTTTGCGTGAAAGAGTAACAAACATACATCCATACAAACTTTCGCCTTTATAATATTAGTAGGATAATAAATACATCCATAAATAGTGTTTTATTAACATTTGTGTGACGACGGCACAGGTTAGAACAAATTAGAGAACTGACTTTATGTTTGATTAATATTATTTCTTACGGGTAACATTTTTATTTCATAACGACGCGATATGACGGATATTCAGAATTTTAATGCGCCTTTTATATACCTACGTCTATTTGAATTTCAGTTTCGTTTTCTTGAATGAATGAATGCGAATCTTGAAAGTGGAAATTAAGCCATTTCCCGGCATCCGATTAGGCTGAAACTCGGCAGATAGACTTTATGCCTTCTATCAGCTTTTGGTGGCATTCACGCACATATACGCACACACATGCATTTCTCTGAAATTGACTAGCCGGCCCAAGAGATGGTGCAAGGTGAAACCAGGTCGAAAATAGATGTATTATAATTTAAAAAAATCGAGTGCAGTTAACACGCGATAGAAGCGAAACTTTGCCAAAACAATCTCAACCAATGAAGAACCATTAAAGTTAAAAATAAAGAAAGTTGAAAAGTGAGGTCATAATCAAAGCGGCCAACGAGCGCTGACCTAGCGTCATTTCCGTTTTATATCTCAACTAATAGGAGCCTTGATAGGAGTTTGATGCTTCGCAGGTGCTGTAGAATGGGGCTATAGAAGTTTCACTTCAAAAAAAAATTGTTGATTTTTCAAATACATCTACGAGTATTTGGATTTCGAATTTTCGATGTATGAATACAATGAGAAAAAAGTGGATCCAGTTTGTAACGTTTTTCTATAAATTTACAAAACCACCACGTACCGGATGTTTCAATAATTCGGATCGACGTTAACACTAAATAATACGATATTATTTGATTTTTTAAAAAATTATTACGAATGGATTTTTCTTTCTTCTAGCGGAGTTCGGTGTTCCTCCAACATGTCGGTTTGCTTTACACCCCTAATCGACGCAAAGCTACAACTCGAGGACTATTCTCTAGGACTTTACTTTCTTTAAATAATTCCACTGCATTATGTTTAGCTTTTCTCTTTTTACACAATTCATCTACGTATATTTTATACTGTACTCCTACTATACGATACATTATACCCTTGAGGTTTCTCATCGAAGGAGGTACAACTAGTGGCTGTGAGAGTGCGGTCATCACCATCATGGCCGAATAACAAGAGAATCTACAAGCTGTATCTGCATATTATGTCTTATAAGAGGGCATGTTTTTCAAAGTGTGTCATTTTAAGTGTAGAATTTAATCATCTAATACATAGGTTCTCAACCATATTTCGCCCACCGCCCACTTTGAAATTTTTTTTTTCTAGAGCCCCCAATTTTTTTTTACTTGGGGGGAGGGGGGGGGCTCGACTGTCATGGAATCAATAATTCGATTAACAATATACTTGTATACGGGTCCTTCTTCCTTCTTATATTCACGATACAGTATCAATTCTTAATAATACTAATAATTATTATATACTTATTATATATTAATAAAATTTCATATCATCCAATTTAATGTAGATCTGAATGTAATGGAAAATTTCAGTTCATTTGTCATCCAATTCCCGAACTACCGAAACGCATGATAATGATTAAAATACAAAAACTAGCTTTTGCCCGTTTTTTTTTTTACAGTGAATACCGCTCAAGAATCTCAACTGCTCCCGTCTGGAGCAAGTGAGACTATGGCATCCCCAATTGGGGTATGTTATGAGGCTGAAGGTAGTGGGGAGGGGAAGGAGGTGGGGAAGAGGAAGGTTGGGAAGTACCTGGCTATTCAGATCTGGTCACTAAACACGGCTAAAACGTTTCAATTCTGAATGGTGGTCTTACACCAGGGCGATACTGATAGTATCTCCCACTCTGGAACATGCCGCAAATATACTATATATTATTTTTAATGAATTAATTGTTAAATAACACAAATTAATCAAATAAAATTTATTTGCGCATGCCGGGTTCGAACCCGCGACCTCCGGATTGTGAGTCAAGAGTCTTACCCACTGGACTACGGAGGTCGTCAAACCGTAGTTGCAGGCAACTAACGGGTTAAAACGCTAAGCGATTTGACGTGTGAATGAAGCGAGGAGGAGTGTGTGTTAAATTAAATATAACAAAAAATAATAAATATTAAGATTTACTTTGCTTTATTAGAATGTGATGATTTTTGGTCTTTTTTAGAACATATTTTTTTACCTGCCCACTCCTTCACTTTGCCATCTCAAACCCCCTAATTTTCACTGGATTTTGTACCGCTCCCCTGACAGTCTCAACGCCCTCTAATTTTACCTAAGTCTTCTACCGCCCCCCTAACAGTCTCAAACGCACACAGGGGGGCGTTAATATTCTCTTATTCGCCTTAGTTCTTAATTGTCCAAACGACCATTTTAGTTTTTGTCAATTTCCACTTTAAAACTAAAAATAAAGTCTAAAAAAGGTAGTTAATCATTTAACTACGAATTATTTAAACAAAATATACTTTTACCACTACAAAAAAGCCTTATCTTAAACACCTATCATAATGTTTCATCGCAATAATGAAAGAAAACCAACTCTTCCTGTAAAATTTTCAATGGTCCTTTGGACAATTAAAGAACTAAGGCGACTATGCAGCAAAATAACAAGAGTATAAAAGAAGTAATGTGTATATAAGTAATTACTCGAAATCGCTAAATGTATTTATATCTCTTTTCTGACACACGTAACGTAAATAATAAATAATCCGCTTAATTTTAATGGTTCGTATACAAAGCCGATCAAGCAGACACAAGCGGTGCAAATTCGATCGATAATATTATATTTTCATAATGATATATAAAATGTTGTAGGTGAATAATGTTGTGTATGATGTGCCTCACTAGATTAGGCTAATGAGATGTCAACCGTGGGACACTCACCCCCTGTGTTCAGTTCGTGTTAACACTTCTTCGTTCGAACGGTATTTTGAAACGTCAATACGTGTGCTTTTCAAATGAACTAACTTCACCAGACTTTGTTTGGGGATTCTTCAAACCCATCAAATCGGTGGTCAACACAATTTTGATGGTTTCAGATTTAATTAAAAGCTAGCGAGTTCCCGGCATGCGTTGCAATGCCACTCACAGAAAGAAATTATCCGTCCTGCTGCTAAACTACATGAAATAAACACATTTTCAATTTATCGCCACTTATTGTAAACAATTGTGCAAAGTTCATAACACCAGAGGTCACCATTACATAATTTATATTGAAACCTTCGCGAGCCTGCGCACAATAACTCACTAAAGTTTCATCGCATTCGGATTAATGGTACAGGAACGCACACGGGAAAAACGAAGAAATATTCATTTTTATATATATACGAGTATAGAAAGATTAATTAATATGAAGATTATAGATCAGGGAAAGGTTTGAAGGTACCAGCCCATCCAAATTTTGTCACCCATTTAAGTTTTTACCATAATAAGTTAAGCGGAGACTTTTAGCTTATTAGGCTAAAAAAGTTTTGAAGTGAAAACTTTTTAGCACCGTTGTGATTTGAAACTCGATGAAACGAAAAATAGCGACACTAAAAAGAGCCATACATCTACACGATTTAGCATGTGAGAGAATGGATATAATCGGTCTCCTCTTTGTGCAGTGCTTCGTAACCGCTCCACTCTTGTCTACTTTTAAGTTTTCTGAAGGTTTACTTAAACCGCGTGTGAATGCACACTCTGTTTTTAATGAAATATTGACTGTAACTTACCTATTTTATTAGATACCTTCATATTTAACAAAAATAGAGTGTTTAATTCACACACGATAGAAGTGAAACTAAAAAGTCGCTAGATGTCGCTTTCTTTTGCCTGTTTATTTTAAAGTGGTTTGAAGATCGGATATTGATTTACAAAAACGTTTATTTTTTTGGATTTCGTAGGATTCGAAACTCCGTCTGCTGGATTTCTCTGGTCGCTGAGATTTGCGACAAAGCACAAAGCCAGGAAGAAAATTTCAATGGTGGGGGGGGGGGGGGGGGCTACGCGCTGAAAGCTCAAATGATCGAACTGGTTTAAGTTCTGCATGATCTAATTTATAAACAACCAGAAAAGTTTTAATAAAGTAAGAAAGATTTTTTAAAACATTTGTATTGTTTTATTCATCCTGATAGAAAATCATGTGTAATATCAATCCATGAAGCGAAAATAATTATTTATTCAACAAATGGGGGCGGACCGTGGAAAAAAATTTAATATTGTCAAGTATTGTATACATAAACACGGTCCGTTTTTCTTTCATATGTTCCTCGTGGAGTGCCCCGAATTTTGTGTCTAGTTATTTTTATAGGCGAACATAGCCTATATTTGTGGAGAAAAATGAAATTCTCTAGCCACCCTTCCCCCCCCCCCCCCATCAACTTTTTCTCAAGTCAACTTTCATGGGGGGGTGACTCCACGCTAGCTACGCCACTGTGTACACGCTTCACAATTCCAAAGCCAGCACTAATCTCAGCAATATGCATTTTACGGAATATTTTATTTTTCTCTTCAAAACAGTATCCAAGATAACACAAGGTTTTATTATAAGTATTATCTTGCAGACACTCTAATTGAACTCTTATAAATCTACGATATTTGTTACAAAAGATGCTGTTGTTATCTTTTCTCGCACAGAATAAAACAATCAATGTGTGCAGTTCATACGCGGTAGAAGTGAAACCTTCGTGAAACTAAACTCCGAGAGAATGAATGAAGAGTATCAGGAATAGGATAATTCTAGGGTTTATTTATTATAAAATTGTTACCAAATTTAAAAACAATTTTATTCTATGAAACACGGCACATATTCTCTCTCGCAGGCTAAATCCTATAGATAAATGTGATTGTCTCTTTTTAGTGTTGCTCAATTTTCGTTTCATCGAGTTTTAAATTACAACGATGCTAAAGAAGTTTTTACTTCAAAAGAACGAATGAAATTCCTTGTGGCGTGTTTCGTCATCCAAATATTTTGGTAATCGGGCCTTATCCAATACAAAACTGTGTTTCACCATAATTTATCAAGATCTACGATGTCAGGCGGGTATAAGTGAGACAGAGCGCGTTTCAAATAAAAAAATTGTTTCGGTTCAAATTTGAATGGAAGGCACTTCGAGTTATCTTATTTATTCAAAAATTTTGCGTCCTTATGAAATCAGTGTAAAACTCTAGTTACAGCGAATGAATATTAAATCACTACATTATAAATTCTTCCAATTCATTTCACGGATAATGACTTTTCCTCATGAGTAAGCATTTTAATCATTTAAAAATGATTTATTTACGTTTTTTCATAGAGCAGGAACGGAACGGCATCCAGCGCGCAACGCAAAGGCGCTCTTAAAGTTAAAGAGAGAAAAAGGTTAAAGAGAGCAATACTCAAATTTGAATCCATGCATAAAATGGATTTAACATTTTTTATTAATAAGACTTTCATTATGCCACACCAATTTCTTCCGCTTCGCACACTGAAAAATTTTCCCTAATAAAATTAGAAATTCACCAGCGGTAGAAGTGAAACCTTCAGAAAACTAAAGTAGGCAAGAGTGGGAAGACTACGAAACACTTTTTTTAATCAATGTGAAGAACCATTTATCACCATTTCCTATACATTTGGTCATCTTGTTGGTATTTGTGTTGTTCGTTTTGAAGTGGTTTGAAGATTGGATTTAGATTTTTCAAAAATTATTTTGTTTTGGATTTCTTAGGATTCGATCCTTGGTCCTCTGAATTTCTTCGTCAGGCGCTTTCCACTTCCAGACCAAAGGAGACTTGCATGGGTCCGTGGATTTATAGTATTATATTGGAACTGAGTAACCGTGAAATAGAAAAAATATTTTATTGCAATCTCATTCTCTCGCAGGCTAAATCCCATAGATGTATGTGTTTGTCTCTTTTTAGTGTCGCTCGTTTCTGTTTCATCGAGTTTCTAATCACAATGGTACTTAAGAAGTTTTCATTTCAAAAACAGAAGGCGTTTCAACTCCTAGGCCCCAGCTAGGTCAATAAAGTTATCTGCTCAAGAAAGAATTTTTATATTTTATGATGTTGTTTCTAAAATGCTAAATTAAATTTATTTCTAAAAGGTTGACAATTTTCAATGAAAGTCAGGAATAAATGAGATTAATCCGGGCACACGGTCACGCCCAAACACACAAAACTCAAACGTCACACACCAAACTTACCCATTCACACCAAACAGTTACATGGGCTTAGCTCTTCAACATTCCATAAATCATTCCCCAATCGGTATTGCCTACAGCCCTCGGCTCTAAAATTGCTCTCCACACTGATTTCGTGTGATATTCACAATGGTTTTTTTTTAACTCTAATGCTTTGTTCACAGTAGAATTATTTCAGTGCAATGCATTTATTGCCATACTGATTTCGTGTGGAATCTGATAGAAGTGCCCACAAGAGAGCGATTTGCTGAACAGTTTTTGCCTCTGCTAAGCGCTGTGATCGGTTAGAAAATTGGCTGCGAGCTTTTTGTTCCCAGTACGAATGGCGGAAACTAGGCAGATATATTTCGACAGCCTGCCAGAATAACCAGCTACGAATAAAATGCCTTTAAATATTATATTCAGATATATTTATTTACTATTTATTTATTTTATATTTGTCTGTCTATTTCATACTTTCATTGAGAACTGTCGATATTAACTTCATCAATGGTAATTTTTTTATATATTGTATCTAGATTTACGAGAGGGACTCAAATAACTTTTTTATTTTTAAATAATTTTACCCCAAAATTTGGTCGCCTTCAAAGTGTTCACCATTAGAGGGTATGCACTTGTCCAAACTTTTTTTCCACCGTTCAGAACAATTGATTCAAAATCACTGATTAGAATGTCCTTTATGGCTTCTAGCGATTTTTGATTCACTTCTTCAACAGAATGAAAACATTTCCCTTTCAAGTCCCTTTTCATCCTAGAGAGCAGAAAGAAGTCATAGAGCAGGTGCGTTTTCGCGGTGGAAGAACCAATCCCCTGAAAGAATTCGACCTTTGTCGACGATTTTTCTAGATGCTCTCTCGCAACCTCTTTAGTACCTCCATGTACCTCCTCCTTTTATACCTCCTTTTTCTGAAGAGGAGAGAGAGCACTCTTCCATTGGCTGGACTGTTGCTTGGTTTCGGGATCGTACCAATAATACCATGACTCATCACTCATCACAAATAATAAACCTTGGAAAAAAATCTGGGTCCTCTTCCGGCTGATTTTTCAATTCGTGGCAGGCTTAAAGGCGACGCTCTCTTTGATCCTCAGAGAAGAGACTTTCGCGTTTTCGCCGAAAGGAGAAACCTTAATTTACTTAAAATTAAACTTTGGACGAACGCGTGGACCCACAGCGATGCGGCTTCTCACATTGACCGAGGAAGAGTAAGTACTCCGTACGACAGCCGAGTTCGAATCGGGAAAATCGAGTTCTTTTGTACACTTCAACCTACTCGTTTTACACAATTTATTTACAAAGAAAGATAATTTCTCTCGACATTTCTTCCCTTATCCAAAATCAACTCATTTCATATATTTATGGCTCAGAAATCTTACTGCTGCAGCCTCCAGTCTTCCACAATTTACGTCCCAATGTTCCCCAGTCAGTACCTGCAACGTAAGGACAGGGGCGCTCAATTAAAAATTCGGCCTTACTGCAAACGACATTACACTAGAGTTTATATCATCAATCTGGTCTTACTTTCTACGACAGTATCTTCCTTGTGACTTATCCAACATAATATCCTTCATTGATTTAACTATCTGCTCCCACCTTTCTGCCATTCATTAATTTTAATAAAACCGTTCTCAATTCACCTTTTGGTAACTTTCAAAATATCAAAACTGAAACTCTTTGCTACAATGCTGTTGGGCCTCCTTTTATCGTCTTTCGAGTTTTTATAAACAGTTTTCTTATGTCACACGTATGTGCATTCTGAACTTCAAGATATTAGTCTATCTACATGCTTTGCCACAAAATCTGTTCAATATGAATAAATGTAGATATAGCGGTAGTATTATTTTTGAAGTGAAACTTCTATAGCCCCGTTGTGATTTGAAATTCTGATAAAACGGAAATGACGCATTACAGCACATGCAAAGCATCAAACTGCGCTCATTGGGCACTTTGATTGTGATGTCACTTTTCAAGGCTCCTATTGGTTGAGATATGAAACGCAAATGATGCTAGGTCTGCGCTCGCTTTGATTATAACCTCATTTTTCAAGGCTCCTATGAGCTTGGTTTAGATTGTTTTGGAAAAATTTCGCTTCTACCGCGTGTAAACCGCACCTGATTTTTTTTCTTTTTCTTTTAATATCAGAAGATATTTTTTTTTCGCAACATTTGTCACCTGTAAATTTAAAAATATATTAACACGTGTTCAACAAAAATGGTTACTCGGGGTGATAAAATAGACGGAGCATTAATGTCTGTATAAAACTACCGCAAGGGGCGCAAAATACACCGTGAACTTAATCAAAAGGGTAATTTATCGCACTCGAAGATAATCTCTCTCATTTTCATAAATCTCCAGCCGGTGACGTTCGTGAAATTCATATCAGTCGCACAGTGGCAATATGGCGCCGTTTTGGGCACAAATCACGAACATCTGAAAGTAAAAATAATGAAATCGAAAAATGTGACGTATAAAATAATTTTATATGCGCAGTGAAAATGCAAAATTCTACGTGAAATTATGTGTCTGAACGGCCAGCGTGCTTCTGAATTTGATAACAGACGTGTTTTTGTCGCAGCTCGATTGTTTTCGTCAGGACTTCATCGCACGCGCTCGTGCTAAGCTCCCATACGTGATGGGAGAGTTAAGTTAAGAATGGAATTCGGCCTGCACAGGCGTATTTCAAAAGCGAAATTGAGTTTAAAAAAAAGGAAAAAGTATTCAATTTTAAATACATGTATAAAAAAACCTTCACAAATTCTTTGTTTCTATCTTATACTAGCTGTCCCGGTAAACGTTGTTCTGCCATTATGGATGAAAGTTCGATGAGGCGGCCGTAGTGCCATCTGTCATTCAACAACATAAATAATTTCTTTCTGTTTAGAATACGAATGACGGTTAAATTTTTTCATACAAAAATACTAAAACCGCGATTAAAAAATGGGAGGGTGGGGGTAGGAGAGTGAAAATTTGGGGTTATAGGTATTTTTTTATGCAAAAAAAAATACAAAAAGAAAATTTGTCAAAAAAATAGACCCTTTTTCTGGATAGGGACACCCTAATCACCTACGATATGTTTTATACTTTACAACCTATTCTCATACCTACCAAATAAACATATAAAAATTCATAAAAATCGGTCGACCCGTTTTTAGTGCGACCACAAACACCGTGACACGAGATTTGTATTTTTATAGATACCTACCAAATAAACATATAAAAATTCATAAAAATCGGTCGACCCGTTTTTAGTGCGACCACAAACACCGTGACACGAGATTTGTATTTTTATAGATATTTTTTATGTATATTTGGTAGGTATGAGAAAAGGTTTTAAAGTATATTTCATACCGCCCTATTCAGAAAAAAAAAATTACAATTTTTTTTTTTTTAATTTGGCATCAAAAATACCTATAACCCCAAATTTTAACTCTCCTACCCCCACCCTCCTATTTTTTAATAGCGATTTTAGTATTTTTGTATGAACAAATTTAACAGTCTTTCTTTCTTTTATGTTGTTGAATGACAGATGGCGCTACGTCCGCATCATAGAACTTTCATCCACACATGCGCAAGACATTCACGAGAAGCGTCGCGTCATTCGATATTTCATTCGGAATTATATTCTCGCGTAGGCAAACCATCGAGCTTATTTGTGTTGGCTAAATACGGACTGAAAAAAAAATAGTACACTCAATTGCTCTTCGAAATTCATATTGATTTTCTTTATTTCATTTTACTGCTTCAGGTCATCGTCTACAGCGCTCCATTCCTTTTTCTGTCATAGATCCAATCCCCACACGCTTACAATACATTTGTTATTTTTTATTTAACAACCAAAATATTCACTAGAAATAATTTATATGGCAGAACACCGTTTGCTGGGCCAGCTAGTATATATACATACATATATAATTGCATTTTTTCATTGACCACTTGATTAGGTTAATTATTAATTAATAACCTTTGCATTTTGATTTTCAACTCTCAATTTCTATTTTCGTTATTTATTTTTGGGGTGTTATGCCGTGTGTCGCTACCTCCTTCTTTAGCCAACATTTTAGACAGCGTTGCAGTGTCCACCATCATCTGCCAGATCTGCCCTGATGATGAACACTGAAACGCTGTCCGAAACGTTGGCTAAAGAATGAGGTAGACCAACACGGCATAACACCCCAAAAACCAATAACGAAAATACTTTTGGCCGTGAAAATCTAAAAACGTATCTCTCAACTCCTAATTCTAATTTTTCTAAACGGTCGACTCTTAACTTATAATTTTCATCTTATAACTCTCAGCTCTTAACTTTCGACTCTCAACACTTATTTCTCTTTACAGTAAATAAAACTAATAACTCTAATTTTTTAAATTTGAATCTTAACCAGTTACTTTAAAATAGCATGTTTAAGGGTGGCTCTATTCTTATTTAACTTTAAGTTTTATTTCTTAATGCCTGGCTCTCGATTCTTCAATCACAAAATTTAATATAAACTCTGAATATTTTAACAGTTTACCCTTAACTCTTGGCGCTCAAACTTAATTCTAAGCTTTTAACTATAACACTCAGCCCCTTTACTTAACTCTTTACTCTTATCTCCCAACTCTTATTTCTCTTATCGATCGGCTCTTAACTTTGAATTAAACTTGACTCTTATCTCTTGTCTCTTACTTCTCTTAACGATCGACTCTTAACTTTAAATTAAATCCATTTAAACTTGACTCTTAACTCTTGGCGATCGACTCTTAACTTTTGAATTAAACCCTTTTAAACTTGACTCTTAACTCTTGGCTCTTACTTCTCTTAACGGTCAACTCTTCATTTTTAATTAATCACTTACACAAACATTTCCCAGAGTGGAGTTGGTTTTCAGCTGGACGACACTGAAAGCTTCTTCCACTCTGGGAATTTCAGGAGTTTAGTGACAGTAATGAACACCACCACTCGATCCCCCAGAGTTAGGACTTAGACTCACTCGCCGCGTCGAGTGATTTTGCTGTTGGCCAGTCGCGCGAGTCCCTCCCCTTAAAGACTAATTAGAGCGGTCCGCCAGCCCCGCGCGCCGCTCGGCCGGGCAAACATTAAAATACTTCGCTGCTAGTCATTTGTACGAACAATGGGACTTCAACTGCTTCTGTTACTGGATCGCTCTGCCAACATTTCAGCTCACTCGCCAACAACTCAAATGACTGGATCGGTCAGAAATAATAAAAAATTTCAAGAATGTCTATTTAAATAACGTTTTGAATTCCTTGTTTTAAAATAACAGCATTTCCTGCAATAATTAACATTAATTATAACAGAGCATTTTCCGTATCCTTCAACAGATTAGATACTTTTATAATTACCGTGATGATTCTCGGTTACGATACCGTGACGGAAAAAATATAATAAACATACGTTCCTCATCGTTATGCAGCTCTTTATTACACATAAACATTGCGAATTTATAGATATATTTAGTGTTAACAGTGAGGCAACTTATTTCGATTTTGTCTGCTAATAATTCACTTTTATTATATTTGTTCTTTTCATCAAATCTTCTCCCATCCGAAACGTTACCAGTAATTTATATCCTGATTTTATTATTTTTTACTGTTCTATTTGCAGTAATATACGCATTCAATAATTGTTTGTTTATACCTACTAACTAGCTCTTATACATTGCACTTTATTTTATTTCAATGTGTATATTTTTAGCTAAATAGTATTAGTTTTTTAAAAGTAGAATTCGTACTATTTTATTATATACCTTGCGAGTGATTGCATTCTTATTTATTCTGTTTTATTAGTTTTGTGACACACATAATTAATATTTGGAGTATAAATTTCCTTCTATTCATGTAAAAGCCCACTAGGGCGTAAATAAATATAAATAAATTAATTAAATAATGGTGATACAAAAGATGAGATACACAAAATACGTGTGTCTGTTTCTTCCAAAGTACTACTTTTGTTTCATTTTCTTTGATACATGCAAGGGAGACATACGATAATGATTGTTTGTTTCCTTTGGGGGGGTGCAGACATACGTTCACCGTTTGTCTCATTTTCGAATGTGTGTGAGAAAGAGCTGCAGCATTATATGTTAGAATTTTTGAAAATCACTCACACGTTAATATTATCGTTGTAACTATATTCCATAGTTTTAAAATGATTGTCACGCTAGTGATATGAGTGTGAAAGAGATGTAAGAAAATTATGTCTTTTTTCCTTTGGGGGAAACAGTCAAGGAACGTATGTTTATTACCTTTCTTATGAGGTACCGTTACCTTGAATAGTCACGGTAATTATAAAAGCGTCTTATTGAATATAACGGAATATATTACAAATTGCTAGAACTTCATTCTTAGTTTATTATTCTCCGAGTTAGTAATTTTCATTTGTTGTTCTAACCGCTTTTGCATTTATACGTTCAACAAAACCTTTTCAATCTTTTTAAATAAAAAAGATAAATGGAACTTATTTGAAGATGCAATACAAAATAGCAAGAACTAAATATAAACGTAGTTGTTTATCAAAGAATACAATTTCATTTCCTTGGATCTTTGAATTGACAATTTACATCTGCTATTGAAAACGCAATTCCATTTCCTGCATAAACTATATTTATTTTCAAAACATAACGTTTTCAATCTCCTTCAATAGAAAATATTTTCATTGATATGCATTCCATGTTTTGTATCATTGACGGCCTCCGTTTTAGAGGGGTAAGGCTCGTACTAGCAATACGAAGGTAGTGGGATCGAATCCCGGCATGGGCAAAAAAAAATATTTGATTAAGTTGTGTTATTTCACAATTAATTTCTTTAAAATAATAATATAGTATATTTGCGTCACGTACCAGAGTAGGAGATACTCTCGGTCCCGAAACGCTTTTAAAGTGGTACACAAAGAGAGTAGAACGTCGTACAACGATTTCCTGACACTCCCTGCTTCATCCACATTAATAATACACTGTCTCGTTCATACTCTTCAATCTCGATTTACTTCGTCGCGTCATGTCTTCCTTGGAGGTCCCCAATTTTGTTTTTATCAACTTGTTTATAATTTGAATATGATATATTCCACAATAAAACGTGTTATTTGTGTTTACCTAAAATAATGAATATTGTTTTTGATTTAGTCTCATATTATTATTTATATTATATTCATTTCTTTCATATCTCAAACAAATTTATTATAATTACTTTCATATCTCACATGCCCATATTACGAATTTATTGCTGCGCTAACAAAAGTTATGAACCATTAAATTAAACGTCAATAAAGCGAAATATATCGACATCCATTCAACTGTAATATAAATAAAAATAATTCGCCGTCAGCTGTTCCCAGAATTACGGAAATTGGAAAGAAAAAAGAAATACCTACATAATATTGTAGGTGTATCATATGTAAAAGAATTTCCTCCAATACATCTTCGCAAGAATTATGGGTTTGGTTGAAACCTCGTGCAAAGAAGTAGATAAACTGAAACTTTGCAAAATCCGTCCGGCGCTATCGTCATCTTATTTTGTCGATTAGGTAAGAAAGAACCCACCGAAGAAAAGCACCTTTATTTACTTACTTTCTATTTTTAATAATCCATTTATCTTTGTAAAAAAAGAGTTCTTAAGTATCATTATAAGACTAAAACTGGTAAAAAGAAACGCTGACAAGCTAAAATCAAAACTTTGCATACAGCCTTTTTATGCAAGATCATCGCAATGGGGTTAAATAAAATATGTAATTTTGAAACGACCATAAAGCAAAATATTAATTGAATAACTATAACTCTTCGCTGATTGCGTTTTTTGCGGCAAAAAGTCTGTACTTGTTCCTTGTTCTACTGGTAAGTCAACGAAATGTGCTCCTTGGAAGCAGTCGTACATTCAAACAGCAGTCCTACATTCGAGCAGCAGTCCAACATGGTCGGTCTCCGTGGTCGAGGGTAAAGACTCTCAACTTGCAATCCGAAGGTCGCAAAATCGAATCTCGGCATGGGTAAATAAATATTTGTGTTATTTTACAATTAAATTTATTTAAAACATATATATAGTATATTTACAGCAAGTTCTACCATTCAGAATTGAAACTTTCCTCCCCGTCTCCTTCCCTTCCCCGCTACCAATCGGGGATGCCATAGTTTCACTGGATCCAGATAATAACAGCTGGGACTCTTGTGAAGTATTCACATAAAAAAAAAATATATATATATATCGAGTGCGGTTCACACACGGTAGAAGCGAAACTTTACCAAAAACAATCTCAACCAACCCTTTAAAAGTGTGGTCATAATCATACGGCTAATGAGCGCAGACTTTGCGTCATTTCCGTTTCATATCTCAACCAATAGGAGCCTTTAAAAGTGTGGTCATAATCAAAAAACCAATGAGCGCAGACCTAGCGTCATTTCCATTTCATATCTCAGCCAATATAATCAAAGCGGACAATGAGCGCAGTTTGATGCTTCGCAGGTGCTGTGATGCATCATTTCCGTTTCATCCGAATTCCAAATCACATCGAGGCTAAAGAAGCTTCACTTCAAAAAACGAATATTCGAACAGCAGTCCTACATTACGAACCAAACGCGTGTCCTACATTTATATATGAATCGTACATAATCGCCATTGACATTTACCGCGTGGGAACGAGTTGTTTATACGAATCGCGTTTGTCCTCTACAGCGTAGGTTTGCCATATCTACATTCGTCGTTATACCTGAGTTCCGCGTATGTTGCTTATTGCAACTTCAGAAAACATATTTTCACAAACTTTATAGTTAAAATACTGAACGATGAACACATTAATAGAATCAACAACGTTTTTAAACAACCCCTAAATCATAATTTGCTCATGGATATAAATATATTGTTTAATACGCATCTATGCAGGCAAAATTAAAATCTATAAATGTTTACCTACATAATTTGTTTAGTCACGAACTCAGCGAGTTTGTTTTTTGCAATATTGAAAGTAATGAAAAGTTAAACAAAGGAAATAAAAATAACACACATCATCCAGCAAAGTTTTCAAGCCGGCAAACAGGACTTTTATACAACATGATATTCCCTCTCCAGCTAACACGTATCTCCATACTAAATTAATTAATTTCATACAGTGTCACGGCTTACCCACAACATGTACAGGACACATTACATGTCGTAAGTATACACACGGTACAGTGTACACTTAGTTTTTGTCTTCATTTTATTATGTAGCCGGCCATTCTGAGCAGTTCGCCTAAAGACACATTTCGCGCGACCTTTAATGGAAGCCATAGATCATGCAAAATGTCAACACACGTACGCACACACAGCATAAGGGTTGCGGCAAAGCCAACACAAGACGAACACAATACATATTAAAAACTTGACACCCTCACATAATACCAGCACACACAAACGGTGACATAATACGTGCCTATATGTACACATCACACATTCAAACCAGTTTAGAAACTGTTCCATGACACGTCAATCTCAAATTTGTATAATTTTCTGACTGAAACTGCTCTCCTTAATTTACATAACATTTTGCATGAGAGATGTTTTAAATCAAAATATATTTATCGTAATCATCATTTTATTTCCCCATGGTCATAATAATTATTTCATTCACATTAATAAATGACATGTCTTTCTAGAGCGTTTCCATCTTCTTATCTGTAGGTATATGTTGTGGTGAGGCTCCTTTGTTTAAGGTTTTATTTTAAAAATATATATATAAAGCGCAATTTTTTAAATTGTAGGTGATTTGTAGAGACTTCAGAATATTCCCATTGGTGAATTATATTTAGATGAGACTCGAAGCGAAACAATTGGTTCCATTTCCTTACCTTCAAAAAGTCCAATTTGACCTCTAACCCTCTAACGCCCAACGACCGGAAACTACCAAATCCGATCCCCGCGCACTGGTATTTGTGTGATAGAACGCATTTTATGTGTTTAACACTATAATTATTATCAAGCAATGGCACCTCGCATTTTTCATGGGTCTGGTAGTAAATATTTATGATAATAATAATAACAATAATAGGGCTAGCCGCTAGCCAAATGATCGAATTCATAAGCAGAGAACAGTACCAGAGCATATGGTACTACTCATTACAACTGATTGTGCTGAGATGTACGCAAATAGTGCATTAATGCAGCGTGTTCGTAGTAATTTTGCAAAACGCATCAATTTGTCCATGCCTAAGCCCATTGAACATGACAATGATTTCAAATTCACATCTAATACATGTGTTGTTTCGTATTGTATTGGAAATTATATTTATGTTGGGTTGCTACCGTCATACTATTAACCCAATTCCTACCGACCTAATCATTGTATCCTTCTATGTGGAATACAAGAAAACAAAAATGTTATTATTAAAAATCGGTATCGTTTGTTCTGAGAACAAAAAAAACAGGCATTTTTCTAACTAGTGAAATTCGTTGTCAATTAATCGTATTTTTTTATGTGAGTACCGCACAATTATCAATTTGGGAGGCGGTTTGGGAAACATTTATTGGATAACCAACACCTCTGCCATAGGTCACCCCAAGTGGTTTTGTGATTTAGCAGGGGTGCCCTGGTTCATAAAGGCGAGGTTTGTCCTGGTCTTAGCGGCAGATAAGTCTGCCCACAAAGTGCACGGCAGGCCGGATCGGGAGAGTCTGGTTGAGGAAGACGTTTTAGCCTTTCCAGCAGGACTCTCGAAAAATTGCCTTGCACCGCAGTGAAAGGCATGGATTCATACGTCTCGTACCCACCCCTCATACTTTCTTCCTTCCAAGAACTTCCTCTCCTTCCTTTTCTGAAAATACCCTAAACACAGCATCCCCAAAGATGACACAGGCCCTGAGGGGAATTATTTTCCTCCTGGCCTTCTGTGTGGAGCTAATGAAAAAAAAACTGCTGCCAAACGTCCGGAGCCAGTGTGGCTATGATATTTTAAATTGGGGTATTTTCAAAAACTATGAAATGGTTCCAACTTCCAACTTTCAACGTGGTACAACGTCATTACGACATAGAAAACGCCAATGTCTGGTAAGATGGCTGTCACCAACGTTGCCCGGCGTGACGTCAATGCCGCCGAATTCACGAATAAAATCGAACATGTCATTTTGGCGGGAAATCGAAAATGGCACATTTTATATCGTCGTAGAAAAATTTTTCGTCTGCATAAACATTTTAAAAAATAACTGTTCGTTTTTCTTTCTCATTTTTTCCGGGAATAAAATAAAACAGTGAAAATACCCTATTTGGGTAAGTAGTGAGGCTGAATGGCAAGGGGAAGGAAATGGGGAAAGGGAAGGAAATAGATAAAAGGAAGATGAAACCTGGATATTTAGATTTGGTTACCGAACAAGTCTAAAGCCACGTCTGGATTCTGAAAGATGATTTATCACCAGAACGATACTTAAAATATCTGTTTTAATGTATTATTTTAAATAAATAAAACAAAATAATCATACCGATGATGACATCGATAGGCAAAGAAGAGCTCTCAGCGTAAAAGCAAACATGCTCCGCAGAAGATTCCGTCTTTGCAGTACCGCTGTAAAAAGGACGCTCTTCCTTTCCTTCTGCGCAACGCGGTATACGTGCGAACTCTGGGCAAACTACAAAAAGAGTAGTATAGAAAGACTCCGGGTTCCGCATAGTGTTTAGTCTCCCCAGATATTGCAGCGCTTCCCGGATGTTCATGGAGGGGCGAGTGCCCGGCTATGCAGCCATTATTACATCCAGGGAATGAGGGAAAGGATTAGCAGCTCTGGAAATATCCTCGTCATGGAAGCCCGCCTCAGTCCATTATCCAGCATTAATGCACCCAGCTTTACAATATTTTATGTATGGAATAAACATTTTTTTTACGTTAACTCCACACAGGAGGCCCTGAGGAAAATAATTTCCCTCAGGGTCTATGTCATCTGGGATGCTATGTGGAGGGTCTTTTTGAGGAGAGGAAGGAATGAACATTGGTCTTGAATAGACCCATGTTGTAGGAAGGAGGAAACACAGAAGCCGGTAAATCATTCCACAGCCGAGCTGTTGAACACAAGAACAAGTCGAAGAAATGACTCGTTCTCATGTGACAAATGTCAACTGTGTACAAATGTTGGACACGCGTTTGGCGTGTTTCCCGACTATGCACCGGTGCCGAAGGGATCAATGATGCTAGTTCCTCGGAGCATCTTCCATTGTAATACCGGTAGAACAAGGATAGCATTCCCACCCGACGCCTTTGCTCTAAAGATTGCAATCCGTTTGTTAAGATGGGAGAATCTATCAAACGGACCGCCCGTTTCTGCACAGAGTGGAGGGTATTTTTCAGGTATTTTAGAGCTCCAGACCAGAGGTGGCTGCCAAATTCAACCGTGTAGCAGTTGTGTACTATTAAAGTATCTGCGGGCCCTGTACAGTACGCCCAGTTTTTGGGAGGCTAACTTTACTCTGGCTTCGATGGAGCCCCCATACCTGAGCTGGTCACTTAGGGTTACACCAAGCATATCAATGGAGGGCCTGTTCGGAAGATTGCTTCCGTTGAAAGAGACTAGATTTTCATTTCGATCCCTTTTAGACGTAATCAGACAAGATTGAGTCTTTGAAACATTAAATTCAACGAGATTATTTTTACCCCAAGAGAAAACACTCTCGAGGGAACCGTCCATTCTTTGCTTCAAAGCCCTATGATTATATTATTATATCAAATCTATGTATTATTATTATATCAAATTTTTTTGCACATGCCGGGATTTGAGCCAGCAACTTACGGATTTGATTGAACAACTCGATAACAGAGGTCTCAAATGTAGGTCATATTAATCTATTGTTTATTGTATACAATTATCTTTTTGTTTTAGGTGGGAATTGAAGCATCGGGTTTAGTCATTAGTTCATTTTTCCTTCTAACCCTGTCATCCTAGTAATCATCTACACACTTATACACTTCTGTAATGCTGACTCTGACATGGCCCGACGCACACATTTTGTTCCGTTACCCTGCCTCGGGCGTCCCCGATTTCTTCTACCATTGACATTCGCATCGTATATTCTCCTAATACTCCTCTCATCGTTCACCCGCTCTACATTCCCAAACCATCGAAGCGTTCCTTTCTACTAATCTTAGTCATTATACTAATATCAGTCTTGCATTCTTTGCTAATCACCATGTTTCCGATACGATCGTACTTGGTTTACCGCACGTAGGATTCATGGATCTCATTTTTACTTTCTTCCTTCCTCTACCAGATTTATGCTCCACTGCCATTAAATTATATAATCAATAATCTATTTTTAGTAATTTATTTTTAATTTGAAATAATTAAGGTTTTCTACGGTCGGCGCGACAGTGTGCTTTCAAATTTATCACCACTAACTTTTGAGTGCAGTGACACGGCTGAATTGCGCGGTCATTTCACAAAATGCATTGCTTTAAGTATTATGTACGTTGATCGACTCTCTTTATTCTAAATCACTGCCCTCGTGTCGGTAACAGAGTTTCATTACCATATGACTCCTTCACATTCTAATGCCTTTTGTAAATGGCTCAGATGCAGAGTCGCTCTTCCAGAATGAGCGCAATCCACCGGGGGCGGATGTGGGCACTCAGGTCCTCACACCAGCCTACGGCCCCCACCTCCCGGAGTAAAGCTTTCCAAGGCACTTAAGCAGAACTCGATTGACCCCATATCGCCTGCCAGCGCCCGATAGCGCGAAGTGCGAGCGCGCCAAAACGAATTTCAGAGAATTTGCGAAAAATCCATTCGCGTTTATTATTTGGTGTTTTACGAAAAGTGCGAAGGGTAAACCAATTATTTGAATCCGGTTTGAATGATAAATTAAATCGCTTTATGGGATTAGTCACATTAGAACATGCTTTTCGAATTTTTATTGTGAAACAACGCGGCGTTTTTTTTTATGACAGCACTCTAGTTTATTCACAATGAAATTATTCATCGGAAGCAATAAATAAATAACGCGTATAACAAAAAAATTCGAGTGCAGTTAACACCCGGTAGAAGCTAAACATTACCAAAACAATCTCAACCAATGAAGAACCAAAGAGCCTTGAAAAGTGAGGTCATAATCAAAGCAGCCAATGAGCGCAGACCTAGCGTATTTTCCGTTTTATATCTAAACCAATAGGAGCCTTGATAGGAGTTTGATGCTTCGCACGTGCTGTATGCGTCATTTCCGTTTCATCCGAATTCCAAATCACAACGGGGCTACAGATGTTTCACTTCAAAAAACATAAAGAATAATGCAACATCAAAATGATCAAAACAAAGCGAGAGTGCTTTAGACCACACAACTGAAGTAAAACTTCTGCTCCATCTATATGATAGGAAGAGAGAAAGAAAATGTGCGCGCGCACTGCTCTCTCTTGCTCCTATAGTGTAATACAAACAATAGGCCTGCACGGTGTAACGTAACTGGCTATGAGAGAAAGAGAGATAGAAAATGTGTGCTCGCACCTCTCTCTCTTGCCCCTACAGTAATATACGAAGCGTTCGCCTCGCTTCTCGTAACGCTCTCGTCACGCATTACCCCCAAAGAAAAATCAATCAATCATTTCAAACGCAAAAGTGTTTTTTTTGTGAATAATTTTAAAGAAATTAAAAAGATAATCAATGGAAAAATACATTTTTTAGTAGTTCACACTCACATTTTCACAAAGTAATTATCAAATTTATTTCAATTTATGCAGAGCATATTTTTTATAATGTATTTATAATGTAAACCAATTCGTAGTAAAGATTAATCTAAAATGGCGATTTAGCATTAAGCTTCGCCTTAACAGCGATGTCCACCCGCCGTGAGCTCCGTTCTTATATATAACTTTTTCGATGAATGCTGTACGAGTAAGAGTGAGAAATTGCAACAGAACTGGCAATAATTAATCAATAATTTTGAAAAAATCTTACACAACTTTATTAAATGAAAAACTTTGGAACGGTCTTGCTAATGGACATAGCAGAGCATATCTTCACATTCTAATGCCTTTTTTATTGAAAATGTATTTTCCAACCAGAAAAGTTTCGATACAACTTGGATATGCCTATTTTTATTTGTAAGTGCATGTAATTAAAATTATTAATATAATTTTTTTTTTTTAAATAAAATTTTATAATAGGTATTATTATCAAGTTATGCAAGTATCTTTGTTTTTATTTTTGTTACAGCTGTTTTGGCTTACAAGGCCATTTTCAAACTGTGTCAAATTGACCCTGTAAGAACTTGATTAAATTTAATTTAAATAAAAAAAAATATAAATGAAATGGAGTTCTATGAATTAAACACAAAAACAATTGTAATTAACAACAAATTATATGTTAGTCTTCAAGAACTAGGTACCTACGCGAGTAAACCACCAATTGATCAATATTAATGACCGTATTGCAAAATAGTGGTAGTTCGAATGGGACCACTAACCGCTCTAACAAATTCCGTTGTGTCCAATATCCATGACAGACAGTTTGTAGACATATTTAATTGAAAGCCTGCAATGAGTCGAATCGTTCCGTGTTTTCAGCCAAAACTGAACGTTAAGATCTAGCATGAATCAAAACTAAGTAAACATTTTCCCTTTGCAGAAGATGATTGTTCTTTTCAATTTATCCGACATTTTTAGATTGAGCGTTTACAATGCCAAGGGACATATCAAATTAATGTACTTAAAATTTCAAAATAAGTAATTAACCAAACATTTTCAAGTCCATTATAGGTCCCACCGGAGTTTTTTGTAGCCAAATATTTATACATATCCCATGACCTAAGGGTTATGTCCCGTGTATGTTCTAAAAATAGACCATTATCCCTTGCTTCTTAGTGCGCATGCGTCAAAAACCGGTAGGGAGTCATTTAAAATAAGATCCTCAAAATTCACTTTACATGAGTTATACGAGTTACATGAGTTATACGTGCACCGTCGTGTAGATCTTGAGGTGCTATAAAAGGAAAGCGGAGCATATAAACGTAAATTATGCCCAGTGACGAATGAAAAATGTATAGATATACTACCCACACCTTTTTTATCGCACTTATATTGAGATTTTTTGCACAAAGAGTAAGGTTGACTTCACTCTTCGTTGAGCGCTTAGCGGAGTTTAATCAGTGCAAGTACGAAAATTGCTAGAATCTTTTTAGCATTCCACTGATTTTAAACTACGATCGTCCCTAGTGGTGAAATTGTGGAAAATATTATGCATTTGAGATAGCAATTGCTCAATTGGACCAGTAAATGTTACATTGCTTAACAATAATATTATTCATATTATCGCTCTGGCGAAAGACTATCATTTAGAATCGAAACGTTGCTTGAAGTGGCTTTAATTGTATTTAGTAACCAGATCTGAACAGCCGGTTAATTTTCTACCTTCTTCTTTCCCATCTTATTCACATTTTCAATCACTTCGGTCTCACATCAAACCCCAGTTGGGAATAATATAGTCCCACTGGCTCTAGACAGCTGGGAGCCGTTGGGATTCTTGGGTGATAACCACATTTAAAAATAAAATCAAAAAAAAAAGTAAATTTTATCAGCTAACTGAATTTTTGAGGACGTAAATTTTGTTTCAATGGTCTTATACCTATTTATCTTGTAATATAAAACAGAGGGGCATTGTTTGTTCTTCTCAGGAGATAGAAATAATTGGTAAGGAAAAGTCTGAATGCTTCCAAAGCTAAGTAAACAGCACAACACAGAGCCAACACGTCAATTTCCTCAGTTTATTTGCTACTGGTTACTTCCTTTAAGCCAAGTTTACACTGAGGGACATGCCGCAGCACATTTTGTGGTACACAAGAAGGTGCATGTTGCATGGAAAATCTTGGAACAATGCCTGGACTTTTCGCCTGTAGGCGCTTTTTTAAGGCGAAATAAGCATTCGAGAGTACTTTACACCCCACTTGGAACCATATATTAAGAGAATTTGAATTATAACATGGCTGGAGGATGTTGGCGCAGATAAATTGAACCTAAATCCACTTTTCTTTTGGGAATTTGGATAAAATCAGAAAGTGCAATTCACATACGTTAGAAGTGAAACCTTCAGAAAACCAACGTGGATGAGAGAGTGTGGAGGCTACAAAGCACCGCATAAAGAGGAGACCGATTTTACTATCTCATTCTCCCGTAGGCTAAATCCTATAGATGTATGTGTTTGTCTCTTTTTATTGTCGCTGTTTCGCTTCACCGAGTTTCAAATGACAATGGTTTTAAAGAAGTTTTCAATTCAAGAACATAGGAGGAGAATATGAGCGCAGATAAATTGGACCTAAATTCACTTGACTTTGGAGAATTTGGATTATAACATATATGGAGGATATTGGCGCAGAGAAATTTGACCTAAATTCACTTGACTTTGGAGAATTTGGATTATAACATAGAGCAGGGGTAGGAAACCTGCGGCCCACGAGGCCTTTTTATGCGGCCCGCGGGCACTTTTGGTGCGGCCTGCTGAAAGAACCACAAAAAATTACACAGAACGGGATGGGTTTTTCACGGTGTTTCAGATACATTTTTAAGACGTTATTACAAAATTGTTACTAGCAAGTTGTTTAGATACCAATAAAAACGTTATAAAACCTCCCATCTTACTTTTATTTTAATTCGTTATTATGAAACGTTAGCGAAATTCCATCGGAAAAATTAATTTTCTTGATCGGGACAGTTCCGAAATTTTAGGATTGATAGCAACTCTATTTGGAGGGGAATCTTAGGCAGTCTGTCATAAAAATTATTTTCTAGTCATCGTTGCGGAAGTAAAGTGGATAATAAATCAATAAAATCCTATTAATGACAACAACGAAGAAAAGAAAAGTTGAAGTTGAGTGAAACGTGAAATCATTTTAAACTAAATTAAGGCTTGGAAAGTAACTCGAAATGAATAACACAACGTATTTTCCAACACTGCAAGGACAACAGCCTTCTACATAATTTGAATACTCTGGTAATTGCGCGAAATTAAGTGAGGCATTTAATGAACGATTTATGGACGTGAAAAGAGAGTAAACGGATTTGAACATATTTGCTACACCGTTTAATGTCGAACCATCGAATGTGCCTGATAATCAGCAGCACGAAATTATTCACAAAGCGATGATGAACTAAATGCTAGATATAACAATCTTGCCAAATAAAGTCAGGAATCACTGGTTATATTAAGTCAAGCACGTCCCTTAACATTTTGTATATAATACAAACATTAATGCGATTATAATTGCCACACTTCTGTGATAAAAAAATCACTTCACGAAATTTATTGTAATTAGTTAAATAAATATAAACTATATTGCGGACAATAAATATGCTACAAAATGTAAAAAAACCATTTACGTAATCAGAGTACAACTTTATTTAAGCTGGTTGACTAGTAGACTCCTATGCAGGTTCATTCTAAAGGTAAAACCAATCTTGTGTTCACAATGCAAATTCCTGTTGCGGATTAATCTGCTAACCATAACGCACTTCGAAGGTAAAACCATATTGGTGTTCCAGGTGCAATATTAATTAAAGCTGGGGACTCACAATCCAATTCACTATGACAGAAAAAACAGTTTTGTGTGTGAATGCAATGAAAAAATTTCATGTGTGGTTTCGTCTGCTTACGCTTTTTGTAGAAACCCGTTCTCGTTTTCGAAGTTCCAGTTCTGAGAGAACCAGTTCTGTGTTTAGAATGCAACGAAAAAGTTTCAGGTGGGGTTTTATCTCGCTAACGTTTTCTTAGAAACCATTCTCGTGTGTGAAGTGCATAAATATAAATGTGTGAAATGCATAAAAATACAGTTATAAATTTGTAGTTGCATATGTGCTGCCAGTATTGGAGGAAAGCAATTTCACATTCTGAGTATAGTTTTAATTCCCCACGTACAGATTCAATCCGTAATTAAAACCAGTTCTGTGTTAAGAATGCAACGAAAACGCATCAGGTTTCATTTCATTTGCTGACGCATTTCTTATGTTGGAAGTGCATTTATAAAATTCTAGTTTCTTACTTTATGCTGCCAGAATTAGAGTAAAGCCATTTTCATGTTCTGAGTGTAGTGCATTTTGACGGAAACAATTATCGTGTTCAAAGTGCAGTTATAAAATTCTGGTTGCAGACTATGTATATGCAGCCAGAATCTCAGGAAAATCATTTGCACTTCGGTAATTGCCAATTTAAAAAAAAAAACATTTTTTTAATACGTGAGATGCGTGGTAAAGCAAAATTATGAAACAATGGAATAAATACACGATTTTTTTTTAGTTGTGGTGCAATGGTGACTTGACCAAGAGATCAAAATACAAAATAAACAATCGCAAAACGCCAAAACACAAAACAACATCGAAGCCCTGATATTGACATTGTGTCAACAAATATTTTCAAAATAATAAAAATTTCGCTCCACATTTTCATAATAACGTTGCTTCCAACTAGAACTGCCGTGTATGTTTTGTTGGTTTTACTCAATTCCCAAAACATATTCCATCCATTCTTTACATTAAATGTCCCGTTTTATGGCAAATTTTGTTTTTCTGTTACAATTTTATCAGGAATCCAAATTTCCACACAAATGAAAATGTTTTAACACTTACATTATTTTAGCAAAAAAATCTATTCACACGAATATTTCCAAGCTAATAAAAATTCGTTGTATGTGCCCTATTACTGTAGGAAAATTTGAGTGCCTGTGTTAGTAACGGATATTGCCTCGAAAAGGAAAAAAAGGCAACTTTTACGCTTGCTTTATGTTTTATTTATTTAGGGTAAAAATAATGTTATGTTATTTCTTATATCCACAGATAAAGGTTTTTAATAGTGTTATTATGGATCTCATAAACAAAAACTCACTCCGTGCCGTACATAAAACACATGAAATGATGGAAGTGCTCCTGTGTGGTTCGGGGAACTCGTACCCCTGGGGAACGGAGAACGATATCACTTGTGCTCTTGGAAAAATTACAATGAGTCTGTTTTGTTTCTTATTCGAATAAAAAATATGGACATCACGAAATAAATCTGCGACGACTTCCGTACAAGGTTTTAAAACGTTTTTCTGTCCGAAACCGACTCCAATCAGCGATATTATTTCGAAATACGCCCGATTATATAGGATTGATTACAATGATTTTTACAAGCGATTTCTGACCTGTGATGCCGTGCTGCTAGAACGAGACGAAGTGCTTATCACGTGACCCGCTAGGCTGTACCCGATAACTCAGTGGCGACGTGTGATGGAATTATATTTTTATTGTCTTTTAATTTTAAAAAAATAGACAGCAAAATAACATTTACATGTTTTACTCCAAATGTGCTCAGGAATCGCTGGTTAAAATCATTATTTCTACGTCACTGCATATAATGTTCATAGAAATTCACCATCCCTCTTTACAACTATTGAAATGATTAGTAAGATAAAGTTTTTTTGTTAATTCTTACGGACTTTTCACGGATTTTAGTGTTAGGACGAAATTACGCAGGCTTGACAAATGGACTGGATTTCAAATGAACTAAATTAAAAGCGGATAATTCAAAAATATTTGAATTAAGTTAAAATTTTAGAGCCTTCTAAATATATTTCACAATTGAAAAAAAAAACAAACTTATGTTAGTTTTTTGACTTGTGTAGTTCTCTCAATATTGTTCATGTGTAATTCTGTCCTCGGGTAATTCTGGCAGTGTAACATTGGTACGCGATATTCATGCCTATTTAATTTCGTAATTCGTTTGGATGCGAACAGCTGTCTTTAATTACTTCGTTAACTGGAATTATCGCAGATTAAAAATATATTTTAAGACTGAATTTTTTGATCTTCCACAATTGGTTCGATTAATCCTTTATGCACAATCCAATATAATCCAGTATGCACAAATAATGTAGGTAATCAAAGATTAACAAATTAATTAGAATAATAATAATACATTTTTTTTATTTCAGTTATTTGTTCGTTTAAGTTTACGAATTTCTAATTAATTGTAATATTTCAGATCGCAACTTATTAATTATAATATTTCATATTCACTATATTTTTTCTAGTTTTATGTAGCTCCTACAATACATCTTTAACTTTCCAATTGGTGTGGACTTTAAAGTTTCTGGTAGCGTGTTATATAACTTTACACTTCCTTGTACAGAAAACTGTTCTGCGTATTGGCTTTGTCCTTTTTTGAAGCCTGATTTCCTTGCACGTCCTTGTGTTATGTCTGTGAATGTCATGGTTGTATACAATTTTATTTGAGAAGTATTTTGGTAACATGTTGTTTAACATTTTGTAGATAAATATCATCGTGTTCAAGGTCAGCATCTGTTTCACGGTTAACCAATTTAGTTCCTTTAATATTTTAATTATTCTTGAAAATCTATTTCGTCGAAGTATTATTCTCATCGCCCTGTTTTGGAGAATTTGTAACTTATTTTGTTCTCTTTCATTACGTAGGATAAGGATACTTAAGCAGTAGTTGAAGTGTGGAGCAATAATTGAATTGTAAATGGTGATTGCAGTTTTTCTAGAAATTTTTGGCCGAATTTTTCCCAAACAAGATATCTTTATAGAAATAAAAATATTAGTTTTAATGACGTTTATTGTTTAAAAAACCAATATGTTTTGTGAGCAATGCTTACTTTTTTTTTTTACATGAGCTCCACACGGAAGGCCCTGGGGAAAATAATTTCCCTCAGGGCCTGTGTCATCTTTGGGGATGCTATATGGAGGGTTTTTGGAGGAAAGGAGGGAAAGGAGAGTTCTGGGAAGGAAAAGAGTTTAAGGGGTGGGTAGGAATCTGGGGTTCAGTGTGTCTTGGTCATCCGCCTCCAAGACCTAGACAAATCTCACCCCATGAACCCGGGCACCCCTGCTAAATCACCAAACGTAGCGAACCACTTGGGGTGACCTATGGCAGAGGTGTTGGTTATCCAATAAAGGTTCACTAAAGATTCACAAAAGCATTACTTACGAAACGTGTTGGTTTTTTAAACAATAAACGTGGTTTAAACTAAGTATTCAATTAATTTGAAATTAAAATTGTTGTGTTTGAAGAAGTGAAAAATATTATTCTAATGGAAAATATAAGATCAGAGACAGCCATTCAGAATCTAAACTAATATGATAAGTAGATATTTCCCGATAATTCTAACCTAGCCATTCTACTGCACTTATCCATTTTCCTTCCGCCAAAGAACTTCTTACCGGACTATGATTCAATTCAATTGAATGGATAGTTTTCCAATTTTAAAATTCTAAAGACTGGGAACTGTACTAAAAAGGTAAAGAATGTCAGACGAGGGAAACGGTCAAACGTTTTCCTAGGAGCCAGAACTCGATATGTCACGACACCTGATGGTGCCTATTCAATGCCGTGAAGGACCTCTATGATAATGTGCTCTGAACCTTTCAGCAATGAATTTCAGGAATTCAACCGAAAGTAAAAGCCCTAAAGAAAACTTGTTTAAAAAAGTGGGACAAATTTTGAGCTGAGAAATAGACTTATTTTATTTACGTGCTCCGTATTGAGGTAGACGTTTATTCCTTTAAACTTTCATTCTATAGATTAAGCCATACTGTATTTTATTCTATAAAATGATTAGAGAACTATCACCATACAAAATTATTATCAACATTGCCTTTCTTGAAAGTCTCCATCAAGGTTTCGTGATGAGATATATTTCCAAGTTTTTTTTTCGAAACCGCTCCATTTTACCCTTTCCCCTTTCGCATTTTCTTAAGGCTCACTACTCAATACGTTTCCTTGGTGTAGATGTAATTGATCAACTGTTTCTAAACAGAGATGAGTAGTACTCATTGGGCGTGATACATCTACAATATTTTAAATGCATTTCATAAAACCTCACCGAAGGCAATAAAGATGTGTGTCAATTACAACTACCTCACGACCTTCCTCCTCCTCTTCTCCTGGTACTCGCCATTGTTTTCAGTCTCAACTATTACTTTCACCCAACATATCATAATTGCGGATAAAATATTTGGATTAGTTTTATAATTACATAAAATTATGGCAAAATTCAGCAACTTCATTAAATTGTGAAACTGGCTCCGGGTAGGTAGTATATCCTTCAGAATGGTATTCTTAAAAAGCTTTATTACTGTCTACCTGCGACTGACCATCATCATCAACTCACTAGTGATCATATCAATGTCTTGTTCAACTTGAATGAGTAAATTACTGTTATGAATTTTAACATTTTTTAATCTTTTGTTATCTTCGTATTATTGAAGAAAAGTTATTGAAATGATAACTATTCTTTTCTCTGAACAAATTGGCTTCTAATGTAATCCGGATGAACGATGTCGTGTCTAATTGCTGCCTGGCTTAATTGTTCCATGAGAACATGCAATTTTTTTGAGAAAGGATAATCATTCTATTACTTTTTCAAAACATGTACAACTTTTAATCAAATACATTTATTAGTAAATCCGCAAATTATCGAAAATAATAAGTAAAATGAATAGCTGAAAGCCATTCAATAAATCTTTATGGTTACTTCAAAAAAGATGAAGTATGAATATTTTTCTACTTTTGAAATGTATTGAAATGTCAATCAACATGCTACTTTTTTAACATTCTGGTTTTTTCCTTGATGCATGTATTGATATTGTGGTCCAGATATAACTACTAAAAATATGTAAAGGTTTTGATAAGTTATGAAATGTTATGTAAAATCTCGGGTTTATGTCTAATACCAGGAGTCGAGAGTTGCAGGCGGTGAGTTCTGAGTTCTGGGTTTACACAGCGAGCAGGCAAATAATATCACTGTAATTTAATCACCACAAGAGCATTGCGCAGTTGCAAGATTCAACAACTACTGTTAATTCGTTGGGCCCTAATCTCCAAGATTTGCAGATGGCGTTCCTGAATCTGAATATGACAAGTTTAATTCTGTTTACACGTTTTTATACATTTTTACACAGGTCGGACTTTTTTTGAATAACAAGTGAACGTGTTTGGAATTCATGTACGAAGCGAACGAATGGTATGAAAGGCGTGCTGTGTGTCAAAAGCTCTATTTTCCTTTACACCGCCATAGGATTACTAACGAAGATATTTAAATATAATACTGATATTCTTGGAATCTATATATTATTTTGTACATTGTACTAGTTCAAATAAAATTGTCGTTACACAACAATTATTACATTATTTTCTTGAGGTTATTATTTTTGCTTGCGTTATTCAATGGGACTATAGCGACGACCTCCGTAGTCCAGTGGGTAAGACTCTTGACTGACAATCCGGAGGTCGCGGGTTCGAACCCGGCATGCGCAAATAAATTTTATTTGATTAATTTGTGTTATTTCACAATTAATTCATTTAAAATAATATATAGTATATTTGCGGCATGTTCCAGAGTGGAAGATACTATTAGTATCGCCCTGGTGTAAGACCACCATTCAGAATTGAAACGTTGCTTGAAAATGGCTTTAGCCGTGTTTGGTGATCAGATCTGAATAGCCAGGTACTTCCCAACCTTCCTCTTCCCCACCTCCTTCCCCTCCCCACTACCTTCAGCCTCACAACATACCCCAATTGGGGATGCCATAGTCTCACTGGCTCCAGACGGGAGCAGTTGAGATTCTTGTGCGGTATTCACTGTAAAATAAAAAATAAAAAATAGCATCCCCAAATTAAGGTATGTTGTAAGGCTAAAGGAAATCGGGAGAGGAAGGGGGTTGAAAGAGAAAAGATGGGTAAAAATGACTTAATAAAACAAACATTAGAAATGAATGATTTTGGTATGTTTTCCTTTTTATTTGATACATTAAAAATTCTCGGTACTTATCATTTAATTTACTTTGATGTAAGATTAAAAAACAACTGTAAAAATAAAGTTTGTATTTCCCTTACCCATATATCCTTTAAAAATGCGTACCAAAACTAAGTTTCACCTTTTTGACGACAAGAATCGAGAAAGTATTAATGTTGTGGGTGCGTGATTAAAACATTCAAAATGTATCTAAAATAGGACTGCAATAGGTTTCAAGTTTATGAAATTCATTAATAAATTCAGAATGACAAAGTTGACAATGTTTGCATGTAAATACTACTTTAATACTCTTTTGATATCATTCTTCGCTACTCGGCTTTGTTGGATTTCGAATTTCTCTTGACATTTTCAATTCTCGTTAAGTTTTTCACTAGAACCCTTCATTTTACTGTTTTATAATAGACATGGGCAAAATTGAATCACTGAATTAAATGAATAAATTCCATCTTGTGACACATTCGATCTTATTCTCAATTTCAAAAGAAATTGATTCTTCATTCATTATCTTTGTTCTTGCATCCTACGATTTTTAACGGCACCATAAATATTTATTTTCCATTTATTTTAATGTTAAATTATTTCAATGAATTATGTGTACCGTAAAAAATTTACATATTATAATGTTTCGTAGGTGTTTATATATTATTCTATGGGCGGCACGACGCGAAGTTGCCTAAAGTAAAGTACCTATCCCACTCCCGCACCGCCATTCATAAAAGCACGCGTAGATACATCATTGTAGTCCCGGCACAAGTAAAATACGGCAGCGAGTCAGCCGATTCAATTCCCAGTTCTGACCAACGGTATTCAGTATCGTCCCCGTCAATCCGAGGTCCCGAATGTCCCGGGTCCGCGTGCCTAGTCTGTCGCTATTGACAGACTGGGCACGCGGACTGTGGTCCGAAGCGCCCCATTCGGGAATTAACATTAACGTCTTTTTCAGTTGAGACAAAGACCGTTCAAACGAGTCGATCTCAGATCCCGTGCTGTCCCAAACGTTAACTTTACTAGGTCCGGAGCTCGCAAGTCACTGCAGACACTAGTCAAAAGTTAGTAATTCATTCCCCAATGCCCGCCGCGAATCCGCCAGCGCGGTTCATTTATTCCTCTCCTCTCTGCCAAGCCGTCAATTTCATTATATGGTGGGTTAGTTGATTATTTTTTTGGTACGTACCAAAGTTATTCGAATACAAGTACCTACCTACTTTTAGACGCAGATCTTGGGTATGTGAATTTTCAGATATTATAAAGCCAAACGGCGGTGGTCAGCTATCGTAAAATACTCGTAAATAAATAAAAGTTTGTTTATATTAAATCACGTGAAGTGGAACATACATTTTTCTTGACAAAATTTTGTTTTTTTTTGTCAAAATAATATCTACGCATTAAAATATTTAATTAACCCCGTCGACATAATTTTTTTTTTTTTTTTTTTTGTGTATTACAGACTGTGTCCATTTACAATACACATGTAACATTAACTACATATATATGATACAAATAATACAAGTTATAGATTAATAGCATTAACATGCCTCTTGAATTCTTCAAGACTACTATTAAAAATATCGATAGTCTTGGAGGCGTTGTTTAACAGCGCCATACCTCGTGTCATGCTATGCCGAGCCAGTACGTCCGTTCTGCCACGTGGGATACAAAGCAGATCATGGTGACGTCCCTGGCTGTAGTTATTCGGTACGAACAACTTATAGCATTCCAGAAGGTATGGGCTATCTATTAAATTATTAATAATTTTGTACGCCGTTACTGCAAGAGCCCCACTCCTCCTCGAGTGGAGACTTTGGTAGCGCGTTTCGGCAAGCAAATCTTCGTGATGCATGAATCGCGGATACTCTCCGTGCATTCTCAAATACATGTATCTCAAAAACTTTTTTTGAATCTGTTCTAGTTTTTCAATATATTTTTGTTGGTATGGGGCCCATACAGCAGAGGCGTATTCGATTTTAGACCTTATAATGCAGCTGTACAAAGTCATCATTGCCTCGGGATTGGAAAATTGTTTGCAGAGTCTTATGACAAATCCGAGAAGCTTGTAGCATGATGTCGTCAACTGCAATATATGGTCCGAAAACGTAAGTTTGGGATCAAAGACTACCCCAAGGTCCTTGATGGATTTTACTTTTGACAATATATCATTTTTGATGCAATAATCGAATTTGATAGGGTTTCTCGAACGTGTATACGACATAGCGACACATTTTTTTGTATTAAAAAATAATTTATTTTCATCAGCCCATGATGAAATTGAATCTAAATCAGTTTGCAATTTGACACAATCTTGACCATCACAAATTTTCTTAAGTAATTTTAGATCGTCAGCAAAAAGCAGGCAAGTGGAATGTTTGATGCATTCTTGAATGTCATCAATTAAGATTATAAATAGTAGAGGACCTAGGTTTGACCCCTGTGGCACTCCAGAGAATGCAGAGAATTCTCTAGACCTGTATCCGTCGATGCAAACATATTGTTTCCTATTCCTTAAATACGTGACAAAAAAATTTAGGAGGGGTTTGTCGAAGCCAATTCTATGTATTTTTCGTAGCAGTACGTCATGATCAACTCGGTCGAACGCCTTGGCGAAATCAGTGTAGATCACATCAGTTTGATGTTGAGCATCTAATCCTCTTGCTACTCTCTGTGAGAGTTCTAGAAGATTAGAGACGGTGGACTTATTTGATAGAAATCCGTGTTGGTTTCCCTGAAGAAACGGTTTAATTTGTTTGTTTAGCTTTTCGCAAATTATTGTTTCAAATATTTTTGGGAGTATTGACAGAACTGCTACTGGTCTATAGTTCTGGACTTCCGTTTTTGTTCCAGATTTATGTATCGGGCTAACCTTGGTTAGTTTCCAGGATTTAGGAAAAGTGGAAGTTGAAATACTGAGGTTGAAGATAAAGCATATCGGGTTAAACAAATGACCGTAAGAAGAGTGCTTTGCGTAGTGAAAACTTTTTTAGCACCGTTGTGATTTGAAACACGATGAAACGAAAAACAACGACGCTAGTATTATTATTATTATAGTATTATCGGCCTCTTTTTGCGTTTTTTCATAGCCTTCCAGTCTTCTCTTTTTGCGATGCTTCGTAGCCTCCCCACTTATGTCTACTTTAGTTTTCTGAAGGTTTCACTTCAACCGCGCAATATATGTATGCATACATATATAAACACGGTGTTTTTATACTCCAATTTTAATAATGTCCTATTAAAGTTGGAGTTAAAACTCGTGAAGTTTTTTTTATTTTTTATTAATTGAATTAAAGGAATGAATAAAAGGAATCAATTCAAAAGGCCGGGGGAATCAGACTGAATCGATTCAATCATGGGAATGAATCTGCCCATGTCTATTTTATAATAGTAATCCAAATTTTGGAGAGCGTGTTGATTATAAACTTGTGACATCATTTTTCAAACAATTCAAATAATGTATTCGTACTGAAACGTTGTCAAACGAGAGATCAAAACAAACTCAATAATTTATTGCACGATTACGATTTTTGTAGTACCGCAATTTCGCATATCAAATATTTCGAATCGACAACTTTCTGGATTTTTTTTTTTCAAAAATCGAAATTTTGAAAGCCGACTTTCCGAATATTATATGAAACCTATTCAAGCTTTTTTTAACTTTTTTTTTGTAATAACCTATTAGTACGACCTCAAATTGAGATATATAATAATTGGAAGGCAGGCATAATTAAAATTTTAAAAAGACAAATCAGAAGAAGATTCGGTCGCATCTAGGAACTGAACCCAAAACGTTAGCGTTGTCGTGACTTAGCTCTAAGCACGGAGCTGATTCGACCAGCCGCAGCCGCGAGACAGAGCTCTAGGCTATTGAGCTTTTTTTAGTTTTCTACAGAATTCTATGGAAATTAAAGTATCATCACGAGCGATGTCGGCAATTAAAGCTAACAACGTGTTTCTACATACTTGAGAAAAAATATTACATTCTTACGATACAATTTGAAAATTAACATTATCTTTTTAAATTACCTACTTGCGTTGGTAAGTAGAACTTGTTCTCTCTACGGTAATAGTGCTTTTTTTATTTCCGAGCTTTTTTCCAAGGATCGTGAAAATTCATTTACCGCCTTGAAAATATCAAGATATCTGCCTTGCCGAGGGTATACCCCTCCTTCCACTTTACCGAAATGCCTTTGCTAATTTTCTTCCCAATATTTTTGGCAACACCGCGGTCGTTTTAAAAAATAAAGATAAGAAAATAGGAGATTGAAAATAATTAGGTTCTTGACTTATTAAAAAATAAATTATTAACGCTCTGAAGAAAAAAGATAGAAGTGAAATTAGAAAGTCGCTAGATGTCGCTTTCTTTTGCCTGTTTATTTTAAAGTTTGAAGATTGGATATTGATTTACAAAAACGAAAAATGTTTGTTTTTTTGGACTTCGTAGGATTCGAACCTGGGTCCGCTGGATTTCTCTGCGCTATGGACGCACTCGGCGAGGCGCGAATTTACGCATTATATTCCAGCAACCCGTAAAAAAACATAGCGGCCATTGAGTGAATTTTGATGAATCGTTCAAATTCGGCATTCCACTTCTCAAAACAGCCCTTCAAAAAATTTCCAGACATTTTTTTTAAATAAAGATTTTACAGAAAGAACAAGAAACAAAAGGAGTGGGGTTCTCATTTGAAATGTAATGCGGCGGCCGACCGCATTACATTTTATTGCGAATAGCGCCGTGTAAAAGCCACAAATTTTCAAAATGCTCGCCATTAGCATTAAAACGCTATAAATAGTACCTATGGCCACAAAGCAGCGCTATGGAAAAATGTTGCGCTCCGCTTGAGCCGGTGAGATTGTAATATCGGTATCACCGAACATATCATCCCTAGAAATGTTGTCTTTACTGATTTGAGGGTAAACGAAAAAATGTCGCCAGCTATGCATTTTACAGGAATGAGCAAGGTTGCCATTTGTAATCTTAACGTTTGCCGTGTACCTACCTATTTTTGTTCTTTTTACACCGCTTTCGTCTTGCTGTCTTTACTTTTTTGCAAAATCATATTTTTAATCGTTATTTTTAACCGTTGTTTTCACTTTCTGCTTTATAACTTACGTAATTATGTGCACTGTTACTCTAACTAACTGATTAACCAACCATCACTCCGTTTCCCAGCATGGGTAGGCAGAGAGGACAGACCGCCAAACAACTCGTTCTTGACACTGAAAAAATGTCTGGTAGGGGAAAGTGATTCATGAGGTAACAATTGGATTGGACGTTCCTGGTTTTGCCATGGAATCTGCAATATCACTACCCACGATGCCAACATGTTCAAGTATCCAAATCAGAGATACGATTTTTCCAGAGATTTGAATGGAGGCTACAGAACTCCAATGGGACACAAAATGAAGAAGAGGACTGAATTTAAAATTTTGTCACAAGGAACAAGGGAATTTTCAAAATTATTTTTGATTATATTATGCTTGAGAGATTCAATAATTGCGATGCACTCGGCTGAAAATATTCTACCATTAGAATTATTATTACCTATACCGCAGTTAGAAGAGTCTGGAGATTTGGAGTCATCAGTAAATAAAAGAGAAGAATTGGTCCATTGGATGAAATAAGAAATAATTTCATTGAACATATTATTGACGGGATGGGCCGGGAGATTGGAATGACTTTTAAGGATTCCGATCCCTTCTAAAATTGTTGGGGATAGTTACATGACTATATTTTAATTTGAACAAGGGAGAAAGATCATTTTGGATAATTTGAAGCTTCAAATCAAAGCTCTGAGAGAGATTGAAATTTTTTACACATGACAGAAAGAGGTTTAGTTGGAGCGCTGATTGAAGATGAATGTGTTGAATCGTTGAACAACGATACTCTGTTGTAAGAACAAATTTATCAGCAACAGTTGAGCAGAACTTCCACTTAGATTGAATTTTGTCTAATCTACTGAGTACGTTTTGATGCAATACTGAAGAGTGAGTAAGAGAGACATAGTCAAGAAGGCTTCGAAAAAGTGCATTGTAAAGCAACTTAGTGCAAGTAGGGTGAGCGCCCAAGTTATTTGTTTTTTACATTTACTACCTTTTTATATTTATGGGCATTTATGCATTTTTTACATTTACTACCTTTTTATATTTAAATTTCCTATCAAAATGTCACTCCCAAAAATTTTACTCCAGAGTAGTTGGGTATTGGAGAGTTTTCGAATAAAATTTAGAACAGAGGGGATTTTTATGACGGTTTGACTCAAGTAAAAAAGGCATTTTAAGTAAGTACGTTTTCTACGAACCTTGGGTTTGATTATTTTGAAAATAATAATTCTGTATTTTAAATTTATATGTCTTTAGTTTACGTTTTTGACCAAAATCCGTAAAAATGGGCAGATCTAAGACTAGCTCACTGTAAAGTCACTCTGCCAGAGTAAAACATACACTCAGAATTGCCTTGACCACCAATAAGTTGAATTCAGAGTTGAATTGCTTTATTCGTGTTTAGTGACAAGATCGTCATAGCCAGTTACTTCCATCCTTCGTCTAACCCATCTTATTCCCCTTCCTATTACCTTCAAGCCTGACAATATACCTCAATCGAGGAATGCATTTGGAACTCTTGGGCGGTATTCAAAACAAAAAGAAAAAATAATAATAGTAGAAAAAAACAATTTCCCCAGAAAGAAAAGGAAAACAAAGGGAAAATTTGAGCTTACTTCGGGCACACGGATACACCCACGTTACATTTCTTTCCGTTAAACCCTTCAGTTGTCAGCAACATCAGTCTTCTGACGAAGATCCGCTCCAGTAAATGACGTGTACACTGTACGCGCATTAAAGCTTATAAACGCTTAGTAACATATGGCGCGCCTCGTCCGCGTCGGCTGGTGCAGGCCTCATTATTGAAATTTCCTACTAATAAATGAATGTTGCTAAAGTGACTAATGGAGTCGTAAATACAATGACATTATAATATATCTGGACCCGTTATTGTCTCACAAAATTAACAGAAAATGTGACGAGTAACAAAAACTGTTATATTTCCAGAATATTCTTAATTTAAACGTTGTTCGTGTATGACAAACATAGACATTAGAAAAATGTGTTTGGGTGTGAAAATATATGACTAGGCGGCGTTTTCGTATTTAAAAGTTGCGACGAATTGTGGTTGAGATGACAAAATATGCTTGCTGGCTTCCAATAAGACAAATATGGAACGTTGTATGAGATGACCTGTTCAGTATATTGTCCTTCTTATACTCGTTTGTTACTACGTTTGCTATCTCAATTTCTCTAAATAAAATCTTCAGGAAATCATCGAAATAATTTTATTATTTATAATAATAATAAAAAATTTGTATGTATTTACAAATGAAATATTATTCCTTGGCTTTTATTGGTGTTTATTGTGTAATGGAAACACTTTCTCATCTTACGTAAGAACATTTTGGCACTCATTTTAATAATTTGGTTAGAGATGGTACACGAACTCACGCGACGCGTGACATTTTAGTATTAAAACCACTAAATCTAAAGTACGACAATTACCGTATTTTTCGCTTCCCATGAGAATTCTACAAAATATCTATAGTTTGTAATATCATTGAGTAACTAATTTGTAATAGTATTAATTATGTTTCCCTCATTTAAATTAATTTAATGTAAAAAACAAATTGGTAGAACAAAAGAAAAAAAGCATTTCAGTCGTTCGTCAAAGGGTACTTTTTACAATGAAAAACTTATTATGGTTAGTTTACAATTAAGATGGATTAATAATAATATATTAAAACAAATATCAAACTTTTTTCCACTTAATTTATTTGTGACCTTAGAAAAATCGCGAAATCTGACTTTGTTTAGCCCTAAAACATTTAAACAAAGAAATACATATTCCAAATATGGAATTTATAATTTTAAAAAATTCTTTAAAAAAAATCATTTAAATATTATATTTTAAAAAAAGTAAAAAAATATTATATTTTAGGTAGGAAGGTATTTTATCGATTTATAACTTTATTTCAAACAGTTCTTTTAAATCAAAGCAAATCTAAGTTCTTGAGTTCATTGAACCAGAGTTACACACAGATATACAACCGAAATTAATATTTTTGATGATACCGCTGAAAAAATGATAAAATAAGCAAACATTTTATTCAGGAGATGAATACGTGAATATCGATCATCCAGTTAATTAGTCAGTCATCAGATATCTTCGATAAATCTAAAATTGAGTTGAGTATGCATTGTACAAATATAAAAGTATATCCTCTATTTGGTACAATACTCAGATTACCCATAAACACCACATTAAAAACAATTTTAGCCACTGGAGCGACAGAGCAATTTTAAAAAAAATTCTCCGATGGCTCGAGATTTTTGTGGTGATCATTTTGAATATTTACCGTCCACATTAAAAAAATCATACCTCCGAATTTTAATATGGAGACATACAAACTGATTATAGTTCTACATAGCCAATGAATTCACCTGTCTTTTTTTGATTATCACATATTCCTAGGATTTATAAATAAATTATAATAAGATCGTAAACTTCTACTTAATTAGTTACAAATAAGGGAAAATTTGCCAAAATTGGCAGCAAAGCAGTCCTAGGTATTTTAAATAGTGCCGTATTGTGGAAAAAAGCGCTCCAGTGCAGGGTTTCTTAAAGTGGGGTCCACGGACCCCTTAGGGCTCCGTAGCATGTGTATCAGGGGTCCGCAGTAGGTCAGTCTGTAAACATATTTACTAGGAAAGTGTGTGGTAAACTCGTCCAGACGCATTGTCACTTGGAAGAGGAGAGTGGATTCAGGTAACTTCACAAATTTTCCGATGTTGGAAGAGTTGATAACACAAGGTGACGGCAACACGATATCAAAAATGGTGCAAAAAGAGGTGTCCAAGCATCTGGAAACATTGCAGACGTCTTTTGAAGGTTATTTTAGCTCAGAATCGTTTGAAAAAGAAACGTGGGTGCGGATTCCATTTTTAATTGATATTGATAATATCAGCGATGAAGATCTTATTAAAGATGACTTAGTTGACATAAGATCTAAACAAGTTTTGAAAGCTGAATTTCACGCAAAAGATCTTGGCGAGTTTCGGTGTTCTTTGATTCAAGCTTACCCTCTTCTTGTCAAGCGAGCTATGTCCGTTCTGATACCATTTGCTACTACTTATCTTTGCGAGGCGGGGTTTTCGGTTCTGGTGTCAATAAAAACAAAAAGTCGCAAAGATGACATGCGCCTTGCCTTATCGAAGACAATCCCACAGTTTAACGGGGGGGGGGGCGTGGAATTGTTTGAATTGTGAAAGTGGTCCGTGACTGCAAAAGTTTAAGAAAGCCTGCTCTAGTGGATGATGCCGAAAAACTTGTAGTGAATTAAACAAAATATTGAAGTTTTCTGGGTCACTTGTAGGGTATTTCAAAATATCATACTAATATACTGGACCGTTATGCCTCCCAATGTAATTTTATACCATATTTAATATGTAAAACACAGATACATGTAAATAATATTTAATCCATCATTCTCATTTTGATCGAACATTGCTTTCATCTCCTTTCCTTTCCTTATCTCAAAACATAGTATTTGGAGGTTTGTAACTAATCAACCGGACTATCGTTATGGATGAAGTGATAATTTGTCGAGTTTGTGTAATCTGACACTCTATCCACTCTGCTACCTTTCAGAGATCCAGTGCAATTTATTGCGTGTGCATGCATTGTATAACCCTCAACAGCGATTACAAGAGATACGCTTTTTTCCAGCACATTAGGCGGAACGCGGCTGAAGAGTTGCGTGGCCGCGTTTATAAATAGTCGGATGGCTCTGAGCATTGCGAATTGTGGACACACGCCTTGAAGCAGGCCTCTGACCTAGTTAGGGGAACAACATGGCATACATACACAAGTGCCTGAAATGGAATTGTTAAGGGTTGTATTGAGGCATTAATACATGAAGTTTGAATTACGTACGAACTACTTTACACACAATAAATATGTTATGTAAAACGTTAAAAAATAATCATTTCAGTGCTGTGTCTCGGAATAACTCCGGTTTAATGACTTCTAGAACTGGAATTTGTATGATTTTCAAAATAGGAACGGAAAGCAGGTACCAAAACTTTTTTATTTATTTTGAAGTGAAAACTTCTTTAGCACCATTGTGTTTCAAAACTCGATGAAACGAAAAATAGCGACACTAAAAAGAAATAAACACATACATCTTTAGGAATTAGCCTGCGAGAGAATGAGATAGTACAATTGGTCTTCTCTTTGTGCGGTGCTTCGTATCCCTCCCACTTCTTGTCTACTTTAGTATTCTGAAGGTTTCACTTCTACCGCGTATGAATTTCACACTCTGTTTTTTTTTATTCTGCACTTACTATTAGGAATGTATTTCTTTTGTTTACATTTTTACAGATATCGTATTTTTTTAAGTTTACTTTAGATAAATTTCTGATTTCTACTAAATCTCTTTTCAAAGGCAATGATCCTCAGGCACATATTTTTTTATCGTAAAATTCTAACATCCTGTATTTTTTTATGGGTCAGCGCTAGTGTTAAATAAAGCTTTTAAATTTTATTTTTTTTCATCATAGTATTTATATGTTACTATATATTATGTTGCGTTGTTTTATGTGAACACCATATTCAACTTTTTACTTTCAGTAGAACTATGTATCCACATTTGAGGCATGTTGCTAGGCCTAATGAAGTGGGATGGAAATAGTATGAGGAAGGCAGAGGTCGGTAAGTATATGGCTAAATAAATACCATTTCAAGGAACGTTACGAGTGATGCTTAAACTGGATAAAAATTTCAATGTATCTCTCATCATTTGTTAGAAAGGTGACGAAGAATGTGATGAAAAAGCCTTCAGTAAAAAATAACCAAATTTGATATTCAAAATACTTTCAGCGTAATTCAGATGGTGATTTGTTAGAAAAGTTTGTATATTATGTTGATTCGAATCACGAGTTATTCACAAAAACTGTTATTTAATTTTGCGCTATTTGGCTTTCTGTTTGTTGAAAAAACTAGTAGTATTACAGTATTTTACTAGGACGGCGCCTCAAAGTCGTGGATAAGATAAACGTTTAAATATAACGACCAGCTTTTATCGCTGAGGGACTTTATGGATAAAATGCTAACTGTGTGGTGACCCGTTAACACGAAAATTCTCTTTGACGCGGCTCACGTATAATTTTGTAGGTTGAAGTTTCCTTGAAGGCATGTCTTACACGTTTGACACTTCCTTATACTTATCAGAATCATATAATATATGTCGATGCTTTATAACGGTATATTCCCATAGTTTAGTCATGCCGACATGGGCGTTGCCAGAGTGGGGGGGGCGGAGCAGAACCATAAAGACTGCTGCTACACTAATTTGAGAATAAATAAAATTGCGAAAAAAAAACTTTTATAACTGGCACCCAAACTACAAGCCTGTTATTTTTTATAATAAATGTGACATGTTTAGGACCATATACTGACGTACCTAACACGTTGCCTTGGTTAGGGTAAGAAATCCACCTAGGCCCGAAAGTGGTAGGGGATCCTGGCCTTAATAACTCCACACAGGAAGCCCCAATAGAAATATGTTCATTATTGTTTTTAATTTATAAACTAACGTTTTAGACAAGATTTTCATGCATAGCACAAAGGGTAACAATTATTATCAATAATTATCAGCCTGAAACACTCATCAACATTGAAAAATCTTCCGAGAAAAGATACTTGCCGCCAACGGGACTTGAACCCGTGTCCTTCTGATTGCCGGTCAGCTGCTCTTGACCACTGAGCTATGGGGGCTTATCAAATACCCGCCAAATAATTCAATATATACTAGTGTTTCATTCAACAATTACTGCTTATTATATTTTTTCCACCTGAAAACAACCAACTTTATTTTTACGAGAGAGACATTGTAAGTGTTAAATCCCTCGCTAGGTGGTGTCGAGACAAATTATGACTACATTTATTGGGAAAATACTTAAACTTAAAACGGAAAAAATATAATAAGCAGTAATTGTTGAATGAAACACTAGTATATATTTAATTATTTGGCGGGTATTTGATAAGCCCCCATAGCTCAGTGGTCAAGAACAGCTGACCGGCAATCACAAGGACACGGGTTCAAGTCCCGTTGGCGGCAAGTATCTTTTCTCGGAAGATTGTTCAATGTTTATGAGTGTTTCAGGCTGATAATTATTGCTTATAATAATTAGAAATATGTTCATTAAGGAATTGAAGAACTAATTAGGCGACTTGAGGCATTCGAAATGTGGATCTAGAGAATAATACTTAAAATAAGCTGGATGGACAGGGTTACGAATGAAGATGTTTTGGTTGGGATAAATAAATAAAAAGAATTTATTAAAACTATAAAAATCAGAAGACTTCAATATCTTGGACATGTGATGAGACATTTAGAGAAGTATGAGATGTTGCATCTCATAATGCAGGGAAAGATTGCCGGAAGACGGAGCCCTGGAAGAAAGAGAACCTCATGGCTGAAAAACCTGAGACAGTGGTTTGGCCAGTCTACCGTAGAGCTGTTCCGGGCCGCAGTAAACAAAGTCCGCATAGCCAACATGATAGCCAACGTCCTTTGAACGGACAGGGCACAAGAAGAAGTTGGCTTAATTTATTTGGCTGGTTTGTAAAAAAGTTCTGTCTTTGATTGTTCTTCAACTTGAAAATCATTGCAATCGACTCAAGCCCCTTTACCTTCCTACCATGGATATTCCGATACCATGAATCGGCAAATGGCCGTCCTTATTATGTTACCGCGAGACCTACAATTATTTAATAAACTCTCTTATATCACGTGTACACAGATTAAATAAACCAATGTGCAGAAGTATTATACATCTTTTGAATAGCACCAACAAAAATGAAAAAAAAAAATCTCAATTTTTTTGAAGTACAACTTCTTTACGTGATCGGGCGAGGCGAACGGAAGTTGATAAGGAGATATAAGTTAGTGAAGATAGAAAGAGAGAGAGTTACGTTTCGTATATTACTGTAGGGGCAAGAGAGAGAGGTGCGAGCACACATTTTCTTTCTCGCTTTCTCTCATAGCCAGCTACGTTTCGTATATCTAAGACGCAGTGCAGGCCTATTGTCTGTATCACACTAGGAGTAAGAGAGAGCAGTGCACGCGCACATTTTCTTTCTCTCTTCCTGTCATATAGATGGAGGTAAAGAAGTTTTACTTCAGTCGTGTGGTCTAAAGCACACACGTTTTGAAGTATAACTTCTTTACGCGCGCTTGACTTGGGGAGTGAGCTGGTGAATGCGTGACGAGAGCGTTATGAAAAGTGTGATCGGGCGAGGAGAACGGTCGGGCGAGGCGAACGGAAGTTGAGAGGGAGATATAAGTTAGTGAAGTTTTACTTCAGTCGTGTGGTCTAAAGCACACTTGTTTTTTTTTTTATATTTTAAAACACATGGCAGGTAAATTTTAGTTATTTGAATAATGCTAGTATGTTTTCGGGGTTTATTTTATATTTTAATGGAAAATAAGTAATCTATATAAATAAAAATGAATCGCCGAAATGTATGTACGAGCGTAACTTCCGAACGAATACACCAAATAGAATAGTTCTTTTTTTGTTGTGCTCGTTATTGTCAGGTGAGCTCTAGCATTATGAAATTTGTATAAAAAAATTTGCAATAGGTGAAAAAACTAAATGTACCGGTACTTCATTTATGGAACGCGGGAGGGGGGGCAACCAGGGAGGGGGAGGGGAATCTGGGAAGAGGGACGGGTACCCGGGAGGGGGGTTTGCAGGATTGGAGAAGGGGGGGAGTGGAATGGGGAGAGGGAAGGTGGAGAAGGTGGAGTGGAAAGGGGAAGAGGACGCGGGAGAGGAATGGGGGGGGGGAACGGGACGAAAGGGAAAGGACAAGCTGGAAGAAATAATTCATTTATAAAATGGCATAGCAACGCAAGCCGGGTACCAGCTATTATTATAATATGTTTCATTTTTAAGATAAATAAATAAATTAAAGAAGCTAACTATAATCTCCTATGTTTATGATTTTGATCTGTGCATTTGTGATACTTGTACCACAAATTAATAAATAAATAATATCAATCGCAAACAGTAGCCTAGATATTGGTGTTTTATGAGTTTTGACTCGGAATCGAATAATATGAGAGATGATTCCTTATGTTGAGATGAAGACATGTTATGTAGTAGCATTTAGTGGTTCTGTAGATCTTTAAATGAAGTCAAGTATTTTACAAATCGGCAAATAGACTTGCTTATTATGCTTGACCTTATCCATCGCATACGGTAGCTTCGCTAATACTCAGTATCGAATAATATGAAAGTTATAATCGGTATCTTTTTTGCCCTTGGCCATATCATCTTACCTACTCATGCTGATATGAAGCCATATTATTATATAAATATGTATAGAATAAATATTCATATATATAGTTTTTAAGTGAAACTTCTTTAGCAACGTTGTTATTTGAAACTCGATGAAATGGAAACGACATTAAAAAGAGACAAACACTTACATATAAAGAATTTAGCCGGCGAGAGAATGAGATGATTATGAGCTCACTTTTCAAGGCTCCTATTGGTTGAGATTGTGTGGTGAAGGTTTCTCTTCTACCGCGTGTGAACTGCGCTCGATCTTTTTATTTACATTAACTCCACACAGGAAATAATAATTTAATCACAAAATAATTTCCCTCAGGGCCTTCCTCAGCTGAGATTCTGTGTGAAGTCTTTTTGGGGAGAGGAAGGAATGAATATTAGTCTTGAAGAGACCTGTTGTGGGAAGGAGGAAACATACAAGCCGGCAAATCGTTCCACAGCCGAGCTGTTGAACGATTTGCCGGCTCAATCAAGAACGAGTCGAAGAAGCGAGCCTACTCCAATATTAGCGTAAATATTGCCTGTGTCGTGATGAAAGACTTAGACTCACAACTCCCGCGCCGGGTGGTAGCCGTATCCATCGGTATCTAAGTACGCCAATACTCGAAATCGAACAATTGAGGGCATAAGTCGGTATCTTTTCTACCCCGTGGCCAAATAGACTTATTCAGTTGCCATGAAGATCCGAACGACGAGATTCCCCATTCTTAATGTACCTCGTCCCCCTCGTTCCCTCTGTTCCGGTTGTCATGTGCGCGGCCCACGGCTGTTGATAAAATCAGTGAGCAACCCACTGGCATGGGAACGATCGTATTATCAGCGGAATTTACGCTGGGGCCGAAACCAGTCAAAGGACGTAGTAAAATATCGATACAAAATATAACCATTACAACATCCTTGTATTTTATCTGTCTTGTCACCAATAAATAAATAATAAATAATAATATCTTTATTGAACAAAAATTTTAAGGTTTATAACAAACAAGAAAAAAGTACATCTTACAATATTTTAAAAGTAACATTAGTACAAAAGTTAATAACAAAAAACAATATACATATAAACAGTAGTTACTTAGAGAGTAGAGATTTGTAATTATAAATTTAGGTTTCTCGTAACCTGCCTCACTAGGCTAGCCTGTGTTGAGGCAGTTATTTTACATCAATTTATAATGCTGTGAACATACCTACACTTATATTAGAATGTAATCACACAATAGATTGGTTGCATTAATAATAACAATAACATTGGTACAATAATAACAGCATTGGTTCATTACTAATTTCGAATTTGGGTGAGTGCACCGGTAAATGCTCTATCATTATTTTTATCCAAATTTTTATGTTTTTTTTGAAAATTTTTTGTGAATCACATTTTTTTATACTAATTGGAAGAATGTTGTAAAGTCTTGTTGCAAGGTATCTAAAGCTTCGTTGACCAAAAGTAGTATGAGTTATGGGAATTTGTAGTAAATCTTTGTTATTGTTTCGAGTATAGTGAGAATTTAGTCTTTTTTCATAGTATTTATGTATGTTTGTGTATAAATGAGTGAGGATCTGACGAACGTCAAACACATTCATAATATTAAAGATAAAGTTCGAGTCCGTAATTAGGGGTAATCTAAGAATTATTTTTATAATCGTTTTTTGTGCCTTTATGATTGGATCTAGTGCTGATGCAGTACCGCCTCCCCATGCTATGATACCGTACTCAATAACAGATTGACAGACTGCAAAATAAATCATTTTCAAGTGTTGCAAGTCGAGAAAGTTTCGTATCTTTCTGAAAAAGTGCATGGTTTTTCTTATTTTGTGTGCAATTATTTGAGTGTGAAAATTCCATTTGAGATATGGATCAATTGTGAGGCCGAGATACTTTATCTGTGTAGTGCGCTCAATGTAGGGACACTGACAATATTCATCGCAATTCATACATGTGTGTATTCTAATAGTGGCATCATCATGAGGTTGACCTGTTATATTTATGCTTGATGTGACATATTTAGTTTTCTCGGTGTTCAATGTGAGTGTATTTGTATCTAACCACTTTTTTACAATGTTTATTTCCGTTTCTGCTTTATTGTAGACAGCTAGCCAAGTGTCAGCTTCAAACAATAAAACAGTGTCATCGGCAAAACTAACTATTTTTCCCTGAATGTTAATGTTACATAAGTCGTTGATATATAAAAGGAACAAAGACGGTCCTAATATGCTACCTTGTGGTATACCATAGTTAGTTGAGCGCTGATTGCTAAGTGTGTTCATTATTTTCACTTGTTGCTTGCGTTCATCAAGGTAGCTCTTAAAAAAGTTAAGTTCGTTGCCTGTAATACCGATTGTTTGATGTTTGTTTATTAATTTACTGTGTGATATTGTATCAAAGGCTTTAGACAGGTCTAAAAAAATTGAAATACATTTTTTGCTTTTGTCAAGGTTTTTTACAATAAAGTCAGTTACGGCGGCCATAGCATCTGAGGTACTCTTGCTTTCTTGAAACCCGTATTGATTTGCTGAAAGTAGTTTATGGCTGTCTAGAAATTTTACTAACTGAGCATTTATAATTTTTTCAAATACTTTGGATAGACTGGTCAGTAGAGTTATTGGTCTGTAATTGTTTATGTCTGTCTTGTTACCTGTTTTATGTATGGGAATAACAATACCTTGTTTCAGGTTTGAGGGGATGTGTCCTTGACTGATACTAAGGTTAATTAGGTGTTCTAGGGGCAATGTAATTTCCGTAGACAGCGTTTTCAAAATCTTGGTTGTTATTCCATCAACCCCGGCAGAAGAAGTGTTTTTAAGGGAATTGATTATTTTTAGAATCTCTTCCCCTGAAACAGTTTGGAAATTGAATCTTCTATTGGGAAATTGAAGTTCTGTTTCAGCAGGTAGAGCATTTCTACAATTTGGTAGACGAGAAGCAAGATTTGAACCAATATTTATGAAGAAGTTATTGATGTAATCCGCAACGAGCTTGGGGTTTTTTGAGGTGTCAATAATTTTTCCGTCAATACAAAGTTTACTAATGTCCTGTTTGTCTTTGGTGTTTTGTGTATTTGTGGCTTCTCTTAGAATTTGACATATTTTTTTGGGATCGTTGTTACTTTCTTGGATTTTGTCTCTGTAGTAGATTTCTTTCGCCTTCCTAATGACTTCGCCGCATGTATTTCTATATCTTTTGTAGATGTTTATTGATATTATGTCATAAGGATTTTCTTCCACTTTTTTGTGTAATGCGTTTCTTCTACGAATGCAGTTGATAATTGAGTAGTTTATCCATGATTTCAAGGGTTTAATTTTGTTAGGATTTTTTTCTGTTAAAATTGTTGTATTATTAATTAGTTCATTTTTCAAAAAGTCAACAAAATAATTCCATGCATCCTCTGAGTTTTTTATTTGTAAAAGCTCTTGCCAAGGTTTATTTTTAATTATATTTTTTAAATTCTCAAAATTAATATTATTGTATACGATTGACTGATCTCTTCTGTTTTTTGTGGTGTCGGATTGCAATGTGAAAATCGTTGTGTAATGGTCTGTAATTGTTGATTTGTAAACAATACTTTTGTTTTGTTTATTAGTTTTGACCATTACGTGATCAATGCACGATGTTGATTCATTAGCTATTCTTGTTGGTGTATTGATAGTACTAATTAATCCATGAAACTCTAATATGTTCAGGTAGTCGTGACATTGATGGTGAGGGTTGTTTGGAAGTATGTTGATATTTAAATCTCCCATAATTATCAAGTTTTTAGTGTAGGAAAGACTAGAGAGTATGCTATTTAGACTGTTAAGAAATGGTGTTATATTACGAATAGATGGAGAGCGGTATATTGCTAGAATACACGTATCATTATTATACATTATTTGCATACAGTTTGCGTCAATAATGTTTATTTCAGTTACATTAGAGTTTAGGTCATTTTTTGTGTATACCACAACTCCATCGTTCTGACTATCGTGTTTTGATGAGTTGTAGGAAGAGTAGTGATTTATGAATTTAGGAGTGTAAATATTTGTCAACCAACATTCTGTGAGAATAATAACATCAAAGTCTATATTTAGGTGGTTAAGCTGTATCTGGAGTTCATTAAAGTTTTTATTAATAGACCTGATATTTTGGTGCATAATAATAGTATTTTTTGAATCAGTTGTTAGGTATTTACATATTTTCGCATCTGATGTTACAAACAAATTATCTTGATCACCTAGTTCTTTGTATGTGTTATTAATGTTAATAGCCATATTATAATTTATATTACAAAAAAAAAAGAGTTTAATTCCCTTAAATGAGAGCTCCACTAGTCCGAGGCCATTACTGGGGATTTCAACCTTTGATTGAAAGAGGTACAGGTGAATTATTGTTGCAGTTTGAAAATAAATGCAAGCAATATGTCCCACTGAACTGAGGGGAATCGACCCAGTGAATGACCTGTAAAAGTGAGGCTCTCAATAAAAAAAACTAATCAATTTTTTTAAGATCATCAGAGTGTTTGATATAAATTACTCTATCACATTCATTTTTTTTAACCATCACTTTACATTCCTTGTACCAGACATATTTATATCCCATTTCTTTTGCCTTAGTCTTCGACCTCCACAGAAGATCTTTGAAGTAGGCGCCAAGGGTTTCACTAATAAAAATCTTCTGGTGTCCGTTTCCTTGGGTTGTGGTAGGGTTGAGTAGCTTCCTGTTCAGTAGAATCTGCCGTCTTTTTTGGGGGTTAGTGAATCTGACGTGGAATTTTGGGGGGACTCCTGGTTGTCGGTCCGGAATTTTCTTGATTTCGAGGATGTCATCGCCCTTTATGTCGACACCTGCAGCAGCGGCCACCCGTTTAATTATTTCTGCAGGCTGCTCAACCTCTTTTTCTGGAATCCCTGCAAATTCAAGGGTATCTTCACGCGTTTTTTGTTCCACTTCTGCTAATCTAACTTGAAGGCTCTTTATTATGCCATCTTTTGCCGTTATTTCCTTTCTCATGGTTTCTACTTCCGAGACCAGTTTAATTATAGTCTCCATCTTTAGGTGTATATCATATTGATGACTGATGAAGTCTCTTGTGCTCCGGTTCTCTTTATTTTCATCATCAATTTTTTTTAGGATTGCGGATTTAAAAGTTTCTAATTTTTTTTCCATCTTCATCTCAATTTTCTCCAACAGGACATCAATATTTATTCCCTGGGGATCAGATGTAGCACTGGTCCCGGTTGTTTGTCCTTTACTTCTCAGATTTTTATCTGTAGTTGACATTTTGAGCACTGAATTTAGTTTGTAAGGTCGAACACTGCCTATATTCCCTTTTACTTGACACTTGGAATTCACTTGTGATATCCTGTTTTTGTTTTCTTTTGTAAAACTGTCAATCAATTATTCGCAAGTGGGAAGGAAGCACTGTCTAAGTATAAATTAAGATTCTTATCAGTTTGATAAATGCGCTGAAACATTAGTTCACTAAAAACAGAAAAAATAATTATTTATTTCGGGAGTAGAGCAAAACACAGCTGTCAATCGAAAGTAGGTATTGTTGTGTAATTATGTATTGTTGTGTCAATCGAAAGTAGGTATAGTGTATCGAATGTTTTATTTATTGCTAGCGAATTCGTTTTTGCGATTTGCATAAAAATAATAATGAGCATAAAACATGAGAGTGGGGATTTGCAAACAACAAATGAGTAATGGAGAAATAATATCATGTACGAAAAAAGTGACGTGGTGTAATCGGAAAAACGGCTGACTGGCAAGCTGTAGAATTCAAGTCCAGGAGGCGGATCCTTAGCTAAGGATAAAGATCTCCGTAAATAATCCTCTTTAGCTTACGATAAATAACAGCAATCCAGGTGGCACCAAAAATATGTTTTTTTGTATGTATTTCCACGTCATAATCAATTTGAATTGTACATAATCATTATGTAATGAACATAATAACATGTTTAATGTAGGGTGTTATGAGCTAAGACTTTACATATCTAAAATAGGCGGAGAAACTGTGTAGATTTTACATTAAAAACTCTCAAACTGTGATAAACTTACTGCTAATTGACTAAGTGAAACTTCTATAGCCCCGCTATGATTTGGATTTTGGATGAAACGGAATTGACGATTACTGCACATATGACGCATCAACTGCGCTCATCGACCGCTTTGATTATGATGTCACTTTTAAAGGCTTTTCTATTGGTTGAGATATGAAACGGAAATTACGCTGGTCTGCGCTCATTGATCGCTTTGATTATGACCTCATCGCCATTTCCTTTCCCTAAAAGACCCTCCACACAGCATCCCTAAAGATGACATAGGCCCTCAGGGAAATTATTTTCCTCAGGGCCTCCTGTGTGGAGCTTATGTAAAAAAAAAAAACTAAAAAAATTTGTAAGTTATTAAAAGTTAACGCCTAATATATAAAATTAATAATTACACGTTTTTAAAACAACAGAAAAATAAATACTTGACAAAGTTTAAAAGGTTGGCATCCCCTTCTTGAAAGGACGTTATAATAATATATGACGATGTTTACGAAAAAGTTTTGGCAGGTAGCGCAAATAAATTTCCTAGGGATAGGCTCCATTTTTCTAAGGCTGCAAGAGAAAATTGGGTGGCTGCGAAAATGGGACAGCAAAACTGGGGGTGGATGGAAGGGAGAGAGAAGGAGAGAATCAATTCAAGCCGGGTGTGTTTACATATAATTCTGGGAAAACTCGTCACGGACAAACTAAACTTTTTTTATTGGGGGCGACATCTCCTCTGTTGGATCATTCAGGGTTTTTTGTTTGCTTTTAGTTGTTTTCGGATACAAAAAAATGTATTGTACAACAGTCTGAAAATAGACCTAGAAAGAAGTGGAACGAGAACGCCATAAATCCTCATTTTGGGTATAGCAAGAATATTAAAAAGGAACTTTTTAACTCCCTGATAACTAACTAGCTAACCGTTACCCCGTTTCTCTAGATAGATAGACAGAGAGGATGGACCGAAACATGCGCTTCATACTTCTATCAGATTCATGGATTATTTTGATTATTCTCATTCTTCACACGACCGGACTCAAGTATTTGATTATTTGGTCGTGTTATGTCTTCTTATGGCATTCCCGACTGCCTCTCCCTTCTTTGACTGCGTAAAAGATTGGAAATTATTGAGCAACTTTGCGATGTGGATTAGGGCAGAGGATGGAAAGGATTTGTTTATGCTGGTCACACGCTGCCAACTTCACCTGTTTACAAGTTTGCCGCTCTTGTTTGCTCGGTTGTTTATCGCCGGTGCACCAGTTCACGAAGAGTGTATGCCGATAGTTTCTTCAGCAGGCTATATCGCCATACCTGAATGGTATTTTTCTCACTTCTTCTTTTATTTCAGTTATTTCATTTAGATTTCATTCGATGGCTGAATATAATAGAGAACTCCAGTCCAATTTTTTTTATTTTTTTTATGAATAATGAATGACCTTCTAACTTAAATAACTGCATTTTTATTTTTATTTTTAGAGTTAGTTTTAATAGTTAAAATAATTTTCAAAATTTCAATTTTTCAAGATCCCCCGAAAACCACCGTATGTACGGTGAATCGTATGACGTCATCATTACTATGGGATCGGGAAATCAGCTGATCAACTGCCGCCATTTTGAATTGCGTTGTTCGAAGTATTCTCCCTAGAAGTAGCATTACTGTTTTCTTTTGTTTTTGAATCTTTTCAAAAATAGAGATAAACTAATAAGATATATCTTTATTTTTTAAATATTATTAGGCCTAAATAATGTTTCAATAAACACAACAACTAAATCTCTAAAAAACAGTTTGTAAATAAACGAATAAATTAAGAGGGCATTACCAGAGAAAGCCTGAAATACGTCATTTTCAAAAAAGTTTTTAGACGTATTGACTCTTTTCCACAAAAAATTATAAATGGATTTCGAAAGATTGTTCTTTTATCTAGCATTCGTATGTAATAAATTTTTAGAATTTTTTTTAATTTTTAGTATAATAAGGTTATTCCATAGGTCGTTGGCAGATTTGTTAAATTTTCAAAAAAGTTTTTGTATTATACCACACCCATTTCAAATAATGTATTCATGCAGTAAAATAAATCAATACATTATCTAGCAAAGTTATGTATTAGAATTTTAATTTTAGTTTCAATAAAATCATTAAAAAATATGTACGTACATGTGTTTCTTGACGAAAATTGGTCCATTTGTGTATTTATTTGCGCACTTACAAACTAATATATTTTAGATTTTTTTAACATTCTTATTAAATTTAGACATTATTAAAAAATGATAAATACTTATAATCAAAAAATAACTACAAAAAGTACACTATTTTAATAGTTTTATCATCACGCCTTTCAGCATTTTTGGATGAAGGTATAAATTAAAGCTAATTTGGATTGAAATAAATTCGATATTGAGTTATAATTTAAAAAAGCTGGTACGGAGAATAATTAATCTTTCTCATTGTAACCGTCCAGCACGATCGGAAGAACAACTTTCGACGAAATGTGGATTTTCGTCCGCTGGCTGGTTAAACGCTCTTAATATGATGGCTTGTTTCATATCATACATTCCCACACAATGACTTCACGACACGTCGAACAGTGACGTCACCACTAAAATTTCAATAATGGCTATTTAATAATTTTTTAAAAACTCTGCGTTTAATATTATTAAATAAAACTTATAAATTCAGAATTACCGTTTATTGGTCTATAGTCTATATGAACATATTTTTTTAAAGCCATTATATTTTTCACTGAACTTCCTTATTGAGAGAGTTACACCTCATGCAGGGACATATATTATTATTATTATTGACACGTTAAGATGAATACACAAGTCAAAAATGAATACATCCTTAATTTAAAATTAAAATTGAAACACTTTTTAACTTTTTTCCACTTATTTATTTAATTTATTTAATTATTAATAAATAAGTTTTTAAAAAGTTAAAAAGTGTTTCAATTTTAATACAATATAATTCCACCACGAATAACAGTACAATAAATAAACATCCTTAACTGTTCCTTTTATAACCACGAATATAGATAACAGGCATATTAATTTCTTGGCAAATAGAGTCTAGTAACGACCGAGCGAAAAAGTGATTTTTATTTATTTTGTGAATAATTTTGTAAGAAAGGTAAAAGTTAATCAAGGGAATCTGTAACACAGAGATAATTGTAGCCGTAAAATTGTATATATTTTATATTTTTATTTCAATTTATTCAATGCCGGCAACCCGGGCGTTTATTTTAATAATAATATCTTATACAAACAAGTTAGTAGCCCGCCTCACTAGACTAAGTCTGTTCCGAGGCGGGTACAAATATATATACACATAAACTTACACACACATACATTTACATACAAGTACATACATACACACATATATGTACATACACACATACACGCATATGCGCACATACATACACACAGATATTCGCATACGTGTGTGTTCATACATCGATCGTCCAGTGGATTAATCAGATATCTCAAGTTTTGAGATATTGAGGAAAGCAACATTCGAATGCCTACTACAAATCAAATATTATTCACATGTTTGTAATACATATTAAATATGCTATGAAATTGCCCACTAGTAACAGTAATCACCATTTTTTGTTTAATCAATATATATATATATATATATACATCCCGCTATATATATATATATTATAAAAGAAGGTCCAAAAAACGTGCCGACTGCAAAAACTCAGAAACGAGTCCCGGTACAATCAAGGGAGTTATATAGTGTGGTAGATCTTTATTCCCCCTCTAGCGGGCGTGCTTTTGAAGATATAAGGGCTGGAAGTTTCGCCCTCTAGAAATTTCTAGAACAGTCTTCCGGAAAGTTCTAGAAGGTTCATTAAAACTCAAGATAGGTCTGAAAAGAGTGGCGGAGTGTGTCAGTGAGTCTAAAAGTTTCGAGAAGTAGGAACATTCTGGAATGTTCGGGAATAGGGAATCAGGAACATCATTGTGGAACATTCCAGAACACTCTCGAATGTTGTCCTGAGCGAAGCCAGGTACTCCAGCTAGTTGACTATAATGTGTATTATAATTGATCTGGTGGTGTTTACGAGTAATCTGAGCATTTCACCAGATAAAATGTACAGTTTTACATATAACTGCGTACAGAACTAAAATTTCGATTTTTCGGAGATGTCCGACTAAAAAACTGGATGATAAGACATATCTAATGAAAAAAAATTATTTATAGTTTACGTTTATATTTATTGTGTAGTAATTAATAATTTTATATTTATTCTACTGAAGCGAAACAAAGGAAAAACTTCAATTTATTCAAAGCATATTTTTGGTGCTCATAATATAAATAGATTCGCAGTTAAGATTAATCGAAAAAAGTGCTTTCACATTAAGTTTCGCCGGAAACGATAAATTTTATAATACATGCTATTTAACATCGTTTTACGCGAGAGGTTGACATAGTTAAATTCACCATTGAAGCAATTTCTGCTAGTACAAATGAGGCGCTCAGCGGAAGGGTGGCCCAACCCACATCAGCGAAAACATTTTTTTATTTTTTTTATTTATTTATTTATTCCATTTTTACAATTTTACAAAGTTAGGTATAAGTACAACTATTTTTTTAATTATGTACATGTAATGCAAATATTTTTTAATGGTGGTAATAATGCCTCTCTAATTGAGAATTTCTCGTGTTTAGGGAGGGAGTACTAAGACAATTGATATTTTGATATATGTTTAATTGATGCTACCATGAGCGTATTTATGAAAAAATAAAATAAAAACAACATGTATGTAAAATTATATACCTGTGCACTATTTTAGGAAGAAAGTTTTTTTTTTAAATTATAAAATATAAAACCTGTGTACACATTGAAAATATACGTGGGCGTAATATAACACAAACATGAAATTACTTAGTGGTGAAATGTATTTTAATTTTTTTCTTAAAAATTTTATAATTTTTTTCGGATTGGATATCTTTAGGGAGTTCGTTAAAGCATTTTATGGCTGAGTATGTGTAATGGTGTTGGGCCGTTGTAGTATTAAGTTTAGGGATTATTATTTGTCCTGTTGTTCTCGGCCTGGTGCTAAATGACTTTATTGTTAGTTTGTCTTTATGGATTTGAAGTAATGCATTTTTTTGATAGATTCTGTTTATTTGTAAAACTTTGAATTCATCGAATATTTTTTGAGTTGAATAGTCTAAAGGTTTTTTTAGAATAATTTTGATGAGTCTTCTATGTACTATTTCAAGTGCGACTAAGTTGGTTTTATACGCTCCTCCCCAACCTATTATTCCGTAATGCAGAACTGATTGGGCTAATGCATAGTAAACCTTCAGTAGTATAGATTTATGAAGTATATTTCTTAGTTTGAGGAATACGTAAAAAAGTTTACGTATTCTGTTTATAGTTTGTGCAATATGTTCTGTCCATTTAATATGTTGATCTATTATTATGCCTAAATATTTAAAGTTGTTCTTTTTTGAAATTTTTGTGCATTTAGATGAGTTGCAGTTGTCAGTATAATTTTTACAAGAGCTATGAATAGTTATATCGGAATTTATAATTGGAAGGAATTTGTCTGATAGTGTAAATGTCATGAAGTAAGTTTTGTCAGAGTTTAAGGAAAGATAGTTGTCATCCAGCCATTGTTTTAAGTTGTTTATTTCTACATTTGCGGTTTGGTGGCTTCATCCCAAGTTTTTTTTTTCTATGATTAAGACTGTGTCGTCAGCGAAAGACATGATTTTTCCAATGTTCGGTATTGTAAGCATTTCATTCACGTAAATGATAAACAATATTGGACCTAACACTGTCCCTTGAGGAATTCCAAAACATCATATTGTTATATATTTTTGTCATATCTATTGAGACGCAGTGGCTCAATTTTAGTTTTCACTGATTTAAAAGGATCTTTGAAATATAGTGAAAACTAAAATTGGGTCAAATCTAATGTAAGATGGGAATCTTTCATTAGATGTGGCCCTATCTCTCTATCAGCCTTCCCATCTTACGAGAGATGGGGAGGCTGTTAGAGATATTGAAAGAAGTGTAAATGCAGGTAACTCCATTAATGGAGGACTGAACGCCGTTGGCGCCAACAAAAAACTGTCCAAGGAAGCGAAGCGAATAATGGAGTACTGGTACCTACCCTCGTGTATGGCAGTGAGGCGTGGAACAGGTAGAGGAAGGATGAAAGTAGACTGAATGCTGTAGAGATGAGACCCCTGAGGCGAATGTGTGGTAAAACCATGTACGATCGGGTGAGAAACGTGGAGATCCGTAAAGAACGCTAGGCTGATTAAGCGTAATGAGTAAGATTAGAGTAAGATAGTTTGGGCATGTAGAGAGAATGAACGAGGAAAGAAGTGTAAAGAGAATATATGACGCGAATGTGAATGGTAGAAGAAGTCGAGGACGCCCAAGAAAGACATGGCACGACCAAATGAATCAGATACTTGAGTCGGGAGTCATAATAATAGAAGAGCATGTATGAGACGATGTACGAATGTAAATGAGGCAAGGAGTGTGAGCGATGACCAAGTTGCCGGCTCTGCTTACCCCTGCGGGAAAACGGAGTGATGGTTAGTTAGTCTGTTTAAAATTGGGTCACTGTGACTTCATAGATATGACAAAAATATATTTCAAATTATTTTTTGTGGGTTGGGCCACTCTTCCGCTGAGCGCCTCAAATATGTGTTTGCCCTATATAGAAGAAGAAACAATATATTTTCGTAAAATACGTACGACAATATCATTTCATTATTTTTAATCTAAGTTCAGAAAACGACTTAACATGTCGGAGTGAAATATTTTTTATGATTCTGTTGTTTTGGGTCACTTGTAGTCTTACAATTAAGTAGAAAAATCTATTTAATTATCATCGAGAAAGCTATTTCATCTCAGACAATAGCTGGAACAATTCACAAATACAAAGCAGTAACAGTACTGTCGGAAGTCGAGGCTTTTGAAAACAAACGAATTTTTGACAAAAAATAATTCAAAGAATAATTGACTTTCAACTCTTTTCAGAAAAGAGTTTCTTTAAAATAACTATATGTACCTAAAACTGTTTTGTGAGTTTTTACCTACAGTAACTCTTTTGTTTTTTAAGTATATAAGTATACTAAGCCCCGTTTGATTGTCCGAAATTATATAATAAAATCCCCCCAGAATTAAATATTAAAACATGCAAAATGACATGCATCGGTTCAATAATAAATAAATGAATTATTATCTTTAATTTATAAACTAACGTTTAGACAAGATTTTTATGCATAGCACAAAGGGTAACAATTATTATAAGCAATAATTATACTAATAATTAATATTTGACAAGTTTAAGTATTTCCCCAATAAATGAAGTCACAATTTGTCTCGACGCCACCTAGCGAGGGATTTAACACTTACAATGTCTAACTAACTAACTAACTAACTAACCATCACGCCGTTTCCCCGCAGGGGTAGGCAGAGAGGACGGACCGCCAAACAACTCGGTCTTGGCACACACTCTCTTGGCGCACACTTACAATGTCTCTCTCGCAAAAATAAATTTGGTTGTTTTCAGGTAGAAAAAATATAATAAGCAGTAATTGTTGAATGAAACACTAGTATATATTGAATTATTTGGCGGGTATTTGATAAGCCCCCATAGTTCAGTGGTCAAGAAGGTCTCGGAAGATTTTTCAGTGTTGATGAGTGTTTCAGGCTGATAATTATTGCTTATAATAATAAATAAATGGTTGATTGGCTTAGGTAGGGTTGAGTCTTTGTTTTTTTTTTGTTCAGAATACATTTTTTGCATTTTTCACCAGCATTTGGTTCCTTAGAACGGGCAATCTGCTTAGCTAGGAACTAATATAGACAAACAAGACATAATAACACTTATACCCATTTTAATATTTACAGTTATTTTGAAATATTATTATTATGTTATTTTACTGTATAAATGTGTCTTATGTAATAAATAAATAAAAAATAAATTTGGAATTTGGATGAAACAGAAATGACGCATAACAGCATCAGCGAAGCATCAAACTCCTATCAAGGCTCCTATTGGTCGAGATATAAAACGGAAATGACGATAGGTCTGCGTTCATTGGTGGTTTTGATTATGACTTGACTTTTCATGGCTCCTTGGTTCTTCATTGGTAAAGTTTCGCTTCTACCGCGTGTTAACTGCACTCGAAATTTAGTATTAGGTAACATATATATATGTGTATATATTATGTACCTACACTGGTTCAGACAGTTGGTAGTATTATTCAAAAATGGTGGTTAAATAATTTTTGAAGTGAAAAATTCTTTAACACCGTTGTGATTTAAAACTCGATGAAACGAAAAAACGACACAAAAAACACGCACGTCTATAAGATGAAGACTGCGAGAGAATGAGAAAGAATAATCGGTCTCCTCTTTGTGCGGTGCTTCGTAGCCTCCCCACTCTTGTCTACTTTAGTCTTATGAAGGTTTCACTTCTACCGCGTGTGAACTGCACACGTGTATTTCTTTTTAATTTCTTGGAAGAATGTTTCTATCATTAGAATATCGAATATATCTTGTTGGATAAATATGTTTTATTTGTCTAACAAAACTCTTCTTGTTCACAACTGATTAACAACACTCGTTACCTACTCGAATAGATTCGTTCATCCACCGAATTTGAATTTAACTTCGATATTGTTTAACACAGTAAGTAGTATATTTCAACATGTATTACTTCTCGATAAAGTGTCCATATTTATTTCATCCGATTTTGTTAAGTATCAACGATTGAAATATAAATATATCTACAGAGAAAAACGAATGGTCGTAAAATACGATATTATTATTTGATTGGTTGTGATACCATGGACTATGTATCAACATTGATCGTAAATAAAATACACGACAAAGAATCTCTCAAGTAGGGTTACGTCGGAAAGATATTTCTGGAAATGACCACGCGTCAAAACCTTAGTTATTATCTAATAGTAGTAATTGTAGAATTAGTTCTTCAATATTCACAAATTCATTTTGTGGCGTTATTTTAAATCAGCAAAGTTCAGTAAATCTTACGTTTTTCTAGTAAATCTTAGGATTTACCGATACAGAACATTTCGGACTTTTGCCATCAAAAGTTGATAAATCTTAGAATTTATCTGAAAATCTTAAGATTTACCGTAGTATGTGGTTTTACAGTAACATATACGAGTACATCACTTATTTAAGGTGGTTTCTAGTCTAGAAGCCCGAATTTCGAGCGTGTTTTGATGGTCAATAATAATAAAAATATATTTTGAACATACTTTTTTATTTATTTATATATTAAGAATCCACAAAAAAATTTTCAAAAAATTAAAAAATATATTTCACGAAGTAGAGGGGGAAAAAATAAAGTTTCCATCTTGTCACGATTTTCAGCCTTCTGGTCGCCTGAAAAATGAAAAAAGGTAGATTCTCTATCAGAACAAATGTCATTACGGTAGGAACCAGGCGGCTAGTCAAAAAAAAATATTTTTTTCAGTTATTTTTTAACTCTTCCGAATAAAAAAAATAAATAATTAAAAATATTGATTTATTGTTAGTTCCTAACATACAGGGATGTATAAAGACAATCCATGCCAAATTCCAAGAAAATCGGTAGTACTTGAGATTTTTTGACAAAATTTTTAAAATAAGTAGTTTCGAGAAAAACGCGTTTAAAGTTTTGTTCTATTTAGATTCTAGTTAAGATTCTGTCTAAACCGGTCAAATTTCCATGACACTAAAATGGCTATAACTTTTAAAATAATTCGAATTTCTAAAAATCCTTTTAGGGAGATATTCTTGAATATCGAAACTATCGAAATATGAATAATATTTTTATTTTTCTATTCTAGAATACCGCCTTAATCAAAATTATCAACTTGTTTCTAAACCAATTGTTGCTTCATCAGGATAAAATTAAAGTCAATAAAAATAACAAAAGACAAACCAAATTAGACAAATAAGTTCCTATAAACAAAAACATAACAAGTAGGGATTGTGTTGTTAATTTATAATTATAAGTTTTTACTAATTTATATATGAATGTAATTAGATATTACACATTCTAAAATTATTTTTTATTTATTATTTTATGTAATCGTTTTTTTATGATACCTTTTACTAATTCACCCCTATTATTATTTTTTTTTGTCCGTAGGAACTTATTTGTCTAAATTTGTTTGTCTTTTGTTATTTTTAATAAATTTAATTTTATCCTGATGACGAATTTCAATAATCATAAAACATTAGCTATAATTTACGATTTAGTTACTCGGAATGGTATATTATATTATTAGCAATAATTTAGGACTTCGTTATTATTATTCTGTAATATTAGCAATAATTTATGAATAGTTATTATGACGTGGAATAGTAGTAATAATTGTGTATCCTAGAGGATAAACCACGTAAGTCCATTGCTAAGCGCTAAGCCTATAGCTATGTAAGGTTTATCCTGTACAGAATTGTTCACTTAGTAATTATTATTATGTAATATAAGCAAAATATAAGCAACTCTTGATAACTTAGTTATTGAAGTGAAAACTTCTTTAGCACCGATGTGATCTGAAATTCGAAGAAACGAAAAATAGCTACACTAAAAAGAGACAAACACATACATCTATAGGATTTATCCCGCGAGAGAATGAGATAGTATAATCGGTCTATTACGGTGCTTCGTAGCCTTCCCACTCTTGTCTAGTTTAGTTTCTGAAGGTTTCACTTCTACCACGTGTGAACTTCACACCTGTAATTTTTGTTTATATAATATAAGCAATAATTGATGATTTTGTTATTATTATTACGTAATACAAGCAATAAATTGATGACTTAGTTTTATTATTATTATATAATATTTACAAATAAGTGATGACTGAGATATTATGAAAAATAAGTAAAAATTCATGACATATTTACATGTAATATTAGTAGATAATTAATTGATGGCTTAGTAATTTTCACAGTAAATAGAAGAAAGTGATAATTTTGTCCATAATTTTAGCAATAATTGATAACATAATTTTCTTTTATTTATTTATCTGAACATAAAAATAAAAGTAAAAATAGTATGAAATTTTCGACTGTCCAACTAGGAGATTTCCCGTTTTAGGACAGTCAATTTGCACAGTTTTGTTCACATTAGACAGCTTGCAGTAATCGTAATAAATTAAAATTTCACAGTAATAAACAGAAATATTTGGATAATGTGTTTAAGAACTAAAACAATAATGAAAAAATACATTCATATACACATATACACGCATTCATACATACATACTTACAAACATACATATAAAAAACATTCTTATATAATATAGAAGTAATGACTGTAATTGATGATTTTAGCTGCCATCGAATGAACGGATCCATGTACATAGTTTTACCCAAACCATGTGGGAGAAAATGGTAATGTGCGTTGTTGTGAAAATTTATCGCTGGTGATTCTATATCTATTACTAAGCTAACTTATTGGTTGCTTCTGTGAAAGCCGATTGAGTGCGTATTAAATTTGAGAGGCGGGAATGGGTACCGCTGCTTTGAGAATCATGTAACCAATATCCCTGCGTATAACCAACACCCCTGGGACACCTCAACACCTCATTTCAGCATTTAAGTACCTCATACAAACTCATTCTGATATCGTGTCCTACCAAACACTAATTCATACGTCCGTCACTCTCGGCCAAATTTTTTATTTATTTATTATCTTATGTTTTTTGTTCGTAAAAACATCAGCTTGGTATTAATATTCTGAATTGAGCTTGTCTTTTACAGATTTGAGTGAAGCAGCATAATTAATCGGTACATACAAAAACACTACATATTACATGGAGAAAGAAAAAATATATTACGTCAGTACTTTGAGAGCGAATTTGTAACAATATTTGAAAATCAAGAATCAAAATTAATATTAATAACAACTAGGGTGACGTTCTGTTTTTAGCAAATGGTTTAAGATCACATGATTTAAGAATGATCACAGACTCGGCGGAATTTAGAGCTAAACTTAAAATTCAACTTTTCAGACAGTCGTATCCCCAAACCCAAAAACCTTTCACCTTCACCATCACTGCCCGTGACATTGTAAATAACTAAATTGTGAAAATGTTTAAATAAAAATCTTGTTTATAAGCGTTTGTAAAGGTCATTTCATAAAAATTCTCCAGCCCTAAAGAGTCCTAAATTCTCCAGTCCTTCAAAATAAATATCAACTTTTGCCACTAATCTTTTCATAAATGTTATACCGATAGTGATAGGGGTAGCAAATGTAAAATCATTCATTGTCCAGTATTTTAAATACAATGTCCTCCGCGTGCAAATCCTTATCTTCTCCTAGCATAAAATTTCTAATTAAGTGTGTTTATCGGAAGTGACCTGCAAGGTAACTATGTTTTCTGATCTATTTGTAAATAGTAAAATTAGAAAGAGCCTAAGAATTCTTAATAAACTGTACAGCGCCCTTGAGGTGATTTTTCATAAAAATGGCAATCTACAAATTATCCCATTATTATTATTATCTTATTATTTAAAAATTGACACCACACAGAACCGCTAAAGATGACATGGGAGTTGAGGGATTTGAGGGAGCTAATAATAATAATATAATTTAAGTATCTGTCTGGCCGTATATGTCAATGTGGGAGAGTGATGAATTATAATAGCAATTGACAAGAAACCGATACGGTAAATACGTACATGATACAGGGAAACAACGATATCTACCAGTCTAATGAAGGGTTGGGACTTGGCACTAGGCACTGTGCAGCAGACACTTACAACACCCGGCCTCCTGACAATGCTAATTCACCACCCGTTTATCGATTACAATTCGGCAGTAGAGCTATCTATATTTTACATATTAAGTACATAGGTAAGTACAGATAATGGTATTTGGTTTCGTTTTCTATGGAGGTAGAATAACTGATTTGGTTTGGTTTTTTATAGATCGATGCATTATGTTTATCTCAACAAAATTGAAAAGACACCTAGATTCAATCGTTCATACAATAAAATAATTAAGTAATCCTATTTCTGCAGTCACAAATCACATTACTGTAACGTTTAAATGCTTATAATATATCTTAGAAAAAGCCTACAAACAAATGGGTTTTATCCTACGCATCACAAAACCGTTCAATAAATCTTTTACACTTGAACTACTATATATGGCGTATGTAAGATCTCATCTCAAATTTGCATCTGTCATTTGGAATCCACAATACCAAACTTATAATAACCGTATTGAAAATATTCAAAAAAAAATTTTGAAACACCTTTCGTATCGTTTTGAAAATCAAACAGTAAACATTGCTCTTTACTAACGGAGAAAAATTTCTGACGCACTATTTCTATACAAGATTGTGAACTGCTTTATTGACTCACCAGATCTATTAGAAAGGATTGCATTTCCTTGCCCCGAACGGAATACCAGATCGAATATCCTATTTTTATACAACATTTCAAATCGAAATATGCATAAAATTCTTTGCTCGGACGTATCTGCAAATCTTACAACGCCCTAAGAGATATCGATATTTTCCACTGCACCCTTAAAGCGTTTAAAATTAAATTAACCTTACAATGTACTTAAACCAAAACTATTATTTCATTATTGTTTATCTTTACTTTTTACTCACTTTTAACTGAATAACATTATAACTATTAATATCTACTTGCTTATTGCTTCCTAATCTGTAACAATTTCTTTTTTAAAAATCATAAATGGATCTTCACTAGTTTATGTTATATTTACTGTTAAATGTAAAATGAATGTTTATTTACAACTGTATATTTCCTAAATAAACTTAAATAAAAATGATTAAAAAAATACTGAATTCAACAGAACTATACTCGTTCTGGTCAAATTGGTGAAAGTACGAAATCGTGGAAATAATTATACGCAGAATTAAGTCGTTATTTAAAAATGAATTAAACACTATCTCTTCAAAACGCCCCGCTTGGTTGGCATCACTGCATCGGCTCTTTCTAAAGGAAAATAGAACGTCTATTATTAAAATCCCGTCTCAGTCACTGAGTTGACCCTGTTGATATAAAAAGGTAAGCTTGTTGTGACGTCACGAGGCTGCCGGGCGTTTTAGTGGCATTGAAAAATTAAAACTTTGAAAATTATTTTTAACTAGCTGAAGTCCCCGGCGATGCCCGGGCTTTACACAGAGTTTTCGAAATCAAATGTAGACATTGACCTTCCTTTGCATACAAATCAAATCCACACTGCCCACTTTCCAGCCCGCTAGTCCACCACATACATACATTCTTCTTTATATATTATATATTTCAACCAATTTACACAAAACCTTGACAAATTATATACCTAATCCTTCATCACTATCTATTAGTTAAAACCGCCTGAAAATCCATTATGAAAATTTTTGACAGATCTAAAACTGAATCACTAAGGGTTTTTAAAGTTATCCAGCGGCGTAAATTCGAAAGGTAACTAATTATTTTTTTAGGCAATAATCCTGAGGCAAATATTTTGTTAATAATTTCAGCTTCACAAAATCTGCAATTATAATATCCCGTGATATTTTACGGGTCTGTGCTAGTATCTAACCTCCACCGTGAATTTAATATAATTTCCTGCTGATGAGAGTACCCTGAGTCCTAAATAAAATACACGGGTTTAAAGTCTCGAAGCTCACTTAACGACGTCGCATAATTTTGTTGTAAAAAGTGATTGTGATCTTGCTTTAAAAAAACAACAGCTTCAATGCGAGGGCTAGACCAGGGCAGTGCATAACGTGGTGCCCAATAGTAACCGGATAAAACAGAACAGTGAAAAAACTAAAAAGTGAAAAAACCAAACAAAAAAGTGAACAAAACGAAACAAAAGTGAAAAAACAGATAAAATAGAAATTGATAAAATAATATGTTAGATCCTTTTAGTAAAACTTTTCATTGTGTGTTAAAAATGAATTGATTCGGAAATAATCATGATTGTTATTTAGAAAGGGACACTTACATAGATGGTTTAGGTATGAACGAAGAAAGGAGTGCAATAATAAAATAATAATTAAAATAAAATAAAATAAGAAAAAATGTATTTAAAAAAATTATTAACCAAGATAGATAATATGTTTTGCATAAACCACCTACGCTACAACAGGCTGAGCATGTTCCGGGGTGGTAGATATTTAATCTAATTTTAATGTCTTAAAGGTATTTAGAGGAATAATAAATTTGAAGAGACAAATAGAAATGAAAGAAAAAAATTAAAGAAAAGAAGAGAAGAGAAATGAGGGAAATAGAAAATAAATTAAATGAAACGAGGCGAAAACAGATGTATGTTATACATGACCCGGGAGTGGTTGAAGCCTGAAATGTTCCAGGCGCCAGTCAAAATGCGAAAAAATGACAAAATTCAAGAAAAGCGCAAAACCTCTAGTGCGAAATAGGTTGTCACGTGTTTTGCCTCCAGGCCATTGAAAGGAACCTAGATTTCGCTTTAGTACAAGTCTATTTGTTTTGAAGTCAATGCATGGCACAATCATGTGAATCAAATACTTGGTCGGGTCATGTCAGGAGACTGAATAATGGAAGAAAATGTGTGATATTATTTATGAATATGAATGAAGAAAGTAGTTTGTTGCAAGACAAATTTGTGTGGCGGTTCTCTTTGCGTACCCTCGCGGTAACTGCGTAATGGTTAGTTAGCAGTTTTAGGTTAGGTTAGCTTAGATAAGTATTTTTGAAGTGAAAGTTCTATAGCCCCGCTGTGATTTGGCTTTCGGATGAAATCTCAGAGGAAATGACGATTACTGCACCTACGACGCTTCAACTGCGCTCATTGGCCGCTTTGATTATGACTATACTTTTTAAGTATTGATTGAGTAAAGTTTCGCTTCCACCGCGTGTAAACTGCACACGAATTTTTTTTCAACACTTTTCTTCAATGTTCTCTTTTGACACTGTTACATTTTGTCGTGGAACGCGCCCAACGTAGCGCCGCTGCAATCCGCCTTATATATCAGTGCTGGGCTTTACTTAACGAGGCTACAGAACGCCATTATCAAGGATAGCGGGTAGCGAACTGTTCCCTTCGGGCCAACCACGCAAAGGGGCTGCACGAATTTTCTACTCAAAATGTGAAGCACGCAAAGCCATAAAAAGTGCGATTTTATCAATGTCAAGCATAGAACGATATGTCAACAGCTATCAACGTTTTCAATGCCCGTTTTGTTGGTAATTTTATAATGCTGCTAATTTCACCACTCGGTTTTTCTCCTTAAAAAGTTCAAAGAATGTTTCCTTACTACGTTTGGGCTGTTTCCAAATGGCCGATTGGCCATCAATTGTTTGATTTTTTGACATTTGAAAGGTCAATAATCCTAAATTCACTTTGTGCTTTTGAAACATGTCGATTATTTCATTTAAAGGGTGGTGTATACAAATTCGACCATTTGTTCAAACCTGAAACGGCCAACCTACTCTAGAAAGAAATAAAAATAATTGAATAAAACATTATATTTTACTTCTTCTAATAGTGCAAAATTATTTTGTGGTAACATTTTAAATTGAAATTAATAGATAACTTTGTATTAACCACTTAATTATTTACAAAAACCGACATGTTTCGTCAGCAAAGCTGACTTCTTCAGGGTTTTGACAGAACTAATTTTAAAAATAGACATACATACGTAAAAATAAATTAGAAATTTTAGAGATTAGAAAGAGTGTTAACGCAAATTTAAATATTATTAATAATCAAATATTGTTTTTAAATGACCCATTATTAAATCTATTCCTCTTTTAAATTTTTAATTGTTCTATATTGCCCCTTGTCTCCTACACATTATTTTGTTTCAAATTTTATTATTGTTTATGTCTATTATTTTTTTCTATTACCTATGTATGTCTATTTCTAAAATTAGTTCTGTCAAAACCCTGAAGAAGTCAGCTTTGCTGACGAAACATTTCGGTTTTTGTAAATAATTAAGTGGTTAATTCAAAGTTATCTATTAATTTGCATTATATTTTAGTTAAATTTAATGTTTTATTTTTAAATCTTACACATACTAGTACAAATTAATAACATAATTTTTTTGCAATTTTAATTATACTTTATTTATAATTTAGTTAAATAAAAACAAATCATTTTCTATACGCCATTTATTTTATTAAAATTATCAACATGTTTAACTCTTTCATCATTTCATTGACTAGCAAGTATCTACTTTTCTTTAACATATTTCTGATAGCTTTTTTTGTAATGTAGTCATTATTTGGATACGTGTTTAGATTTTCCGGCCAAAAGTATTTTCATTTGTTTGTTTTCGAGGTGTTATGTCGGTACCTCCTTCTTTAGCCAACGTTTCGGACAGCGTTGCAGTGTCTGCCAGTGTCAATGATCTGCCCTGATGATGGACACTGCAATGCTGTTCGAAACTTTTCTTTTTCTTTTTTCTTAAAAGAAAGACATAAATTCCCGGGTTACGAATAACCCAACAATGTTTGAAAATCTCCTACTACCACCACAGAAAGCCGAAAATGTTGCTTGTGTTGTGATGGAGGATTTAGCCAGCCGAGGAATCGAACACGCGACGCTCGGGTGGGACCCAAGAAACGTTGAAACGTTGGCTAAACGAGGAGGTAGCGCAACACGGCATAACACCCCAAAAACAAATAACTAAAATAGTAATTATTTGTTAAATGTATCCATCGTTGGCTAAGAATGGGATGCTGCTACTTTAATTAACGTGTAATACAATGATTGCGTGAAACACATTTTTACTAAAACTGTGTTTAGGAATCTTTTTATTCTCCCTAAAAGTGAGATTTTTTGCAACTTTTTGTTTTGAGAAAAAGTCAATTTGTAATCCAGTATTATTCTAATAATCCGATCCAACAGGCGTTCAAGTTTTCTACGACGGATATTCATTCTAACTAATAAATTGTTACAACCGTATTTTATTGGGTAATAAAACGGGTACAGACACTAACAATTATTAGTAAGGATTGTTCGGTGTTTACGTAACATATGAGTAAACAGTGTATACAGTGTACATATTTTCGTATCTGGTCGTCTTCTCTGTTCGGAAGAGTTTAATAGGACGAATAAACTGCCACAATCATGTTCACAATCAGTCAGCTCAAAATTGCCTTACTTCTGGATACATTTGTAAAACGTTTTTACATACGAACTGCTTTCTTGAATAGAAAGTCGAATTCGTAGACCTCCGGATAGCATATTTCCAAAACCTATAGCGGTTCAGCGACAATTTACATTTTCAATATCAAAATTTAAATATTTAGAAATAAAATTATTAATTTCTAATATACACATTGAAAAGATTCTTTTATCTAAATTTTTGGAATTTTTTGTTTTTGCAAAGTGATAAAAAACCAATATAGAGGTGTATTTACAATATATGGGAATAATATCAAAATTTATATATTTAAAAATAAAATTATGAATATCTAATAAACCTACACATAAATAACCAATACGACTGAACATAGCTGATGATAGGTTTTGGAAATATGACTCCGGGTACGAACCGAAAGATCCTTAAGTAAATTAGCGGCAAAAATTAATTTCAAATCACTTTCAAGATTATCTGTTTAGTTGTTTAGTATCGTATCCTGAAATGGTCGCCACACTAAGATTCGAGATGAAGAACTTAATTATTATTATTATTGACTTTTATGTGCAGATTTATCACGAAAACGAATTTCGAAATCGATGGAACTATGGCATCCCTCACTTGTGGCATATAGTATATATAATTTTTGTATTTTGTTCGCTGGTGTACAGTGTATGTAGGTTTAGTCGGATTACTTGAAATGACGTGACTAGATCTGAATAGCTAGATACGTTTTCCACATCTCCTTCCCCTCCCCACTACCCTCAGTATCACACCATACCAAAATTGGGGATGCCATTGGCACTCACCGGCTCGAGACGGTTGAGCGCAGTTGGGACTCTCGTGTAATTTTCAGATAAAAAAGTTATACGCAAGTAAGAATCTTTTACGGTTTTTTTGTTCAACTGACTGCACGTATAAGTATTTCGTATTTTGTATTGCCGCATGCTTCTTCGGAGAGTCGAAATTATTATTAGTAAAAATATTTTTACAGCGGATTTTCACTCAAGATGCCTTCAGATATAAGTACATCGACTTTGGTTGTACGGCCGTATATCCTCTTTACATACTTACTTGAAGAAAAAATATTCTAAAGGATCAGGCCGGACCAATTGTCGCCGGATTAACTGTCCGCAGGATCAACTGTCCGCCGGATCAAGTGTCGGCCGGATCAAATGTCGGCCGGATCAAATGTCACCGGACCAACTGTCGCCGGACCAAATGTCGCCGGTTCAACTGTCATGGAACCAGTGAGATTGGATGAAATGGAGAGTTGGTTATTGATCTTGTTACTTAAATTAATAAATTCTAATCTAACATATCGTAGTATTCGTGAATATCATTCATATGAACATTGTTTAGTGTAGGTATGTATAAAATACTAAAAAAATAGATTTAGTTTTTTTTAAATGATTATCCCTAAAGTATTGCATTACATCAGGGTAAATAATCCTCGGCGGGACCCCGACCGGATCGTTCTAACCCACTCCCTTCAGCGTTCCGTACCTTTTTTTTTATTTTAGGACCCACAAAGTAATTGTACAAATTAGTGTTGTTTTGTAGGCGTGAATTTAGTACGGTTTTAGCCGAGAACACGCAACGGTTGTACTCGTGTCGTGGCAGCCTCCCAGGCGCTGCGGATCGGGCGTGTCTTACCAAAACCACCTCAAACCAGGCCGGGATATTGAAACAAATCGGCCTTTTAACTTCTACGGATCCTCGTTCCTATCAATATAACCAATATAATAATAGTATTAGAACGCCTTGGTTGGCGGTCAAATGAATTTTTAAACAAGCTGTACAGCTCAAGATGGAAAATAAACTAAAAATAGTTGATAAATAAATTCCACGAACAAAAAAAAATATTTTGTTGCTGCAACAAACAAACATTTGTAAGTGGTTTGTTAGTTTAAAATTTCTCTGTTTGTAGTATTGTTTGATTAAAAAGTGTTTTTTTTCCTTTTATTTTTTACTACACAAAGAATTTCATTTAAAAAAAACAATTCGAATCGTAGTCGACTTTCACATGACATTAGAAATTTTAGTTCTTATTACGATTAAAAGTCTGAAAACTCAAAAACTCTTCTATTTTCGTAATTAAATACTTGTTTTATTGCAATGTGATGTGTTTGTTAATTTTACCGTCTTACCAGATAATAAGTTGTATAATACTTTTCATAAAAATAGTGTATAATCAACGGTAAGTATTTTCTCCAAAAGAGCTAATTTTTTATTTTTTATTTATTTATCTATAATAAAATATATTTACAATGGTTTTATTTGTATGCCTGTCTCACTAGGGTATGCCTGTGTCGAGACAGGCGTACATAAATGAATATAGTAGTTACAAGGATATTTCAGGTAAAATACATATTAAGAATAGAATTAGAACAGAAGGGTGATTGGAAGGGTGGTAAATCTTTTAAAGAGAGTTATTTTATAAATGTTGGAGATGGAGTAATGAAATAAATTCTGCCTAGTCTATTTATAGGTTAAATTTGACAGGATTCCATTATTTTCGTTTGTTTTGTATGGGTTAGGTTGTATGTGAATAGTTATTTCTGTCTATGTGTGATTTATTTTACAGATATGTGTGATAGTGTGGCGTCCAATACTTATAATCCATTTTTTAATATCTTGTTTGAATTTTGTAAAGGAGTCACTTTGTCTGATCATAGTTGGTAGTGTATTGTATAGTTTGCAAGCTATGTATTTAGAGTGTCTTTGCCCGAAGGTGGTTTTGAAAAAAGGAGTTTGGAGAAGTTCGTTGTTTTTGGCTCGGGTATTGTGTATTGTTTGTGTAGCTTTGTATGGTGTTTTGTTGTTTTTGTGTAAATTAAGTAATATGGATCTTGAGTAGAGCTGTTTTATGTCCATAACGTTGAAGGAATTGAAGATAGTATCAGTGCTGGTAGTAAGCGGCAAATGATGTAAGCGGCAAATATATGCAGAGAAATGATTTTTGAATCGTGCCTATCGGCTACTGCGGCGCAAGACTGGTTAAAACTGCCACCATTTTAACCCGAACCGGAACGTACCAAACAAATTTACATAAATGCGATACGCTCAAGCAGTCCGAGTTAAAACAGGACCTTAATACGCTTTTTCAATAATGATATAATGTAATGGTCATGAGAGACCCGTTAACTTTACTGTTATTGTTTTGTAAAATAGCCGCAGAGTATTTCGAATTTAAGCGGCCGATTTTATTCAGTATCCCGGCTTGATTTAGGGTGGTTTTGATCTAATTTCTACTACTTATTGTTTACATGAAACCTTCTCGCTTTCTTTGGGCTGTGATTTTCCCCCTCTCACCCCTTTCCCGGCCCTTCGGATACCCCGCTGGAGATTTTCGGCGCCACAGATTCTGGCGCTCCAGAAGAAAACACACTTTCGATTTCCATTTACGGTCAAATGCCGACTTGAATAGACAGGGCGGCAGGAGTCGGGTACATTCTTGTAAATTATTCTTGCTTTTCGAATGGGACTGGGGAATTTAGTGCATAAATTTATGATTGTATTATCATTATAGACCATTCTGTGAGTAAATAAAATCATTTATTTGATCGTTGGAATGTTAGAATGACGATTTGATTTATTTTTTTTGCTTTTTTGGATAGCATTTAAAAATATCTATTTTTAACGCTCCGTATTAATTAAATGACAATGAAGTTCATGTTTTGCGTGATATTTCTTTGAGTAACTCAAATATCTAACTCTACCTTTATCAAATATGTATTTCGCTATTTATCAAATATCTATTATTTGCATCACACTGTAGGAGCAAGAGAGAGCAGTGCGCGCTGTGATATTTGTCTTTTCTCTAAACTCTTATATTTGTCTGTATTTTATTTACTCCTGGGCACTTGGCACCAGTCGTAATAATCTTCTTTTCTCTTGGCTCTGATCGATATTTAAATTCTTAAGGCTTTGCATATGTGTGGTAGGGATGGAAAATTCCTCCCCTACGTCACACAAGCCTTTATAAAATTGGACCCTTATTTCCTCTGATAACTACAGAAAGCTACTTAAAGCTCCCTTGTACTACATACCTTTAGCGATATATGTACTTAACTAATAAATACGTTATTTACGACTTTGAACGTAAATATTTTCGTATTTAGGTTGTAATTAAACTCCATCAAACGTTGTGTAATTTTTTGATTTATGATATAGAACTTTAATTACTTTAAATTTTGTGGTAACCCTCTTGATTCTAAACAGAGTGTTGAATTTCAAACTGTATTGGTCTCTCTCTTGCAAATTTAACCTTGAGTAATTTCTCTAAATGAACTAACTTCCCTTTGACGTTTATTATGATTCCCTACATCCTAATGAATTCATGAATAAGCAATACTAATCGAAACTACACATGACTAATTGAACAGATAATTAAATATAACTCAAATGGTTAAATGTTAGTAAATTTGATTATGATTGTATCTCGTATCTGCTGGGCGCCCCTCCGTTTAGATTCAGCTGCTATAAGGTACATATAAAGATGGATTTAGTAGGTTAATGTAATTAGTTAATAGCATATTTGACGAACTCAGAATAACCCTTTTTCTGGCAAAATTTGGCTCCTGCCTCCATCAAGTAAGCCGGGTGATCAGAAGTCAACCCAAAATTCGCACAGTCTTTTGGCACGGTTCAATTGATTGATACCTAAGTTATCGCGTCCCAATGAACCTTCCTTTCGCCATCATGCACTGCCTTCAGGTCTTCCTCCAAGCCCAGATACCTCCAAATTCCTACTCCTCCAAAGTTTACTATTTACTTAGGGCGAACCGGTTTCGTCCTATATGCAATCATATACTCACGGGTTTGTGTGGAGTTACGGGTCGTGAATCCTCCCTCCACGTTCAAGAAATGAGACGAGAGTGACCCGACAGGCCTAAAGCACTAATTGTAAGTGAGTTCGTTTCATTCAATGAACAGTACATAAAAAGATATATATGTAAACATACGTTTTGGGAAGGTTTATAACTCGCAATGCGAAACTACTTGCAACGCATCCCGAGCTCGGATCTCGCCCATCAAATTCTGCGAAATTTTCAGATTGATACCGAATACATACGTAAGAATAGTGGGTGATATAAATATATACTAGTACAATAAGATCTTATCTGGCGATGTGTTCTGGAGATTCGCCATAACTCCAAGCTTTTGTTTGGTTTTGTTGACGGTTTTGTTTGAGAGATCCGCCATCTCTATGGTTTGATTAATGGTCCTTGTTACAGAAGCGAACACTGCCTTCTGTTGGTTGAACTGTATTTTTTTTTTTCTTTCCCTCCCCTCCAATGTTCAACTTTTGACAAATTCTTGCTATCCCGTGATTCTCAATTGAAGCATGTAAATCCTCATTACCCCTTATTAAGCTATCCCGTGATTTTTCAACTGTTTCATGTAAGTCTTCAATACACCCTATTAAGCTATCCCGTGATTTTTCAACTGTTTCATGTAAGTCTTCAATACACCCTACTTTTTACTATCCCGTGATTTATCAACTGTTTCATGTAAATCTTCAATACACCCTTTTGAACTGCTATAATAAATCTGTTAATTTTCAATTGCTTAGGTCTGTAGATACCTCTTTACGTTCAAATTAAAAATAGTGTTTAATTTTTTTTTTTTCTTTTGTTCCTAATAATTGCGCAATATAATAATTTTATCCCGTTCCTAGAAGTTAATACCTAAGTACGATATCCATTAATCAAGGTCATTTTTTTTTTCTTTTTACTGTATTCGAACTAGTGCCCCAGTGACCGATTTATTTTGTAAACAATTTGAGCTTTGTAAACATTCTCGACGGCCTCGTGACCTAGATTCAAGCGTATGAGGTATGTTTACTTTAGACATTCCGGAGACGTGTGAGATGACTCTAAAATTTTCTTTGTTTGATAATGATGTACTTAGCGCAATTGTCTAGTCTGATACCCGATTACGTATACATATTTATTCATTTATATATACTTTGTCTCAATAAATAATTTATAATATGGATATGTACATACATAAATTTTATGATTGAAATAATTTCTAATATCATAACTTATTTCAAATGCTCTGGATTTTCTGAAATTATATTAATACATACATAACATTAAATATAAAATATTGATTTGCAAATTTATCACACATAACTACTTTTAATAGTTATTGATGAATTCAGAGGTAGGAATCGATACCCTTTTCCTCTTTTTATATAAGTGTTTTTCTTTTTTTTTTTTTTTTTATTATAATTTTTCTTGGGAACAAAAATTACATATATATATGTTTATATACTTACATATATAAATATATAAAATATACTTATTATACTTATAATATTTTAATATAGTTACATATCACATATTAAGCGAGTAATATCTTGGTCAAATAATTAATCCAAATACCAATGTTTGCTCCATTCCGCTTTCTCCTTGGAATCTGTAAAATTTTATAACGGAAAAGACTTACCCCTACCAAGGTTTTTTCCGACCGGGAAATACACGGTAACCTTGCTGCGATTTTCATAAATTAATTTTTTATTTTCCTAAATTTAATTAAATCTTTTTGACTTCAATTTTTTTTTTTTTCATTTAATCTAATTAATTAAAATGATGTATGAACTCTATCGTTCTAAACTGTATTTTATCTCAAAACTCGTTGGTTAGATAACTCTTTAAATGATAGTTACTTCACGATTAATTTAGAGATGGTAAATTGTTGTTAAATTAAATTTTATCCCTCCGAACTTTTATGTATTAATAAAATATTATTTTGTTTTATCATTATTATTTAAGATAATTAATTTAAATATTTATTATTTGTTAGAACACTTTCACTTAGATTGAACACACGTATTTAATTATAACTTCATCACGCTAAATTATCACATCACTTCAGTTATTTATTGCACTAACATTAAACGCGAAATTTCTAAGTTTAAAAATACGATATTAAGTGATTATAAAATCCGAATTTTCCACTAAAACAAATTGTATTTATCACGAGCACTTTTATTTTTCACAAGTAATTAATGCGTTGTCTTTAATTTTTATTTTCACTGACTCTAACTGCAAAGTATTTTTTTTGTATATCACTGACTAGAATGTGAAATTTTTCTAAGTATCAAAATAATTATCACTTAGAATTTTTCCACTTTAAGTCACCCACCGTTTCGTCACGTTCCGCGAAGTTACAAACTTTTCGACCACGACCGTAGACTGTCCTCAACTGGCATTTGTCTAGACTTTTATACCCCTCTCAGGTCCAAAAGATCGTATCTGAATCTCCTATAATAAACCAATCTAATTACTATCAACTCGTAATTTCTTGAAACCTCTCCATTATTGTCGAATGCGGTCTCTTTGTACGTTTTGCGTTTGATACATTAAATTCTGTCTCGTACTCCCATACTTACAAGATCCGGATTTAGTAAGATCCATGTTTAATGGCCCAACTTCCTTTGTCCTGTTGTTCATACAAAATTAGCTTGAATTTAATAATTTTAAAGTTCTATTTTCATATATTTCGTAACATGTCCGTGCGTACGGCATCTACCATATGTTCCAAATCTGTCCCCAAATTCGCCTATCAGAGATATCTTCATGTCGAAGCCTTTCTCGCAAATTGTTCGTTTTTATTTTATTATTTTTCCTCGAGTTTTTCTGTATTCTATATGAACCTTTCCATTTAAAACCGAATTTTCTCTATTTACGTCGTATATTTGAATTTTCCATTTTTTTCTCGAATTTTCTTTTATTCACGACACTCTTTCCATGAATTTCCTTATTTATTCTTACGCTATTGTTCATATCTCTATAGATTTTTATATTTCAAGCCGTATTTATTTTATTCACTGTTAATCTAAGATTTCCTTTGTTTTTCTCTGTCGTATCTCCTTTCCCCTCACTTCCCCGAACTTCCCTGATATAACCATATCGTTTTTTGATGTTTGCTGCCTCTTGGAAAATTTCATTTTCTATTTGTTATTAATAAATATATCATTTTTTAACATCTTTATAGGGGATACCCCCACTTCGGCCCTTAAATTCCTGTCATTTTTATTGCTTCATAGAGAACGCCTTACAAATTTCGTCCCGTTCTTACGAAAAATCCCATAAACCATATGTCTTGACAGTTGTATACATTAGTTCCTGTACCCACCTGGCAATAAATCCTTTTTTATTTCAGTGTCGTTAACTTTTATGAGAATTCTTTAATATAAATATTTCATAAGACCCATGATAATTTTTATTACCTTTTTTAACGGCTAATCGTCCTTATCTAAACAATTTTCATGTTCGAATATTCCTTGTTTATCACAACAAAATACATCTGAAATCGACAACCATTGTAATGCCTCATTTTTTATCTGCAATCGCGTACTATGTTACTCTATAACCTCCATTTTAATTACGTAAAATGACTCCTTTTCCTGAGTTTTTCTATCGCAATGTTTTCAGCATTTTCCACTCCCCTCCGTACTGCACTCTATTTCTTCTCTAACACTTGTTACTGCTCTAGACATCTGAAATATACCCTCGCCTATTCTTTAAAACTCTCATTTTTTTTTTGACGTTTCCTCCCTAAATCTTTCATCGTAATATCCTAGCTCCGTCTAAAATTGATAACAATAATTTTCCATTGTTTTTTCAACATTTCCATTTCCTTTAGCACGTTTTCCCTCGAATCGATCATCTCCGGTCGTCACAAACAATCGTATTATAGATGGAAATCTCCCTAACGCCTTACAATACGTTTTCGTCACTTGCTTTGCAATTTTTCACTTAAACTTTTGCATCGTGTTTACGTGTATCCTTTTTTTCCGCACCTGATATGTTTTAATGCGTTCGAGAACTAGGGTTTCTGATCCCTGGAATGTACCGGTTAATGATAACATTTCTTGGGGTCACCGTACTTTTGTCCCTGAACAGATTATTTCTTCCCATGGAGTTTATTCACCTCTCGGTTTGGTGGGAACGTCAAACTCATTAATCACATTACTAATTGCCAAGTCCAAAGGTCGTTCCTTTGTTCTAAAAATGGGTTCGGCCCTCTTCCCGTTGATTGGCTGAATTGGTTTTTAATCGCTTTTGCTGCAATTCAATTGGCTGTCAATATATCTCGGTCTAAAGTATATTGGGGAACCCCTGTTTCTGATTATTTGTTGATACCATCTGTGATCCTTTCATCAATACTCGTCTCACCTTGTCTAATTATAGATCCCTACCGTAAATATGAATTCACTTTACTCTAATCCGATAGATGTCGTAGACGTGTCCGTTTTATAAGTAATTGATATTTTCTTTTTAAATTAAAGTGGGAAGCTACGATATTTCCTAATTTTCACTGTTGATCAATGCAATTCATCACAGATCCCTCCTCTGAACTCAATTTGCTGTGGCTAACGTTGTATTTTATTTTAATGTCCTCTTCTTTTTTTTTTTTTTTTTTTTTTTTTTTTTTTTTTTTTTTTTTTTTTTTTTTTTTTTTTTTTTTTTTTTTTTTCGTTAGACACCGAAATTGTGTTCAAATTTAGACTAGCTATCTTCCCCTCCTCATTTGGTTATCCCCTATCTCTACTCCGTGTCATATTACTTCCTATCTCCCCCTCCTCATTTTGTTATCCCCTATCTTTTTCCGTATCCTATTACTTCCTATCTCCCCCTCCTCATTCTGTTATCCCCTATCTTTTTCCGTATCCTATTACTTCCTATCTCCCCCTCCTCATTCTGTTATCCCCTATCTCTTTTCCGTATCCTATTACTTCCTATCTCCCCCTCCTCATTCTGTTCGGATTGTTAACAATCTTGAATTTGAATCTCATTGTATTCTTTATTTTCTTTTCGCGTAGATTTTACTTTATGAAATTTTCTTTAATTTTGATAGATTCAAAATTAATTTCTTTTTGCTGGAACACGCCCCTCGACTCGCGTGTTTTGGTGGTCCCCAACCAAATTGGACTAAGACCTCCCTTACAATGATTTAAGTAAAGGTTGTTTACAATCTCGCGGCCTTTCGAACAACTGAAAAGCGGGTGGTCTCTTGGTGTGCAATTAATTGTTTTTTGTTTTGTAAGTATGAATATTTTTTGTGAAATGTGGGTTTTCGCACGACCTCACCCAATCCGACAATCAGTGGTATACATGTTTCATATAAATTTTCCAGCATTTTTTTTTTTCTTTATTTATTTAAACTTTATTTTATAATTCTTAATTTCTAATTGTAATTTCTTAATTCATCCAAAGTTGTTCTAGCCTAAGTGTTGTCCACTCTAATATTTAAATTTTTATAAATGTTCTTTATTATCCTCAAATTGGTTCAGCGTTCCTTTTTTCCTTTTTTTTTTTTTCGAAATCTAAAATATTTATACCTTAATTCAAATGTTACCTTTTTATCTCTATACTTAATGTCTACCCTATATCTATAGATAAACTTTCTCATTTCAATATTTCAAAAAAAAATTCCTAGGCATTGTTCATTTTTCAAAATGTCCCTTTTGTGTGCCATATAATATCTCTAATTCTCTCCTTTTGAGTGTTCTTACTTATCTAACATTTTTTTTTTTTTCTCACTAACACATAAAAAAAAAAAAAAGTCAATTTTTTTTTTTTTCAACTATGCCCAACGGTGTGTCAGTAATCTTTAAAGCCTTCGCTAGCTCCCAATAGTTTGCGAAATGAGTGAGCATGGATATATTTTTCTTGGCATCATATACCCCTTCTGCAAGACGACGGCGAACTTCATTTTTCTTTATGTCTCCCCAATAGGTAGCTAAAAAATCTCGTTCGAAATCTAACATAGTCTCCCATCGTTTATTGTACAATTTTGCCCACGATTTAGCTTCCCCTTTCAAATTTTCCCGTACGACGACTAAAGGATCCGTTCGTTTCACTTTTCTAGTGTATTCTTTTAAATCTTCCAGGAAACTAATGGGATTTTGATTTCCACCGGAGAATGATGGTCGTTCCTGCTGTGGTAACATTTCCACTACTTGGAGAACGCTTTTCGGCGCACTATCCTCTCCTATCACCGCCACTGTTGCTGGGATTTCCAATTGTTTCTCGAGTTCTTGCATCTTATTGACGAGCGGTGCCAAAGCTGCCTGAATTATTGTAGTTATATCTCCTATGTTTATTGTTGAAGTCTCGGTTGTGACATTTTCCCCGATTGCTGTCACTAAAGCCTGGGCTCGCCTACTTGTTCCACGTTTCCCAACCATTTTCTTTATTTTCCGAGTGTCGCCCGGTTAATGTTTATATTTTATCTTATTAAGCGACAACCTTATAATCTCTACTTTAGTTTCCTAAATTACCTTATGTAAATTATGTTGCCTTCCTTATTCTATTTATTTACTTATTTTATTTTTTTTTTTCAATTTTCTCGTTTTTCTATATTTTTTATTTTATTTTTTTATTTTTCCTTTTACTTCGTTAACTTTTCTTGTTCCTTTTCCTCGGGTTTTTCCTGTAACATACCATGTGTGAGTCTCTCTTCACACTCTCGCTTATTTTCGCCCTGTTCCTCCGATTTTGTGTCGGTCTCCCCCTCTGGCTGAACGACTTCTATCATATCCTCGACTCGTAACTTAGACCTCTTTGAACGTCTAAATATTTCCCGTAATTCATCTCCCGACGGTATTTCTTTAGCTTCTAATTCCGTCGCATCCACTTTCCTTTTTTCCGCCATTTTTTGTTTAAAATTTTTAATGAATTTAACTCAATACCAACTATTTATTATAAATATACCTATATATATTTATAATTTATTTTATTTTTATTTATTTATTATTATTATTATTATTTTTTTTTTTTTTTTTGGAACCTGTCCCCCTATAAAACACAATATTTTCAATTATTTATATTTGTTTGCATGATGATTGTAACCCAAATTAGATCAACTCTACCATCACTCTTCATTTCAAATAAATGTAGGTAATTGCAAAAAAAAACGGAATGAATATTGTTACTCCAATGTTAATGAATATCCCGTGATTTTCGTTCAACCAATAATTACTCATTGTTTAGAATGCCAACCATTCCTTCAAGTTCCGCAATACCTACGATATTTTCGCAAAATCTGTTTAGAGTTCGCAATACCTATCTTGATGTTATTTCGTCAAATCCCCTCCTTTTTTTGGTCCGAATGATCAAATGTTCCCTTAAATAGGTATATACCTATAAAACATTCGTCTGTGATATTAAAGCTCTCAACTCGACACTATCCCCAATCAAATATTTTATGTTATTTTTATTTTATGTTCCTTATCTTTTATGTTATGACTTTTTATGTGATAATCCTCACATACAAACCCACAACATTAACTATAAACAAAGGGTCACTTTATGTAGGTAAGTTCCCCCGTTTTTATCTGTAAAGTCTGTTTATTTTTTTCGTAACCGAGTGTTGATATTATTTTCGAGTTTGTTTATTCTACAATCTCTTATAGAGATACGCGTTACCCCCGATGTCACCTACTTCAAAATTTTTCGATGTTTTGTTATCACTTTCGATGCTTAGGTTATCAATCTTTCGATGCTTACAAACACCGCGGTATCTCGTATCAGATTGTTTACATTACGGTCATTAACATTCTGGATTCAGGAATGTCAATACCATTATTCTGTCAATTTATGGCCTGCCTTGAATAAACTGTTTACGCTTGTATCTGACCTACATTCTTTGTTACGATATTTATAATCTCATAAGCAATCAACAAATTCATGGTCACTTGATTTAAACTTTATCGACACTTTTATAAATTATTTTAAAACATGTAGAGTTTATACGTTAACACTTTTTTTTTTTATATTTAAATGTATTGTTTATATATTTATTTTCGTATATTTATTTATTAATTTATATATTTTTTTCGTGTTTATTTAACGGCGCACTGTTCTGATTTTTATTTTATTTTTATTATCACTTCATTTAACATAACGTCCTACTTATTATTATTATTATTTTTTTTTTTTTTTGCAATAGATTGACCAATAAAAGTTTTTTTTTTTTTTTTTTTTTCTAAAACAACTTGTAAAACTCTGATCTCCTGTCACGGCTGTGCAGTTGTGATATTTGTCTTTTCTCTAAACTCTTATATTTGTCTGTATTTTATTTACTCCTGGGCACTTGGCACCAGTCGTAATAATCTTCTTTTCTCTTGGCTCTGATCGATATTTAAATTCTTAAGGCTTTGCATATGTGTGGTAGGGATGGAAAATTCCTCCCCTACGTCACACAAGCCTTTATAAAATTGGACCCTTATTTCCTCTGATAACTACAGAAAGCTACTTAAAGCTCCCTTGTACTACATACCTTTAGCGATATATGTACTTAACTAATAAATACGTTATTTACGACTTTGAACGTAAATATTTTCGTATTTAGGTTGTAATTAAACTCCATCAAACGTTGTGTAATTTTTTGATTTATGATATAGAACTTTAATTACTTTAAATTTTGTGGTAACCCTCTTGATTCTAAACAGAGTGTTGAATTTCAAACTGTATTGGTCTCTCTCTTGCAAATTTAACCTTGAGTAATTTCTCTAAATGAACTAACTTCCCTTTGACGTTTATTATGATTCCCTACATCCTAATGAATTCATGAATAAGCAATACTAATCGAAACTACACATGACTAATTGAACAGATAATTAAATATAACTCAAATGGTTAAATGTTAGTAAATTTGATTATGATTGTATCTCGTATCTGCTGGGCGCCCCTCCGTTTAGATTCAGCTGCTATAAGGTACATATAAAGATGGATTTAGTAGGTTAATGTAATTAGTTAATAGCATATTTGACGAACTCAGAATAACCCTTTTTCTGGCAAAATTTGGCTCCTGCCTCCATCAAGTAAGCCGGGTGATCAGAAGTCAACCCAAAATTCGCACAGTCTTTTGGCACGGTTCAATTGATTGATACCTAAGTTATCGCGTCCCAATGAACCTTCCTTTCGCCATCATGCACTGCCTTCAGGTCTTCCTCCAAGCCCAGATACCTCCAAATTCCTACTCCTCCAAAGTTTACTATTTACTTAGGGCGAACCGGTTTCGTCCTATATGCAATCATATACTCACGGGTTTGTGTGGAGTTACGGGTCGTGAATCCTCCCTCCACGTTCAAGAAATGAGACGAGAGTGACCCGACAGGCCTAAAGCACTAATTGTAAGTGAGTTCGTTTCATTCAATGAACAGTACATAAAAAGATATATATGTAAACATACGTTTTGGGAAGGTTTATAACTCGCAATGCGAAACTACTTGCAACGCATCCCGAGCTCGGATCTCGCCCATCAAATTCTGCGAAATTTTCAGATTGATACCGAATACATACGTAAGAATAGTGGGTGATATAAATATATACTAGTACAATAAGATCTTATCTGGCGATGTGTTCTGGAGATTCGCCATAACTCCAAGCTTTTGTTTGGTTTTGTTGACGGTTTTGTTTGAGAGATCCGCCATCTCTATGGTTTGATTAATGGTCCTTGTTACAGAAGCGAACACTGCCTTCTGTTGGTTGAACTGTATTTTTTTTTTTCTTTCCCTCCCCTCCAATGTTCAACTTTTGACAAATTCTTGCTATCCCGTGATTCTCAATTGAAGCATGTAAATCCTCATTACCCCTTATTAAGCTATCCCGTGATTTTTCAACTGTTTCATGTAAGTCTTCAATACACCCTATTAAGCTATCCCGTGATTTTTCAACTGTTTCATGTAAGTCTTCAATACACCCTACTTTTTACTATCCCGTGATTTATCAACTGTTTCATGTAAATCTTCAATACACCCTTTTGAACTGCTATAATAAATCTGTTAATTTTCAATTGCTTAGGTCTGTAGATACCTCTTTACGTTCAAATTAAAAATAGTGTTTAATTTTTTTTTTTTCTTTTGTTCCTAATAATTGCGCAATATAATAATTTTATCCCGTTCCTAGAAGTTAATACCTAAGTACGATATCCATTAATCAAGGTCATTTTTTTTTTCTTTTTACTGTATTCGAACTAGTGCCCCAGTGACCGATTTATTTTGTAAACAATTTGAGCTTTGTAAACATTCTCGACGGCCTCGTGACCTAGATTCAAGCGTATGAGGTATGTTTACTTTAGACATTCCGGAGACGTGTGAGATGACTCTAAAATTTTCTTTGTTTGATAATGATGTACTTAGCGCAATTGTCTAGTCTGATACCCGATTACGTATACATATTTATTCATTTATATATACTTTGTCTCAATAAATAATTTATAATATGGATATGTACATACATAAATTTTATGATTGAAATAATTTCTAATATCATAACTTATTTCAAATGCTCTGGATTTTCTGAAATTATATTAATACATACATAACATTAAATATAAAATATTGATTTGCAAATTTATCACACATAACTACTTTTAATAGTTATTGATGAATTCAGAGGTAGGAATCGATACCCTTTTCCTCTTTTTATATAAGTGTTTTTCTTTTTTTTTTTTTTTTATTATAATTTTTCTTGGGAACAAAAATTACATATATATATGTTTATATACTTACATATATAAATATATAAAATATACTTATTATACTTATAATATTTTAATATAGTTACATATCACATATTAAGCGAGTAATATCTTGGTCAAATAATTAATCCAAATACCAATGTTTGCTCCATTCCGCTTTCTCCTTGGAATCTGTAAAATTTTATAACGGAAAAGACTTACCCCTACCAAGGTTTTTTCCGACCGGGAAATACACGGTAACCTTGCTGCGATTTTCCTAAATTAATTTTTTATTTTCCTAAATTTAATTAAATCTTTTTGACTTCAATTTTTTTTTTTTTCATTTAATCTAATTAATTAAAATGATGTATGAACTCTATCGTTCTAAACTGTATTTTATCTCAAAACTCGTTGGTTAGATAACTCTTTAAATGATAGTTACTTCACGATTAATTTAGAGATGGTAAATTGTTGTTAAATTAAATTTTATCCCTCCGAACTTTTATGTATTAATAAAATATTATTTTGTTTTATCATTATTATTTAAGATAATTAATTTAAATATTTATTATTTGTTAGAACACTTTCACTTAGATTGAACACACGTATTTAATTATAACTTCATCACGCTAAATTATCACATCACTTCAGTTATTTATTGCACTAACATTAAACGCGAAATTTCTAAGTTTAAAAATACGATATTAAGTGATTATAAAATCCGAATTTTCCACTAAAACAAATTGTATTTATCACGAGCACTTTTATTTTTCACAAGTAATTAATGCGTTGTCTTTAATTTTTATTTTCACTGACTCTAACTGCAAAGTATTTTTTTTGTATATCACTGACTAGAATGTGAAATTTTTCTAAGTATCAAAATAATTATCACTTAGAATTTTTCCACTTTAAGTCACCCACCGTTTCGTCACGTTCCGCGAAGTTACAAACTTTTCGACCACGACCGTAGACTGTCCTCAACTGGCATTTGTCTAGACTTTTATACCCCTCTCAGGTCCAAAAGATCGTATCTGAATCTCCTATAATAAACCAATCTAATTACTATCAACTCGTAATTTCTTGAAACCTCTCCATTATTGTCGAATGCGGTCTCTTTGTACGTTTTGCGTTTGATACATTAAATTCTGTCTCGTACTCCCATACTTACAAGATCCGGATTTAGTAAGATCCATGTTTAATGGCCCAACTTCCTTTGTCCTGTTGTTCATACAAAATTAGCTTGAATTTAATAATTTTAAAGTTCTATTTTCATATATTTCGTAACATGTCCGTGCGTACGGCATCTACCATATGTTCCAAATCTGTCCCCAAATTCGCCTATCAGAGATATCTTCATGTCGAAGCCTTTCTCGCAAATTGTTCGTTTTTATTTTATTATTTTTCCTCGAGTTTTTCTGTATTCTATATGAACCTTTCCATTTAAAACCGAATTTTCTCTATTTACGTCGTATATTTGAATTTTCCATTTTTTTCTCGAATTTTCTTTTATTCACGACACTCTTTCCATGAATTTCCTTATTTAATCTTACGCTATTGTTCATATCTCTATAGATTTTTATATTTCAAGCCGTATTTATTTTATTCACTGTTAATCTAAGATTTCCTTTGTTTTTCTCTGTCGTATCTCCTTTCCCCTCACTTCCCCGAACTTCCCTGATATAACCATATCGTTTTTTGATGTTTGCTGCCTCTTGGAAAATTTCATTTTCTATTTGTTATTAATAAATATATCATTTTTTAACATCTTTATAGGGGATACCCCCACTTCGGCCCTTAAATTCCTGTCATTTTTATTGCTTCATAGAGAACGCCTTACAAATTTCGTCCCGTTCTTACGAAAAATCCCATAAACCATATGTCTTGACAGTTGTATACATTAGTTCCTGTACCCACCTGGCAATAAATCCTTTTTTATTTCAGTGTCGTTAACTTTTATGAGAATTCTTTAATATAAATATTTCATAAGACCCATGATAATTTTTATTACCTTTTTTAACGGCTAATCGTCCTTATCTAAACAATTTTCATGTTCGAATATTCCTTGTTTATCACAACAAAATACATCTGAAATCGACAACCATTGTAATGCCTCATTTTTTATCTGCAATCGCGTACTATGTTACTCTATAACCTCCATTTTAATTACGTAAAATGACTCCTTTTCCTGAGTTTTTCTATCGCAATGTTTTCAGCATTTTCCACTCCCCTCCGTACTGCACTCTATTTCTTCTCTAACACTTGTTACTGCTCTAGACATCTGAAATATACCCTCGCCTATTCTTTAAAACTCTCATTTTTTTTTTGACGTTTCCTCCCTAAATCTTTCATCGTAATATCCTAGCTCCGTCTAAAATTGATAACAATAATTTTCCATTGTTTTTTCAACATTTCCATTTCCTTTAGCACGTTTTCCCTCGAATCGATCATCTCCGGTCGTCACAAACAATCGTATTATAGATGGAAATCTCCCTAACGCCTTACAATACGTTTTCGTCACTTGCTTTGCAATTTTTCACTTAAACTTTTGCATCGTGTTTACGTGTATCCTTTTTTTCCGCACCTGATATGTTTTAATGCGTTCGAGAACTAGGGTTTCTGATCCCTGGAATGTACCGGTTAATGATAACATTTCTTGGGGTCACCGTACTTTTGTCCCTGAACAGATTATTTCTTCCCATGGAGTTTATTCACCTCTCGGTTTGGTGGGAACGTCAAACTCATTAATCACATTACTAATTGCCAAGTCCAAAGGTCGTTCCTTTGTTCTAAAAATGGGTTCGGCCCTCTTCCCGTTGATTGGCTGAATTGGTTTTTAATCGCTTTTGCTGCAATTCAATTGGCTGTCAATATATCTCGGTCTAAAGTATATTGGGGAACCCCTGTTTCTGATTATTTGTTGATACCATCTGTGATCCTTTCATCAATACTCGTCTCACCTTGTCTAATTATAGATCCCTACCGTAAATATGAATTCACTTTACTCTAATCCGATAGATGTCGTAGACGTGTCCGTTTTATAAGTAATTGATATTTTCTTTTTAAATTAAAGTGGGAAGCTACGATATTTCCTAATTTTCACTGTTGATCAATGCAATTCATCACAGCGCGCACATTTTCTTTCTCTCTTCCTATCATATAGATTGAAGTTTTACTTCAGTTGTGTGGTCTAAAGCACACTAGTTTTTTTTTTAAGTTAAACTTCTTTAGCCCCGTTTGCGATTTGACATTCGGATGAAACGTAAATGCGTCACAAAAATTTATTATTTGGCAGTCCTCGGTTCTAATATACTGCGGTAAATTCACGACTACGCACGGGTCTCCAATGGCGCCGCGGTATGAAGCGCCCGACTCTCAGCGTCCAGAGAGACATCCAGCGTACGGAGATTCGAAAACTACCAAATCCAAAAAAAAAAAAACATTTTTATTTTTGTAAAATCAATATCCAATCTTCAAATCACTTTAAATAAACAGACTAAAGAAAAGAAAGCGACTTTCTAGTTTCACTTCTGCTGCGTGTGAATTGGACACTCTGATTTTTTTGATATGAAATTTAGCTTAATTTCAAAACACATTTTAATGTTTTATTAAAAAAGTGATGCGCACAAAGCGATCGGATTTTTGTTAAATAATTATATAATCCTATGTTAATGCCATTTCACCTGAACGACAATATATAATAACCTACATGTAATCTTGTTAAATAATTATTGAATTGTGTACAGTGCTCGAGCTTTTCAAAGTATTAATAATTTATAATTATATCACCAAACAATAATGAACCAATTATATTGTGGGAGTTATCCCTGGGTTGGATCCCGGTGGGCTATTGTTGGAATATATTCGTAATAGGATTGTCACTGAAAACTGATGAATTACTATTAATATAACCGACTATTATTTCAATTAATTTCAATCTCTAGGGGATATGTATTTCATTACACTCAAAAGTGTACTTTTGCCATATGTATATATGCGGTTATGGGTACCGCCGCTTACGAAACTATTTATTGGATGACTAACAACTCTGCCATAACCCAAGTGATTCGCTACGTTTGGTGCCCGGGTTTTTTTTTTTTTTCAATTATTTCTGGCTTTCACCCTTCAAGGGTGTTCTAGGCCATCATTTATAATTACAGAGAAAGGAAAGGTGAATTTATATATTAATTTTATTTAAATGTGCAAATTTCAGAATTTTATGGAAGATTGGAGTAGAGTTCAGACTTAGAAGAGATGAGATGTTGAATGGAGGAGAGGCAATTTTTGATAACGCTTGATAGAAGACAGGATATTTATTTAGAGAGGGACAATCAAAAAATATGTGATCTAAAGTTCCCACATCAAGGTGCCCGGGTTCATGGAGTGAAGTTTGTCCGGGGCCTAAGCATCAGTTGTGCCTGCCAACCTACTGTGTGGCAGTCCGGATAAAGATGGTTGTGGGAGACCTTTTGATCCCTCCAGCAGGACTCTCTCCGTTACTCTTAGGCACACTGACTCCCAGATACCTACCCACCCGTCATACCTTTTTCCTTCCCAGAACTTCATCTTCTTCCTTTTCTAAGATGACTCTCCACACTGCTAACGGCTATCTCAAATATGGCGTAAACCCTGAGGGGAATTATTGAAGTAAATCTTCTTTTCGCACGCTTGACTTGGGGAGTAAGCTGGTGAATGCGTGATGAGAGCGCTATGAAAAGTGTGATCGGGCGAGGCGAACGGTCGGGCGATATGAACGGAAGTAGAGAGGGAGATATAAGTTAGTGAAGTTTTACTTCAGTCGTGTGGTCTAAAGCACACTCGTGTTTTTTTTTTTGAAGTAAAACTTCTTTACGCACGCTTGACTTGGGGAATAAGCTGGTGAATGCGTGACGAGAGCGTTACGAAAAGAGAGGCGAACGGTAGTTGAGAGGGAGATATAAGTTAGTGAAGATAGAGAGAGAGTTACGTTTCGTATATTACTGTAGGGGCAAGATGGAGCTAAAGAAGTTTTACTTCAGTCGTGTGGTCTAAAGCACATTAGATTTTTTTTTATTCGGTACATCATGCCGTTATATGAATCAAGTCCTGAAGATGACATCAGAAAGCCCTGATGAAAGCGCTGATGGCCCCCAGCAGCGATACGTTGATGAAGGCGATTTCTGAAGTTTTCGACTGCGTTTTGGCACATCTCGATGAGCATAGCGGCGATTTGGCTCAGACAGTATTGTCGCATGTCTCGCGACGAGCGGTCGTTTAACGAGACTGACACTGCAAAAGTAAACTGCCTACAAACATAAATTTAACACCTTCGGGACCATGTTCCAATATGGAACTCAAAAAAAATATTGAAAAAATACTTGCGGAACTTAACAAAATTGGCAGTACAAAAGCTGCCAAAGAAAGCTAAAACCGAAATTGAAACAATATTAATCAATATTGAAGACTCATGGAAATCTGAAATAACATTTTTACAAAACACAATAATTAGTCTACAAAACAAGGTTATCTTAAATCAAGAGGATTACATAGACAAATTAGAAAAATTAATACAAAAAGCGTCAAATGAAGAAAAAAAACATGAAGAAAAAAGCTATGCAATGGTGGTAAGGGAGAAATCGCACCCAATACCCAAAACAAATTTTGCTCTACTAATTTCCTCAAAAAAAGACAAGCCTGCAGATGAAATCGAAAAAATTTTAAAAGACAAAATAAAAGTATCCAAACTAGGAATAGGAATTTCTGGACTAAAAAAAACAAATCAAAACAAAATAATACTAACATGTGAGAAACAAAATGATACCGAAAAAATAATAAATGAAATCAATAAAAACCCAGATATTGGAATACAAGCAAATGAAATAAAGAAAAAAAAACCATGCATTATCATTAAGGGAGTTGATGCTTGCTACAAAGAAGAAGAACTTCTAACTGATTTGATAAATCAAAATGAAGACATAAAAAACGCCATGACCACAGAAATTGATAATGAGCCCATTATTATTAAAAAAAAACTCAAAAACAAAAAATCTGATAAATTATCAAATTTCATTATCCAAACAACACCAAAACTAAGAAAAATAATAATATCGAAGGAAAGGATCAACATTGGATACAAAAAAGCACACGTAGAAGATTGTGACCCACTCATGCATTGTTACCATTGTCTTGGATATGGACATACATCACTGAGATGCCTTGAAAACATGAAGAGTCCCAGCTGCCCCCACTGTGCAGGAGAGCACAAAATACAAGACTGCCCCAAAAAACAAGAGCCCGCCAAATGCCACAACTGCACTAACAGAAAGGGTTACCAAAATGATCATCCAGGTAACAGTTACTTATGTGAATTCCGCAAGAAAATGTTAAAAAATGCGCAAATGCGAATTGATTACTAGTAAGTTTTGCATTTTGTATACTTATTTTTTATTCCCATAAATATGAATAATTTTTTCACTGAAGAATTAGATGAATCTCTTAATATTGCGGAACATATTTGTCACACTTTAAATGATTGTAATAACATTGTAGATAAATTACCAAATTCATTCTCAATATTACATCTAAATATCAGATCAATGAAACGAAATTTTAATGAATTCTTACTTTCAATTAATTTACTAAATCATAAACCGGACGTTATAGTGTTAACTGAAGCGTTCACCAACTATTACAATAAATTTTGTATACCTAATTATAGCTATTTCATGACACACTTTCCTATTAATCGAAATAGTGGTATTGTTGTATTTGTTAAATCCTGTTATTCAAACATCACAGTGGAAGAAGTACCTATGCAGCGAGTTAATTGCTTAGATATTATTGTAACTGTAAATAAAGTATGTTTTAACACTTTATCAAATGAGTGGAAGGACCAGTACACCAAAATCATGGGGTGTGTGACTGTTCTTCAGGAAGAAAATGCCAGCCTCCGACAAGAAATCCAATCTCTCAGAGATGCTCAAGATGACATGGAGCAGCGTAGCAGAGTGTGTAATTTAGATGTCCACGGCATTCCCGAGGTGAAAGGTGAAAATCTGTTCACCCTAATGGAGAGAATGGGATCAACTATCAACGTGCCACTTCCTAGTAGCGCTGTGGTGTCGGTGCACCGCGTCGCTCGCGGCCACTCGTCTCCCTCCAACCGTCCACGCAACATAGTCGTCCATCTCACGACAAAGCGTCTCCGTGATGATGTCATCGCTGCGGTAAGGACTCGCCGCAGCCTCACAACGGACCAACTAGGACTTGGAGCTCCCACCACTAATTTCTACGTAAATGAGCACCTGACACTAAAAAATAAAATACTCTTTGCCAAAACACGTGCCACCGGAAAAGAAAACGGCTATAAATACATATGGGTGAGGAATGGCAGTATCCTGGCGAAGAGGAATGATCTCTCTCGAGTCGTCACCATTCGTTGCGAGGGAGACCTTAAAAAAATCAGCACTCATGGTCAACAAAATATGTGACTGCTAGAACAAACTTGTTACTGCTGCCATCGATGCCAGCTTTCTATCACTATCCTACACTCTTGGTCATTAATTTTTTTCTTGCAAAATTACTCAATATATTTGTTTATAGCGCAATACCTCCATAATCATATAGCACTATCATATTTCCTGCATATTCATTCATATTTTACACTAAGTAATCAATGTTTTATATATAATTTTGTTGCATCATACGTCCTAATTAATTTATCACTCCCGCAAATGTGGAATAAGTCGAGTAACACTCTTACTCTAAAAAAATGACCTCATCATCTATATCTGTTTATTACCAGAACTGTGGTGGTATTAAGACCAAAACTCAGGAGCTTCTTATTAATATTTCATCGAATAACTATGATGTTATAGTTCTAGTTGAAACGTGGCTTGTAGCAAGTGTAAACACGGCCGAATTCATAGATTCGCGTTACACGGTATTCCGACGAGATAGGAACCGTATAATTACCGGTAAGATGGACGGAGGTGGTGTGTTAGTGGCAGTGCGCAAGGAACTCGCAGCTTCCCGTCTCGACGATTGGGAAAAAAATCAAATTGAACAAATCTTTATATCAATTCCGTTAAGGTCTCTAAATCTCACCATATGTGCTGTATATATACCTCCTGTCTCGCCAATAATGCTTTATGATATTTTCTCCAAAAACCTGGAATCTGTCTTTTCATCAGAACCAAATAATACGTTTTGTGTTCTTGGAGATCTGAATCTACCTACTCTTACATGGACATTTTCCGAAGGCTGCAATCATGGTATTGCCTCCTCAAACACGGCTGCATCGCAAACTTTTCTTCAAACAATGGCATTGATGAGCTTATTTCAATATAATTGTATACCTAACCACAACGATAAATTCTTAGACCTTATATTTTACAGTCGCGAAACAAAAGTTACACATAGCGATGACCCTCTCCTTTCAGAGGACAGACACCATCCAGCCCTGGAATTTGAAATATCATCTGCGATTCAACCAAAAATTAAAAACAACAAAGAGCGTAGGCACAATTTCAGGAAAGCTGATTATACTCAAATTAATAATGACATTAATTGTATTGATTGGAAGTCTGAAATCGCGAATTTATCAGCAGAAGAAGCAGTAGACCGATTCTATGTAATAATAAACAATATAATTGATGAGTTTATTCCAGTATTGGCCAGACGAAATGACAAATTCCCCATATGGTTTACTCCCGAACTTATTAGCTTATCACGGAAAAAAGATAAAGTTTGGCTCAAATGGAAGACATATAAAGGTCTTTCTGACTATCGTAAATTTTCCTTCTTACGTGCTACATACAAAAAATTGGCTAGTGAATCTCGAAAGTTATTTTTTGAAAACATCGAAAGTTCATTGCAAAATAATATTAAATGCTTTTGGTCATACATATCCTCCTTAAAATCATCTGATGGATATCCTGCTACTATGTCCTTCGAAGGGCGCAAATCTAATGATGCCCAAGAAATCTGTAATATGTTCTCTGAGTTCTTCAAGTCAACATTTGAACCCTCATGTATCAATGACTCAATTAACATTGACCAACTTGAGGCCGTTCGGGACTCTGGACTTACGCACATTCACACCATTGAACTAACGGAACAAGAAGTGCAATCAAGTTTAAAGGCGTTAGATATAAACAAAGGTGCGGGTCACGATGGAATACCGGCATTTTTCCTCAGATCTGCTGCGTCGTCATTGTATGTTCCACTTACCATAATATTTAATAAATGCCTGAGTGACGGGGTTTTCCCTGATAGGTGGAAGTTGGCTTATATTATACCAGTCCATAAGGGTGACTCACGTCAAAAAGTCGAAAACTATAGGCCAATATCTATTCTCTCGGCGATCCCTAAACTCTTGGAAAGACTTGTCCATGATAATATATATCCCCAGCTTGCCGCCAAAATTACAGAACAACAACACGGGTTTGTAAAAGGCAAATCTACAATGAGTAATTTACTAATTTACTCAAATTTCTTATTCACTAGCATGGATCGAGGCCACCAGGTAGATGCAATATACTGCGATTTCAAAAAAGCTTTCGACAAGGTTGACCACCTTATTCTTATTAAAAAAATAATGTTCAACGGAATTAGGGGAAACTTATTACGTTGGTTTGTCTCATATTTGACAAAAAGACAGCAAGCTGTATCATTACGAGGACATACTTCTACGTGGGAACCAGTTACCTCTGGCGTACCACAGGGGTCAATCCTGGGTCCACTGTTATTTATACTTTTTATTAACACTGTTACTAAATGTTTCATGCATTGTTTATTTCTTTTGTACGCCGATGATATAAAAATATTTGCCATTGTTAGGAATTTAAACGATTGTCTGCTCATCCAAAGCGACTTAGTAAGGTTCGAAGCATTTTGCAATGAAAACAAAATTTACCTAAGTTACAACAAATGTAAACAAATAAGCTTCACTAAAAATCACAACGCTATTATACACAATTATTGTATTGGTAACTATTTACTCGAGCGCGTTTACTGTATAAAAGATCTAGGCGTACTTTTTGATTCTAAACTCCATTTCGATGCGCACATTGAGAACATTGTGAATAAAGCTTACCGCATGCTAGGATTTGTCATCAGAAACAGCCGCGAATTTCGAAAACCTGAAACTTATCTTCTACTTTACTACACGCTGGTCCGTTCTCAACTTGAATACTGCACCTCCATATGGACACCACTTTACGGTGTCTATAAAGTCAACATTGAAAGTATTCAAAAGAAATTTCTGCAATACCTTAATTACAGAATGAGCGCACCTAAACGGGGGTACATAAATATGCTCTCGAATTATAACGTCACCACTCTAACTAACCGGCGAACATACCTTGACCTCATGACGCTTTATAAAATCTGCAATAACTTTATCGACTGTCCTGACCTACTGAAACTAATAAACTTCAAAATACCACCCAGAGTAACAAGGCTTAACGACTTATTCCACATTAGCCGGACGCGTACAAATGCTGGTGTCAGGGATCCAATCAGAAGAATGTGCGAATCGTTTAATCAAAATCAAAACATCAAGGATTCCGACTTATTTTTTGATACACGCAGTACTTTTAGTAGAAAATTGAAGGCCGTTTTCCTACAAAGTACAATACCTTAGACATTGCTTGGTTTATAATTTTAACTACCTTTCTTTTTTTAAATTTCTGTATGACATTATTTTTTATCTATATATATATTTGGTCTTACCATCAAAATTTTTCCAAAAACAATTTGTAAACTTTTATAAGGATATTGCGCATTCTTTTTTCATCTCTCTGTAAAATAATATTTACTTATGTATATACATACGTCTTTTCCGTATTTAACGGTAAAAATATTTGTATATGTTTTCATCTGCTGTCAATGTTAATTCGTGAGAAATAGTTTGGATGCAGGCGAATTCTCTTTTAATTGTTTTGTATATTCTTGTCAATTGACGTCTGAAAACTGAATTTATCAATCTTATGACAGAAATGAATTTTAAATTATGTATAAAAAATTATACTAGAGAAATTACGGGTCAACGTCCATCATGTATTGATCACATTTGGTGCAACACTAAAAATACTGACAAATTCCTTACGATAATATTAAAAAATAATATTACTGATCATCACACTTGCATCTCTATACAACAACTTAATATTAATAAACACAAAATTTTAGAAAGCAATAATTTTACAAAAAAGTCACTCAACCATAATAAATTAAATATAAAAATAAGTGCGGAAACGTGGAAACCCGTATTAGAATCTACATGTGCTGAAACATGCGCAAATATTTTTAATAATATTCTTTACAATTATATTACAGCATCGACTGATATTAAAACTATACACATTAAAGCAAAATTCAAAAAAATAAAACCATGGATTTCACATGGCTTAGTCGTGTCTATTAGAAAAAAAGAAGAATTATATCGCCTGATAAAGAAATTTCCCTCAGATAAAAAAATATTTACATTCTACAAAAAATATAGGAACAAATTAACCTCTTTAATAAAAATAACTAAAGAAAACTATTACAAAAATGAAATTGACCTGGCTAAACAAAATGTAAAACACGTTTGGAAAACAATAAATGAAATAAATAGTAGAAAAAACAAAAAAACTCTAATTAAAAAAATTTATATTGGAAAACACTCTGTTGACGCCATAAGGGAACCAACAAAATGTGCTAATGCCTTTAATAAATATTTTGCTAAAGTCGGACAAAATTTAGCTACACGGATCGATGAAAATTATAAAGTAGATAATTTCGAGAAGGATTGTCTTAAACAAAATAACCTGTCAGCTTTCCAGCCAGTAACAACAAATGACATAAAAAATATTATTAATGAATTAAAAGGTGGATCTGCACCAGGATTTGATGGAGTTACAGTAGAAATATTGAAAAAATACAACAATTTTTTAAGCATTCCAATTGCACACATTATAAATATTAGTTTAAATAGTGGAATATTTCCTTCCATTTATAAAAAATCTATCGTAACACCCGTTTTCAAATCAGGCAGCCCTGAAGAAATATCAAATTATCGACCTATATCTCTTGTCTCAAACATTGCAAAAATTTTTGAAAAGATCGTAAAAAAGCAACTCATGTACTACATTGATAATAAAAAAATTCTTAGTCCTAGCCAATTTGGATTTAGAGAGAAACTAAGTACTCATGACGCTATTGCTGAACTCTCCTCAACTATATACAACGCATTAGATAAAAAAAAACAAATGCCTTGGCATTTTCATTGATTTACGCAAGGCTTTTGACAGTATCTCCCACACAAAACTAATTAATAAATTAAATGATATCGGTATTATTGGTAAGGTTAGGTATTGGCTGAAAAGTTATCTAACTCAAAGAAATCAAAAAGTAAAATTAAATAACTCACTAAGTGTAGATGAAACTTTAGAATTTGGAATTCCCCAGGGGACTGTTATTGGACCAATTTTATTTATAATATACGTAAACCAAATGTTTAAATTATCACTTAATGGCAAACTTATATCCTTTGCTGACGACACTGCAATAATTATCGAAAAAAAGACGTGGAACGATATTACCAATGCAGCCAATCAAGACATGAAGGTTTTAAAAAATTGGTTCGATAACAATTTACTATCACTCAACACAGAAAAAACTTATTACATTCCATTCTCTCTACAAGAAGATGTGCCAAATAATTTAATTAACATAACAATTCATTCCAAAAATTGTGCAAATGACGGTACATGTAATACGGACTGCGCTAAGCTGAATCATAAATCTAATGTAAAATATCTTGGAATCTTAATAGATAAAAATGTTAAATGGAAAGATCATATCAATCTAACTGTGGAAAGAATAAGAAAACTTATCTATGTTTTCTATAACATACGAAATATTTTAAACAAGAAAACTATCAAAATTGTCTATTATGCATTAATTCAGTCTTTATTACAGTACGGCATTATTGGGTGGGGAGGGGCCTTTAAGGCTTCCTTACAGCCCATAATTATAATTCAAAGAATAATTATAAAAACCATTCTTAGGAAACCATACGACTACCCTACTATACAGATATTTCGGGAATTTAATGTACCATCTATTACAGAATTGTATAAGAGAAACGCCTTATGCTAAATTTATAAAGAATATTTTATTCAAAAAGTTCACCCCTCAGATAGCATAAGCAATAGATTTAAAACTAATGGCTTAATAGCCATCCCTATGCTTAGAACGACCACGGCTCAGCACCACTATTTGTATTTAGGTGTAAGATGGTACAATATATTATTATCCAATAACAAAATTAATATAACAGATACACTGAAATATGAATTATTCAAAAAACAAATTAAGTCCCTTAAATTGGATAATGACATATTGTACCCTTAATGTTTACCCTTTATGTAATTAATTAATTTACCCTTACTTAAACAGCAATATTTAATATTAAAAAAAAATTGTATTGATATTGTCTAAATTGTGTACCTACCTAAGATATTTATTTCATTAGTTCTTTGAAAATTGTTTACATAATGAACATTATTATAATTTTTTTTGCATGTAAAATACTCCCCCCATAAACACGAACTCCTAGAGCTCAACTTATGGAGTAGTAGAATAAAACATGAATTATTTTGTAATCTTGCATATATTATCATTGTAATGTATTAACAAAAATCTTGAAATAAATAAATAAATAAAAAAATAAAAAATTTCCTCCTTCCTTATAGCGTTTGCTATAAGTATATTTGCTGGATATTGTATGGGAACCGTCGCCCCAGGAACCATTTTTACATATATTTACCAACATCTCTACTGTAGGTCACCTCAAGTGATTCGCTACGTTTGGTGACATAGCAGGGGTACCCTGGTTCATGGAGTGAGGTTTGTCCGGGGCTTGGTATCAGTTGTGCCTGCCTACCTACTGCGTGGCAGGCCGGATCGAGATGGTTGAAAGAGACCTTTTAATCTCTCCAGCAGGACTCTCTCTGAACATCGCATTACCCCGCAGTGGGAGGGTTAGATTCATACATCCGTTACTCTTGGGTACACTGACCCCCAGATACTACCCATCCCTCATACCTTTTTCCACACTGCTAACTGCTATTCCAAATACGGCGTAAGCCCTGATGGGAATTATTTTCCTCGGAGCCTCCTGTATGGAGCTAATATAAAAAATTTAAAATAAATACATAGTTTCGTCTAGTTACCATCTGATTTCGTCAAGTCAACACTTCTTAACGTTAAAACTAAATCCGTATTTTCGATTAATCTTTACTACCAATCAGTTTATATTATAAATACAAAAAATCATATTTTTCTACCGTTTTCATTGAGTAGAATCAAATGGTTAAGTACATTATAAAAAATAAAAATGTAAACTTCTAAAAAATGTGTTTTTTCATTAAAAATGCATTAACGCATATTTTTGTTCAAGTATAATTTTATTTTTAAAATTAACCGTGACAGTTTCCATTAATTAACTTTTTTATTTCTTGTGAAATAATTCACAAAATAAATTAAATCCACCTTAGCGCTTGAAATTGCGAGCTTCATTCACCGTTTGCTGTTTTTATGCCTATTATCTGTTTTAAGGGTAGGTTCGAATACATACATTTTTGGCTTGTGATTTATCCTTTTTCTCTTATCCTTTTTTATTTATTCATTTTTTTTATTTTTTTTAGTACTTATCTTTAGTACTTATCTTTTTTCTTCTTATCTTTTGATTTACATGATTTATTCTGTTTAATTTTATTATTTATATTATATTATATTAAAGTAAATACCATGAACAGGTTAGAGGCTTTTTAATTATGGCTTCACCGGAGAATGCTCAGGGTCCCATGGACCGACATGATCACCAACACAGAAATTCTCAGGCGGGCTAGAGCAGATAGAGAACTACTTACATTAATCAAAATCAGGAAAATTTCATATCTGGGTCATATACTTCGAGGAGAGAAGTATCACTTGCTCCATATAATATTGAAAGGCAAGATAGAGGGTCTGGTATGAGACAAATGCCTTGGATGCGAAATATACGAGAGTGGACCGGTATTAGAAGTGTGGAGGAGCTATTCGGGCAGCGCAAGACAGAGAGACATTTTTAAGAGTGATCACCATCGTCGGGAGGACCTGATAGGGCACACAAAGAAGACGAATGCATAATAAATTAGAGATTTGATTTAATTATTTTTTTATGGTTTAATTTAATTGTAGTTATTTTATTTTAATATAATTATTTATTTTGTGTATTATATCAGAGGCATTGCTAAAAATCAGCTACATTCCAGGAGAAATCCTGAATGAATAGCTGAGCCGTGGCCTTTTTGTTAATAGAATCAATAATAAATAAACAAAATGTATAAAATTATAAAAACCTGTCGATGAATAAATGTTTTTTATTTATTTATTATCGTACTATTAAAAAAGAAGGACCAAATAACATTGCGTGGTTTCAGATTTCATGGAAGTCAAGTTCATTTTTTTAAAGCTTTATAGCTCGTTTTGAACATGGCCCGGTGAGCTAAAGTTATTAAAATCATAATAAAGCTTCGCAAATTTCAGAGCTTTTGCTACTTTAAAAACTAAACTCATCTCTCCCAGGTAAATAAATGTTTTCTACATATTATCAAATTTGGTACCTAACATAGAGGTACCTATTTAAAATATCTCAAATTCTTGATTCGATTCAAAGTGAGTACTTTAAGTAAATTCATTAATTTAAAGTGTTTCAAAAATTGAATTTTGATTTAACAATCATTATTTTGCATAATATCATTCTCAAATTCTTAACATTTTTGACAATTTCGCAAGAGTTTTTGTAATGATTAAAAAACTTTTCAGATGTATTGTCATGTGGTTGTTATAATCCAACAGCAATGCATAGACATCTCTTATAAATACATATACCCCTCCCTGCAAGCATATTCAGATATTTATATGTATATATAGAGATTTCTGAAATTTAAATCTTATTGTGATTGGGGTAAAAAAAAAGAATAACTTCAGTTACTTACAATGGCTCTCATAACCCGAGAAGAATAACGGTATGGTTAAAAAAAGACTCGATAACTGTTATTTGTTTGGTAAAATTAAAAAAACAAAGGTTATTTTCCAATAAAAGGGGAATTGTTTTGAATGCGCACGGTCCGAAAAGACTTTAAAATGCCATTTTCATTTCATAAGTTCTTTTGTGCCTTCGCTTTCATTTGAATTCTCACGAGACAAAATATCATTTAGGGATTAGTGGTCCGGTTACTTTTTAATCCACTTATTATTGTCGGTTTTTTTATGTGAATACCGCATAAGAGTCCCAACTGCTACCAACCATCTGAAGACAGGGAGACTATGTCATCCCCAATTGGGGTCTGTTTAGAAACTGAAGGTAGTGGGTAGGGGAAGGACTTAAGGAAGACTAAGTTAATTAGTTTTTCTTAAGTAGTAAAGTGAGGAAATACAGGTGATGAAATACCTGCTTAATCAGATCTGGTCATTAAACACGGCTAAAGCCATTTCAATTCTGAATAGTGGTCTTCCACCAGGGCGATACTGAAAGTCGACAGTTAACAGTAGAAGCGAAACTTTACCAAAACAATCTCAACCAAGGAGGCTTGAAAAGTGATGTCATAATCAAAACAGCCAACAAGCGCAGACCTGGCGCCGTTTTATATCTCAACTTCATTTCTGTTTTATATCTCAACCAATAGGAGCCTTGTACGTTTTAAGATTTTCACGGCCAAAAGCATTTTCGTTATTTCTTTTTGGGGTGTTATGCCGTGTTGCACGTTCACACATCTAACGGATCTGCCGGATCTGCCCTGATGATAGACACTGCAACGTTATCCGAAACGTTGGCTAAAGAAGGAGGTGGCGCAACACGGCATAACACCCCAAAAACAAATAACGAAAATAGGAGCCTTGATTGAAGTTTCATGCTTTGCAGGTGCTGTACGCGTCATTTCCGATTCATACGAATTCCTAATCACAATGAGATAATAGAAGTTTCACTTCAATAACAAAATTTAATCAAATAAAATGTATTAACGCTTATTATAAGCAATAATTATCAGCCTGAAACACTCATCCACATTGAAAAATCTTCCGAGAAAAGATACATGACGCCAACGGGACTTGAACCCGTGCCCTTCTGATTGCCGGTCAGCTGCTCTCCCAATTGAGCTATGGCGGCTTATCTTATACCCGCCAAATGATTCAACACATACTAGTGTTTCATTCAACAATTACTACTTATTATATTTTTTCCACCTGAAAACAACCAACTTTATTTTGTAACATGTATCTTTTCTCGGAAGATTTTTCAATGTGGATGAGTATTTCAGGCTGATAATTATTGCTTATAATAATTGTTACCCTTTATGCTATGCATAAAAATCTTGTCTTAAAAACGTTGGTTTAACAATTAAAAAAAAAATTATAATAATGTATTAACGCTCTCCGAGATATGAACCCGCGACCTCCGGATTCCTAATCGAGAGCTTTACATCTCGAGCACGGCAGTTATGTTATGTCTAAGCTTCGAAAACTATTTACAAAGTGAGAATGTATGTTAATACAGTTTTTTTCTGTATTATCTAACATAATTTATGACATTGAGATAATTCAAAATTTTTGTCAAATACCAGTATTGAACAACAGTTTTTGTTTTTAATTACTTCAGTTTACGGAAGAATTTACTCGAGATAAATAAATGTTACAAGTTGTAACATTTTAGATGGCGCCACCAGCGAACGTTATACAACAATCAACGGAGAAAAGTCGTCAAAATTTCTACAACAAAGCAGTAAACTTACAGCATTAACACTTTACCGGTGATCGTTACAAGTTCGAGTTTCTTCGAGAGCAAAATTTTACGAAATAACACAAAATATAAATGCAAAAGACAATTCTCATCATGGTGGTTTGTGGTTTATTCCTAAAAGTATCAAAGTCGAAACTTTAAAGGTAAAAATTAAAAGTTATATCATTAAATATGGCAATTTGTATCTCTGAAGTGGCATCAACAATATCTTGAATATGTCCAGTCGGGAATGTAGCTACTTACATATTATTTTGGTATTTTATTTTTAATTAATAAACTTTTCCGAAAAAAAGGTGATAAAATCGACTTTTATCGATTCCTTCGGCACTATTAATTTTAATTCTAAATTTCGCATGTGAGTCCCAACTTACTACTCCCGAGTGTTCGAATCCAGTGTATATTTGCAAACCACTCATGATATATTAAATTTTGTATTTTTTTTTTTTATTTATGGTGCAAAATTACACACCTACCCAAATAACATAAATAACACGAATAACTGCGTACAGGATGTTAAGAGACAAACTCGACTTTATATCACCAGTGTTTTCTGATGTAATTTTGATCTTAATTTTAAATGTTTTTTTTTTTCAAGTTTAGTTTTCTTCAAACCAAACAAAAAAATTCTTCCACGTATCACTGGTCACTCAGCCGAGTAATCGCTCAACCCCTCACCCCGATCCTAACCATCCAAAACCAAATGATTTTTTTATTCCAAATAATGTCTCACAGGTTAAAATAAGTCAAGTACGTACTTAACACCTTGTAAACATTTATTTGTGTTAACACTCTCAATAATCTGAATACAATATTATCGCAATTATTATTAAAATATATTCGATAGAATGCACAAGCCACAACGAGGGGGAAAAAACATTAAATTAATATCCAAGCCTCGAATGAAAACACGATTAAACCACACTTTGACCGGAAAAACCTTTAATTTTGGAAGCGCGTTATCTTTTAACGTACAAACCCACCAAATTAATGTGCGTATAGGTTAAATTATCGGATCCATAGTGTATCTGGCATTTATTGAGTTTTACACTGCGCTTAAGGTATAAATGGACATGAGTACGTTATCTACAATCCACTTTAAAGCAATCGATTTTGAAGAAAATAACCTATTGTGAACAGTAAACTTCGCATAATGTTGATTACTCCGACTTGGACTAGTGGTACGCTCAGTTAAAAATGTGCACATTATCCCTGAAACAAAATATAAAAATTCCTTCATTTGTTAAATTATACACCAATTCGAACTGGTAATTTTTCTTTTGTTTTCAATTAATATGTTTTTTCAATAATTTCAATAAGCTCACTATGGGGTACCACTTTTTACACTTACACCTTAAAAAATGTCATCTAATACTTCGGATCCTCTATACCGCGGTTTTGTGATTTTATTTACATATGTAATCAATTATATTTACTTATCTTCTCACAATTGTGTACATATTAACTAAAGATTATTTTATCAATAAAATACCTCCCTGGGTATTTAGTAGAGATTCTACGAATATTCGGTTACTATTTGGTATTCGGCCTATTTTGCTACTTTTTTACTATTCGGCTTTCAGCCGAATATTGCGAACCATTCGGCCGAATACCGAATACCAAATTATGAAAAAAAAAGGCTACTAGTTTATTGTCTTCATTACAAATTTCATAACATTCCGAAATGAGTGATTTTTTATTAAATGATGCCATTTCGCAAAGTTTTTCGCGAACACAGTAAAAATTTTTAAGATATACACATTACAAGTATCACAATTTGATGTAACTATCAACAAATAATGCGTGCTGTGACACGACCTAGTTAGGGTAGTTACTAGTAAGGGAACGTACCCATACGACGTGACCAACTTTTTGCAATTTTTAACCCCCCCCCCCCCCCCCGGTGACCAAAAACCTAAGCAAACCGCCGCTCATTTGTATGGAGCGTGACATTTTGAAGACCCCCCCCCCTAAACGCGTCACCTAGTATGGGTACGTTCTCTAAGGCGTAGTTACCGCACACACTTCAATAATGCAGGTCGCAAACTCTCACCCGCGAAATGTACTAAGTGTCGCCGAATATTCAGCGCTACGGCCGAGAGCCTAGCCTAATATTCGGTATTCGGCAAAATAACTATTCGTGGCATCTCAAGTATTCAGCCGTTAAATTTTTTTTAAATGTTACCGCGTTGTGTGTAAGTCTGCAATATTGAGATCTAATTTGATCTCTTCAAAATACAGCTATTAGCTCTATTTTGAACGACTAAATTGGCATGTTCAGGTTTTTTTCATTGACCAAATATATATTATTGTGAATAGAGAGATCAAAAGGTCTCCCTCAACTTTCCGGCTGAGGGAGACCTTGAGGGAATAAACCGACCTCACCCCATGAACTCGTGCACCACTGCTAAGTCACCAAACGTAGCGAACTACTTATAGTGACCTGTAGCAAGGGTGTTGCTACACATACACCCACCCAAATTGAAATGATCTTAACTAATTTTTTTTTTAAATACTTTCAGCTTCATAAATCTTACAATAATAACATCCCGAGCTCGTAATATTTCATGGGTTTACGCTTGTAATATACCACGAAAACATACAATATTACTGTACGTTTCTAAAACTACCAACTACTAGAAATGCTGCTCAATAATTCCTTGCAGTCGATTGCGGGAAGAGTTGAAAGCCAAACTTTGTGGCGTTGGAAATGTTGAACGGTTGGAAGTTGTACTCTTGTTAGCGACACATGTCCAAAAAATTCAAGAATAATATTTATTTGTTTTTTTTTTGTTTTTGTAACTTTATTTAGATGTAAGCAAATTTTTTCATACATCTAGTATTAAAAAAAAACATATAAAATACATAATAAAATAAATATAGTCCTAAAATTATAACGGAAAGAATACAGTTTTAAAAAGAAATACAGTTACTCCAGTTAGAAATACAAACAATAGGGTTTAAGACATACAGTTAATCCAAATAAATACAATTCATAAATTTTTCTTAATGTATGTAGCACATGTTTTACGAAAAGTGCCAAGACTTGAGGCTTCCTTTATGGAATTTGGTAGGTTATTATAAAGTTTTTGACCTTTATAAAACACGCTGTTCTGTGTACACGTCAGTTTAGTTTTGGGAAGCCTGAAGTCTCGGCAACTCCTCGTAGGATAATTGTGAATATTTTCATGGTACATAATATTAGTTTGCAGATATTTAGGGAGCATGTTATTTTTAAGCTTGTACATCATTGTTAACGTATTATATATTATATGTTGTTTAGTTGTCATCATACTTAAGTTTTGTAACATAGTTTTAACTCTAGTAAAGATATTACATTTCAGAATCATCCTCATTCCCCTATTTTGTATAACCTGTAGTTTATTATTTTGGGTCTCGTTACATAAGAATAGAACACTAGAACAATAATTTAAATGAGGAGTTACAATAGAATTATATACAAGGTGCGTTGTCTTGAGATCCAAGTTATTCCTAATCCTTTTTAAGAAGCCAACTTTTGCTGAATACTTCGACTGGAAAACTGTGATGTGCAACAATATTTGCGCTCGGTCAAAGTTTAGCGACATCTTGACACGTTTACCTTTTACAAACTACATCTTGATCGTTTACCTTTTCAGTTGGTAGTGTCAACAGAGTAGATTTTATGCTTACAATAAATGGTTCTTTCGTCAGTTAGTTCAAGCAGTTTTGGTGGTTTCTGCTTGGTATCGCACACTTGTCAAACAATTGTGTCGTTTTTACTAACTAAGCAGGGGCTATTTTTAAGCTACATAACTTATGATGAAAACGATATTATGAGCTGAAAATAATTACGTTAACCTAGATAATAATTAAAATAAAATAATTTCCTTTAATAATGTTACTAGATATCTCCGTTCGCGATGTTTTTATGAATAAGTTAGACATTCAAAATAAATTTCAATGTTTATGGATAAGTTGAAATAACTTAAAATCAGCCGAGCGAATCTATGTCTTTTGTGGGATCGTCGTTATTAGATAACGGACGTGATCTCCTGTCAGATTTATGTGATTTTTATGGCTGTTGTACAACGATAATGAATAAATAATCATGCATACTTTCTGGAATTCATGTTTAAAACGATCTAAACTAAAATATGTGACAGTAAATATGTAAAAAATCTCATAAATCTGACAGGAGATAATGTCCGTTATCCAATAATGATCCTTCAAAAGATATGGAATCGTTCGGCAGTTAAGTAAAAGTTTTACGTGGAACTAGTTCAGATTCGCGAAAAATCACAGATAGTCTAAATTTTCGACAAATCAGTTCCAATTTTGAAAATGGCAATTAAAAATAATTTTCGATAAAATGTTTTATTAGTATTGATAGGTAACATAACCGAAATTCGATTTTTAATTCATAAATTAATAAAATAAATATTAACCTTATTTATTTCGCATTTTTGTTTACCTACCCATAATTTTTTGCCGAGAATTGTCAATAGGGTACCTGGTGAAATACTGTAACTAAAAAAATTTCGGTGTTTTTTCTAATATGCACAGGCAATGGGCGTGTATATGCAAAAAGGTATAGTCTGCTAAATATTTAAAACTTTGTAATGAAATGAGCATTTATTTATTTTTTATTCACCTCCATCACATACCCACATCCCAATGTGGATGAAGCAAAAGACATGGAAGGGAAAAGACATTGCGAAAGAGAAAAAGAAAGAGGAGGAATGCATATTATGTCACTTAAATCCATCGCATCCTACACTGAAGATGGCAGATTTACCTTCATATCGTGTTGTAGAAGCAAAGGCTTTCGTTCATACCAGTGTAGATTACGCAGGTCCCCTCCGTATCACGCTTCCTCGTCTGAGAGGACAACATTCACAAAAGTATCACAAACAAAAAAAAATATATATATATATATATTTTTTTTTTTTTTTATTATTATTCTTTTTTTTGTGTGCCTTGTAATGAAGGCCATTCATATTGAGTTGGTCTTTGACCTAACTTCAAATGCTTTCAGCCGTTTTATTTCTCGGCGTGGCCATGTGTCGTTCTTGTATTCAGATAATAGCACCATTCATTCAGATAATGGTTCATCCTGGTACTGATAAAATTATTCACGTTACGACGGTAAAGACAAGATATGAATTTTTTAAACGTCCTGTTGTTAAATTATATCCCATCCCAACGCAATAATTATATCATTATTTTGTGTTAATATTTTGTTTAAGTTTAATTATTTCAGACTTAACCATGACATTCTTTATTTAACACTTAGTTGACTTAGCAACATGATTTTTATTTTATTTTTAAACATTTTTCAACTTAGTGATTTTATCCTTAATAAGTTTAATTTAAACTTTGTTTTTTGAAAGTTCCGCGAACTTCCAAGGCGGGGAGCATGGTTACGCATTGCAATATGTTTTGTTTGTTCGAAAATTTAAATAAATATATATCACAAGGATGGTACTTACTCACTCTTTGTATTTAACAGAGACACCTAAATGGATTGTTTTTAAAAATAGAATCTAAACAAAAAATAACTGACATCGTCTGTTTTGATGAAAAATTTTCATGTTCGTGAAAACTTATGAGTTGTGTATTGATTGACAAATCTCATCTCTTGTGCAAATTTTCAAGTCACAAAAGGAATTACAGATCTGAATTTTAAGCGGATTGATTACGGAGGCCTCCAAACTGCATATAACTACAAAACAAGGTTGGTGGATCTGTTATTTTCCCTGGAGTTTTTTTCTTTGTGCTATCCTTTGTGATATATTTGTTCGCGCAAGTAGAGTTTTCATACTCATAATTTCTTGGGTATTAAGCCCAGAGGGTCTGGGGTTATTTACACACCTCAGGCTTGCATATTATAATACAATACCTACTGAAGAGATAAATATATAGACATTTGTTATGGGCGTGTTCATGTGCCCGAAATAAGCACGTTTTTCTTGCTTTGAGTAAAAATAGTTTATTTATTTTTAATTTTTTAAACTTTACGAGTAAAATCTCAAATTATAATATTTAATTAAATGAAGACAATATTAGCGAAACTCAATCGAAAATCTGGAGACAGAAAAATCAGAAAAGATATTTGCTCCGCTGGGTCTCGAACCCAGGACCCTTTGCTTACATGGCAAGAGCTCAACCGATTGAGCTACGGAACACATCGATTCGGTCACTTTTAACTGTATCATACTTCGACTAATAACTACCAACATTATCTTCATTTTCTTAACGCACATATTATTGGCTGCTATCTTTATATATGATTGCAAGATTCAACTTGAACTAAATGCAATCTAGATAGTGTCTTTGATATGGGTTCCGTAGCTCAATCGGTAGAGCTCTTGCCATGTAAGCAAAGGGTCCTAGGTTCGAGTCCCAGCGGAGCCAATATCTTTTCTGATTTTTCTGTCTCCAGATTTTCGATTGAGTTTCGCTAATATTATCTTCATTTAATAAAAAAAAAATTTTTTTAATAATTTCAAGAATTGAACTAATCATTTAGTTTTTAAACATTTAGTTAATTTAATTTTACTGACCTTTCTGAGCCCTAGAGGTTGAAGGGTCTTACGCGATTTGAAAAAAAAAACTTACCGTTTTAGGTCACGCTTCTAGAATTTATCTGTTCAGTGTGAGCCACATTTGCCTTCCACTGCGGTATCTCTCCAACGATTGGGAGTGGAACAGATATATTAAATGGGACGCCTGGTCACCGTAACCACGATTCAACCCCGCAGAGAAAACAAGATCCACCCTAATAAATGGGACAATATTATACGTGGGTAATATGTTTGAGAGCACACAGGATAGACCAGGGTGGCCCTCCCTACGACTCTGTAAACAATACAAAACTGTGTTTGACGAATGTGGTACCAAAAGTTTAAAACCCAAACAAATTCCTGCAGAAGATCACCACTCTGCAACAATTAATTAAAATTAGTATGTAATATTTTCTCATAAGCAAAAATATTTGCGAGAAGACTATTGTAAATGGTTCCTAGACTTAAAAGAATTGTAAAAAAACAGAACATTAAAGAAACTGATTAAATTTTGTGATTAATTGTTCTACGTTCCATAAAATAAATATGAATTTTCTAATTATTCAAGCTACGACATTGCCACTTGAATTACCTCCTAATATTATAATAAAGTAAAATAAATAAATTAGGGATAAATTGTAATAAAACATTGACGTAACCTAACATTCATCTAACCTTACCTAACCCAAACCAAACTATTTTAACCTAAACTACCTTTTGTGACTCTTTTTATGGATTAACACCTAATCTAAAGTAAAAGTTCAATTAAAATGGAATTCCATCATCAATTAAAGGTTTCAAACTAGAAATAATTTATCAACCTATCCTGATCTATTTTTTATTGTTGTTCTATTTTTACGGTCACCGTTGTGAATACGCAAGCACAATAAAACATGCACGTACACATATATTTTATTATCCCCTTGTGTGTAGGTAGTTCTACTGAAAAATATTGAGGCTTAAATAATTGGAAAATTTATATTCATAATATGGAATACAGAACAACTAACGTCCATTCCGAATAAAATCAAATTTTATTCATATTTTTATTGAATACTTCAAAAAGTGATACATATTATTTTGGTTGTACAGACCTCACAAGGAATTACACCTATTCTGAGGTATTAGGATGTGATTGTTTTACGTTGTTATTTTATGGTGATTTGATCCTCCTATGAGTAAGTAAAGAGTAAATTTTAGTTTTTTTGCTTCTGTTTATTGTGTTGTGTTTATGGTTCGTGAATTCTTACGTTATTCTTTATTTTTAGTTTGTTTATCATTTACAGTTTGTTTTTTAAAAAAATCTCACTAATAATTTTATTTTACGAATGAATGGCGTATAATATATCTATACCCAAGAAGCATACGGATGCAAGTCCAAAATTTGGAGAATTAATTTTGATGCAGACTTGTAATAAATTACCATGTTTATCAGTGGCAGAAAGATACAAGTCCTATCATGAAGAAAAATAGGATTTTCAATAATATATACGGATGCAACTACTTTTGATGTAACAATTATTATCTTACAAGCAGAAAGATGTACGTGCACTTGCATCTTTATGATTTAGTTGCATTTTGAGTATTATGACTCAAATCCGTTTGCGTCCTTCTGCCTCTACCATTATTTGTATGGAAGTAAACAATTTTCAAATATTGATTCTTTCATAATACACCATATGTCATAACAAAATATTCCATTTCATTTTGAAGCAGAAGGACTCAAGTCCGTGTTTTTTTGTGGCGTTTTATTTTCAAAAAATATTTCGTTTCAACAGTTTTCAAACATTGATCCTTTCATTACACAACACGTCATAACAAAATATTCCATTTCATATTGAAGCAGAAGGACTGAAGTCCGTGTTTTTTGTAACGTTTTTTTTATAGAATATTTTTCAAGGCACGTATAAAATATTTCATTTTATTTTCTCGTTTTTAAAACAAAACTAATTGATTTAATAATTATTTTTTTGTTATCTATCAGCATGGATATCCGAATACACTTGTAGTAATATTGTTACAGAAAAAATAGTTTTTTGGCTTTCTTGAAAATTTACTGTTTTGGACTTGCATCCGTATGCTTCCTGGGTACAGATATAAATCTCACTAATAATTTTACTAGACAAACTTTTCGTACAGTATCAATGATTACGAAGAAATTAACAACAGATCATCTGATACAAAATCGTAAAGTGACACTAACATTACAAATAGGGTTCATAAAGAACCTCTAAGTTTGGTAGATACTCTCAGTATCGCCCAGGTGAAATACAGTATTGCATTTTCAGCGCCGGTTTCATAATCACGTGCATTAATCGGCTTAGGCAAAAAATAATTGTAATCAAAAACTTACTAACCATTAAACGTAAATTCAAAATAATAAGGGGTTATATTAACTTTGCATTTTACGAAAAAATGGATAGCATAATGTACATTACCAGTCACCATAACAGCACATGCAATATCAAATAATAACTTCAGCCCTGTCAACGCTACCCACTATATCCCAAACGTGAGCTTCAAATGAACATCGTCAGAATTATTTTGCAATCTATTTTAGATATTTTTATTTTTTACTTTTTTATTTAAAAAATATTTTCAACTCCACGCAATCTACAAAAAAAAATCGATTTTGACGATCTTGTGGCAGAACCGTAAAATTCTTGGCTCTGGTTCAAAAGCCGAAGGTTTATAAACGGATATGGGGCGTCTAAAAATGAATTCAATTAATATTTTTTCAAAAAGAACCTTCTCTGGTCGGAGACTATCATTCAGGATTGACACGTTCCTTTTTTATGCGAGTACCGCACAATCGTCTGGAGCCAGCGAGACTACCTCTGGTATTCACAATTGTGAGGTTTAAGGTAGTATGGAGGGGAAGAAATGGGAAAGAGGAAGGTGGGGACATACCTGGCTATTGATCTGGCCACGAAACACGTCTAAAGCCTTTTCGGGCAGCACTTCCTTTCTGGACGATGGTTTTTCACCAGGGCAATTATTATTAACATTCGCTGTGTTAGCAGCCAGAAAAAACCCACCCTTCCGATCCCCTTTCTCCTTCCTCTTCCCCATTTTCTGCTTCACGGCGCTTGGCCTAGTGAAAACCTCAAGGGCGCTGTGTTAGGGATTAGGTATTATCTGCAGCTCCTTGGCGCAAACTTATCCAATAGCGCCATTTATTTATTTATTATTAATGACATTCTTACTTAAATAACAGCATTTTTATAAGTTTTTTAGTTAGTTTTAACAATAAAAATAATTTTCAAAGTTTTAATTTTTCGATGTCCAACAAAACGCCAGTAATGTCTTAGTAGCCATACGTTATCAGTCACCAGCAACTTACTTTTTTATGAACAGAATCAACTCAGTACATCTATATTCAGTACTAAACTGTGTAGGACTAGGGAGGTCGGAAATTAATGGTTGCTCTATTTCCTTTTGTATTATGGTGAGATACAATATGGTAGGCGGGTATAGGTACCGCCGCACTGGGAACCATTTTTTGGATGACCAACACCTCTGCCACAGGTCACCCCAAGTGGTTCGCCACGTTTGGTAACATAGCATGGGGTAATGTTTGTCTGGGTCTTGATGACGGGTGCGTCGGCCCACCTTCTGCGTGGCGGGCCGGATAGGGAGATGCTGGTTGAGGGAGACCCTTTACAACCGGTTACCGTTGTCCGGGCCGCTCGGTAGTACGGCCCCTGCCCGACCCTCAGGCTCACGACTGAGGGTGGGCTGCCCCATCAACTGCGACTGTTGAATCTGGAGAACTCCAGATTCGACGTAATGTGGGTGCGTGTCAATCTTGCCAGTACGGTAAGATTTTACGCGTGTTTATACCGCTCACCGAACCTTAGCGTTTCAGATACGACCGAACTCTTCAAACATCTAAGTAATACTGTTGATGACCTCTTGCCCAGCTTCCCTACGGCAGAGTTCGTGGTCCTGGGGGACTTCAATGTTCATAACGAACCCAGGTTAAAGTTCTCAGGACCAACGGACTTTACTGGACGAGAGGCGGAATCCTTTGCCCTCTGCTACGGACTGGAGCAAATGGTTCAGGAACCTACAAGGGTTCCTGATGTCCAGACTCACCGCTCCAATCTGTACAATACAAGTGAAACTCAATCGAAAATCCTCTGGGACTCGAACCCAGATCGAGTCCCAGATATGTCAATATGTTTTTCTGATTTTTCTGTTTCCAGATTTTCGATTGAGTTTCACTTATATTGTCTTAATTTATTTAAATATTACAATTTGAGGTTTTACTCATAAAAGTTAAAATAAAAAATAAAAAATGTTAGATTTGTTTTTAACCACAAGATTGAAGTCACAGCGCCTTTAGAATCGTCCAACCACTGTCTGGTGACAACGTCAATCCCCGTAACCTACAGACCGCCTAACGAGCGACTGAAGAGAAAAGTGTGGCACTATAGATCAGCAGATTGGTTTGGTCTGCGGGCACATTTTAATGCTTTCCCGTGGTCAGCTGTTTGTTTTCGGACCTCGGATCCCTCAAGATGTGCCCAGGAAATTGGTGAAGTCATCACATCCGCGATGGCTTCATCCAATCCACTGTTAAAGAAACTGGGGTGGGCTCAAAGCCGTGGTTCAGTCGACAATGCTCTGAAGCAGTGCGACGAAAAAACGCGGCTTACCGAGCCTACAACACATCTCGAACGTCCGAAAACAGAATAGTATATAAAAAAAATGGCAAAAGAAAGCAAGAGGATCATAAACAGGTCAAAATTTGAGCACAACCTGCAGTTCAGCAGAAAGCTGGCTGCCTGCCCGCACGGCAGCAGAGCCTTCTGGTCGCTTGCGGGCTCAATAGGTCGCAATTTCTGCAAACCCAGTCTGCCACCTCTTACCAGACCTGACGGCTCTCTAGCAAATACCGCCGCCGAAAAGGCTAACTTATTAGGCAAAATGTTCGCGGAAAACTCGACCCTCGATGATCAAGGTGCTACCCTGCCGTCGGTTCCTGATTGCGGTTTTCATATGAAAAAGCTGAGGATCCGGCATCGGGATGTACTCCAAGTCTTACGAGGGCGTGATATTAATAAAGCTAGTGGGCCTGACGGAATACCTGCCCTGGTATTACAAAGGTGCGCTGCAGAAATAGCTCCAGTTTTGACGAAGCTTTTCAAAATGTCCCTGAAGTCTGGCTCTGTGCCCTCTGGTTGGAAAAAATCGATCATTCACCCTATTCCAAAGAAGGGTGACCGCTCCAACCCAGCCAACTACCGTCGCATAGCGATCACATCAGTTCTGTCTAAGGTGATGGAACGTGTGATCAACGACAAACTATTCACATACCTCGAGAAGAACAAAATTATTAACGACCGTCAATACGGATTCCGGCGGAACCACTCGTGCGGTGATCTTCTCGCGTATGTGACGCATGTTTTATGGGCGGTGCCTGAAACGTTTCGGTGAGACCCAAACGGTTGCACTGGATATTTCCAAGGCCTTTGACCGGGTTTGGCACCGAGGGCTTGTCAACAAACTATCTTCTTACGGACTTCCCGCATCCTTGTGTACGTGGATTGCCGACTTTTTGAGGGAGAGGTCGATTCAGGCGGTTGCTGACGGTTTCACCTCTTCCTCTTATTCGATAAATGCTGGCGTCTCACAGTGATCGGTTCTGTCACCGACTTTGTTTCTGTTGCACATCAGTGACCTCTTGTCATGTGCACCGATTCATTGTTACGCGGATGACAGTACAGTCCATGATAGCTTTTTGTTTGAGAAGCCCCCAAAGGGCACACAAACTCCAATAGCTCGGAGGGCTTTGAAACAAAGAATGGACGGTTACCTCGAGAGTGTTTTCTCTTGGGGTAAGAATAACCTATATTTTTTAATGTAGCTATTACTTTGTGGTTATCCATTATAGAAAAATGAAACAATATAACTTTGTATAAATCACTTATATGATGTGCAAATCCGACTAATAATAAAATAATAACTAATAATCAATAATCACTAATACCTACCCACCCAATCTACATTATTAACTAACAATGGCTCCATCCCTACCACAATAAAACATTGTTCTAAACTGTCAAATTAGTATAAGCTTTCCCTGACGAAGGAACGTTTGTTCCGAAACCGGTCGGATTTGCACATCATATAAGTGGTTTATACAAAGTTATATTGTTTCATTTTTTTTTAAGAATAACCTCGTTGAATTTAATGTTTCAAAGACCCAATCATGTTTGATAACGTCTAAAAGGGATCGAAATGAAAATCTAGTCTCCTTCAACGGAAGCAATCTTCCGAATAGGACCCCCATCGATATGCTTGGTGTAACTCTAAGTGACCAGCTCAGGTACGGGGGCTCCATCGAAACCAGAGTTAAGTTAGCCTCTCAGAAACTGGGCGTACTGTAAAGGGCCCGCAGATACTTTAATAGTACACAACTGCTAATTTGGCAGCCACCTCTGGTCTGGAGCTCAAAAATGCCTAAAAAAAATCCTTGACTCTGTGCGGAAACGGGCGGTCCGTTTGATAGATTCTCCCATCTTAACAGACGGACTGCAATCTTTAGAGCACAGGCGTCAGGTGGGAATGCTGTCCTTGTTCTACCGGTATTAAAATGGTAGATGCTCCGAGGAACTAGCGTCATTGATCCCCTCGGCACCGGTGCATAGCCGGGAAACACGCCAAACACGCGCCCAACATTTATACACGGTTGACATTAGTCACATGAGAACGGGTCGTTTCTATGACTCGTTCTTGAGTTCAACGGCTCGGCTGTGGAACGATTTGCCGGCATCTGTGTTTCCTCCCTCCTACAACATAGGTCTCTTCAAGACCCGTGTTCACTCCTTCCTTTCCTCAAAAAGACCCTCCACACAGCATCTTCAAAGATGACATAGGCCCTGAGGGAAGTTATTTTCCTCTGGGCCTCCTGTGTGGAGTTAATGTAAAAAAATATATGATTTAAGCAGTGTTACATAATACCACGCTTTGTATTTGAAGCTTACCATGCACTTTCAAAAAAATTTAATATAGGTTTTTCAAAATAAATAAAGTAAAATTCGAGAGACTTGTCAAAGTTTGTGAATCCTTTGTTAATTATTTTTATGAACAAAAAAACGTGAACTGACGATACCCTTTGTAATTAAATATGTCTTTTAGTTTCAAATAAAGTGTTACTTCTACAGTTTACAAAAAGAAAAAAATCGGTAAGCGGAAAAATATAGCAAAAAAATCATTTATTTTTTATTGCGTACGTCCATTTATAATATTAAAATCTGAAAGAGTCATCTTCTTTCAAAACCAGTAAATCTAGTGTACATTCAAAAATAGGGAATCTATTAGATTCACAAATTTTTAATTATAAAAAAAACGAATGTGCTTTAGACCACACAACTGAAGTAAAACTTTTTGGTGAATGGGATTTGGCGATCCTGCCAGGATACTTACGTGGACTCCAGACACGTTACCAAAAGGATGGTCGGTGTATTTAAATAAATAATATAATAAACGTTAGACTTGCATTTATTAACTTCACAAAACCGACACAGGTTATTACATTTATCAGAAGGATTTAACATATATGTAGAAAAGGTAGCGTACGAAACGCGACTCGACGATCGGGCCGTGAAAATAGAATGACAGGCAAGTTCGCCGTGTTTCTAGCGCGGGGTTTTTAGTGTTGCCCTTGCAATAAAATATTTAACAGGCTATTCAATGCGTACGCTGCCTTCCGCTACACTTCTTTAGCTCTATCTATCTGATAGGAAGATAGAAAGAAAATGTGCGCGTGCACTGCTCTCTCTTGTTCTTGCAGTGTGATACAGACAATAGGCCTACACCGTGTCTTATATATACGAAACGTAACTGGCTATGAGAGAAAGTGAGAAAGAAAATATCTGCTCGCACCTCTCTCTCTTGTCCCTACAGTAGTACGAAAGGTAACTCTCTCTTTTTCTATCTTCACTAACTTATTTCTCTCTCTCAACTACCGTTCGCCTCGCTTTTCGTAACGCTCTCATCACTCATTCACTAGCTTACTCCCCAAGTCAAGCGTGTGTGAAGAATTTTTACTTAAAAAAACCGCGAACTATTATTACGGCGTAACACTAGAAACAGTCAATGTAGTAACGGTAAGTTTTATTGTGAAGGTGTTTTTTTCACTTTTGTGAGTAGGAATCTGAATGACAATGAGTTCAGGAATGACGAACGTATGAATCTATTTCTCCCGCTGCAAGGCGATGATTTCACTGATTTTGAACAGTGGAACTCTACCGACTACTGGAATGTCAAATTTCAATTATTAGGATATTTTTGATACTTTACACATTCCACACATCCTAGGCGGTTGATTGGCGCAATATAATATTGAATATTGCTGTGTTTTCAACAGTTTTCAATTTTCGTCTCAGAGTTTGCTGTGTTTATAACATTTTTCAATTTTAGTTTCAGAGTTAGCGTTACCAACCCGAATGACTTTGTAAATTCGAATGATTCTCACTAAACTATCCAAAATTCAAAAGAAAGTCCCGTAATTCGGTTACAAATATTTGAACCAAATCAATGATTTTTAATTGAATTTACTTCATTCAAAACTCGTATCGTGCAAAACAAATTAAATTTTTTAAAAATCCGTTAAATTCGCGTGTTTCTGCACTCTGCGTAAATTTATCAAAACTTTTATTTTCTAGTTTATTTGTTATTTTCTACTTCACCTAGGTTTACAACCTGAAGCAGTTAATTCCCAGCACCAACTGCGGAAAAACATCTCATAACCAAAATAATCCTTTGTCAACAAACTCAAATTCGACATACTTCAAGAAGGACTGTACCGGCTCGAAATTAAAAACACATACCCGTAGATGACATTGTTCGTTCGTTCAATAAAATGCATACCTCTCCAAAAAAAAAAACAACGAAAACATCTCGATAGGTTTGGCAGGCTGCCGATAGAATCAAGTGAACAAACAAAAAATCCATTCTCCCGATTTTCGCAAAGCTTGATCGAAAAACTGTCCTCTGCCGGAACAAAGTTGATTGGCGTAATTTTTTTCCCGTGACAAAGTAAAATTGTAGCGGCGGTAGAGCAGTATAAAAGCTCAAAGGAATGTTGTTCAAATATCCCGTCAACTCATGTGAAGCCTTATTTTATATTTTCCATGGTGAAAACAGGATAGTTACATATTTAGATTTCCACATAGGACGTATATAGGTACAGGATAATCTTGATTATGGTATGGTTCAAAGGAAGGAAAAAATATTGACGTTTGGATGCCAAAAAAACGAAAAACAATCATCTGTTTATACGTCCTGCGCAGCTCTGGCTTAATGATATCAAATTTGCTTTGAAAAGTCTCATTTTCAAAATTGAAACTGATTGTGCAATAATTCAGTTAGGCGATAAAGTAATTACGTATAATATACATAATTTTAATAGAAAATTCTTATAATTGTGTCATTTTCAAATGCAATATTTCAATGTAAAACCTCGTGAATTTTACTGGTCTGCGCTTGTTATTATTATAATGAACGTCACTACTCTCACAGTTTTCCAAAATATTGTTTTCCAAACAGGTTCTAACCAGTTTGAGGCGAACTCTCCTATTATAGGTGTGCACTAATACATTTAAACTTGCATCCCTTAAAATGTTCCCTTTAGGTACTTTCGATCGGAACAAAGTGATTTGTGAATTTTTTCGACAGTGGTCCGAGAGTTCTCCGTAAGACTACTCACCTTTTTTGCTGGCTATCTTGCAGACAGGAAAAAAATTCATCTAAAAGGTTTATTCCAGTCTTTTCAATTTTTTGTACGGATCATGTGATGTGATCAGGAGTACCATAAGATTCTAATTGAGGCCCACTTCTCTTTTCCGTATTTTTGTTAATAATATTTTAGAGGTAATTCTGCGCTCCAGGTTTTTTCTCTTGGCTGATGAACTAAAACTGTTCTTCGAAATACTAACTTTAGAAGACTGCAATCAACTTCAGCTTGATATCGGATTGAGTTCAATGCATCTACATGTTAAATGTTGTCATTCACTAGTGCATGTCATACCTGGTATTATCGATGTACGATGGAGGATCTTGGAATCTTGATTAATAGTTGGCTGACCTGCTCGTGTTGAATGGCTTGCAATACTTCATAGAGAATGGTAGGCTTTGTTCTACGCACTGCGAGGAATTTTAGAGATACCCGGGTCCATAGTTTTATTCAATTCATTGGTAAGGAGAAGATTTGAAAGTGGTGGGTAATTTGGAGTCAACACCAGTATTCCCTCGTGTTGGAAAGAGTTCAGAAGAAATTAATGAGATTTCTCTACACGTGAATACGGCTACCACCTATCCTACCGACTGTATTTACCTGTGGCCCTATCCTACCGACTTTCTTTTCGATATTCTCGGAATAAACCCTCTAAGAGTCAGAAGGAATGTACACATTGCTACACTTTCTTCAGACTGATTCGTGGATCGTTTGAAAACTCGGCTAGCATTCATTTCTGTGTTCCCGATGATTATCTCCTTCACCGACAGCGTAGACTGTTCTACCTCCCAGTCTCCATGACTAACTTTCCAGTGGTCATCCCGGCGGGGAGAGCAATCTCGCGGTTGAACAATTCCGATATCGATATATTCAGCATCAATGAAGCCAGCTTTAAAAGACAAGTTCTATTACTACTGGTGTAGTTGATTTACTTACTGTTTATTTTTATATAATTCTCTTTTACAAACGTATTTTAAAACGCACTAAAATAAGAAATTATGTATTATTTTCAAAACGAAAAAATTCTAATGCAGTTAACACCCGGTAGCGTATTTCAAAAACCTATACCGGTTCAGTCGCTTTACATTTTCAATATCAAAATTTAAATATTTAGAAATAAAATTATTAATTTCTAATATCCACATCAGATTATTTTATCTAGATTTTATAACAATTTTTGTTTTTGCAATGTAATAAAAAATAACCAATATAGAGGTACATTTAAAATGTAAATTGTCGCTACCGCGACTTAACCGGTATAGGTTTTGGAAATACGCCACCCGGTGTTGAAGCTAAACTTTACCAAAACAATCTCCACCAATACAAGGAACCTTGAAAGTGTAGTCATAATCAAAACGACCAATGAGCGCAGACCTTGCGTAATTTCATTTTTATATCTGTGGCGAGCCAACGCTCAACAAAACGTTGAGCAACAACAACGCTGAACACGGAGAAGTACTTACCTACCTGCCCTGAAATATTTGGCATATCGTCGCACCTTATGGAAAGTACCGGAACATTCAATTTCCCTGTACATTAATGAGATAGACTAATATCTTTAGAACAGCAAGCCAAAACAAATGGTCCCGTTATTTACTACTGTCACGCTCCGTATTCCGATAATATTGAAAACTTGATTTCTTAGTAAAAAACTATCAACAGTTAATTTTAGTGTTTTCTTTTACACGTTTACGTCTGATTGCAACATATCCAATAGGAGCCTTGATAGGGGTGTAATGTTTCACAGATGCTGTTACATGTCATTTCCGTTTCATCCGAATTCCAAATCACAATGGGGCTGTAGAAGTTTCACTTCAAAAAAATCAAGAGTGAATTTAAGAATATCACGAAAGCTGATAGCCATTTAAAATGCAAATATTCGATACTTTAAGACCAGTTTCAAGGCCCACTTTTTAAGTTCGTATTTATTTTATTTTAATGATTTACTTGCGTTAAATTACATAGATTATTGCACTTAATCGTGCTTTTAGGTTGAAACAATGTTTTTAATACAAATTCAAACAATTTCAAAAAAATCTTTTCAAATCTTCGTACCATCATTAAAATTAGCCTTAAATTATTTCTAGCGTATTTATGTCTAAAAGTGGAAAATTTTAAATGACACGTTTTTAATATTTGTTTTTCTTCGGTAATACATGTTTTTAAACGACTTCAAAAAGGAGGAGGTTCTCAATTCGACTGTATTTTTTTTTAATGTTTGTTACCTCAGAACTTTTGACTGGGTGAACCGATATTGATGATTGTTTTTTTTTATTTGAAATCTGGTGCTTCCCGTGTGGTCCCATTCTAATTTGTTTTAGACCTGACAATGGAATCCATGATAAAACCTTATAAGTCTTAAATTTGCATTAATATGTGCGCGACAAATGGACGAATACCTTAATATCACGCCAACCGATTTCGATGATTCTTTTTTATTGGAAAGGATGTACTTCAAGGGTAGTTTGATGAGATTTCGGTTAGATTCTGATTATGGGATCCATGACAAAGTAACGGAACTCTTCAATTTTTCGGAGCAAATACTCGGCCGAATCTCTTAATTTGACCGTAACATCGTTATGGTCAAATTACTTCTGTCTCATATGGGCAGAACGTTTATTTATATTATACCCATATTCAGACAAATCAGTGTACTTCAGATTCACCAAAAATCAAAAAATAAACAAAAATTTTAACAAAACAAAAAAACGACTTCAAAAAATGCACTAAAAAGTAAAAAAATAATTTCGTATTCTTCTACAACTTAATCAACTTACTTTTTCTACTCATCAATATGTAGGTACGATTGTTATTTTTGGAGTCGGTGTCAGCAAAGGTACCCGACCCGGCGCGGCGGCGTGTTCACTTGACAGCTCCCCTCCCGCCTTTCGCCCCGTCAAGTCGCTCGTGCGACACAAGCACATCTCACCTATAACTATGTATGTAGTTACAAACCTACCTTGGCTGACACCGACTACAAAAATAACAATCGTACCTACATATTGATGAGTAGAAAAGGTAAGTTGATTATTAAGTTGTAGAAGAATACGAAATTATTTTTTTACTTTTTAGTGCATTTTTTTAAGTCGTTTTTTTTTGTTTTGTTAAAATTTTTGTGTTACATTACTATCGTTATAATAAATCTATTTCATTTTAAATTAACACTTATTTTCGGGTAAAGCCGTCTGCATTATTTTATTGAAACTATAAAAGCGATCATTTTCTAAATCATTTGCTCTTTACGCTTCTGCACTTGTCAAGAAAAGTCAGACTATAAAAGTTGGTACTTATTTATCTCTTCTCCGTGATCTGTAAAATGACACTATCAGAAATAGATTTCCTTAAATGACTTATGCAAAATGTGTTCTCCGGAAGAAAAGTTATACGACTAGAAGATTATATCAATGACTGAGTTCTAAACAGTTATTTACTCAGAAATCAGATTCCCAAGTAACAACTTGGTAATCTGATTCTGAGTAAATCTGCTTTTTATCGTTGGACGTTGGATGATCGGAGTTTAAACAAGAAGCAGGTAACATTAATTAAATTATCTGAACGTCAGAAATGTGGTTGAAAAATGAGAAATTATGACTAAAAATTAACAAAATTCACCAATTTATTGTCCTTTTCTGGGGTGGGCTAGCACCAGGATAATCTTTGCCACGTACAGGTACAGCACGAAAAACGTGGAACGGCAGTCGTACAGTCACGTAGAAACTGAAGCCATTGGTAGGTGCCTACATACACGTAGTCTTCTTCTGTGACCCTCTCCATCAATTATTACCATGTGTATAATCATGTTTGTCGTTCCTCGTGATGTTACAGGCCTTTCTTCACGTGATTCCTTTATCTCCTGGTTTTTTGGCAATTATTGACTACACGCTAAAGAATTCCTTAACAAATCACATTACATCTACTCGTATTCCCTCAAACATCTTCTCCAACTTATTCATGAAGTGTATTATTAAAACCAACAGTTTTTTTGTTGAATTTGACAGTTTGTACAGTTTTTTTATATAATTGTCCTGTCAGTGGCTGAATCGGCATCGCGTTTGGGTACCGCCCAGGTGTAGTCAGATCCTTTCATTTCCTTCTTCCTCTATCACGACACTATTAACATTTTCCGCTTACTGTGGAGGTGGTAGGAGATTTTCAAATATTGTCAGGTATAACTTTAAAGAGTACATAAATACAGGTTTAATATGTCTTAATGTACCTTCCTAAAAACAAAGAATTAAGTAGGTGCATTAAGATATTCATAGAGATAAAGATAATGATGATCATTTCTACATAAATGTGGTAATGTGTACGTAGATAGGTAAAAAGATAAATGCGTTTCTAATTGCGTATGTTGTACCTAAATAATTTCGCACAATGATAGTTCATACAGTGAGTGCCGCAGGGGCAAGTGTCAGCTCTTCTGAATAGTACCTACAGTAAAGTTGACTTTATTTGCCCTATTCGCCTTGTGTAGAGTTACTAAAACCTAGACATACTCGTATATAGCGACTTGCCCGCCGCTCGACACCCGCGGTTCTTTTTTATGTGATTGCGATAAAATTATGGATATTGCCTTTATTATTACCGTCACGATTCAAGGTTACGGTACCGTGACGGTAAAAAGGCAAAAAACCTAGAGTAGGTCTGTTTTCTCCAAAGGGAAAAAAAATATTGCATCTCTCTCACACACTGCACCAGTCTCCGTAGACCACTACAATACCACAAGTCGTGACGATAATTTTGAAAGTATGGAATAAATAGTTACAATGATGGTACAGTCAAAAATGAGACGAACGGTGAACGTATTTTCTGAACCCCCCCCCCTCCCCCCCCCCACCCCCTCAAAGAAAACATACATTCATTATCATACATCTCCTTCACATTTTGTTCGTATCATCTTTTGTCTCACCATTATTTATTGTGTGAGAAAGAGCTGCAGTATTATAACGATAAGGAATGTATTTTTATTGCCTTTTTTGCCGTCACGATACCGTAAACGTGAATCCTCGCGTTAATTATAAAAGCTCTCATCAGACAAATCAAAAGGACAGGAATTCCTTAGCTCATTGGAAAAAATAAATTGTTATATATGTCATTTTCGTATCCGGTATCCACATCTATCTCACAGGGAGGTGAAATAATTATTCTATTAAATTTTGAAGTAACACTTCTTTAGCACCGTTTTGATTTGAAACTCGATGAAACGGAAACGACACTAAAAAGAGACGAACACATCCATCTAATAGGATTTAGCCTGCGAGAGAATGATCTTGGTTTACGTCAATTTTTTTTTTCAAATTTATTGTCGAAAAGTTATGTCCAACAACGTTGTGACGACTTTTATTAGATGTCGAAAAGTCAGGTAAATAATCTTAAGTACGCGTCTTAACCGCATATCATCTTTATGTACTTTTTTAAATGGTTTTATTGCTTTTTTAAATGCTTAGTACTTCTTGAAAGTTTGGAAGTTTTGAACCCCTTCTTCACACGCTTAAAGCAGATATATATTTCAGTTCTGTCCACTGAAGAGATAAACGAGTAGAAGTTTGCTGTGGACGTTACGATGTGCCCGAAGAAAAATATTTTTTCCATACTTTAGGTGAAATACATCAATATTTTTAATGTATCGATTTTTTCTTATCTTCTTTCGGATGGGTATAGATACTACCCAGGCCATGGAGGAAGATAGGTGATATCCGAAGGGTATATAAGTGGTATAGGTAGGTTCTTCCAATCTTCTTTTATCCCGCCTCCTTCTCCTCCTCCTACCTTCAGCCAAATAACATACCCCCAATTGGAGAAACCTGCATTCATATCAAGTATGTTATCATTTTGCTGTTATTTTTTTTTATTGGAGTGAGCCTAGTGGGACTAATTACGTTAACCTACGAGACACAGCTCGTATCCAGGGGCGTGCACTCCATATAGGCACATAAGCACTGCCTACCCTACCGCATTTGTAAAACATAAGCTTGTTATAATATTATTAAATTATTGCTAAAAATAAATACACATTTTAAAAAAAAATGCTGAGCAACCGAAACTACGCGAGCGCCTCCTCAAACCGCATACTACAAACGTGGCATAAATTGTAACTAGAAACTACACGCGCGCCCTCCGACTGCCTTACTAAAATGCGGCCTATGCAGGAATCATTTCTGCTTGGAGCTAACTTCATACAAGATATAATATCAATGTTTACGAAATGCACATAGCATAGAGTAGAACTGTCGTTTTGAATTTGCTTCTATGCATGGAGATATACATATATCAATGCTTCTATGAGGTTTTTTTGTTAGTATTAGGCAGTGCTTCCTGGAACAAAATTAGCAAATGACAATCTGTGGTGACAGTGACATCTGTTGTTATCTATTTCTATCTACTAGTTGTCTTACCATCAACAAGCACACTTGGCGAAAACTCGTACGAAGGGAGTTATTTGTAGTACCTAAGTTTTTTTTTTATTTATTTGAATCATTCGGCGGTTTTCCTTCTGCCTACCCTGATCAAAAACTCTGTGCACGCCACTGCTCGTATCATATAGTGTTCCCGTCGCGACGTGTAGCAGTATGATCAGTGGCGACGTGTGAAATATTTTGAAGTGTAACTTTTATACCACCGCTTGTGATTTGGATTTCGGATGAAACGGAAAAGACGAAAACTGCACCTGCGACGCATCAACTGCACTCATTGTCCGCTTTGATAATGATATCACTTTTAAAGGCTCCTATTGGTTGAGATATGAAACGGAAATTACGTGAGGTCTGCGCTCATTGGTCGCTTTGATTATGACCTCACTTTTCAAATATTGGTTGAGATTGTTTTGGTAAAGTTTCGCTTCTACCGCATGTAAACTGCACTCGAATTTGATACAAAAGGATATATTTGTTTTTAACTTCAAATGTGCTTAGGAATCGCTGGTTAAAATCCTTCAGGTACATGAGTTTACACCCGGTATATCACACTTTAGGTTTTACCCGTTCAGTGTTTCTTTCCCATATCGCACTGTCTCCCTCGTGGAAAGGGTTAGCAGCGATATGGGACCTTCCATCATCTCCCCCAACTTCCCACTATAATAATACAATATATTAGGAGCAGTCGGGGGGACAGGGTATTCCATTGACGTCATTTGGGCTGTATTTTAGCGGCCATAATAACGAGGGGATACGAGGGGTTTATTTGTTTTGCCATTTTTCTTCCCGGTCATACCGCGCCATCTCTTGCTATGTACCATAAAATCAGTTTACTTTTAAATGCTGACAGGTTTATTCTCATCTGCTGGGCATTCCTATCCATGATATGTATATAAGAGTACTTAGGCTTATTTAATGAATGTAATATTACTTCTTCTAATAGTGCAAAATTATTTTGTGGTAACATTTTAAATTCAAATTAATAGATAACTTTATATTAACCACTTAATTATTTACAAAAACCGACATGTTTCGTCAGCAAAGCTGACTTCTTCAGGGTTTTGACAGAACTAATTTTAAAACTAGACATACATAGGTAATAGAGAAAAATAATAGACATAAACAATAATAAAATTTGAAAGAAAATAATGTGTAGGAGACAAGGGGCAATATAGAACAATTAAAAATTTAAAAGGGGAATAGATTTAATAATGGGTCATTTAAAAACAATTTATCCAACTGAATGCCATTGACATTACAATGTATTAATTCTATTCCACTGTTAAAATTAAAGGTATGACTAAATTAATTAAATTTTAGAGATTAGAAAGAGTGTTCATGCAAATTTAAATATTATTAATAATCAAATATTGTTTTTAAATGACCCATTATTAAAACTATTCCCCTTTTAAATTTTTAATTGTTCTATATTGCCCCTTGTCTCCTACACATTATTTTCTTTCAAATTTTATTATTGTTTATGTCTATTATTTTTCTGTCAAAGTTCTGTCAAAACCCTGAAGAAGTCAGTTTTGCTGACGAAACATGTCGGTTTTTTGTAAATAATTAAGTGGTTAATACAAAGTTATCTATTAATTTGAATGTAATATTCCTTTCCTGGGCGGGTTAAAAGTCGAAATAAACTAAGTTTACAGTCGCTAAGCCTATTTTTTTTTTTACTCATATTTTGATACAATTCAACAGTCTGAAGGGTTTAGCTTGTCAATGCTCTATTTCTTACACTTCTCTAATTCTCTTATTATAAATATGTAGACATTATAAATTGTAAAAGAAATGGGAAGAAAGGATCATAAAGTTAATTCCATTAGTATTAAATTTGTGATAATACAAAAACTAAAACATTAAAAAATCACTAGGTATAGGACAGTTAGGGGAAAAAATTCGGTTTAGGGGCGATAGTCCTAAATATTTTTTATTTTTTTTATACACTAATTATGGGCCGGAAAATCCGAATCTGAAAGAATTAGGCGTCGGCAAGCAATATTAACTGAATTAAACGACTTTAAAAATTTCTATACACACACAGGAAAACAAGCCATTTTAAACGTATTCTGACACTACAAGTCATAGAAAAACAAGAAAGATGTTACACCACATAAAATTAAGTGTTGCCATTAAGCAATAATATCAATAATGTAAAACTTTCCGACACGATACTTCCTCACATGATAATTCATCACATAACCCATTAACCTGATGAATTATGACTATCTCAACGGCCGTATTCTTAGACCAAAAGTATGAAAATTCGTAGTCTTAGAAAGTTGTGACGTAGACCGGTCACCAATATCAATGTTATTATATGAATCAATGTGAATAGATAACTTCAAGTAGTTTAGCGGCTACGCTGGGTTTATGTAACATGGTTTGTGATAGAAAAGAAAGTGCCCCCTTCATAGCGCCTACTCGCGTCAAGGCAAGAAAACATCCCAGTTTTCAAGTAGTTTAGCGGCTACGCTAGGTTTATGTAACATGGTTTGTGATACAAAAGTGAGTAAAATTTATAAAAAATAATTACTTAAATTAGTTATTGATATTATTGCTTAATGGAAACACTTAATTTTATGTGGTGTAACATCTTTCTGGTTTTTCTATGACTTGTAGTGTCAGAATACGTTCAAAATGGCTTGTTTTCCTGTGTGTATAGAAAATTTTAAAGTCGTGTAATTCAGTTAATATTGCTTGCCGACGCCTAATTCTTTCAGATTCGGATTTTCCGGCCCATAGTTAGTATAAAAATAACTAGTTTTATTATCTAGGAACGCCGCCCCTAAACCGAACTTTACCCCAGTTAGGGTTGGGATGGGGGTTACCAGGCGGTTACTCGGCTGAGTGACCAGTGATGAATGTGAAAGTTTTTTTGTTCGATTTGAAGAAAAAAAAAGACATCAAAAATCTCACCGGAGACCAAACTATGTTTTACATTTTTTACTCCAAATAATGTCAGAAATCGCTGTTTAAAGATAATCGAGAACGTCCCTTAACACCGTGCATATTGATATAGATATATTTTGTGCGGTAGAAATGGAATCTGATCTTGTGCGTATTTGGGACCATGATTCTGAAAATAGTATCAGATTTCTGAATCAGACATAATTTTCGGATAGGTTAAAATTGTGAAGCTCTGAAAGGTGTTTTGCAAGTGTAAACCGATCTGTAGCAATAATAATAATAGAATGTAGGGGAAATCTCGCAGATACTAAATAATATAAAAGTATTTGATGGACACCAAATTTTAAAAACAATAAATAGAATAATGCCATCGAACATGAACATTTTTAATGGTTTGTGAAGAGCATTCAAATGTGTCCTAGTACCGAGTATGTGACCAAGTTCTATCCAAACCCTTTTCAACAACGCGTTTGATTTGTATTCGAACACCCATCACATCGTGATAAACACCTGTTTTCAACAAAGCAAAAACCTAGCAATAAATTATATATTTAAAAGATTTTATTCGCTAAAGCATCAATGACGAATTTACAGCATGTGAGCGCGATTTGAAATTAATGCCTCAGGCGCACTCAGTGGGTATTTTTAGAATTCTATCGTTTCCAATAATGCTGATTTTGTTTTGTTGCACTCCAGAATTCTAAAAAAAAAATAGACACCACCCCCATGAATTCTAGCTCACACCTACCATAATCAATATTATACAATAGAGCAAATCTTTAGAACCTGTGCAAGCACAGGCTTATCTTGGTGAGGTTTTTATCCAGTAGAGACTTTTTTCCTCACGATGTAATGTAAATGTAACGTAATGTAATGTAAATTCAGTCAAGTAAATAATCACCTTCAGAAGGTAATAGTTAAAAGGCCGAATGAGCCATAGAACTAGTTAGTTAGAAGATGAAAGGTATTGCAAAGCCCTAGCTACTCGTAGTTAGAGATTGCGAAAGAATCAAAAAAAAAATCAACATGAGCTGGGCAGCTTGTTAACAAGAAATTACCTTATTGTCCCTAATTATTTTTAAGAACCATTTGTTTTTTTATCTGTGAAATATACTTAGGTATTTTAAATAATAATAATAAATATATGTTCAGTTCAAGAACAGTAATAATAATTGAAACATTCGGTAATATTCATTGATTTTTCTGGCTAGCCAATTACGAATATTCTTAAATAGTAGAAAGGAAAACTCAACAAAATTTGTAAATTTCACTCTTTAAAAGATGTCCATCTGTCGTCAAACAGCGTTAATAGCGTTGCGTCTATCATACATACTCGATTCTCAAATAGATACAAACAGAAGTGCTGCCATCTGTATTATTAATACGCTAAAGAAGTTACTTTTATTATTCGGTTTCGAATTCAAGGATTCGTCAAAGGATGGCTCCACATACGTTAGCAGGTAGCATGACGACGTGCCCCCCCTTGGTGTAAGTACTACGGTGTTGTGGTATTTAAATGTCTTTCCGGATATGGAAAGATTGACGGTAATACGGTAACACAAGTTGTGAATAATATTATCACGCGGACATGTATTACATATGACGTCTTTTGCCTGTCGCGGTTACTTTGTCCCGGTGACTAGTTGTCACTGGATCACAGTGGATCCGAGGAACCGGTTATTTTTGGAACCAGTTCCTATCGCATTTATAAAATGGTCACCAACACTCAAAATGGGCGAAGGTAAACTGAAAGTCGCCCGCAACGCCTAGCAGCAAAATCGTGCGGAGCGGATTTTTTACTGCTGTTTTAAAGTATTGACGAATCGATTGAAAGTTGAATAAAGCCGAGCATGGACTGCTAGTAAAAAAGTTACATTATTATAAGGATGCACTCAGAAACCTGCTATTAATAAATATTTATCATAATGTTTTGAATTATTGGAAGCAAGCCTTCATCCCCGGGATCCAAGTACCTACTAACACAAAGGTCGTAATAATTCCAGGGATACAAGAGAAGGTACACTGCCCACGTCTCTCTTGTATTCAAGTTTGAAACAAGACAGGAATACAAGATGCCATTTCTCAGTTCTGTTGAGCATCAATTTATTGGCAATGTCTGATTCATCAGTTTACCGCTCCTCGAGTAATAAAGCTATTTCCACCAGGGAACCGTTATTATTACCGCGGTGGAGCCAGATTACATTGCGCATAGTTAGTAATTTCCATGAATCGCAACAAATTATTATTATATTACAAGAAGTACAATAATTCAAAACACCTGAGGGTGCTCGCGCTAGAGTAAGAACCTTGTGCGCCATGAATGCAAAGTTTTGGGATTTATTCGTAGCGCCAACGTACAGGTTGTTAAGGAACGCACTTGACTTACTTCAACCAAGCCTTTTTAGATATTGGCGACGGATGCGTCTGCCCACCAACTGCGTGGTAGGCCGGATCGGGAGAGGCTGATTGAGGGAGACATTTAAATCTTTCCAGCAGAACTCTCTCGGAACATCGCCTTACGCAGTGGGAAGGATTCATATGCCCTGAACATACATACCCTCAGTTTCTACCCACCCCCTATACCCTTTTCCTTCCCAGAAATTCCTCTCCTATTTCCCTAAAAAGACCCTTCGCGCAGTATCCCCAAAGATGACAAAGGCCCTGAAAGGATTTTTTCCTCATGTGTGGAGCTAATGTAAAAAAAATCAGTGATTCCTTTGGATAACATTATTTGGAGTAAAAAAATTTTAACGAAATTTTGGTTTCCGTTAACTTTTTTGATATTTTTTTCAACTTAAATCGTACAAAATCAGTATGCATTGTCAATTAGGGTCAGGATTAGGGGTTGGGCTGTTTCTCTGCTGGTAAACAGTGATGACATTTAGAAGTTTTTTTTTGTTTTGTTTTGAAGAAAAAAACATAAAAAAAGTCGCCGGAAACCAAAATGTCAATAACAGTTTTTTTTTTATTTCTAATAATATGTCGGGAATCCCTGATTAAAGTCAAGTACGTCTCTTAACATCCTGTACTTGTACACCACATTATTTCAACTCTAAGCCCTTGTTTCAAGTTTGCTTTATTTGAAAACGCTTGCAAGTGCTAACTACAACTGAGGCAACTTTTTTTTACTTCAGCTGGATGGGAAGTTGGAAAACATGCAATTATTTCGACTATGTAGGTATTATATATTTACTAAATGCTAGCACAACTAGCGAAAAATCCAGTGGATAGTCTGAAGAATGAGGTCCTATTTTTTTGTTGAAAATATGATATTCAAACTGTTAATAACGACAGTAATATTAGTTTTCGGTATCTCTAAAAATTAAGATGTTATGAGTTTTCAAAATAAACTCGGTTCTTGATGTCACACGAGATACGAGTCGGTTCAATTCACAATTCGAGTGGCAGTGCTATAGTACCGCATAAAATTCGCATAAAAAAATCATCCAAAACAGAATATGGTATGGTAACAGGAACTGTGTTCGAATTCAGAGAATTCTCAAAAAATATCACATTTCTTTCAAACTTCCACGGAAACTAATTCAAGAGACGTTTGGATCCAAATTTTTAAGGTAGGCATTAAAAAAATTAGAACTTTAACAAATTTTGATTAAGTCGACGGTACAGTCCAAAATTACACACTAAGGACGGGTTTGTTTAAAAAGAATTGATGAATTCATCAAATGTTTGAAGTTGATTTTCATGTTCTGTGGAGGTTTTATTCAAGTTCTCATATATATCATTATAGACCAGTTGCTGCATGAAACTGAAATAATCACCGAACTTTAATAGAACTTATAAAAATAACTTCAAATATTTGATGAATTCATCATTTTTTTTAAATACCCATCCTTAATATTACGACGTACTTATTAGGTATTTACTGCTACGAGTGAACATGATAAAATGGCACAAATTTCGGCTTTCTTTTTATTACTGCTATGAGGGCAAATCTAACTTGGCAATATCGTATTTTATTGAGTCAAAGATAACATTAAATGGCGCATAAATACTTGCTTAATTGCGTTAAAATATTCGATGAAATAAAAACATGGTAGTCTTTTCAAATTATATCATGGCGTTAAGATTAAGAGACGGTATCAAAGCGCTTTGTTTAAAGCTTGATAAATCATTTTTCATTATAAATAATACGGCCGTGACATCTATTGATATGGCAGCATACAACGAAAATCTGTCTTTTGCTGTTCTACATATGGCGTTTGGTTTGCTTCTTGGATCATGTGCTATCTTACTGTGTATTGTGACTGAAGTTTTGATATATGTATCGTACATGAATTATATATGTGTAAGTATTGTGTGCGTTGTGTACGTATTGTGCACACGACTCATGGCTCATTGTTTTCGCGGCGTTAACCGGTGAAAAGCTGTCAGTGGTGAGTCGAGGATTGAAATTTATGGCCGTGGCTGAAAGGGGAGACGCGGGAAGGCCACTTATCCTGGCTTATCTTCCATTCCACGAACATAACCCTTTTCAAATACTTGAACTTCATTCACATTCAAATATACTTCCGTGGGAGATAATACGTTTTGCACTGAACTCTCTAAATATAACTACATACAGATCGACACGCTTAACTTTGCGGTCGGTGTCCACGCGACCTCAAAAAAAAATGGCTGAATTTCATTAGGGCCAAATGATAATTTTTATACGAATATTATTATTTAACTTTGAGATGCTGAGCACCACATTGAAGCAATCAAATCCGATCCCATTGATGAAAAAATGTCAGTTGTTATTTCATCCGAAAGACTCTACTCTTATCTTTTATTTGCTGATGGCTCCAAAAAATTTTATAGAGTCCTCTTTTTTATCCTACGGAACGCTTTGTATTCTTTAGAAAAACAAAAACTCTTATTTGGATTCATTGACATGTTATCGTCATAAACCACATCCCACTAACTAACTTTTTTTATCCATCCTCAAAGACAGATCCAAGAATGTTGGGGCAGATTATTGGCAAGATTATAAGGACGGTACAAGGGCTATCCCTTCAAAACCGTATTATCAATAATTCACCTTTTTTTTTCAAAAAAAGGAAATTCCTCACTTTCCAAATCAGAATTGGATATTGCTTCCTCTCCTCTTTTTTAAATAAATATGCTTGACTTGCCCAGATTATACTTTCTATAGTCTAGAAGTGGGAAATTTAAATCAGATATTTTTTGGTTCTCCCTCTGTACTTCGGTGTATCTTTCTATTTTTTTATTAGCGTTGTAAACCATGTTTATTACATGACAGTGTTTGAAGTTTTATATCGTGGCCCATAAAATAACAACATTTAAAATTCAAAACTAAAATGTGTGTGGATATGGATGACAATAATAACGATAGAGAAAGTGGTTTTATTCAATTAAAACTACTGAAAGCAAAACATCGATTCCATCAAGACTTACTAGAATTGTCTCCACACCGTCAACGTCTCATCTCTTTTAAGTCTAAACTCGACTTTTTTTTTAATTGTCTTTGTGTTTTCCTATAACCTTCATACATGATTTAATTATTATTCATACTGTTTATCAAAATTTAATAATCATGGGCATTATTTCTCAACACAGAACTCTTATTGTATTGTATGCTAAATTACACTATTCTATTGCTTAAATAATTTTCATTAAGGACTTTCAAATATTTTGAATGTTCCTTCCAATTAACATAAACTTCATAATGTGATTTTAATAATTTGGTGTTTTCTTTTTGTTTCAGTCACGGAAAAGGAGATTCGACAATGGTGAGTACATAAAAGCCTAATTTATGAGTTCATAATTTTCGTGAAAAAATGTCCGGGAGATTTCACTGGGCTTAAATACATTAATCTTGACAACTCTCGGAGGCACAGACCCGTCACTTTGTTTATATTGCCTGAGTGATTTATTTATTCTGTAATTAAATTTACTCTTTTAATTCTGTAATTCGTACTGTTACCATCAAATTTACTCAAAGTTTTTATGATAATTTTAAACTGTTTAACATTTTTGTTGAGCAGTTTTCTCTTAACCCTTCGAATAATAAGAAAATAATTTTCTGTCTACTTTTGCCTGTCAAGGTTTGCGCGCGAAATTCCTGGTTCTTCCCAGGCATTTTAAATGTTCCTATTTATTGGTTTTTTTTAACGCTTTTGCAAAAATAAAAATTGTTCTAAAATTTAGATAAAATAATCTTCCCGATATGTTTATTAGAAATCAATATTTTTGTTTCTAAATATTTAAATTTTAATATTGGAAATGTAAATTGGCTAAAAAATGCATACCTGCGAATATTTGAATTAAAGTAATTTAAATAGAATAAACTTCAAATTTTAAATTCAGATTCCTTTTCTAAACAAAATTTGTAATAAAACTGTCACCTCACTTTTTATCACTTTCATACAATTTTATTTTAAAATTAAATGTGGGTTACGTCACAAATAGACGCAAAATTTAACCGTCGCTTTTGATCAGGTTTGTAAAATATCTGAACAACCTAGCTCAAATAATTCTAAGACAATGAGAAGCATTATTTCTTTCCGTTTCTAACATAAAAGAAATCACAAATATTTACATTACAGAAAGAGAGATATCTAACTTTTAATAATGCACGGTCGCTCTGGGACAATCTGGGTCTCATGTTATTATAACGGCATATGATGTTTTGGGACAACTTGGGTCTCCTGTGATTAAACGGGTTAATTGGACGAAATAAGTCAAACTTTTACAAGTATCTAAATAATTTCTCTCATTTGCTTGTCTGGGGCCTACGAGTTGAATATTTTAATGTAACTTGGCGACATCTATTTTCTTTTAAAATCGTTAGATGGTAGATGGGCTCCAAGAGATTTCTGGTTCGGTGTATCGAAAAGTGAGTAAATATCTTTTTGATTTTATTATTTGCTTTTATAAGTTGATATATATTTTATGTACTATCGATATCAAATTTTTAATGTTACTTGGCGACATCAATTTTATTTTAAAATCGTTGTAGATGGGCTCCAAGAGGTTTCTAGTTTGGTGTATCGAAAAATGAGTAAAATTCTTTTTGATTTTATTATTTGTGAGCTTCAACAAGTTGATATATATTTTATGACGATATCGTACGATACTGCTTGTAATTATTGTAATGAACGTAAAATCATACATTAAACGAAAAAACCCAATTTGTAATACACCACTTTTATTGGATTAATAAATGATAGCCACGCTGTTTCATACGAACCAATTTAATATCTCGGTAATCTGTAAAACGGTAAATCCTGCCCGGTCAAACGTAAATAACTAGTCAGATCATAAACTTCAGATGATATAGAAATGTGTTGGTTTTAATGATATTTTAGTAGAAGATTCACAGAAAACTAGGAGATACGACAAACGTTTGCCCAACATTATTAAGTACCTGGTTGATTCTCCGCATAGGAACAAATTATTGCTTTTCTAAGTTCGATAGCTAAATATTTGTCGGCTTTTATGTTACCACCAAAACGAACTTCTTCAAGATCCCGTTAACTCTTATATATACTATACTCGCATGTACCCTCGATGGCAGTTTAGATATTTCCAATTCACTCGGCCAATAGAGTTTTTAAAAAAAGGTTTGAGCAATGGAGATTCAGTCGCGCTTATTTCAGAAATCATACCTCCGAATATTTACGCGGAAACATAATATAAACTGTTTATTGTGGTTTTGTTAGATAATAAATTCACTCACTTTTCATCGTTCATCCCAAATTTTTAGGCTTTGTAAAAAATATATATCAAATCGAAAAATTTATAAACGTATTCTCTGTGTTGGTTAGGTACCTACCGAAATTTCCCTACCTTCTTCTTATTCGCGGCAATATTGAATATTACTATTTCTTTGTGTTATCTGTGGTATATCTACTAGAAATGTTTGCAGTAATAACCCTTAAAACCCTAGAAGCCCAATCGTAGTTCAAATTTACCTCTATGAATAAATACACTTGTAACATAGTTTATTATGTGTAATTTATTATTTTTTAATCATTATTTTTTCGTTTTAACTATTTATGAAATGAAAAAAACGCATAATAGAAAAATATTTATTTATTAGACTTTTACTAATTAATACAAAGTATTTGTAAAAAATGAGATCCTCTCGGTTTGCTTCTTTTACTAAAAATATTTTTAAAAAAAAAACACACAAAATCTTCTTTTTTCTACTAACCAATAAATGTTTTATAACAATTAAACAGTTTTACATAATTATTTTTTTCTTTATAAACACTTTTCACTCACATCATCAAATTACAAAAAGCCTAAATATAGGTCAAATTGACCTACAACAGTACGATAACTCCAATATGAAGGGACTTACCAAGGTAACACCGCCGTCTCCTGTGGGCTCTTGGCGGGTACTAAGTTGGTTCGATCAATCAGGGCAATCGAAAGAAGTGTGCGAAAGAGAAAGTAGATATTTGTTTGCGTATAGGTAAAAATGATCTAAATTGGGCTTCTAGGGTTAAAAATTTTTCAATTTTTCAACGTGTAAACAGTTTTAAAATACACGCCCACTTCACAATACAAAACATTATCTAGATATTCCATTAGTGAACATTCTAGAATTCTATAGAAACTTAATCATGCTAGCGACTAAAACATATTAGCTGATTGCAGGAAGTTTAAAATAAATTCATTTTAATTCCTAAAAATCGTCTACCTAAAGCTACCCTGCCGTTTTTGAGAGAATAGTTGTGAATAGCATTGTGAGAATAGTTGGTGAAAGTGTTTGATGTCCGAGATGGTTCATCACCCGCATGGTTCATCCCTCACTTCCGGACGATTTTGTATTTGAGAGTGACCCAAAATCATAATATTGACCCGTAACCTGATTGTCCCGTAAAGCCCGAATGTTAAATATCCCAACTCTAAATCGTCTTCAACCGTAATCGGCTTCCTTTTTAAAGTAGTAAAGTCACAAACTCCAACGGCTCGGAGGGCTTTGAAGCGAAGAATGGACGGTTACCTCGAGAGTGTTTTCTCTTGGGGTAAAAATAATCTCGTTGAATTTAATATTTCAAATACCCAATCTTGTCTGATTACGTCTAAAAGGGATCGAAATGAAAATCTAGTATCTTTCAACGGAAGCAATCTTCCGAACAGGCCCTCCATTGATATGCTTGGTGTAACCCTAAGTGACCAGCTCAGGTATGGGGGCTACATCGAAGCCAGAGTAAAGATAGCCTCCCAAAAACTGGGCGTACTGTACAGGGCCCGCAGATACTTTAATAGTACACAACCGCTAACCCTGTACAAATCACAAGTTCGCCCCACAGTTGAATTTGGCAGCCACCTTTGGTCTGGAACTCCAAAATACCTGAAAAATAGCCTAGGTATTTAATAGGTCCGGTTAATATATTCTCCCATCTTAATAGACGGATTGCAATCTTTAGAGCACAGGCGTCGGGTGGGAATGCTATCCTTGTTCTACCGGTATTACAAAGGAAGATGCTCCGAGGAACTAGCATCATTGATCCCTTTGGCACCGGTGCATAGTCGGGAAACACGCCAAACGCGTGTCCTACATTCGTACACGGTTTCTTCGACTCGTTCTTGTGTTCAACAGCTCGGCTGTGGAATGATTTTCCGGCCTCTGTGTTTCCTCCTTTCTACAACATGGGTCTCTTCAACACCAATGTTCATTCCTTCCTCTCCTCGAAAATACCCTCCACACAGCATCCCAGATGACATAAGCCCTGAGGGAAATCATTTTCCTCAGGGCCTCCTGTGTGGAGTTAATGTAAACAAAAACAAAAAAGTAGAGTAGCATAGTAATAAGTATACATTTTGTTTTTTAATTTTTCGAAGAAAACTTCTTCTAAAAGGTTGTTACTTTGTGATGTCATTATTTATTTATTAAAAGAATATAACTTAGTTTACACAACTTTATTCATAAAGTGATGTAAACTAAGTTATTTTCTTTTAATAAAAAAATATATATACATTTTGTGGTTGTATGAATAATAACCCTTTAAATTCACGTTCAGGTTTTAAATTTAATAAGTTTTTGAAGTGAAAACTTCTTTAGCACCGTTGTGATTTGAAACTCGGTGAAACGAAAATTATAGAATTTAGCCAGGGAGATAATGAGATAGTATAATCGGTCTCCTCGCTTCGTAACCTATCGGTCTCCTCTTTCTGCCGTGCTTCGTAACCTCCCCATTCTTTTAGTTTTCCGAATGTTTGAATTGCACACTCTGATTTTTTAAGTGAAACTTCTATAGCCTAGCTGTGATTTGGATTTCGGGTGAAAAGGAAATGACAATTACCTACTGCACGTGCTACAAATCAACTGCGCTCATTGGCCGCTTTGAATATGATGTCACTTTTAAAGGCTCCTATTGGTTGAGATATGAAACGGAAATTACGCTAGGTCCGTGCTCATTGGTCGCTTTGATCATGACCTCACTTTTCAAGTATTGGTTGAAATTGTTTTGGTAAAGTTTCACTTCTACCGCGTGTAAACTGCATTTGATTTTTTTTTACGAGAAATTGTTTTAGAAACATTTTTTTTATGTGCCGCCTTTAAGAAGCTCTGAGATCACATCCTCCCAAGGATAATGTCATCTTAGCGAATGATGTGTGATGTTACAAGGTATAAATAAGAGACTACGTCCAGGGCTTTGACAATTAATAAGCATAGAATGCCTAGGCCTAGAGCATAGGAACAGCGCGGGAATCCTTGAGGCCAGTCTCGAAAAGCAAAGTGCCATGTGTACCAAGACGTTCATACTTGGATTTTCTGGTTCTCGGATTTTCGGTTACATATATTTACATGTATACATAATTATGTGCGTATTCTGGTCGCTAGTTTGAAATTTTACACAACTGGTAAACAACCATTAATAATTTTTAATCGCTTCTGTGAAGTTTAAAACAAGTTTATTGCTAAGGTTCTAACTCTGTTAAGTAATATTAACAAAATAATATTTCACCACTATTAACATAATTAATACAAAGTATTTGTATTAATTAGTAAAAGTCTAATACTGACGACCTCCGTAGTCCAGTGGGTAAGACTCTTGACTCACAGTCCGGAGGTCGCGGGTTCGAACCCGGCATGCGCAAATAAATTTTATTTGATTAATTTGTGTTTTCACAATTAATTCATTTAAAATAATATATAGTATTTTTGCGGCATGTTCCAGAGTGGAAGATACTATCAGTATCGCCCTGGTGTAAGACCACCATTCAGAATTGAAACGTTGCTTGAAAATGGCTTTAGCCGTGTTTAGTGACCAGATCTGAATAGCCAGGTACTTCCCAACCTTCCTCTTCCCCACCTCCTTCCCCTCCCCACTACCTTCAGCCTCACAACATACCCCAATTGGGGATGCCATAGTCTCACTGGCTCCAGACGGGAGCAGTTGAGATTCTTGTGCGGTATTTTATTTCACTAATAACTTAACCTATGTGAGCCTCTTTTCGACACAACTGCATATTTCATCCATTTCAGTTTTCGAGTCTTTAGCATCAGCTTCCGATGAATGCATTTTTTTTTTAATTTTCCGAGAAAGTCCTAAAGTTTTCGGCCCTTCTATTCTATGGTAGATTTTCTATTATTCTAACCCAGCTCGTGCAACTTGTATCTGGGTTGATACGATGCGACGTAGCCTTTTTGCAATGGACTTAATTGGAAATGAGCAAAACTTTGCGAAACTAAAACGAAACAATGACGTTTCCGTTAAGCCTCGGCTAGCACTATACGTTTCGAACTTTTATTTGAGCTACAGGTACAAAGAAAATGTTCTCTCTCTTTCACAGACTTTATGTTGAACTGTGTATTATCAGGACGAATAATTAGATGAACGAATGTACTCCAGTGTAGTCTTTTTCAATACTTTAAAAATGTTTTTTTTTTTATAAATTGTGTTATTAAACTTTTGGGGTGTTGAGTATTGAGCCATGTGTTTTTCCTCCTCCTTGTTGACCTAACTTTTCCGACATCACAATTTTTTTTCATTAGCTTCACACAAGAGGCTCTGAGGAAAATATTTCCCCTCAGGGCCTGTGTCATCTTCGGAGATCCTGCGTGGAGAGTCTTTTTAAGAAAAGGAAATGAGAGGTGGGTAAGAATCTGGGGGTCAGTGTGTCCAGGAATGACGGACATATGAATCTATCCCTACCACTGTGGTGCAAAGCAATATTCCGAGAGTCCTTCTGGAGAGGTCAAAAGATCTCCCTCAACCAGTCTCTCCCCATTCGATTTGCCATGCGATAACCTCACCCCAAGAACGCGGGTACCCCTGCTAAGTTACCAAATATAGCGAAGCATTGAGGTGACCTATGGCAGAGGTGTTGGTTATCCCATAAATGGTTCCAGGGGCGGCGGTACCCATACCCGCCTCCCAAATTGGAACGATGCCCTGATAAACGATACTGCACGACTATCACTACACAATTTTGTGCAGCCCATAGTCGCTTGACGTACCAGCATGTAGTTGTAGGTATATACTTTATTTAGATTTAGAGAATGTTGAAAAAATATCCAAAAACTTCGAAATATAAAAACTGTATTGATTTTCTATCCCCATTTTATTCCATGTTAAAACTTTCAATACATATTAGATACCGTTCTAACTGTAGTACCTAATACCTATATTGGACAACGTATGTTTTGCGGTAGAATTCACATCTGAACTATGTTCACAACAATATTCATGTCAATGATTTTGATCAATTTATTGACTGCGGTACAACGGAACCAACGTTCGTAAATATACAACGAATGACATACGGATTACGGATGCAGAGTTCACTCAGGAACTTATTGTGTGCTCTGCGCACGAGAACATCGGAACTGACTGACGTGAGCTTCTCTTTGCAACTTCTGACTTTGTAGTTTAAATACAAAAGCAATAATTCCAAAGACGTTCCTGCGACTTTGAAGTCAGAGATTCAATATAGTTTCCTCCAAACTACCAGCAACAATGAAATACTCTTTGGACGACCCCATCGAAAGGTCTTCCGCGAATCTATTTCCGATTTTAAATTATTCGCGAATATTATGTTTTATTATTTATTTTGCATAAATCTACCTTCGTCTCCAACGGATATTAGATTTAATGCCGAGTTAATACAGAAGTGTATACAATATAGTGCTGTCCCAGCTCAGTGAACAGCCACGATCGTGCAGGACAAGACAATGGATACAATAATTCGACCTAAAGTTCAAACGCGATACGTTGCAAAAATTGAATCACAACTACGCGCGTTACGTTAGAGTTCGCAAAAAGTATTAGGTCTTTTATACCAAGATGTATTGGAATTGTTGGAGGACAAACTAAATAATAACAAATAAAACTGTAGATTAGGAATTGAATGGGGAATCAGTAAACGCGAACCGAGCTACACATTATGCTTGAAAAGTCACTGCAAAACTTGTCTTGGTTACTTACTGTTATTCGCAAAAAAGGGACAATAATTAAGATGAAAGATTTTACAGTGTGTTCGAAATAACCAGTGTCAAAAAAAAATTATTGAATTTTTTTACATTTTTATTAATTTTTTTATACTTTATGCAAACAATGCATTTGGATACGTATATTATATAATATATTCTGAAATCAATCATTTTTAGTACCTTCCTACCATTTCTTTCATTGGTTATTTTCCAAAATTTAATTTTATACGCGTAATTATTTTATAGACCATGTCAATTTAGGTCATCTTTATTCATATGAAAGATTTACTTTACTAGAAATCATCAGTTTAAAGTGTTACTGAGCATATACATTATAGTTAATGTGCTAACTCTGAAATATAAGGCATGCTCTGCAATATAGATCCAATCTGTTCGGTCGAGCCTTCGAGACACCGCTCCAAAAGTTTCATCGCTCGCTTGCTTACCTCTAGTTCAAGTTCAACTCTCAAACTTATTCCATCCAAACTCAGCTCCAAAGTCGGCAGCTGAATATTGAACCAAGTCTGAGGCAATCGGAGCAACACTGAAATCGGGAGATGGTGATTTGTTAAAACTGTAATAAGAAATGGTGATATAATATGATATTTTACTCTTTGCAGGCATAAAGGTTTCCTCAAGGACTGCCCCAATGGACTACTCACAGAACAGGTAACTACTTCTTTCACGATCCACTTTATAATGTTATTACTACATTATGCCCTCACCGGGGTTGTTTCATAACGCTTAATAAGATCTCGATAGGTTTGTTCTGATTCACGTACGAAGACCAGAATTCAAACCTATTGGTGAATTTCGCACACTGGGTACTTATTTGGCTGATAATTTCCGGTGTCAACGGTTGTTAAGGAGAAAAAACAAGTGTTGTTTTCGTGAGTCTTCCGATCGTAACGCAGCTGTCAACATTACCGTCTATATCGTGACAAGCTATCATAATTTACCGCCGGTAATTCACCATTCCATCGCATACGAACTAAATAACGACTGCCTGTGGACCAGCCAAACGACCACGAGGGACCCACAAACCGGGCAAGATTGCCATCAGTATCGTAAGTCCCTCTGTGATATATCTTTGTATTTGTTTCAATAAACATAGTCTATCGAGATCCACAAGCATAACTCATATAGAGTGAGCATTCAGCTTCACTTAACCCTTGCAAGGTAGTGCCATCAACGCGCTCATCTTACAGGGGTTAAAGAGAAATTCACTTCAAACTTAAATAATATTATTTTCGTTTTATCAAATTTTGTTTTCATTGTTAAAATAATTTTCACAGTTTCTGGCAAAAAGAAATCTGGCTAGGTATGCTCGATGTCGTACGTATGTCGGTTTTTTTTTGTAGCATGTTTTTTTAATCTTTTTTTAGATGTAAGTATGTAATTTTTTTCATACATCTAGTAGGAAAAATATATTAAATGAAAACAAATAACTTTGTAAAACCACCACTATATAATCAATGTTATCAACATGTATCGAAAACAAAGTTTTCTTCGTCAGGATAAGATTAATTTTATTATTATAAGCAATAATTATCAGCCTGAAACACTCATCAACATTGAAAAATCTTCCGAGAAAAGATACTTGCCGCCAACGTCCCGTATGCGGGTTGGCGGCAAGTATCTTTTCTCGGAAGATTTTTCAATGTTGATGAGTGTTTCAGGCTGATAATTATTGCTTATAATAATTGTTACCCTTTGTGCTACGCATAAAAATCTTGTCTAAACGTTAGTTTATAAATTAAAAATAATAATTAATTTTATTATTAACTTTTTAAGAAAACTTTGTTTTCGAAACATGTTGATAATATTGATTACACTGTGGTGGTTTTACAAAGTTTTTTGTTTTAATTTAATTAAAAATATTGCCACAAAGTGTAACTAAGTTTAACAGATTTCGTTTTCGTGTTAAAATAATTTTCAATGTTTCTGGCAAAAAGTTTATTTTGTTGCTTGTTTTTTATATTTATTTAGAAATAAGTATGCAAATGTGATATTTCTAAAAGGAAAGATTATATAAATTACAAAATAAAAAATGCAGTTTGAGAAACACAGTTAAATTAGATAGGATTTTAGATTTTCACGGTCAAAAATAGTTAAATTAGTTTTAAAAATACAGTTTGTTTGGTTTGTCGGTTGACATAAGGCCATTCCTAAACGAGTCGGTATGTAATCAACAAACTCTAAAATAAATAATTAGCAAGAATTAAAAAAGAAAATGAATACTTCTGAAATATGCAGCGCGACATCGCGCAAAATTGCCTACATTCTTAGCGCTCGCGGCCGACCGACCCGTGAGGGAGCGGTTTAAGTTCTGTCAGAAACCGCCGACAAATTATACGGCTTTTAAGTCGCTTAGATTGTAATCGTTTTTAAATTATAGTGTATTAATTATACGAATAAAACCAATGTATTCAGGATCAGCGTTTTTTTATTATTTATGGACATGTATTTTTAAGCCAAATCTTTTTTCTTTAATTTCCTAATTTCAACGCTAAATGAATTATTGCAGCTTTCAGGTAGTATAGAAAACATGCGAGAGTTATAATGAACTCTAAATAGTTCTCCTCAATGAAACTCAAATACATTTCATACATCCCTAAGCTCTAAGCCAACAATTCTGACACGTTTCTGTTTATCGTATCAACATCTTGAGACTCTATCAAGCAAGAGTATCCCTCTTAGTTCCCTCTCCACCTTATGCAGATGGGTCACTTTTTTCTCCTTATCCCTACTTTTCTATTTGAAAGAACCCTCATGTGAGAAATGAAATAAACAACTTGAACGACCTAAAAACCCTGTGTTGAACAGCCTTTGTAATTTTTTAAAGGAAAACGCTTGTAACGTTTCAGTACAAGAAAATGAAAATCAACACACTCCAGAGACCGTGGGCATTAATGGTAGATGGCAACGGAGAAAAAAATAATGCACACATGTTGTATCGAAAATCATTTGGGCGAGAAATAAGATCACTTTTACTGAATGAATAAAATGTTTAGTTTTACGTTATTTTTACTAGGAAATAAGTACCCACGCTTTTATCTGAAAAATGAAATGTACATTTTTATGTTATTTTTATTAGGAAATAATATCGCTTTCATCCGATAAATGAAATGTTCTTATCAATGTTAGTTTTACTGGTAAAAGAGATCGATTTTATTTGATAATTAAAACGGACATTTTTACATAACTTTTACAATGAAATAATATCGGTTTTATCTGATAAATAATAATTTTAGTGTTATTTTACTTGGACTTCATTTTCATGAACAGCATAATAGTAGTGCATTTGGGTCACCCCAAGAGGTTCGCCACGTTTGGTGATTTAGCAGGGGCTTTGGATTGGGGTTTGTCTAGATGTCTAGAATGCGTTTGCTAACCTACTGCGTGGCGGACCGGATCGGGAGAGACTGCTTGAAACAGACATAATCAAGACCTCTCCAGCAGGACTCTTTAGATCGCACTTGGAGGGATGGATTCATACGTCTCACTTCTGGCCCCAAATTCTTACCCATCCCTCATATCTTTTTCCTTCTCAGAACTTCCTCTCATTTTTTTCCCTAAAAATACCCTCCACACAGCGACTCCAAAGACGACGCCTCAGGGCTTCCTGTGTTAAGCTATTGTAAAAATAAAAAAAAGTAGCTAAAGAAATTAACGTTTTCAATTTCAAATAGATTTCAAAACATTATAATCATAAGCTTAAGATCACTGGTACACATTGTGAAATGTTCAGCGACGGTTTCCGTTGACTTTCCCTAGCATTTCCATTTGGTCTTTCCGCTTCCGTTCAATTATGAACTGGCTTAGGACTGTCAGGAATGAAACTTAGTTTTTTTCCAGGGGCAATTCATTACATGAAATATACGAAAAAACAGTAGTACTGAAAACAAATCTTCTTTGGAAATGTTATCTTAGAATAGATCTACCCATTATATATCTGCTACATCTTCTCTGAGTCTGTAAAAATGGATTTCTTACTCTCACGCGCATATTATCATGACTGTTATAAATTTTCCGATTTTATAAAGGTACACGATGAATCAATTTCACATTGGGCATACTTTCTGGTTTATTTCTTCTAGATGCATTTATCTCTTTGGAAGGCTTAACTGTAATGCTGCATAATTTATTTGATTCCGTGACAGTTGATCCGCCGACAATTGGCCCACCGGCGTACATATATACAATGTGCAGTTGGTTTAGGGAAAGTATGGTGTACCTAATTACACAAAATATAACTAAGTGATCCCGAAGGGATGCACAAAGAGGAATAACAAACCGCCGAATAACAAACGCCGTATAAAATATATTTTCATTCAAATGCATCAAGAAAAGATCTACTTCTCTGTATACTGTGTATACCAGCGCATAAATACAAAAAAAAATCCACACTGTATATAAATTCGTCTGATTTTCATATCAACTTATTATTAAGATTATTTTTGAGGTTACGTTTGAAATTGGTAAGTAATGCACAAAAAATTAGAATTTTACAGTCAATATCATTTCCGGGGGCCAACTGTCGGCGTATCTACTGTCTGGTCACCATTTATTTATAAAATAATATCATTTTCATCAAAATGTATATATACCGCACTTTCCCTAAAGCGACTGCGTATATAAGTACGCGGGGGGGGCAATATAAAAACAAATCATTTTCATCAAAATGTATATATACCGTACTTTCCCTAAAGCGACTGCATATTGTATATAAGTAGTTACGCGGTACGCGGTATATAAGTAAGTACGCGGGGGGGGGGGGGCAATATAATAACAAATCATTTTCATCAAAATCGCGAATATTTCTGTTTTGTAATATTGACTATATATTATAGATATGAAACTAATACATTTTTATTTTCCAGGGTTTCATAAAGATCTACAAACAATTCTTTCCACAAGGCGACCCTAGCAAATTCGCATCTCTCGTATTCAGAGTTTTTGATGAAAACAATGTAAGTGAATCATATTACGTGCACACTTTTACAACAGATTTGTATAACTGGGGTATTTGCAAAAAAGCAGAAATCGAATACTTTGGTACTATTTTAAGATAGCAAATAAGCATTATAAAGGTAAAACACACACACGAATTTGCTAGGCGGATCTGTCCGCCTAATCAGATCCACGCATTCGGACATTCGAACGGCGAGCATCTAATATTGTGATGGTATGTCTAGGATATTTTCACTAATATAGGGAAATTTTCAAAATTTTGTTTTATAGTTAAAACTCTCAAGCCAATCTGGGGATATTTCTGCAAACTTTGAAATTCTCAAGAACTTAAAATTCAACATTCAAAAAGGAATCAGTACTTCAGTATCTCATACAAACTCGTCCAGAAATCTATAAAAATTTTGATCTCAAATTTAGGGACAAACATTTTTTAAAAACACAACAGCCGACTGCGAATAAGGTCATGCTCGGCGAGCCGATCTCTTGCGTACCTTCGCACACGTATCGGCTCGTGACGGACAGACGGAGAATACTGTTAGACACCTAAACAATTTTATTCGGTAAAATTCTACTTCGAAATAATAAATGTTCGTCGTAAAATGCTGACTGAAACTCGTTTTTTCAAGATGTTTTTCGTAATAGAAACCACACCTTTTAGCGGACCAAGACGCATAGTGGTTTCCCAAACCTAAGTGTTTAACTCGATAACAGTAACTTATGGGGCCCTACGGTCCTATTCATTTATATCCAATATTGCCCGGCATGTCTCCTAGAAACGGTACGGGCGGTCCAGTAATAACGAGCCGACTCTGATTTGAATATATGACTACGGCTTGGGTTCCTGCATCTTGGGTTTATTATGTGGGTCGCCAAGATACTTTAATGTGTTTAAATACCTCGATCAGGATCTCCCAGTGAGATAAAATTTTGGATTTTCACGGCCAAAAGCATTATAGTTATTTATTTTTGGGTTATTATGCCGTGTTGCGCTACCTCCTTCTTTAGCCAACGTTCCGGACAGCTTTACAGTGTCTATCATCAGGGCAGATATGGCATTGTGCCGTGTTGCGCTATCTCTTTCCTTAGCCAACATTCCAGACAGCGTTACAAACGAAACGTTGACTAAAGAAGAAGGTAAAGCAACACGGCATAATATACCAAAAATAAATCACTGTCAGGTTCTCCTGGGTTTCATTTGTCTACATTAATTATTACAGAAACTTTACAAAACGCACTCCACCTATTCTGGTTGTCGCAGTTGTATTATGTTAGGCCAGGTTGTTGGAAACTCCATCACTTTTGATATCGTCACAAATCGGAAATCAGTGCCTTTTTCGAATTGTTGGCATTTTCCAATTACAAGGTCAGTTAACACTTTTTCTCAGCTCATCAGCATTATGTTTGATGGTTGATTAAACAATTTACGGGCAGAGAACCGGAGGTTCAAATTGTTCAGATTTTGAGTCTCAATTTTTATACTGTGTATTTAGTAATTGCTGTAATTCATCTGTTCTAAACTTTTTATATAATTATCGTGTGTTGTAATCTAGTCTGTCGTTAATGGTTCATAGAATGTTTTTCAATCATCTCCGGGTACCCAAACTATTGATTCGTGTGAAACTTTTAATTATTTGATATCGTATCATTAATAAACAATGATTTATAAACGAAAGCACTTTATTTTATAATCAATCATTAATTATTTTGCAGGATGGCTCGATAGAGTTTGAAGAGTTCATTCGGGCACTTTCTGTAACATCAAGAGGAAACCTGGACGAGAAATTACATTGTGAGTATTATAATATTCCGATACCGGTCAGTAGGTAAGTTGGCAAATGCGTAGTTTTCCTACTCAGGAGTCGTGAGTTCAATTCCTCGGCTGGCTAAGTCCTTCATCATTGCACAAGCAACATCTTCCGCTTATAACAGTGTTATATTGACATTAAAATATTTTAAAGTTATTTATTTTTATTTTAAACTTAATGAATAAAACCTCAAATTGCAATATTTAATAATTTAGACAATATTAGCGAAATTCAATCGAAAATCTGAAACAGAAAAATAAAAAAAAAACGATCATATCTGGAACTCGAAACCAGGACCTTCAGCTTTCGGGCTGCATCTCTACCAACTGAGCTAATGTGTTTCTATCCAATTCGGTCATTTTTAACTGCATCACACTTCCACTAAGAACTACCAACATTATCTTCATTTTCTTAACGCTTATTTTTATTGGCTGCTATCTGATTTTTCAGTTTCAGATTTTTGATTGAGTTTCGCTTATATAGTCTTCATTAATTAAATATTAAAATTTGAGGTTTTACTAATTAAGTTAAAATAGTATATTAAAATATAAGTGGATAAACAGGTCTTTAAAACACGCGCGATTTTACGAGCACGACGGCGTAGCCGAGTGCTCGCAATAAAGCAAGTGTTTTAAAGACCAGTTATCCACGAATACTTTACTTTTTTTTTTATTGGTACACTTTGAAAACATAAATATTGATATTATTATTAATATCAATATTTATGTTTTCAAAGTGTACCATTATTAAAAATTTGGAAATAAGAACTATTAATGAATTCGTGATGTGACATCACAATATCTTGTTGTCATGGAAATGAAAAACATAAACATTAATTTGCAATCTGTTACATAAGATTAATAGTTGACATCACAGTTTTTTACTAGTTATTGTGTGTTGTAAAATGAGTTCTAACATTGATAATTTAAATACCAAAGCAGAATCGCGGTTAATACCTGAAAAATCCAAAGACGTTTATAAAAAAGAATATGAAAGGTTCATAACATGGATGGAGGAGCAAAACGTAGTAGATGTAGATGAACGAGTTGTGCTTGCTTACCTTCAGAAAATGTCGGAACAGTACAAAGCATCGACTATGTGGGCCATACATTCGAAATTGCAATGTCTGTTGAGGATAAATAAAGGGGTTGATTTAAAATCATTTGTGAAAGTGCATGCATTCATGAAGGCAATTAGCAAGGATGACGTTGCTAAGAAGGCGTATGTATTCAAAGTGTTTGTTTTATTTGACGTTTAAAATATTCCTGTCAGATTTATAGTTAAAAGTTGACATTTAGACTTCACATTTTGTTGATTTGTTGATGTTGCCATGATAACTTTAAAAAACGCGCGGTCCATAAAGTGCGATTTAAACACGCTAGAGCGTACTTTAAATGAGTAAAAAAGGGCACCAATAAAAAAATATACATACAATATTCATACTACACTTACAGAAAAGTAAAAATGGATAAATTTATCCAAGACACTATCTATATAGCATTTAGTTTTGTTTGAATCTGGCAATCATACATAAAGATAGCAGTCAATAAAAATATTCGTTAAAAAATGAAGATAATTTTGGTAGTTCTTGATCGAATGATGATACTGTTAAATATGACTGAATCGGATAGGGACACATTAGCTCATTTGGTAGAGTACTAAATCAAGTCCAAGATGTGACCGTATCTTTTTCTGTTTCAGATTTTCGATTGAGTTTCGCTAATATTGTCTTCATTAGGGGGCATACATTAATTACGTGAGCAGTTTTTTTTTCAAAACCCCCTCCCCCCCCCCTCCCCCCCCCCATCTTGGTGTGATTAAGTGAGATTTGGTGGGACCTCCCCCCCTCACCCCTCAGGTCGTCGGAGATCAGTGGTGTATCTGGAGTCCCACCCTATCCCATTACCGCTCCATGCTATCCTATTACGCCCCCCCCCAAAATTGTTCAAGATCATATTTACCTCAGCGGAGGGGGTAAAATGGGATAGGATGGGATGAGTTTTTTCTGGGTCCCTCTGGTTTTAAATGAGATTTGGTGCGATTTTACTGAACCCCTCCCCCCCATTTTGAGCTCACGTAATTAATCCTTAATTAAATTGTTTAAATTATTCATAACCTAGTTTTTTTCTTTTTTTTTATGGTTCTTCCCTTTTGTATCTATTTTTTATGGTGATATCAGTAATTTACCATCAAATCAAAAAAGATAACACTTCTAGGAATAATTTGTTCAGTGGATGTGAATAATGGATGTCAGTGAAAATGTTGTGTTTTTTTTTCTAGGGGCCTTCAGGCTGTACGACGTAGATAATGACGGATTCATCACGCGAGACGAGATGTATAATATAGTCGACGCAATCTATCAGATGGTGGTAAGTTACCTGTTCTTTTTTGCTTACCCTCGAAAATTTATGAAGATCTCGGATTATTTATGAGACACGTATTAGGTTGGGTCTTCAATGGATGGAGGGTTCTTTTGAGATATCGTTCCATTGGGGGGTCTCAAAGGTTTTGTACGACCATAAAAATTTTAATTTTATACGTTTTGATTCGTGTCGATTTACTTTGTGACTTAGGTAATTAAAAAAAATATATAATAATTTATTTTGTTATCCTGATGAAGAAACCATCGGTTTCGAAACAAGTTGATCATTTTTATTAAGCGCTTAGGCCTCCACCATATTCAAGGTGCATAGGTCAGAATATTTCCGCATTGCATTAAAATCAAAATAATAAGTAATTTAATTGTTGTGAACGTATCCGAAAACGAACAACTATTTTGGAAAGCTAATGAAAAACGCCTTCAAATATTGATATTAGAAATAATACGTAATTTTTTAACTACCTAAATTGCAAACTTTAAATTTGTTTTAAAATTGCACCCTTAACGTTTTTCTTATTTAAGTTACTGGCAATGAAAAAATAAAACAAAAACACCCATATTTTACTTTATTTACGTTAACTCCACACAGGAGGCCCTGGGGGAAATAATTTTCCTCTGGGCCTATGTCATCTTTGAAGATGCTGTGTGGAGGGTCTTTTTGAGTAAAGGGAGGAGTGAACATGGGTCTTGAAGCGAAACATGCTGTAGGAGGGAGGAAACACAGAGGCCGGCAAATCGTTCCACAGCCGAGCCGTTGAACTCAAGAACGAGTCATAGAAACGTTCTCATGTGACTAATGTCAACCGTGTACAAATGTTGGGCGCGTGTTTAGCGTGTTTCCCGACTATGCACCGTTGCCGAGGGAATCAATGACCAATGATTGTAATACCTGTAGAACGAGGACAGCATTCCCACCTGACGCCTATGCTTTAAGGATTGCAGTCCGTCTGTTAAGATCTATCAAACGGACCGCCCGTTTCTGCACAATGTCAATATTATTAGACAACTGTATTATAAATGTTATCAATACCTCACTTTTTTGTCGTTTCTTGTAAAAATATATTTTTTAAATTCACAAATTTCCTCATTTTTTTCAAATTGCGGTTGGATCCTTTGGCTTTGGTTTTTCAGGTGATTTGAATACATAGGGTGGTATTTTCTCTTTCCAATACCGTTTAGATTTCTCACTATGATAGAATGGGAGACAAAAGATTTCTATGAGACCTATATGAGTTGTTCTAAAAAACGAACAAATCAGTCTGAGGGGTTAAATAATTGTTTTAATTTAATTAGATGACGCCACGAAGTAAATTTGCAATTATTGAAGTTTAAGTTCAATTACGTTAGGTTAAGTCAGGTTGGGTTATTCAATCAGAATTAGGAGTGGGAAGTTAGCATCGGCGATCACTTGTCCACTTCAAATTGACTATGTTCACAGCCTGTACGCGATGCATTATGCATCAGTACAGAGTAAACACCCCGTGTTAGAATACCCGACTAGGAACGTGAGCAACTTTCCTCAGACGATGTTCGCTTACCTAACTCAGAGGCAATAAAACAAGACACGGTAAACTTCACGGATTAACGAGAGCTCAACATACCCACCTGCTTTATTGCAATGCCTTTAGAATCCTTTGAATTCGAGCTCTAATTCAAGTTCAATTCTGCCTCTGTTCGACCTTCTCTCCTAATTGGCTTTGTTAAGACCAGCTTTAAGGCGAGGCTATCAGTGAAATCACTATTTTAGATACACTAATCTTTACTATAAATAGGTTCATGTTATGAATACCAAAAAAGTGCTTTGGATACCTTTAAGCTTTTTCTGTAATTTCGCTTAACTAGAATTAAAATTAAAATTTTAATTAAAATTAAAATTTTAATTAGTTTATCTTTATCTTTACTTATCAATGAAGTCGCTCTCGCTGTAAGTGAAATAGATATTTTAAACTACGCAAAGGATTTTCATGCGGTTTTCACCAATATATAGAGTGATTCATGAGGAAGGTTTTTGGGTATTATAATTTGTCGAGGTTTTGTGTAAATTGGTTGAAATACATAATATATCTGGCCAAGCGGCAGCGGGCAGTGGGCTCACAAACGGGCGGTGTGGATTTGATTTAACAGATGGCGTTGGTTATAAAGGTTCCGTTAGCCACAGCAAAGTGTGGCCGGGTCTATAATTCAAAAATATAAGCGTAAATTTTTTTTTAAATATTTTTGAAATATCAAATTGTAAACGCATTTAAGTAAGAACTTTTAAAAAATAGGTTTTATGATTAACTTTCTTTTTGAAAGTTTCACTTGTTGAACTTGCTCCCTTTCTTATAAAATTAATCAACTAATAAATAAATAAAAATCAAGTGCAGTTAACACGCGGTAGAAGCGAAACTTTACCAAAACAACCTCAAACTATGAAGAAATAGGGAGCCTTGAAAAGTGAGGTCAGAGCAGGCCAATGAGCGCAGACCTCGCGTCTATAATGCTTCGCAAGTGCTGTGTGCGTCATTTCCGTTTCATCCAAATTCCGAATCGCTAACGGAGCTAAGGAAGTTTCGCTTCAAAAATTACAAGTGTGCAGTTCACACGCGGTAGAAGTGAAACCTTCATAAAACTAAAGCATTTAAAGGAAGGTGGGCGTTAGTTGTTTCAAACCCCTCCTCCCCTCTCCCTGGGGGGTTTTGTATTGTGTAGGAAAAAATAAAATAGTACTCGTAAAAATTACTGAAAACAACAAAAATATTATTTGCACCATCGTTTTTATCAATGTCATGTAATAAGTTGTGGTAAATCCCCCAATGTGAATGCTGTGACTACGCCCTGGCCTAAAAACGCATAGTAAAAACTTTTTGTTTTAGTTTTAATAAATTTAATTATAAATATTGCTCCCTTTTTCTTAATTGAAGGTACTTGTACCACATATCAAATATTTTGTGGTTAGTTAAGACAATGTGTAGAAGAAGAAGACGTTGAAGATGTCTTTCGCCGGGACGGGACTTATAAAACGTTCTTTCACTCTGGTCATCGTATCAAATATACCTAAGATACTATAAATTTCCACTGCAAAATACAGTTAAAAGTATTCGTTGCGTAATAATAAATACGGACAGATTTTTAGAATGTAATATGGTCTCAGTTCTGGTGAGATTCAAACATTCAGAATCTCGAAGATTATAGAAATGCTTAAAATTGTAGCAGCTAAGTTTAGTAGTAAAATGATGGATTATGGATTATGGCAACAAAGCTTTAGCGGTGTTTTTGGACTTATCAAAAGCATTTGATACAGTTTCCCATGAATTGCTCCTTAAAAAATTATCATCTCTAGGCATTGATAGTACAGCAATGGGTTGGTTCAGATCTTATTTTAGTGATAGAACGCAGCAAGTAGAGATAAATAAAATATTAAGCAATGTTAAATCAATCTCCTTTGGAGTCCCCCAGGTAGTGTGCTTGGGCCAATATTGTTTCTAATATATATAAATGATTTATGTAATCTGAATATTCCTGGTAACATCGTTAGTTTTGCAGATGATACTACCTTAATATTTGAGGGTAAAACTTGGGATGAAACATTTAACAAATGTAATACAGGCTTAAGAGTGGTAAATAGTTGGTTAAATTAACTGTTGGTATTTTAACTTTGAACATACAAAAAACCAAATATATCACTTTTAGCATTTCAAGTAAAAGTCAACCTTCCGCCACTCATAATTTAATAATACACAATTGTTTGCAAACCTGTAACTGCAACCCTTTAGAAAATGTAGTCAGGATCAAATACCTTGGCGTAAAAATAGATAAATTTTTAAGATGGAACGATCATGTAAATATGTTGGTAAATAATACTAGGAGACTTACCTATATCTTTAAAGAACTCAGACATATACTAGACAAGGAAAAATTGAAGACGGTTTATTTTGCAATAATCCAGTCTCTACTTTCTTATAGTATAGTGTGCTGGGGATCTTGCCAAAAGACTTATATAGAACCACTTAACATTGCCCAAAAACTGATCCTTAAAGTTATGTTCAAGAAAAAGTTTAGATATCCAACTCATATACTTTATAAGGAATGTAATGTCATGAATGTAAAACAGCTGTATATTACACAAACACTTTGTAAATTTTTTAATAATATTAATATTGCAGAAAGAACTCAGCAAATTCGTACTACTAGAATTGGGTCTGGTCTTAACTTTGTGGCAATTCAAACTAAATCTTCTTTTGGTCAAAGAAATTACTTCTATCAGGCTCCACTCATATTTAATAGCCTTCCAGAACATATTAAGTCATCTAATTCCTTGTGCACTTTTAAAAAAATGGTTAAATTATTCGTATTAGCCGAGGATTGCCAATTGATTTTTTCTACATTGTCATTTCTAAATTAATAGCATATTGATTATTTATTACAGTATATTTACTGTTAATATATTATTTTTTATTTTCTTATTAACTTAACCCACTAGGGTTCGCCTGTATCGGGGTTAATAATTTCATGCTAAAAATATATGTACATAAATTGTGAAGAAGCAATAAATAAATAAATAAAATAAATAAAAAAATCTGAATGATCAAGTACTTCCAAAGTCTTTTCCTTTATCTCCTCAACATTTTTCAGACTCGGATTATAGTTCAAGCGGTTTGCCCTGTAACCATCATCCATCATCTCACTAAAAAATGTACCCACGATATCATTAAAAATGGACGCTCTTTACAGGGACAACAACCGCAAGCCGAGGATGAGAACACCCCTCAGAAGCGCGTGGACAAGATCTTCGACCAGATGGACAAGAATCACGACGACAGACTTACGCTGGAAGAGTTCCGCGAGGGCAGCAAAGCGGACCCGCGCATCGTGCAGGCGCTCTCCCTGGGCGGAGACTAGACCGGCACACGGCGCACACACTCCCCCCGCCCGCTATGAGTCATTGCAATTTCCCCATTACCCGGTCAACATAATATACTGAACGTTAGCTACAGATTTAATTTTATTTAAATAAGTTCGTTCACTTAATATAATGTTACTCAGTCAATGTTAGAGATTAGATTAACAGTAAACAGTAAGGTTTGCCAATTTAAAAGATAATTATGATATAATGCAGTAGCTTCACAAGACAGGAGGGATGGCGTCACACAAACCACGATCGTTGGATACGATGGCTCATAGGATTTCAAATACACGGAAAAGTTATTCATTTTGCTTCAACCTTAACTGTACGGATTGCATTTTGCCGTAATGGAGAGGCCAGGCGTAGAATTTAAAATATGGTTGTGATTTTGCCTTTCTTGCTAATAACCTCTCTTTTTAGTTTGGTTTTCTTTCAATTATTATTAATCGTACCCATCTGCGCTCCAACCCCCTAAGTAACTTTCTCAACTGACACCGATGCAGGGGCGTCCTTCCGGAGAAGTGACTTACAACAACATTTCCCTGAATCCAATATTAACATTTTTTTATTAAAAGTAAAACTTCTGTTGAAATACTTCGCGGAAAAGCAAACCGTTTTGAATAATGAGCTATTTTATATGGAAATTTATTGTTCCAGAGAGCAAACAATAATGTTCTCCAAATTTAAAAGCACTTTCTCTTTAATTGAAACACATTTAAGCTTTCTCCTAATTTAACTTTTTTGCAAATTTATTATTATTATAAATATATTTTTTATAGAAACTTATGAAGAATGAGAAGTAATATATTACATAATTTTTATTTGTTGTTTTTTTTAAGAAACACGCGTTTGCTTTTACAGACTGCCTAGGGCTGCAGATGAAAAGGCTTCGGTAAAGATTTAAAAAAGATTTTGAAAAAATTAAATTATGAAGTGTGACAATCGGGTCGTTGACTTTTAGAAAGGTGGCGCTAAAAATTATATTTGTTTATATGTATAAGCCTTTTAAAGAAAATTATATGTGCAATTAATGGCCTTTTCGTGATTATTGTAAAATCTTCTTGCGAAAATTATGCGAGCATCCTATCGTTTTACTCCAAAACTTGCTAGCAATTCATATAAATAAAGGCTTTCGGTGTATTCTTAGAATGGCTACAGTCTTGTTAACAGTCTTTGAGAAATAATTTTAAAATGTATTTGGCATTCGGGTGATAACTAATATGATTTAAATTTGATTGATTTGTAGGTACGCGAAGTCCTATGAAATTGTAAAATTGGTTGAAGTAATTATTATATATTTCATTCATGTAAGTATAAATAAAAATATGAAGATGTCGCGACGAAAAGGTTTGGTTTATTGTTTATATGAATATCCTCTTACCCATTGCGAGTAGTATAGCGCCCTTTACATTGATAAGTGTTTGATGGTCTGCAGAATGTGTTGATTTTTGAAACGTCGAGGAATCGTGACCAATCATCTGAAAGGAGAATGTAGGTCCTCCAAGATAAGATTTAGCAACCGATTATTCCTTTCAACTTATGTTGATATGATCTGTAATTCATTGTTTTGTTTTTTCCTGTCTCTATTTTATACATATGTGTCACAGGTGCGTAACGTGATTTTTCTGATTTTCCAAACTATCCAGAGATAAAAATAATGTCTACCATTTTTCGAAGGCACAAGGCGTCAAAGCAAAATCAATACTCCTGAAGAGGTATCTATTACCTACAAACTGAATTTACATTTTTTTATGTTTAGTATGTAAATTGTTATCATTTTTTTTGTTTTTTTAATGGTTTATTTATTTTTTTAAATCCTGTTGTATATCTAATCATTACCAGTTGTTTAGCTTTCCGAAGGCATTATCAATCTTTGAACTTCCTTGAAAAGTTGTCTATATATTAATGCCCTGGTGAATTTGTTTATAGATAAACTTTTTTAATTAAATAACAATATTATTAGAAATAAAACCTTTAAATTAAAATGAAGTTACTTCTTCTATCTGATTAGATACTTTTCAATATTAAAAAGGAGTTCTTTAATTTATACTTGATAACTATAAATATGTCGTAATAAAAACATTACTACGTAATTCAGACTCTAACACCTTGAAAATCGTAAGAAAAGTCACGCACGCCAACTGGTTTGTATATAGGGAAAACTCACGTAGTATTTAACTGCTGCTTCGTACTATCAACAATTAACATTTTCAGGTTAAGATGACAATAAAAGTTTTTGATTCAGAATAATTATTATAAAGGAATTGAATCGGCGCCTCGAATGTGCTAGCAAATGAACTGCGGTTCTCGACACTTTATTATTACTACCTTCTTGAGAACAGACTTCTGTGACTAAAAAACATATTTGGCATAAAACTCCATATTATTTTAATTGTAACTTTGAATAGATTAAAGAAGAATTTGGCGTGAATGAATAAATAATCACGTCGTTTTGTACAAAATATAATGAATGGCAAAAATGTACATACTTTGCCAAACAGCCAAACGGTCATCAAAGAGTCACCATCAAAACACTTATGACGTCAGTTTTTGACCCGTTTTCTGAAAAGTTTCTCACTTTGACCTTTAAACAAACTGACTTCTATGTTATCATTCTGAAACCCTTTGAAATTCATACGTTTGTAAATCATACAATTTAAGAAAATACTTCTGAATGCCAAACTAAGTTTCTTATCTAATTAAATAATAAAAATAATACACACTATCGTGAAAATTTTCATTGTTAATTATTGTGTGCTGTTAAATAAATTAAGAACTTTAAATTAATTAAGATTAAAAAAATATGAAATATGAAATGAAAAACATAAATAGATAAACAAAACCTCAAAAATGTTGGAACAATTAAACCAAACCACAAAACTGCTGGAACTATTTTGGACATTGGAATTCTTTGGCTCATTCTGATTTATTGGCTGCTTTTAAAATTCCTACGGTAACGATACGGCGACGGCAAGGCACGCGGAGATGCAAGAAAATGTTTCCTTTTTCCTTTGGAGGAAGCAGACAAATGTAGATCGTTCGTCTCATCGTTTGTTTCACTATTATTTAGTGTGTAAGAAAGAGCTTCTGCATTATCGTGATAAGACATAAGTTTATTACCTTTTTTATGCCGTTGCCGTGCCGTCGCTGTGATAATATTAAAGCGCCCATGGGGTCCTGTTAATATCTCTGTTGTATTTTTTATAAGAAATCAGATGTCAATTTAACAATTATTCCGTAATACACTTCAAAAGTGAATGTAATTCATAAGTGACAGTCATTCATTTATCCGACATGTGAAAAATATATTATATGTGTGTAGACACGGTATCCAAAAGCTCGGGGAAGCGGGAACTGGTAAATCCACATCAAAACCTAAAAAACTTTTTTTTTCAAATCTGAGCACTACAATTTTTAGTTTGTTTCGGCGACGAAACGGTTAAAAAACCTTTTAAGCTGTTTCTACGCTTCGTCCCGTTTTAAAAGTTATTAAAAAGCTGCTGATATTAACCCCCTAGCGACCGAGTTTTTTAAATCTTACCTAAGACATCCCAATCCGGGATTTCGGGAATCAAAAAAAATCTACAAACTTGATGCAGATTCACCAGTTTACGAGTTTCCGGGCACAGTGTGTTTGATCTCAGTTTGCGGGATCTAAACCTAAATCCACGATCACAAAAGCAGCCAGCTTCCCTCCGAATCCCTATTTCTGACATAAAATGTCTTCATAATTAGATGTTCACATTGTTCACTGATCATGTTCTACTTCTATTGTAGTATAACCTAAAATATATTATAGACCTTAAAATAAGTCTATTATTTTTTGCTTGAATGTATAATTTATCAATAATAATAGAGCAAAGAGTGCTTTTCTTATGTTGTAAATATTTCACATGAGGTTCAAGAATGTAGAATTCCTTATTATGTACTATATTCGATTATTAATTATCAAGAAGTGATAAAGTATTTATAGAGAAGGTTAAAAAAATGATATTTATATGCGAGCAATATTTACATCCCTTTTGGAAAAATTATCGTTGAGAGTGGATACTTGGATGATATTTTCTTAAAACAATGCTTTTCTGAAACGTAATTTTTAGTTTCGCTTTAAAATAACGGGTTTTCAAAAGTGCGAGGTGCACAATATGGTATATTGACTTAATTTAAAACAAATAAAAATGTTTTCTCAAAAAAATCTGAAATCGAAACCATATATATTTTACGTGGCGTTTTCTCTAGTTAAAATATTACAGTACTTAATGTTTTGCAAATACTTTTATTTTATTTTGACATACGAACGATTGATTATGGTTCTGATTAAAGTCTTTGCAGTGATGAGAAAAAAAAATTTCACACTTTTGACGCATTAAAAAAGAAGCAGTACACACACGGTATATTGGAGAACATTTTCGACAAAATTGAATATGGGAAACAAAGTAAGCACTGATTGCAGAAAATTTGAATGGGGCCCGTTCATGCTACCCAGAAGTCACGGTCACTCGGTATGGGCGGATAAAAAAATAATTAAAAATTGATTATAAGCGAGGTGGTACGCATAAAATGCATAATATAATATTCTAATTCAATTCGGAAGTCAATAACTATTTGCTCGTATGTCAAATTTGACAAATTTGATATTTATTGCTCGAGATCATAGAAATGTAGACGACCACAATTTGATAAATTGCGTTAATTCAAATACAATACAAATCGTAACACAAAGTACTCTCTCTCAATCTGTTTATAAATATATTATATGATATTATTTTATATTTGCAAGTGCGTACGCACTATGAACGCAAGTTTATGTATTATTTAATGATTTTATGGGGTTAACTTTGTTAACTGAATTTTACAAAATATTTTTTTAAGTGTGCAAGTTTTTTATGAGATTTTAACATTCACAATTTACGACACGATTAAAGTGTTCATATTTTAAAGCCTTCTGTGTGTTTTAAATACCCAGGGTTACGTTTACGATGTTCTTCGACAATTCATCAATTTCATTTAATTAACTTTTACAAGATTTAATATTTTAAGGTTGTTCATAAACGCAAGAGATTTTTTTTTAAATTTTTAACTTTAACTACAATGTGCGTTTAGAAATGTTATTTTAGTAATGGTTGGTTAATTATAAGTCAATAAGTGTTCACAAGTTTATTTTATCACGACAAGTTTGGAATTGAGGATATTAGATGATTTTGCATTAATCCATTCTGGTCATGGGTCTTACATGACAATAAACATATTTGTAATGTATTTATTTTTAAAATTAGTCGAGAACAGTACAGTGAAGTTGTCCGGGGTGGGGATGTCGAAAGTGAAAAAAAATATCGATATATCGATGTATCGATATTTATTAAAATATCAATATCGACGTCGATATATCGAGGAAAAAATATCGATATATCGGTCAAATTTTCAAGATATTTTGCTTTTTTAAAATAATAGTGTATTCAGTTCAATATTATCAATAGTAATTTTTGTACACAATGTGCTTTTTTTAATGTACAAAAATCTCAATAAAAATGAAGGTATTTTTATCACTTTTCATTTTTATTACGTAATAATTACAAAAATGTCAAAAACTAAAAAGCTGTCTTCTAACTTATGTGTAAATTGAGACGCATACAAAGTTTGTATGCGTCTCAGTAACATTCTATTGGCGTATTAATCTGTCAAAGAGGACTTCGTGTTTGGAACAAGGTATAGTCTATAATCATAGACAATTGGGAACCAACACATAGGAGTGGCTTAGAAAAAAATGGCGAAAAATAGCATATATTTCTATGTATGTACCTACACACATGAGATAGTATTGGTGAGTACAAAGCAAACCGCCCGCAAGTCAACCGGAGGCAAGGCCCCCAGGAAGCAGTTGGCCACGAAAGCCGCGAGGAAGAGCGCGCCCGCCACCCAGCGCCCTTGAGGTGATTTTCCACGAAAACGGCGCTATATAAATTAGCCAATTATTATTAATTATTATTAATGCAAAGACAATAGATTTGTAAGCTATTGAGTCATGATCCAATACAGTTACTTTTTTCCGTTCGTTCCTATACGGTTTTGGATTCTAGTGAATTTAAATACATAAATTTAAAAAAATGTCGTTTTTGATACAATTTTCGATATTGGATATTTTGTATCGATATATCGGATCAAAATATATCGGCTAAAAATATCGATATATCGAATTAAAAATATCGATATATCTACACTTTTTCAACAAGCCTAGTCCGGGGGGTGAGGATCGAAGTTATTTTTTTTATTATAATTTATATCTTTCATTGTTCATCTATCCTCAATTCCTCGCTGGTGTTAGTTAAGATAAATCAAATGTTATACATGAATTTACTAATAACTTTCTTCTTACATTAATAACTTCAATACTTTTGATCAAATCTCGTTATAATAAACATTTTACTTAAAATTCGTTAAAACAATAATGTTTTTCGATGTATAGAGTCATTTCAATAACGAATTGTTGTGAAAAATAATTCAAAGCAAAATGTATTTTTATTATCATCTTATTATAAAAATTGAATTATTTTTGTGTTAAGAATTGTCAATTAAATATGCATTCAAATCTTTATTGTCGTGCTTTATTTCATCTTCTTCTCTTCCCTATGATTTTTTTTTAATACATAACCAACGAACTTAATCTAACATAATACAATACGTGGATCTATAACAATACTTATATTATTTATTTGTTGTGTATTATACATATCCTGTATACGATACACAACCAACATTTGAAGTGAAACTTCTTTAGCGCCGTTAGTGAATTGAAATTCAGGTGAAATGGCAATGCGTCACAACTCAGTTCTGCACAAATACTCGGTTCTAATATAACGCTGTAAATTCGCACCCCAGCGCGTGCCTTCCATAGCGTAGTTGGCAAAGGTGCCAGACAAACATCAAGCGAACGGGGGTTCGAATGAAATAAAAATTTTAAAAAAACATTTTTTTTTTTAAATCAATATCCAATCTTCAAACCACTTTTAAAAAAGAAGCAAAACAAAAAAAAGCGACATCTAGCGACTTTCTAGTTTCACTTCTATCGCGTGTAAATTACTCACTCTGATTTTTTATTAAATAATTTAAATCAAATTTTATAATATTACTTCCGGGGAAGTACCTCACAGAAGAAAGAATTGTCATAATTATTTTCTCGGTAAATTCGTTAAAGCGGTAATAAATCATTTTAGGCATCTAAAAATTGAAATTGGAGGGTAAATAGATTCGTGTTAATATTTCGTCTCAACGTGGCCTAACCACACTTGGAAAATGACCTTGAACACCGAAACAGCTGTCACAATAATAAAATAATAATAATAATAATAAAGATACTTTTAGAACTTAAAAGAAACATAATTAACATTTTTAATTATAGAAAGAAATAAAAAATGGAGTTCAACAAATTAAACACAAGAAGAAATAATGGTGTCAATGCAGCCTGATGCAGGAATGGAAATGGAGGTACGTATACCGCTAATATCTCAATTATAATATTCCTTTTTCTCGATATCATAAATTAAGCAACAACACAAAGAGTGGTATCAACACAATGGAGCTCTCGGCAGCAGGACTATGTACAAAGTCCCAACAGAGTTAAAATATGGGAAAGAAATTTGGGAAGGTACACTCACAAGGTGTGTATGATTTAGTTTTACCTTCACATATATTTGAATACGTTCCATTTTCGAAATTTTCTACACAAAAGGAAAGAAGTTTTTTTAGTTTTTGATAGGTGGGTTGCTGAATTTGACACTTGCCTTCTTCCCTGTGGTAGTTTAGGTCAAGCATCGCACGCTCCACAGTATGAGGACGGAGCTAAATTATTGATGCAGAATTGCTTTTCTCCATAAAGGAATGTAAATAAATAAAATTTGACGCCCTCCGTAGTCCAGTGGGTAAGACTCTTGACTCACAATCCGGAGGTCGCGGGTTCGAACCCAGCATGCGCAAATAAATTTTATATGATTAATTTATGTTATTTCACAATTAATTCATTTAAAATAATATATTGTATATTTGCGGCATGTTCCAGAGTGGAAGGTACTATCAGTATCGCCCTGGTGTAAGACCACCATTCAGAATTGAAACGTTGCTTGAAAATGGCTTTAGCCGTGTTTAGTGACCAGATCTGAATAGCCAGGTACTTCCCAACCTTCCTCTTCCCCACCTCCTTCCCCCCCCCCCACTACCTTCAGCCTCACAACATACCCCAATTAGGGATGCCATAGTCTCACTGGCTCCAGACGGGAGTAGTTGAGATTCTTGTGCGGTATTCAGTGTAAAAAAAAAAAAAAGGTGAATGGAATATCCCAACTAATGGTATTGACACACATGCTCATCAACTGTACACGTTTCCTCATAAATGAGCATGCTTGGTTTGAGCATACCCATGAATGAGCATACTCAAAGCCAACAATCGAGTATATAATATGCCCTTTATGAACAGGCAATAAAATGAGTAAATCCCTTTTGCCCATATCTAAACAAAATAATCTTGTTGCTTGCAACGCAATTATTGAAGAATATTTTGAAATAAAATAAAACGGTTGATTTGGGTTCAAGATGGCAGTGGTTACATAGTTAAAACGATATAATAGAGACAGTTCTATTCGCACAATAGTCAACAAAATAATATTATTACTTGCAAAGCAATTACTTAAGAATCTTTCGGCGAAAGAAAAAATAAAATAAAAATATTGATTTGGGTTCTCTCATTTTAATCGAGGCCGGAACGAAATGAGCATGCTCTTTTTAATCGCAGGAGGAGACCATATTCGTCCCAGCCCACACAGGTCTCATAGAAGTCGTTGAAAAAAAATCCCTTACTATAATAGTGAAAAACATGATCTAAACGAAACGGTATTGGAAAGAGCAAACAACACGCTATGTATTCAAATCTCAAAATTAACAAAAAATAATTCAAATTTACAACCTTTATGAAACCAAAGTTCGCGAACGCAATTTGAAAAATAAAAACGCGGTAGAAGCGAAACTTTACCAAAACAATCTCAACCAATACTTGAAAAGTGAGGTCATAATCAAAGCGACCAATGAGCGCAGACCAGCGTAATTTCCGTTTCATATCTCAACCAATAGAAGCCTTTAAAAGTGACATCATTATCAAAGCGGCCGATGAGCGCAGTTGATGCGTCGCAGGTGCAGTAATCGTCATTTCCGTTTCATCCTAAATCCAACCAAGTCAAGCGTGCGTAAAGGCCCGACCGTTCTCCTCGGCCGATCCACTTTTTTGTAACGCTCTCGTCACGAATTCACCAGCTTACCCCCAAGTCAAGCGTGAGTAAAGAAGTTTCAACAAAGCGGCCAATGAGTGCAGACCTATCGTCTTTTCCGTTTTATATCTCAACCAATAGGAGCCTTGATCGCAGTTTGATGCTTCGCAGGTGTGTCATTTCCGTTTCATCCGAAATCACTCTAATGGGGCTAAGGAAGTTTCATTTCAAAAAATGAATCTTTGTGAATTTTTTTATGAATTATCTTTATATGAAACGACAAAAAGTGAAGTGACAAAAACGTTAATAAATAATTTGTCTAGTTTAATAATAGAAAAAACTTTAGTTGAGCCATTTTTAAACTTTTTAATGTTTGCATTCAAGTCTTCTGTATATAAGAATTTATATGATTATTTTAACAATAAAATTAGATGGCGTATTTCGTCACCTTTCAAAAACAGTTTTTCGTTTTCGAATACGTTCACAAACATTCCATTTATTTGGATTTTATTGCAAAGCGGAAATATTTTGACCATCTGACAAAATACGCCTGATTTTTGAAGGGTTAATCAAGACTGTTGATACATGCTTAGAGCACTTCCAGTGGCACCCGCGAATCGAGCAGCATGCCCACTAATCAACCTGCTGTTGATTTGTGAGTATGCTCATTTGAGCGTCACTGACGCACGTGCTACTAGGTAGAATTTGTTCTTAGTAACATGCTCTCTTGCTACTAATGAGCATGTCTGTTGGTACCATAAGACTTTATAAGGAGGCAATTCGGGAGGCAGTTATGAGTACCGCCGCCCAGTTCAATCGTTCGTTGGATAACCAACACGTCTATCATATGTCACCCTAAGTGGTTCAATGGGTGGTACCGCAATGGAAGGGATGGATTCATATGTACATCACTCCTGGAAACACTGACCCCTCATACCTTTTGCTTTCCAGAACTCTCCTCATATTGGCGCACCAGCAGCATTCCCAAATATTGCATTAGAATTGAGAGAAATTATTTTCCTCGTTCTACGTAGAGTTCAAGTGTCCTGGTTGATAAATAATGAGCGCAGTTTTTATTGGCTCGTTGTATACAGTGTGTACCTACATCGGCGTCATGGTGTGATTTGTTTCAACAAGTTAAAAGGATCATACGGCAATCCTTCCATCCTATTCAATGATTGCCCATTGAAAGCGCTTCTCAATTATTTCAAATCATTTCTAGTGCAAGCGAATCTTTGTTATAACCGATGGTTATTTCTCTTCGTGAATTATGTTGTGAGGTTGTAGAGTATGGGGGGCGGGAGACGGTGGAGAGGAAAGTGGAGAAATGCCTGACAATTCAGATCTGGTCATAAAACACGGCTAGAGCCATTTTTTTTTATTTGATACAATAATTTTGCATATTTTAAAAAATATTTGATAATGGCCTCACTGGGTGTTGGGGCAAAACTTCCTAGATGTCATATGAAAATATTTTTTAAAGTTTGTTTCCATGTGACTGAAATTATTCAAAATACTCGTCGTCTAAGTATTTTCTATCTTCTATATACGAGTATGTATATCCATACTAATATTATAAACGCGAAAGTGCGTGTGTTATTTGTTACGCTTTCACGCCTAAACCACTAAACCGATTTTAAAAATTCTTTCACCAATAGAAAGCTACATTATCAGCGAGTAACATAGGCTATATATAATAGTAAGCTCTGGCGTTATGAAATTTGTATAAATGAAAATGTATGTATTTCATATATTTTAACGGCAGGAAGGAAAGGCAGGGGCAAGGTGAAGTTCGAGAGGGAAGAGACGAGGGAGGGGTAAGACGGGGAAGGTGGAAGGGAACGGGGACGCATGGGAAAGGACATGCAGATATCTTTGAATGGCATTGCAACGCCTGCCGGGTACCAGCTAGTATTAATATGAAGAACAATGTCTGTAACCTGTGGCGGGCGAGCGGGTGGCGTGGAATTTATTTGTTTTCAAATCAACAGTTATATTCAGTTATTGATGAATATTTGCACCTTTAAAACAAGAGGAAGGTCACTGTTTACATGAGATTTTGAAAACCTCCCTCCATCCCTTTTCCCACCCCTTAAAAACTGTATCTGGCGCACTTGAAGTGAAATGACACAAAACTGCGCTATATAAATATAACGTTATTATTATCTCCAAAAAGAGGAAAATTACACTCCACTGATTTCGAAAAACTTTGCATAAAGCCCGGTCAACGCCGGGACGTCAGCTACCTATGTATGGTTAAATATACAATATATATAAAAAATATCCCAGGGTGGCTTTTTTTAAATTTACAGTTTTATGCAGAGGTCAACGAAATTGTGCACACTTGATTTTCAAAACAAGAGAAAGGTCACTGTCTATTTGTGATTTCAAAAAACTACCCCTTTCCACTTTTTTCCATCCCTTAGGTATTTTGATGATTTAAATTTTTAACACTTGACCATACTGAATTAACTTCGAAAAATTGTGTGGAAAGGGGGAAACGCCAAGTTGTAGCTGTCCCAAGAGGGGGGGAGGCTACCTACCTTTTGCTCTCGGCTAGCTCAATGTCGTCGGCAGGCAGGAAACCTCTCCTCGTCAAGGTCGTACGTAGCTAGGGGGTTAAAAGGTACAAAGGTAATTGCCAAAGCCCGCCCACGTGATCCCATCAAATGAAAGAGGTAGCTGGCTGAAACACATCTGTATTGTCTGGTATACACAATTACAACATCTAGCAAAACATAATTATCAGTCACAAATAAACAATAAGGTCTAGAGCTAGGTATTTCCTACGAAGGGGTCTCTCAATTCTCTCCGGGTGTGTGGTCATTTCAACCGAGTATTGCTAGGGGACACATTAATTAAGGGGGAAATCGAGGTTCAACTCACAGCTGGTGGACGGGTGCAGGAAGCCAGGGGCCGCAATCCGGGGTTGGTGCAGGTAGCGGTGATCTCCAAGTGGAGCGGGCCATATCCGCGACCTCGTATACTACTATTGAGATTGGCTCTAATTGGAACGCCATTAAAATCGGCGATCTCGCGGGAATTTACTGAACGTACCGCGATGTACGCAGCCTGTCGGAACGACGGCCGGTCGGTTTCTGCCGGGCGGCGTGCTAGCTTCTCGCGAGACTGTGTGGGGGAGGGGTGCGGTAATGGAATGCACTCACCGCGCCGCTGGCCGCTTGCGGGACTACCGGAGAAGGGCGCGGTATGTGCTTTCTGGCGAGGGGGGACGGCGGAATATACTCACCGCGCTGCAGGCCGCTTGCGGGACTGTGACGTCATACTACTTGAGGTGCGTATCGTAACACTTCCCCCCGCGCTCGGAAAAAAGCGAAGTGGTAATGGAGCATTAGGGCGAGAATCCTCTAAGCTACCAACGGGAATTTGAGAGAGATTTGTTGACCAGAGAGAAAACTGACTAAAACATAAAAACTAGCTTATGCCATAGGCTGGGTAACAATGTTTGCAAGGGTAGGGAGGGGAGGTACATAAAATATAAGGACCAAACAGTTAAAACATAGAGGGGTGAAACAACGTACAGGGTTATGCAATTGAGAAAACAATAGATAAGGTTATGCAATTGAGAAAAAGAGAAAAAAAAACTGTGTGTGACTCTAAGGTTTCATTGGTCTGGAAGCTAATTTTGCGGCACGTAGATTTGTTTATGATTTCGACGAGATGCGAAAAGTTTCGAAAAATTACGAAGAGACGTGATTTCACAGACTCTAAAAGGGATTACATTAACACTGTAATCGGACCCATTTGAGATAACACTGAGGAGTACACTAGGGCCTTGGAGAAAACACTTTATTTCATCGTAGACGTCGAAGGTTACAAAGTGGAGACTGTGGTTGCAGTGCGGGGGCTATGGTTACAGAAGTCGTTGAAGAGAAGAATCCAGGATCTGCAGACATGCCAGTACGAATCCTAATGTGCCATTATGGTGGGCACGGATCGTATATAATGGTTATCGAAGCATAATGTAGCTCGGATTAACTTGTAAAGGTACGCATTCAGCGAATACTGGAGAGTCAAGGTGATAATGGTTTACACATGACATGGTATGCGTCACTGCATGACAGAGCAAGAGATGGCAAAACTGGCTTGGTAGCGAGAGCAGGAACAAAACCCAGGGGCTAGCGTGCCCAAAAGGTAGTCCAGAGTGTCGTTATGTATAGTGGGACAACTCAGCTCTCAGCGGCACAACAAGATAACATACATATGTGCGGTATGGTCCGTGCTTTCAGGAACAAATATGTAGAAAATAGCAGCAAGGGGACCTCCGTAACCACAGCGAGGGCTGCCAGGAAGTGAAGCTCAGCTTGGCTGCCGGTGAAGACATCCTTCTGGGCTTCTTTTTAAATCCGGGAGAAATCATTATTAAAGCAAAATTCTTGAAGTTTACCTGCCTAAAGACCAATGAAGAAAAGGTTTGGAGAGAAACAAAATGTGTCGAGAGAATAAAACAAACGAAGTTTAACCACAGACCCAGAGAGAACAAAGGAGAGAGAGAGGGAGATTCCTAACTAGTTTAAAGTTACATTCCTGAACATTATCCTTTGTTAGGATAACCTGGCGTTTGCCGAGTAACAAAATACCTTGGTTGAAAAAACAACCGGCCTTCCATGGCCTGTGTTAATATAAGGTGGTAACATTTTCGTAGAATTTCAAAGAACAAGACAAAAAGTCGTGAACGAGTCACGGCAAAGCAGAGAAACTGGTTCATGAATAAAGGTTGTCAAAGAGACAGATGGTACGCCAAGTGCATGCCATACATGTCCAATATTCAAGAATGTGTTTCATTGAAACCAGGATGAAGATGGTGAGACATACGAAGAGAGTGAGGAAGAAAGCCTGTTGGTAACCGGTCAGTTACCGATTCGAACTCCAAGTGAGGGCGAAATATGGTCAACAACAGATTTTCCACTTCATAACATATATTTGAGAACATGAGGGTGGGGAGAAAGGAAAAGGGAGGAAAGGAGTCGAGTGACGAAACTTGCTAGGGACTGGACTAATTTCCAATTCAAACTCTATGTGAGGATGAAACATAATCCACCAGCATGTTTCCTGACTCTTTACATTAACCAAGGCGGATAATATTAAAAACAATGAGATGATAATGAATACACATTATACCAAAAGCTAATCTTCCGCGTGTATTTGGCAAAAGATTAGGGGTCGTTTAAAGACTTCTACTTGATTGTGAGAAAAGAAAGACCCTCGCTCTAATTTCACAAACCTGGGATTTTTCTTATTTGTTTCCCAGACGACGAGTTTGGTGGTTTTGTGCCCATCGATTAACTCCTGCGGCACTATGCCCCATAGTTAACAGTGACCCTGAAAACTAGTCCTTTTCAGATAGTAGATATTCCTGGGCTCCTTTCCTTTTGGAAAGAAGGAGAAAAACAGGAAGTCCACGGGCATTGGCGTTGAATAAAAAAGGTTGTGGACTACATTGCGTAGTACGCACACAAAGGTTTAATATTATTTCGTTCGCACGATTCATGGTGAGTATTGTAACGTCTTCACGGATAGTGTACAGAGTATACAAGTATGCACAAGATACAACTCAATTATAGACAGAAGTCAAAGAGTGTTATACAATGCATCTTAAAGAAGATAGCATGCCCGATATTATGTCGTTCACACGAATCACGGTAAGTATTATTATTACGTCTTCACGTCTCGTGTACAGATTATACAAGTACACAAGATACAACTCAATTATAGGCAGAAGTCGAAGAGTGTTATACAATGCATCTTAAAGAAGATAGCAAGGCCGATATTATGTGTCACGTGTGTGCTCCGACCCACTGGACACGCAGCCGCCATACCTCGTCAACGCGACGATGATCGACCGCCTGGATCAAGGTCACTTCTACACCGCCATGGTGTAGGGCGACGCGCCGGCTCCCTGAAGACCTGTGATCTTCACCGCCGTAGTCTCCTGACCTTCACCTTCACATCATCACGTAGCAGCAACACTCACGGCACCACCGTCACTCCACTCCGCTTCAACCTCCGCTACGTAGCGCAACAATAAAGACTGACTCATACATCGACTGACGCCTTTCATTTCTCTCCCGCCCCGTCTCTACCGATACGGACCGCTCCCTCAAAAGTAACCATTATTCCGATTTTTATACTTGAGACCACTATTGGGTTTTACGTACTTAAGGTAAGCTAAAAATCAAGGGAAAGAAAAAAAGGCGTGACTTTACCATGGTAGGTAAAATATGGTGATTGTAAAAAAGGTTAGCTGGTTCTGAGTCGGAATTTATCCTTTGGAATTTACAAAATCTGACTTCTTGAACGGTATGCCGATGAGCAATTGTTAATTTTTTTTTTTTTAAACTTTAAAGAAAAATTTACATAGAGGCAGCCAATGCAAAGGCCAATAAACAAAAAATTACAAGTTACATGACATGACGAGCCCAAGCAAGACAGACATGAACATTGTATAGTGTAAAGGTTGAGAGACGAAGATTGGATTCATGACTTCCCAAACATAGTGACTCGAAGGGTGTCTCTGTTCTAAAGTGATCAGCCTCTGAACAGGTAAGAAAATAAACGAAAAAGAAAAAAACGAAGGCAAATTGCCGTAAGAGAGAGAAGGTTGGTACAAACGCAACATTTGGATGTACCTATAATGAATATACATTTATTTACAAACATGATCAAGAGTCCACCCAAAGGCTAACTCGAGACCTGCCTCACGCTCGAGGAACCGCGCCACATCTCCTCATCTCGGGGTGTAACTCTGGTATAGTATACACGCTGCGAGGGAGTAAGTACTAAAGAAATGATCCTGTGAAGTACAGTCCTTTCTGTAAACATTGCCACCGTTTCGTTTACATTCCAATTCTTCCATTTTAATTTCTGTATGCGGTGCCAAGGGATTAATTCTGGAGAAATCAGTTCTATAAAATTTCTTTGTAGCACGTCAAAAGGAACATTTTTAATTATTGCTGTTTCTTCAACTCTCTCAATGAAATCCAGTACATTAGAAACACCGTCGTATTTGATTTTCCAAGAAGAGAGGTCGTAGGTTTTTTCTTGTGCCGTGATGAGTGCACTTTGACGTTTGTCTCGGGTTCCTTACTAGAAACCGGATTTTCCAAAACTTTGGTAATAATGGGTGCACTGTCCTCATTTGCTGATGCAAGGTTTATCCTTCTGGTGTACTTTTTGTTGAATAATAACGCATAGGCTCTCATAGCAGATTTCGACTTGTTCATTGGAGAAAGTCCTCTGTTTTTTAAAGCAGCTTGGAGGCGAGTCTTTGATAGGCTGTGCGCATTGGGAATGATACCTCGGTCCAATGACGTACTTGCTTCGTTGGTTTCCATCGTGACGTTATTATTCAGAAGGTAAAAAAAAACGGGAGGGAAAAAAAAAAAAAAATTTCTAAGTCCCAGAATTTAAAAAAAAATGCGCAGGGATTCCCATAGAAAACGCATAACTTAATTTTTGTAGGCACTTTATTCACTTTGTAACACTTTGCACCGAAAAAAACGAGGTAAAACACTTTAAGGCAGCACTTCCGGAGGAAAAAACACACTTTCCAAAGAAAAAAATTATTTGAATGTGGATTTTATTGAGTTCATTGTTTATAAAATTGTATTATTAATTTATGAACTTAATCACGAACTTTATTGTTGAGTTTTGAAACACTTTTCCCTTTTTTCACTTGAATAAATTAGAATTTATTGAATTATTATCACAACTGTCAAACGAAAACACTTTTTCTATGATAACTGATAACACGGTACCTGGATACATAATGGACGGAACACGTTATTATTTGACAAGTAGATATAATCATTAATGGTGTGGTTAAGAGGGAAACGTTCCAAACGGGCGTATGAGTATATTGTGCTGGAAGAAAAAGGAACCACACAATATTATTTCACCCGTTTCGGTGATAACAAAAACTCGTTTCAATTGGCCTTATCGGAACGATGTGGCTGACATACCGCTGCGATCGGCGCATCGTTATTTGCCGGCGGAACGAGTCATTACGGTTTTCGCGCCAAACAACGGCTTTCAATCATGTTCTAGGATAACAAGATGGCCGTATTTTACAGAGGTTAACTCACTGCATAATTAATGTGCTACAAAGGTGTAAGTTTGGGAAAGTCAACAGGGCATTAAAATATTTAATTGATCCCTCATTTGAGTGGATTCACGCGGCGGCTTGGTTGTGTGTTTGGCAGAGAAAAAAATGTTGGGCCCAGTGTTGGCACCAAAACGCAGACGAGAAAGACCCACGTTGTAGCCAGTGTAGCGGTCCCAAGGGGGGGGGGGGCCACCTACCTTTTGCTCTCGGCTAGCTCAATGTCGTCGGAAGGCAGGAAATCTCTCCTCGTCAAGGTCGTAGGTAGCTAGGGGGGTAAAAAGTACATAGGTAATTGCCAAAGCCCGCCCACGTGATCCCATCAAATGAAAGAGGTAGCTGGGTGAAACACATCTGTACTGTCTGGTATACACAATTACAACATCTAGCAAAACATAATTATTAGTCACAAATCAACAACAAGGCCTAGCTAGGTATTTCCTAAGAAGGGGTCTCTCAATTCCCTCCGGGTGTGTGGTCATTTCAACCGAGTATTGCTAGGGGACACATTAATTAAGGGGGAAATCGAGGTTCAACTCACAGCTGGTGGACGGGTGCAGGAACCCAGGGGCCGCAATCCGGGGTTGTTGCAGGTAGCGGTGATCTCCAAGTGGAGCGGGCCATGTCCGTGACCTCGTATACTACTATTGAGATCGGCTCTAATTGGAACGCCATTAAAATCGGCGATCTCGCGGGAATTTACTGAGCGTACCGCGATGTGCGCAGCCTGTCGGAACGACGGCCGGTCGGTTTCTGCCGGGCGGCGTGCTAGCATCTCGCGGGACTGTGTGGGGGAGGGGTGCGGTATGTCATTTCTTGCAAGGGGGGCAATGGAATGCACTCACCGCGCCACTGGCTGCTTGCGGGACTGCCGAAGAGGGGCGCGGTATGTGCTTTCTTGCGAGGGGGGACGGCGGAATACACTCACCGCGCCGCAGGCCGCTTGCGGGACTGTGACGTCATACTACTTGAGGTGCGTATCGTAACAAAGTTTGGTTGTTTATTTTTCATTTTCATCATTCATTTCTTAAATAAGTAAGAGAGACGATGTTTAAGGTAAAAGAAGTAAAGCATCTGCAATACCTTCAATATTTAAAAAAATTGTAACAAGTCAAAATGCGCAATTTCTAAAATCTTTTTTTCCTTTTTAAGAGGGTTAAAACCAGAGAAAACCAGAAATATGTCATTTTTAAATCAGATTTTAGACGTATTGACTCTTTTCCACAAAAAAATATAAATTGATTTCGAAAGATGGTTCTTTTACCTAGTGAACGTATGTTTTAAATTTTGAGAAAAAAAATATTTTTAGTATAATAAGGTTATACCATAGGTCGTTGGCAGATTTGTTAAATTTTCAAAAAAGATTTTGTATTATACAACACCCATTTCAAATCATATAATCATGGAGTAAAATAAATCAATACATTATCTGGTAAACGTATGTTTCATAATTTTAATTTTAGTTTAAATAACATCATTAAAAATATATACCTATGTATTTACATGTGTTTTTTGACGAAAATTGGTCCGTTTGTGTATTTATTTGCGCACTTACAAACAAATATATTTCAGATTTTTTTTACATTCCTATTTTGTTTAGACATTATTGAAAAATTATAAATATTTATGATCAAAAAAATAATAACAAAAAGTACATAATTTTAATAGTTTTACCATAACTCCTTTTAGCATTTCTGGATGTAGGAATAAATTAAAGCAAATTTGGAATGAAATAAAATCGATATTGAGTTATAATTTTAAACAGCTGGTAAGGAGAATAATTAATCTTTCTCATTGGAACAATTCGACAAAACGTGAATTTTCGGCCGCTTGCTATTTAAAAGTCCTTAAATAATAGGCCACTTGCATGGATTTCATAATGACTTGAAAAAAATCGTGTGGATAGATTTTTCTACTAAGATTACGAAAATGTTGATAAAAGTTTTAGATTTTTTTTTTTATCCGTTTTTTGGGCTCGTGACGTCACTACATGAAAATGTTCCGTCTCCGATAATATTCAATTAATTTTGTAAATTCCACACTGATTATTTTTTTTATAAGGCAACACTTTGATTTCCGGCGAATTTTGAATTTGACCCTTTAATTTCACTCGCTTTATTGTTAGTTCTCTGCGAACTTATCGTTTGGTTTTACGTTTTGACTGATGTTACGAAGTAAACTCCGTACGGATTATGCTTTCTGTACCTGGTAATGATGATGAAGCGTAATGTCAAATTCAAAAAATCGCCTGAAATCAAAGTGATGCCATATTATTATTGACATTTAATGGCGACTTTTTGAATTTGACATTTAACTTTCACTAGATTTATTGTTTGTTCTCTGCGAACGTGTCATTTGGTTTGACTTTTTGAGAGATGTTCTGAAGAGAACCCCGTACATTTTAGATGTCGGTACATGTTTTAGAGGTATAATGATTATGGTGCTGAATTTAAGAAAATCAAATTTTATAATATTCTTACTATTATTATAATTTACAAGTACAAGTATATTACATTGGATTTACTAATATAGACGTTGTACATTATAATGATTTATGATCACGTTTTACGTTTTGACAGATGTTACGAAGTGAACTCCGTACGTATTATGCTTTCTGTACCTGTCTTAGAAGCGTAATGGTAATGGTGCTCATTTTAACAAAATCAAATATGATATAATCATTAATAAAATATTATTATTTTTATGACTTTATGTCCGAGTTAAATCTTCCCCACAGGAAAAACTAAACCCTTAACACACTTTTTCACAAATGATCATCTAGTCAATCCACGCTATGCAAGCGTACTATATAATTATAATAAATACAAAATAATTCAAGAACAACACGTCAACCTACCAGAGACCGAATGAGAAAATAATTCACCGACTCCAGATATTTTCATATCAGAGGGTTTGGCTCGGTAGAACTCCTAGCTGGAAGGATAAATCCTTCTGATCCCTCAATATAAATATATAAAAAATCTTTCGTAATCCTACGTGTATCCTACGATTTTTTCATTTTTATGCAAACGTTTTTTGACAAATCTAATAAGCCTAATTTATTATTATTTTAATTTACAAGTACAAGTTTATTACATTGGATTTAGTCATATATAGATTATAATGAATGATCAATAAGATGGATCAAGAAAAAAATATATTTATGAGATGTAATATTTTTGGGATGCCTCGTTATTCCCCTTTGCCATTCGTGTGGAATAAATGATTTTCGGCTATGTAATTATTGTTTTTTCGCACCCATAAAATTATGTTCTGTCTTTCCGGTTTATAAAAAATGATAGGGTTTTTGGAATGAAAGTAATGAAATGGGTTTCGAGAATGCGTTAAAAATATACGGAGTGTCCTCGAATATTTGCCTGAACCGGAAAAAAATTTAAAAAATGTGATGCAAGTGGCCTATTGTGCAATTAATTAAGTATTTAAAATTATAAGAATAATATATTTTAGGTTAATGTCAAAAGTTCATGCACTTCCTCACTAGGGCGCCCTATTTTAGGAGCAATCAGCTTTATATTATATTTTTCCACACAAAACATTAAAAAGATGTAATAGGTAATAATAACAAAATAAATAAATTACATTTATATATTTTACCGAATATATATACATATAAACAAATAGAGGCGCGTTGTATTAATAATTCCATAAATACTTTGTCTTTTACTTTATTTTCTGACGTTTTATTAGAACCCTTTCAAAATTTTGAAAATTTCCACCATACCAAAGAAACCAGAATAACTTACTATTTTCGGTATGGGTACAGTGATAATTTTTAATAAATGTTTTTTAATAATAATGATAATAATAATAAAATTCCATATATGAAACATATATGGAAACTTTGACTAGCCAACTAGGAATGGATCCTGTTTTAGGCCAGTCAAATTGACAAATTTAGTTCATATCATAATTTCAAATTACATTGATTAATTATATATTTATTGAATGAAACAAGTGTTACGATTGAATTCCTCGTAGAAGCTTTAGTTAATAACTACAATTTTGAACTCATAAAAAAAAGAATAAGCGAAGAGAAAAAACAATGTCTTAAAGTACAAATTTAGTATCGAATGCTTGTTTAACAATAGATAAATGTTTGGTCATTTAAATCGCTTGCAAAAATTGAGAATCGAGACATTCTTCAAGCGTGATGACAAAATCCATATTATAATTAACGTGGATGTTTAAACGTGATTACAAAAAATAATTATAATTATAATTAATGTTCTAAGAAGTGGATTTGATCAACTTAACGTAGATTTTTGAGGTGAAACTTCTATGGCCCCGTTGTGATTAGGAATTCGGATGAAACGGAAATGACGCATACAGCACCTACGAAGCATAAAATTCCAATCAAGGCTCCTATTGGTTGAGCCCTCTCTTTTCAAGGCTCCTTGGTTCTTCATTGGTTGAAATTGTTTTGGTAAAGTTTCGCTTCTACCGCGTGTTAACTGCGCTCGAATTTTTTGATATATGACTCCATTGCTTACCTTACCACAATTATTATAAATAAATATAATATAGTGGCATTCTGCATCAAATTGGAACTCTTGTGCGACACTCACAAAAATTTCGAGGCATGTAAAAAATCAGAGTGTGCAATTCACACGTGGTAGAAGTGAAACCTTCATAAAACTAAACTTATAAAGAATGAGACGAATGCAGAGTATCAGGCGTAGGATAATTGTAGGGTTTATTTATTATAAATCGTTAACAAATTTAAACATTATTTTACATATAATTCTACCGTACTATTAGTCTATCTATATATCACACCTTTCTGTATTTGAATATCTTTGTCACACCTATTAGTCTATCTCATTCTGCTTCAAATCACAACGATGCTAAAGAAGTTTTCTCTTCAAAAAGTATCTAAAAAATAATATTTAAGAATATTCGGTAGGTCCCAAATAATCCTCGTTTTCGTCTCATCTACAACAATATGCATTTAATCTAGAATATTCAGTGCCCGGAACGTAGTCCTCGTTTAAGTAAAGACTACCTGAAAACAACAGCAGTATTTTCTAGAAGATTCGGTACCCGAAACAGTGGGGCAATGAAAGTGAGTAGAGCTCTCCCCAGAGTAACATAGGTTGAGCACCAGGAGTCGGTGCTTAACAAGAGTGCCCGTCCCGCTTCGGCGGATGCTCAATTTAATCCGAAGCGCAGGAGTGAGCTCCGATCAAAACATATCCAAACACTAACACTTTAAGCTTGGCCGTGCGAACGTTCTCACCGAAACAATCAATATCGTTAATATCGATTTCTAAGTTCCCGAAAGTTCCTGAAAGTACCCGAAAGTTCCTGAAAGTTCCCGAAGGATCTTGAAAATCTCCAAAAATGCGGATGTTTGCGATGGTGATCATTTGTGGCGTTTTGCTGTTGTACACCAACCAAGTTGCCGGGCGCAGAGGAAGGAAAATAAGTAAAACCAAGTCAAGGGTAAGTTAATTTCATTGCGTCCATTTTTTACATAATACAAACATACATTTCTATCATTCTTTAATGCTTAATTTTAATAACCATGGATTAAAACGTAGTTTGTTAACTTCATGTGCGCTTTGCACTAAATAACCTAACTAGAAGTAATAATTTAGTAGCCCCTTCGTACCAAGGATATTGGACTTTACAAATACATTTGTGTTTTATTTTCTTCAAGATGTTAAATATTACAAACAACTCTGATACGGAAAATACTTCAGGCGCCAGCGAGATTTTTTCTGTTTATTATTCAAATGCAATTGTTTAAAACATAATTGTGAACATAATTAAAAAATTCACATTTTTTGTATTTCTTCGGCATTAACTATATTACGTATTAATTTTTTTAAACTCTTAAAAAAATACTTAATATACTTAATGCCGAAGAAATACAAAAAATTTGAATGTTTTAATTATGTTTTAAGCGAATGCATTTGGAGAATACACAGAAAAAATCCCGCTGGCGCCTGAAGTATTTATGAAGTTTAAAAAAAATTAAAACACTTCTTAACAAAAAAAAACAATTACGTTTATCTTTTTACGTAATAAAAATTGACAAACTACTTAAAAGTACTTTATTGGGACTTTTCTTTTTTCTGCAAAATATTTTTATTTTTCCTGTCATATTGTATTACTTTGTCTTTATAATAAATAAAATAAGATTTACAAAATATTAGTAACTTGTTTAATTATTGTAAAGTAAACCACTTTTTTGTAATTTTAAACTGCGTCAGAATTTTTTTTTAGATCTTTCGAAAACCGTTAGGTACCTTACCTGCATATATTACGATGTCTGTGGTATATATATTGAAAGTTGTATTATCATAAAAGTTTTACTAAATTGGTTTTCGAGAACACGCAAAGGTACAAAATAAACATTACGCCCAAGAGTAACATTAACATCGTTCTTTTACGTTCCAGGTCCAAATCGGTTTGCCGATTACTGGAAAATACAGGGATACGGACTCCGATCAATATTACAACAACAACAATGTAAGTCAAGAACATCTGTGTAGAATATCAGGAAATTTGTTTTTAAAACTTTACAACTTACTAATAAACCATCACACCGTCTCCACACATACCAATTGTTTCAATTACATTCATGGATCGTGTAATACACACTCTTGGCAAACTTGACATACCTAGTCCGATTAAACTATTTTTGTGCAAGTTTACTCAGTTGTTTTTTTTTTTACAATTTTAAAATTTACATAAATCTCACAAATCTGTGCGTATCATTTTGATTGTAATAAATCTCTAATTTTCCATATTTATTTGTTTACAATACATTAAAATACTTAACAAAAAAATATACTTACTGTACGATATTAAAAGTTTTATTTTTAATAATTTCTACAATATTTGTTTAAAATATAAAATGTTTTCATGTTCTACGGAGGTAGAATGTCCTGACTTTTGCTTTCATTTTCGAAATAGATGTATCTTTTTTAATATCTTCAGGTAATGCGTAAAACATTTTAGGAATTTCATACCACTTTGTTCTATTTCCATATACATACATTTTGTGACTTTTTGTGTGTAGTCTGGTACTTCTATGGTCCAAAATTCATCCAACATCTATTGGTAATTTACTCTAATACTTATGGGGAGCATGTTACATAATGAAAACATTTTTTATATCCGCATTCACTTGATCGTTCCGTATCTTCCTCGGATGCCCCCAACTTCTTTCACCGTTCACATTCGCGTTATATATTGTCCTTGCACTAATTTCTGCTCTATATTCAATTATTATACTTATTTCAGACTTGCAATCTTTCCTGATCTCTACATTTTAACCCAGTAATACATAGTTTTACACACATACGTCTCAGAGATCTAATTTCTGCAGCAATCGATCTACTTTCATCATTCCTCTGCCAGGTCATTGTATCACTGTTTTAATTTCTTTGTATAAATGTATAGGTATGTACCAATGTAATGTTGAAAAATAACTCTCATAATATCTTGAATGAAATGCGATTGTTTTGCGTACACCACATTTCTTTAGGGTGCCTCAATAATAGAACAATAACTCAAGGTTCAAAAAACTTAGTTTTCTTTGGCCAATTATTGAAATATTTGTTGATTTATAATGTATACAAATGGGAATTCTGTATGAAACAATACATGTAGTAAATGGCCGCCACGGCTTCTCTGGCATATACGCCAAGAGTTATGCAACAACATTATTGCAAATTTTTCCAAAAGGGTATACATATCCCAGCGAAGCCTCGGCGTCTATTCTCTGGATGAGTTGCTTCGTAAGTAATTCCAAAATGAATTTATTATAAATCAATAAACATTTAAACAATTTGCCACAGAAAACTATGTTTTATTGAATCTTTAAATCTTGCGCTCTTATTGCGACGCTCTACATAAACACACATAAAAGAAGTTATGCATAATGTACGTTTGTAGGTCTTGCCAGCTTCGTACTCGTAGAAGTAGTGTCATATTAGCTATGTGTTTTCTGCTAGTTGCGCAACAGGCAACATTTGTTTGTCGGGGTGTTGGTAAGACGTGCCCCTCGCGGTAATAGATCAACGTCAACTACGACAGACGTCTATTTTAATGTTTGCATAGCCCGATCGGGGTCCTTTATACGGCTCCCTCGCTACTACCGCGTAATCATTAATCTTGCGTCCACTCGCATCTTCCAGCGTGTGTTCATGATGACGTTGAGCGTGTTCGCCATTTGTTTTGTCTGCATAAATTGAAAAGTTTGCCGTTTTTTATAATATTGTTATTAATCGAGTGTATTTCAACTTGCGAGGCCACTCATTGGATAACCAACACCTCTGCTTAAGCCAACCCAAGTGTTCACTACGAGGACTAAGCAGGGGTGCCCAGGTTCATGGGGTGAGGATTGTCTAGGTCTTGGCGGTGGATGCGTTTGCACACCTACTATGTGGCGAGCCTGATTGAGGGAGACCTTTTTACCTCTCTGGCAGGACTCTCTCATATCGCATTGCACCGCAGTGGAAGGGATGGATTCAAACGTCCTACGATTCCTACCAACTCATCATACCTTTTTTCCCTTCCTTTCCTTGAAAAACCCCTTCACACAGCATCTCTAAAGATGACACAGGCCCTGAGCGAAATTATTTTCCTCAGGGCCTCCTGTGTGGAGCTAATGTAGAAATATAATAAATATATCAGTGGCGGTCCTTGAGTTTTCAGTGAGCTAGAGTACTAAGATTGAAAAATACGACATTATTGATGTATTCCGCAGAAATAATTTTTTTTTCAAAATTTAATTTTTTGTTTGTACATTTTCAAGGTTCTTTCAGTTTGAAGACTGAAAAATCTTCATACAAAAAATTAAAATTTTGACAAAATAAAATCGTATTCAGCTAAAACGACATCAATAATGTATATCATTCAGCATAGGGGTCGTCCATTAATCACGTGATGTTTTTTTAGCAACTTTTTAACCCCCCCCCCCTGGTGATATGTGGAGGTTTTAGACTAACCCCCCCCCCCCCAAAAATCACGTGTATTTTTTTTAGTACAAAGTATTTTGAAATTTTCAGTATTGTCACGAAAAATAAATACACGGGAAATCTCATTATACCCCCCCCCCCCCCCCCCCGTCGTGATATTTCGTGATTTTTTGATTTTTTCCGAACCTTCCCCCCCCCCCCACTTTCGAGCCTCACGTGATTGATGTACGACCCCATATATATTTTTTGGTAGCGTATGTCATTTTGTTTGTATCTTCAGAATAAATGTAGCGGAAAGCTTTTGTTCTATATAACGGAGAGAAAAATAGTGATACCATAAATATTGCGTTATTTTTTTTTTTATTTAAGCGAACTTTACTTGTGGAATTGTAAAGTAATATATAATTATTATTATTATCGAAAATTATACACATTTGCTAAAAGTCACTAAGCCGGTTTGTTTCATCCTAAAGTTGAGGTTTAGCCAAATCGTATGTAACTTAATGAACCGTATTAAATATCTAACTCAATATTTAGTATTAATTTAGCTAACCTACTACTAAAAGATGAAACAATACAGCTAAAAGCGGTATAAAAATAATAGGTATATGGTATATTATATATATGGAACCTACAATTCATGTTACTTCCCTTAGCGACACAAAGTTTTGCTTGGTGAAATGACCTGCACTTTGAGTTTTATGGTATTAACTTCTCTATCGATGTATTTTGACGGCCTCCGTGGTGGAGGGGTAAGACTCTCGACTAGCAATCCGGAGGTCGCGGGTTCAAATCCCGGCGTGTGTAAATAAATTAAATTTTTTTGATTTGTGTTTTTTCACAATTTAATAATTTAAAATGATATAAGGTATATTTTCGGCGGTTCCATGCCAACTCAGAAACACCTCAGAAAGGTCATTAAAAGCTATGAAAAAATATTTTAAAAATAGCCGGTAAACCTAACCTAACTTAACCTATTTAACCAATTTTTTTATATTTTTTATCATCACTCTTAATGACCTTTCTGAGGTGCTTCTGAGTTGGTTTCATTCTGAGTTGTCCGGTCACCATTTTCGGCACGTTCCAGATTGGAAGATACTCTGAATATCGCCCTGGTGTAAGACCACCATTCAGAATTAAAACGTTGCTTGAAATGACTATAGTCGTGTTTTGTGGTCAAATCTGAACAGCCAGGTACTCCCCACCTTCCTCTTCCCCATCTCATTCTCCTTTCGACTACCTTGAGCCTCACAACGTACCCCGATTGGGGATGCCGTAGTCTAACTGACTGCAGATATTTTGGAGTAGTTGAGACTATTGTGCGGTATTTAAAAATATATGTATACATTTTTTGTTTTATTTGCATTGATATTGCGAACGCGTATTTACAAAACACTATACCGTTTTTGTCGCGGTGGTCACTGAAAGACAGTAGGTTTTGTTTTGCAAAAGCATCTATAAACCTATCCCAACCATTTCAGTCGCGGTGACGACTGTAGCAATAGGACATAGAGAATGGGCCCTCTTCCTATTCCGTGACTGAAACTATGTAGATGATCTTGCACAACAACACCTACTATATTTCACCCATCACCGTTACTGGTATAGGCTTTGTAAACGTATACCTTTGTCTAAAATTTGCCTCATGCGACCATTTGCTTTAGTGACTCGATGACTATCTAGAATTATACAGCTCTTATTTTCTCCTTCACGTATTGCAACTCTAGTACTCACAACTTTCCATCCTCAATTAAATATTTATACAAATTTAGGGTATTAGTATTATCAACTCCAAGCCAAAATGAGTTAGGGAACGTACCCATACTACGTGACACGTTTAGGGGGAGGGGGGTCTTCAAAATGTCACGCTTGGTACAAATGAGCGGCGGCGGGCTTAGGTTTTTGGTCACCGGGGGGGAGGGGGGTTAAAAATTGCAAAAAGTTGGTCACGTAGTATGGGTACGTTCCTTTAAGTGATAAAACGATGCGAACTTATTGTTTAAGCTATCAAGAATTTTGCTGCTGTGTGAAGTGAAGATTATCGTGCAAGTTCAAACTTCTAACAGTGTTATTTACGCTCTGCAAGGAAGGCAGAAAGGCGATTTTTTTGTCTTTTTGAAATATATTAGACGTCATAAAAAAATCAGAGTTGACACACGTTGCTGTGGCTAATGAAACACAACGCCACGCCATTACCCAACCTTTATAACCAACGCCATCTGTTAAATCAAATCCACACCACCCGTTTCCAGCCCGCTGCTCGCTGCCGCTTGGCATATTTATATAGAACACTTGAGTTCTTAATCTTTATTATTAATTTTTGTATTTCAAAATTTGAATTTTCATTTTTATTTCTACTTTTCTTTAAAATATTATCTTTTTTTTCTCTTTACTTTTAAGTATTTCTTTTTTTTTTTTTGGAATGTTTAATCATCTGTTTTAATAAAATAGTATTTAAATCGTATTTAAAATATTAAATGTACGACTACCATAACACGGGCATTGGCCTAGTGTGGTAGCCAAAAAAAAATATCTGTAACTAATAAAAAAAATATATAAAATAAAAATATAAAAATATGTATAACATATTTTTCAACCAATTTACACAAAACCTTGACAAATTATATACCTAAAACCTTCCTCATGAATCATCATATCTATTGGTGCATGAAAATCCGTTGCGTAGTTTAAAAGATCTAAACGCACAGACAGCGTGAACGACTTCATTTTACACTACATATGTAAAGATTAATAAAGCGATTGTGATTTTAGGTACCTTACCAAATGCTCTATATGCGTTTCTTCTCCTCCGTTGTTCATAAAAAATATTTTAAGTGGTTGGTTTCAACATTTTTTCGTTTATTTCTAGGGAGCAAAAATTCTGCTTGCATCACACTTTGATTATGAATACGTCCTGGGACATAAAATAGCCTTCCTGTGCGTGGCCAGGGGATCCCCGAGGCCACACATCACTTGGTTCAAGGATGGAATCGAAATATTCTCACATTTATACCTTCACGTAAGTAACCTAACCTAATATAATCTAACCGAATCATTGGTTACTTCTTCTCCTATCGGGGGTTGGCTAACATCAGTGTGGTCGTCACCTTGCAATCTGCAATTCTGTAAAACTGCGCTCTTACCTAGTAAAAGTTAAGTAAGTGCATACGAGTTTCAAATGCGTAAAATTCAGCGTTGCCTATGATAATGCACGCCTTGCGTCATTCTTCCCCCTTGATTATCAATTGAGTAATTTGTTTTTGTCGCTCCCTATGATGTGACCATGTGACCAATGCTTAAAATGTTCTCAGTATTGCCCTGGTGTTCCAATTTTTAAAAAGACAATTACGATATTTTTCTTTTAAAAAGGCATTATGTTATTATAGTTAGCTGGTCTGAATTCTCCAAATAAACACTTCCAATTTTGAAAACTATGACACAATTCAAAGCAAAAGTTCTAGAGTTCATCCAATTGAAGTTACCGGCGCAGAACACACAACAAAAAAATTGTATTGCTAAAAAAAAGCTACGGTTATACCAAAACCTGGTTGGCAATTATTATAAAAATAAATGTGATGTAAACAAAGTTATTGTTTTATTTTAAAATATAATATCATACATCGCAAAGTATCTGATTGTAATAATCTATTGGTTTATTGTTTGCAGGTGCACGAATGGAGTATGGGTAAGGACAAGGTGAAGTCCAAGATCGAGATCGACCCCGCCACGCAGATGGACGCCGGGGTTTACGAGTGCACAGCCGATAATATGTACTCCATCGACAGGCGATCATTCAAAACTGATTTCTCGATTGCTTTCGATTAGCTTGCCAACTTTACTATATACCACGACAGCCCCTACGTATAACTATACCTACTAAGACATCCACAAATAGAAATTTTACTGAAGTGCTTTTTGAGGCAAAAATCTCTCTTTTCTCATTTTTTGTATAAGCTAACTAATTAACAACCACGCCGTTTCCTGCAGCGATAGGCACAGAGTATAGACTACCACACAACTATATCTAGGCACACAATCTTTGCTTCATTCAGATCCATGGATCGTCTCATACCTACATACTATTCTGTTATTCTGACTCTTGACAAGACCCGTATTGCCAATATGTCTTTCTCTTTTTCGTTTCCATAAATGCCCAAACCATCTAAACATTCCTTGCTTTGTCTTAAGAGGAAATACTAGCCGCGTTTTTTCCATACAAACGTATTCCCCGTTTATCTCTCTGGATTTTTACCCTAGAGCAATTTTTTTTATATAATATAGATATTGACCATTAGCGTGTCGGTACGTTTTGCTTTTTTTGATAATTTACTTCTTATAGAAGTTAGGACCTTCCAAAAATGAATAAAATTGCCTGGTTTAAACGCCGTCAAAAGACGTTCAGTATACAAACTAAACAATGTATTTTGAAAAAAAGCAAAACGTACCGACATAGAATATTTTCTTCTTATACAGTTAGTGAAAAAAAAAAAAAATCGGTTCAGTTTTGGAGAAGAAAAATGGGGAATACAAAACATCGATTTTGACGATTTTATTTAGGTATTTTCGGCCCGATATGCAGTTGTCCCTTTCGCTCAGTTCCCCTGAAGGGGAGCGCGGAGTGGAACAGAAGACATTGGTTACAATACCTATTGACGATATTTTTAAATGACCGGCATAGCTCTTAACTATTACACTTATATCAGCCTTTATCGTTATTTCCGGATCTCATATACGCTTCGGGGATCTCATTTCTAAAGCGTTCAATCTACTTTCATCCTTCCTCTGCCAGTTCCATACCTCCTTACAGTACCTACTTCACGGTTGGTGTCAGCATTCCATGGTTGACTGCTAACTTCGCTTGTATCAGGGCTGCCTGAAATTCAGTATTGATTAGATATGTCCACGTATTTTGATGCATTTTTATAATATATGTTATTCAAAGCTTTTGGTAAATATGTATCACTGTCGGGAAAGGAAACCTGCACCAATTAATTGTAGATTACTTTTAATGTAGAAAAAATACTGTAAAAATTTCAGACTGTCATTGCATTTTTGCACGCGTACCACAAGGATCGATTCTAGGCCCTACGTTGTATATTATATATGATGTTACTGTAATGAAATTAGTTTTCACTCATGTAAAACATTATTTTTATGCCGACGACACAGTGTTGATTATAATCACATGAAGATATTTTGGTGGTTAATATGTTATATGAAATAGATTTTGTCACTCTTCAAAAGTGGATGTAGAATTAATCAGTAATGCCAAAAAACCAACTTCAGCACATTAAATCTCCTCTTGCCGTTTATTTTATTTACAGAGTATTATTTACTTTTTTTATCTTACGAGTATGTCTATGACTTCAAAATAATAATGTTATAAAATATGTAAAGATCCTATATTTTAAAATATAAATAAGAACCCTTTGACAAACTGCTATCCAGAAGTTTAACGGGATTTTATTGTTATTATGTAGCATTTAGGTTATATCCCACCACTCTCGGAAGAAATGCACTTTTAGTTTTTCGATTATTAGCAATAGGTATTAAGAAATGAAATCATCCTAATTGTGACTGTGTTACGTGATAATTTGGTTTTATTGACTCATTTCGATTATATAGATTATTTTTAATATAATGTTTCACTTTTAATAAAATTATTGTCACTGGAGGTTGCCCACCACTTTCCCACGGCGTTCTAAGGAAACAGATGGTTTTCTCCTTCACCGTACACGTCAGGACTCAAATTTTTTATTTATAAAGAAGCTATTTTTTTTATTAAAATGACTCTAGACCTTCAATGTCCGGGCATACATTGTTAGCAGGCAGTATGCGAGTGCGTACATGGTGTTAGTTATTTATTTCACAGTATCACGTCTCATCTCCGCCACTGGATATAGCTGAAACAAAGTTTATTAATAGAAAAGAGGGAAAGTTACTAGAAAAAAAAAACATTATTATTATGAGATTGTACGACCTAACCAAAGCAACTGAGTTGCAGTCGTCCGGCAGTCCCGCCGGGGATAAGCGGAGCCATCAGTCCAGTCGCAAGCGGGACTCGGTGTCCGCGCCCCTAAGCCGGCTTCCCGGTACGCCCTCGAAGAAAGTGTTGGAATTATTGTCAAATGGAAAGTGGAATAATACCTATCCTACATAGTATCCTCCGTATTCCGAAATTATTCTGGTGATTTATTTTTGCTTCCTCTTTCTTTAGCCAACGTTTCGAACAGCGTTACAGCGTCTATCGTCTATCGTCAGGGCAGACGTGTAGATTGTAGTGAAGTGAATCAATAGTAATTAGATAAATTAATATGGTTGTCGGCGTTTAGTTTTGAAGAAGCCGTAAGTACCGGATACCAAGAACTAATAAGCTTAGCCAAATCTTTAAAACAATAGGGTTTTTTAATTTTAATTATCTCTGTAAATAGACACGCTCGTCGCGTCTTGGGTCTTCCCAGGACTTTAGGAACAAATCCAAAGTAATAACCGGTTTGCTCGGCATTTTCCGATTTGTCGGGATTGCCGAGTTGGCACGCTCGAAAGTGGTCAACGATCCTTTTCGAAAAATACCCCAAAAATCAATCACGATAACGAGTAACCAGGTATTAAACAACTTTTATTTTAGTTTCTGGCGTAATAACGGAATTTTTGTTACACTATAGAAAAGGGTGTTTTTTTTATACAAAGTATCAGGAAAATGCATACTATATGTGAGGGCCGTCGACAATTTTTTTAAAATATTTATATATAGATCTACACAAAACTTAGGTAAGCAAGTTGTAAAAAAAATTTAACTTCTATAAATACAAGAGCTTTTCTTATTTTTCCTTTAACCTATGTAATATTATATCCAAAAAATCTGAAAATAATGAAAAATATACATGATTATAATTGATTTTTCTTGACATCGTTTACTAACATTAAATCCTTTCCTAAGATGGTATATTAATTATTTATCTGAAAAAATACATGATGGCTTTTTGTTTGACAAGCCCCCAAAGGGCTCACAAACTCCAACGGCTCGGAGGGCTTTGAAGCAAAGAATGGACAGTTACCTCGAGAGTATTTTCAAAATCAAAATCAAAATCATTTATTGTACAAAATTTTCATTTAGTACAAAAGGTATAACTTATAGGTAACTATATCCTATTTCATCCAGTTAACCTAACATGTTATACAGATATGAACACAAATGAAATATAAAAGTGGATAATAGATGAAATATAAATATAAAAGTGGATATAAAAGTGGTTTCTCTTGGGTTAAAAATAATCTCGTTGAATTTAATGTTTCAAAGGCCCAATCTTGTCTGATTACGTCTAAAAGGGATCGAAATAAATATCTAGTATCTTTCAACGGAAGCAATCTTCCGAACAGGCCCTCCATTGATATGCTTGGTGTAACCCTAAGTGACCAGCTCAGGGGTCCTAGCATGGTTGATCGATATAGGTTTTATCGAAAATGTCGGTAACTTGTCATCGCTCCCGAGCACGACTGCAGGCCGCTAACGAATAAACAATAGTTAACAACGACTAAAGGTTCCTAATTTATTTGACGTAAACTGTTGTTTGTTTATTAGTGTCCTGCAGTGGTGCTCGGGAGCGATGACAAGTTACCGACATCTTCTATAAAACCTATACCGATCGACCAGGCTAGGGGGCCAGGTATGTTCCATCGAAACCAGAGTAAAGTTAGCCTCTCAAAAACTGGGCGTACTGTACAGGGCCCGCAGATACTTTAATAGTACACAACTGCTAACCCTGTACAAATCACAAGTGCGCCCCATGGTTGAATTTGGCAGCCACCTCTGGTCTGGAGCTCCAAAATACCTTAAAAATACCCTCGACTCTGTGCAGAAACGGGCGGTCCGTTTAATAGATTCTACCATCTTAACAGACGGATTGCAATCTTTAGAGCACAGGCATGGAAGATGCTCCGAGGAACTAGCATCATTGATCCCTTCGGCACCGGTGCATAGTCGGGAAACACGCCAAACGCGTGCCCCACATTTGTACACGGTTGACATTTGTCACAAGAGAACGGGTCGTTTCTTCGACTCGTTCTTGTATTCAACAGCTCGGCTGTGGAATGATTTGCCGGCCTCTGTGTTTCCTCCTTCCTACAACATAGGTCTCTTCAAGACCAATGTTCATTCCTTCCTCTCCTCAAAAAGACCCTCCACACAGCATTCCAGATGACATAGGCCCTGAGGGAAATTATTTTCCTCAGGGCCTCCTGTGCGGAGTTAATGCAAAAAATATAATTTTAAAAAGGCACATGCCCTTACTATGGTGGTCGAGTTACTTGACAATATTATATTTTTAAGTGAATACCGCACAACTCGTTCTTGTGTTCAACAGTTCGGCTGTGGAACGTTTTGCCTGCCTTTGTGTTTCCTACTTCCTACAACATGGGTCTCTTCAAGACCAATGTTCATTCCTTCCTCTCCTCAAAAAGACCCTCCACAGATGACGTAGGTTCTAAGGGAAATTTTTGGAGTTCATATAAAAAAAAAAATTATAAAAAAAAACAACAACAACACTGTCCCAACCACTCCCAAACGTCTGGAGCCGGTTAGACTATGACATCACCATAAGGGTAAATTGTAATATTGTGAGGCTGAAGCATTGGCGGTCAGCAAATTTCAGTAAAGTTCCACAATGGACTACGCTGAAAAACATTGAATACTTTATTATTCAAAGCATTCTCGATTCCTCCTGGTGCCAAAAATATGGTCACGGGGTTTGCCTCCAGCTAGTCGAAATGATACTCAGATTTCATATTAAGGCAAGTCTATTAATTTGAAGGCGAGTCTATCAAGTCTATCAATCTATATATTGTACGAATGTATATTTTAAGCCAAATATTTTTCACTGGAGTCTCGTATTATAAATAATATACACTTACTTTTTATTCACTAAAACCCTGCCGTACCTACCTCAGGCACTAAAAATATTATTATAATATAGAAGTCTCTGCGTATTACTCAATGGCCTGAAATAAGTCTACGAACAAGAATAATCTATGAACAAAAGTGACAGTTTACATGGCTTATTGTCTATGGTGAAGGGGGTACTAAGTGAAGGTATATTCTAATTATTTATATTTCTTGCATTACGACAACAAATTATAATTGAAATTAACCATTAATAACTACGTATTAAAATTGCTAAGGTATCGTTATTTATTTTCAAGGTACACTTTGTACATCATGGTGTGCTGCTTTGGCAAAAAATTGCTTCTGAGCGTTAGAAGTATACACTGCAACCGAAGAGCTGGCCTCTCTACTAACCAAACATATTACAATACTTTTGGCAGAAGACAGCAATGGCCAGCAGTCTCACTAAATGCCAGAAACGTCCATGTTTCTGCCACGCGCAATGCAGTATTGCTGACGCCCAGCGATGTGAGTGTATTTTATTGCTGACTCAACGTTTTCAACACTCGTTCGCAACTCGTGTCCACGTACAAAAAAAGCCTTAGTTCAAAACTACGCAAAATGAGTACATCATTTTAATATGGAATGAGATCTTATGCATGGAATGTACTTGTAGGATTATTTATTACTATTGGTCCATCAGGTCTGTAGAATTATTGATGCTTTATTACCAAAATGTTCTGATTTCCAACATGAATTGTCTCCAACATGGAATAGAGGTCTTAGACCTGTATTTCATTGGTTGCCCGCTGGGTCCAAGTATTTGATTCAGTTTTATTTGTTGAACATTATTGTGTACTAGCTGAAGTCCCCAGTATCGCTCGGGATTTACGCATAGTCTTTGGATAACGTTAGACAAAAATTTTCCGGTAATTATCGGTTCGGACTGGCCACGCTTATTACGAATAATTTTTAGAAAAAAACTTTAGATTCGCCTTAATTACTATAAAAGGAAACTTTTTGGCTTTGGGGCGGCGGAAAATAATGCATTTTAATTTTCAATTGCATAAAACCAAAATTCACTTCGCGAACCGACGCAGCGAAAATCCGCGGCCGTAGCTGTCACTTGCTGCCCTGTTATGGACTGTAGCTGACTTCGTGGGATACCTACATGAAATACCGCGAATCACAAACCATGTTACACAAACCTAGCGTAGCCGCTAAGCCACTTGAAAACTGGGATGTTTTTCTTGCGTTGACGCGAGTAGGCGTTATAAAGGGGCACTTTCTTTTGTATCACAAACCATGTTACACAAACAAGCCCGCTAGACAAATTTTGTAATTACGCGCCTTATCCCATGAAGTCGGCTACAGTCGTATTAGCTCTTGTTAATTTATCAAGGATACCAACATCACAGTGACATTTACGGCCGCGGATTTTCGCTGTGTCAGTCGCGAAGCGAATTTTGGTTTTATGCAATTGAAAATTAAAATGCATTATTTTCCGCCGCCCCAAAGCCAAAAAGTTTCCTTTTATGGTAATTAAGGCGAATCTAAAGTTTTTTTCTAAAAATTATTCGTAATAAGCGTGGCCAGTCCGAACCGATATTTACCAATTTTCCTCTCATTTTGATTGTCAAGTGTACAAAATTTCATCAAGAATTATCAACATTTTGCTTGGGGCGGGAAAAGGGGATGGGGTGGATTTTTACATTCAGCAGTGACCTTCCTCCAGTTTTAAAGGTCCATTTCCTCCATTTGTGTAAGAAAACAATTCCTCACTTCTGGTGGGAAGGATAACTCTACCTTTTTAACCCCCGATGCAAGGAGATGTGTTATAAGTTTGACGTGTCTGTGTTTCTGTCTGTGGCATCATAGCTCCTAAACGAATGGACCGATTATGATGTTTTTTTTTTTTGTTTGAAAGCTGACGTGATCGAGATGATTCTTAGCTACAATTCATGAAAATCTGTTCAGGCCTTTCAAGGTCATCAGTTCTTTTTGTTTCATGGGTTACTTAAAATAATATGACAGTTTTATTTCAACGGTTGGAAATGTAGAATTATCCGATATGAATATTGTGCACCAATCTCTTTGTAAAGGTCCCAATTGTATTAATAAAAAATCATGTTACACGTCATCCCTTTCTACTTGTCTTTGTTTTTCGTGTACACGGATATTTTAAAAAAGAAGTAGAAAGTAGTTATACACTTACAAGTACGCTGCAATACAAAGTATGTATGAATTTCGATCAATAATTTTGTAGCTGGGATATGGTGAGTACTAAATGTAATCATCGAGTAATTTTTCGATGAGTCTATTTATAAGCCCAAAAAATATGAAGTACCAGACGAGCTATTCCGAATTTTTTGTGAGAACGAGATCGATATCGCGCGAGAACTCCTGTCAGATTTGTGTCATTTTCAATGGCTGTTATTTGCTTCTACGGGCCGATGTCAGAATTTCAGCTGTGTGCTGTCACGTATGTTAGTTTTGGTAGATTTAAAAACACATTCCTGCAAGTATGCATGCTTATTTATTCATTTAACAGCGATATAAAATCCCAAAAATCTGACAAGATATCTCGCCCAACAACTATCTCGATCGACATAGATCTCGGGCGAGATCTCTTGTCAGATTTATGGGATTTTATATCGCTGTTAAATGAATAAATAAGCATGCATACTTGCAGGAATGTATGTTTAAAACTACCTAAACTAATATATGTGACAGCTCACAGCTGAAATTCTGACATAGGCCCGTAGAAAAAGCAAATAACAAATCTGACAGGAGTTCTCGCGCGATATCGATCTCGTTCTCACAAAAAATATGGAATAGCTCTTCAGGACTATAAAAACTGCTTTTAAGTTCAAAATCTCCTACTTACAAAACCCCTTTGGTTTATGGTTGTATTGTACAAAGTGTAAATTTAAGTGCTTTAGAAAATGCTCGAAAAACATTTAAATATTTGTGCGTGAATTTAGCAAAATAAAAAATAACACATTTGGCGACATTTTTTCTAGCGTGAATGAAATTAGGCCGCTGGTGTTAAGCAGGAATTTTAAATTTATCGCCAACTATATAAGGGGTGTTCTTGTTGGCGGTCCCATTCCGAATTTTACATGATGTGGTGCAACGCCTTGAAGTATGCAAGATCTGTGATCAGTTGCTTACAAACCCTTGTAAGCTTGGCACAACGCAGACCTTTTTCGGGCCTTAACTCTTAATGTGCAGTTTTCCATTTAAGCTACACTTATTTAGTAGTAAGTGTAGTTTCTAATTTTGAAAAGACAGCATTAGACTTCACAGAATTTTAACAATTCTTAAAAAGTTTTGTGAAAGTTCTATTCAAGTTCTGTTAGTTGCAAACTCAAGACACTATTTCAATGGCGGTCCGCAAACTACGCAACTTCTCAAAGTCCAGTTGTCAATGGTGACGCAACCAGTCACCACTCGCACCTCAATATTCTAGTCGCCGGCGCATTTCAGTTGCCAGGTTGCCATGGTTGCCAGGCGCCTCACGAGCTGTCAGTTTTCGAATAATTTGCGATATATCCGAGCAAGAAAATATCGGTTTTGTTCAGGAGGTTGATAAATTATTCATTATTATTATTTATATTCTAACTTTGATAATTGATAAATTATCAGGTTGATAATTAACAAATTATATTTTTGCTAAACAAACTGATATAATTACTGAAATTATAAAGTTGAGTTGCGCCGTGAGAGAATCTTGGTTGCCAGCCAATTAGGAAACTGCAGTTACCAACCAGTTTTAGTTTGGTTTCGCCATGAGCGAAGAGCCTTACTATTTCAACAAGGGCCGGTTGTTTCACAATATTTGGATAGTAACAGAACTTGAATAGGACTTTCACAGAACTTGAATTTTAATGTTTGAAATTTGATGAATGGTTAAAATTCTGTGGAACGACCCGTCCCACTAACACTTTATATCTTTTATCCCTTTACAATTGGCTTCATACGAGCGAGAGTTTGTCTTTGAAAAATCCTGTCAGAAAATAAGTCTTTTTTGGAAACGTTAAATTACATTTAGGAATTTTGTTGCCAGTTGCAAAAGGTTATATCTACAGTTTCAAAAACTGCTAATTTTTGCACCAACTGAAAGAATCTCAATCTTGTTCCACTTACGTTTTTGGACGGACATAAATATTGCAATTAATTTATTTTATGTGAACTAATATTCTTTTATTGTTTCTGTTCATAGGTGAGCACTATACTTAGAGAAAATGAATTCAGCAAAGAATTTACTTCAGGATCCGTCAAGGCATATGATTCCAATCAATTGGCATCTAACTATCCCATTGAAGACACAAGATGTGAAGCCCAATGCCAATTAACAACAGGTAAACAATTTTTTAGAGCATTCAGTATGTGAACTGATATTAAATACATAAAATTAGCCATTGCGATTCCCAAAGATATCCTGCTATGTAATTTAGAAGAATGCGCCATATACAGGGTCCGGATTTGCGATAGCAAAACCTTTTCTGTGGGGTGCCGTAAATTATTATTTCGGTATAATGTTTTTCTAAGTAGAACTAATAATGCAATCCATTACAGACCAAACCTTAAAAACTAATGGTTTGTTATGATATAAATTATTGTAGAATTGTTACAAAAATGGCGTTTTCTTACCACAAAACTTGACCCTAGACATGCATCTCCTACCATCAAAATTAACAATGTAATTGGTCTGCGATATCACGTCATAACAAACTATTCAATTGACATTAATTACTTACCTTTCGTCTTGAGTACAAAAGGTTGAATTGAATTCTTAATCATTGTTATTGGTTGGACCTTGGATGTTTTATAAAAAATAAAATTTAATCTTTTTTCTCATCATTAATTTAACATTATTTTAAAAGTAGCATATAAACATAAGACAATGAGTAATGTAAAGCCTTTGGACTTTTAAATAAATGTAAAAGTAAGTTTATAAATATAAGACAAAGTAAGTAATGGGACCACTAAGGCACTGCTTATTTGTGGTCTATATCAGGTGAGCCAATGAAACGTGACGTTTCCAAAAATCAGAAAACCTTCAATAAATTATCTTTTGTAAAATTTATTGATGAAAACGTAATCTATACAGATGGAAATTTAGTGAAAGTTAATTTTTTTAAATAATGTCCAAAAGGTGGCCTCTATTTGGTCGCACACATTCTTGCAGCCTCATTGCACAGCTGCCCATTATGCAACATTTCTAGCGATACTGCGGCCACTTCACGTCGAATCCTTTCTTTTGATGCCTGGAGAGTCCTTGGGAGGATACTTTGAAACACTTGTTGTTTTTAGGTATCCCCAAAGGAAAAAGTCGCATGCGGACAAGTCAGGAGAACGAGGTGGACAGAGAATAACACCGGGGAACACCTGTCATATTAAACCCATTAGCACTCGTGCTGTGTGCCATTTTGTTACCAAAAAAAAACAACCGCCTTACTCATAATCGCAGAATAAGATAATATACAACGGTAATACGAACGGGTTAGGTGAAATTTGTACAACAATTTCACCTAACCTGTTCGTATTACCATATTCTGTCCTTATGAGTAAGGCGACAAGTGTTTTAAGTAATCCCCCTAGGACTATCTAGGCTTTAAAATAAATTCGACATGAAGTGGCTGCCATACCGCTAGAAATGCTGCGCAGTGTTATGGACAGCTTTGCAGCGAGGCTGCAAGATGTGTGCGACCAAATGGACTTTCAGACAATGATTTAAAAAAAACTTTCACAAAATTTCCATTCATGTAGATTATGTTTTCATCAATAAATTTTACAACAGATGATTTATAGCCGATTTACACCATCTCTTTTTTCAGCCCGATTCCCGTATAGAGACCAAAGACAAAAATTCTCGCTTCACACAATCGCTATTTTCATCTCTATTTTAGTATCGACGATTTCAGTAGGCATCTCTGCCTACAACACATGAATCATCGCTGCAAACAAATAGTGATCGTGCATCTCTGTACAGGAATCGGGCTGAAAAAAGAGATGGTGTAAAACGGCTATTATTGAATGTTTTATGATTTTTTTAAATCGTCACAATTCATTGACTCACCTGTTTATAACTAAAAATACTAAACTACATCAACAAGTACCTAAATATAAAATAAATTAATTTTAAAGTAACTTCTTAAAACTTTATAGTGAAAAAGCAAAAAGTAAAAGTTTCATAATTATTTATTTTTTTAATACAGTTTCAATTAAGTATATAATGAATAATGATGGTTTTGTTAGTGAGAAGTGAAACAGGAATGTTTACAAGAGTTTATAGGAAAAGATTTTCAACATCAGAATCATCAGCCATAATTTTAATTCTTATATTCTTATATCTATGTTTTTTTTTTTGCCTTTTGAATTTGTTTTGGTGGAAGATTAAATGTAGGAGGGCCAATATAACTGCTATGTGTTTGCTTTAATTTGGATTGGTTTGGGGGGTGTCAAATACATTTTTAGTCCTTTTGCTAATTCTATTTTCATTTTTTTCGAATTTGTTTTGGTTTTGAAAAACATATTTCATAGTTTTGCAGTATGAATAATTTACGGGTATTACATATTTTTTAGTTTCTTTGTATAGAATTGGTCGAGAGTGTTTTATTTCTATTGTACATAACTTTAATAATGCGCTTTTGATTATTTGTAAAGGCTTTTAAATGCATCAAGCGTACCACCCCATCCTATAAATGATTGAAGATTGCACCAGGGGAAAACAGACCATTTTCTGTTTGTCAATATTTAGTACTTCCTTAATTCTATTCTATAAAATATGCATGGAGGTTTCGTAATTATGAGCTGGTTTTATTAATTTGCGATTGTCAATTAAGATTTATATTGGCTAAAGCTAAGTATTTAATATTTTCAACTTTAGCGAATTCATTGCACGGTGAACATATTTCTTGATTGCAACTTGTGCCAAAGGGCTCTACATACAAAAATTTATACAAATATGTAACATGAAAGCAGCGGGCGTTTGTTTTTATTTAATTTTTTCATTTTTGAAGTCAATATAAATATTGCTTACAGACAATTATTAAATAATATGTAGGAATCATTAGTTACCGAATTCCTTCTTCCTTCCTGCGAATCCTATCCCTGCGTATACAAATTGAACATTCTTTAAATGTGCTTGTTTAATTTTAGTTATCAATTAATTCCCTCTAGATTTGCAGATGTATACATAGATCGCTACATTCCTGGGTGGTATTTGACCTTCTCCACAAATGTTCTCCACTGCCTCCGATCACTCGCTTCCTGCCCTGCTCCAATCCTCTTCCAAGCAGTCCCTCCAAATGCCTATGGGATCCTTTTACTGGGGCACATTCAAGGTCATAATCTTAGTTGTGCTGTCATGTCGATTTGCATTTTTTTTAAATATCCAGTCCATTGCCGTCATGATTTTTGGTATCCCTAACATTTTGACATCCTTTAGACCATTCTGCCAATTGCACTTTGAGGCCTAAAAATGTATCAATGGTTATCATGCTTTATTAGATTTCCAAGTTCACGGTGCACTTTTAACTCTGATCAATTTTCTTGTTTTTCCTTTGATCTTTTTCTTTGTTTTGCGTTAAAAACTACTATTTTAGTTACTTCATTATAGGATAAGTGCCGCCATCTCATAACCATACTACTGCTCTTATTTAAGTTGTATGTATGTATTTATAATTTTAGAGTACAGTGAAACTCTCTTCTTTAGCGGGAAAACTTACATGTGGGATAAATTAGATAAATTTTTCAAATTCAGTCTTCAAGGGACCGAAAAAACAATAACTTCTTTTGCATTGAAATTAACTTGGAATGTCTTTTAAGCGAGTTTCATTGTAGTTTGCTCTTTTACTTTTGCAGGAAGTAAGCGAATTTTATACAAATAAATAATTGTGTGTTTAATTTCAGGGCATTGATCAGTTGGTAAACACGTAAAATTATTTTTATGGTGCAATAATAACTAGTCTAATCAGTTCTGGATTCAAGAACACCACACTAGAAACATCCAATGATAACCCCTTTGAACTTCATTAATGAACTGGATTTTTGTTCCTTTTTAATTGAAAATAAAAAATCGTTCAATAGCAAAATGATATATCTACATTTTTTAGGGGGCATACATTAATTACCTGAGCAGTTTTTCTTCCAATCTGGACCCCCCCTCTCCCTTGGTGAGATAAATTTAGGCCACTTCGTATATTCTTTTCAAATAACTTGAGATTTTGGTGGATCCCCGCCCCCCCCCCCCACCCTTTTGAGCTCACATAATTAATATATGCCCCCTTACTTCAAATGTGCACATGAATCGCTTGTTAAAATCCTTTGAGTATGTATTGTTACACCCTATATAATATGTAGGTACTTACCAGGTGCGGTCCCTGCCAGTGGCGGCTCGTGACTTTTGGGTGTGCTAGAGTGCTGATATTAAAAAAATTGCATTATTGATGTTGTTGTAGCCGAAAAAAAACAAAATTTTTTTGTTAATCAGTTTTTTGTATGAAAAATTTCAGGAAGTTTCAGTTTGGCGGTGTGCCGCACCGATTTCCTGAAAAATCTTCACACAAAACACCGATTTTTGAAAAAAAAATTATTTTTGCATACGACAACATCCATGATGCCATTTTTTTTAATATGCTAATATTTAAAAAAATGAACCTAGCACACCCAAAAGTCACGAGCCGCCACTGGTCCCTGCATACATATGTTAGAAGAGCCTCTTTCCTTTGTTTTCTAGTCAAAAAGCTTTGGAGTTATTTTTTTCTATGCAGCAACACTGCAAAATTAACAAAGAACATATACTATGAAAGAATTACGCATGAAGCGAGTCGAAATACATATATATATACATTCTTAATGATAGTATAATGCACAATGCGTAAACACACACATACATACCAGCAATAGCGTCCTCAGAGACTGCATTCAACAAACACGATGAAAGGATGCCTGACCCGGCCATATTGGATGCTATATTGCATTCAGTATCCAAAAAGATTTGAAAAATTACGGATAACATTTCTCTGAAATATAAATACATGTCTTGCAGTAGCATCCAGCATACAAAAACGACTAATGCGTATGGGAATAAGGCACACAATAGCATATCTTTTAGGCTACGTCCGCACAGGCAGGCGGCTGGCTTAGCGCCTAGAGCCTAGTGGCAAAAAACCAACACGTTGGTTTACCTGGATACACGCTAAGCGGCTATCTACTACCTATCTAGGCTCTAGGCGCTAAGCAAGCCGCCTGCCCATGCGGACGTAGCCTTAGGGAATCGGGTGGATTGTTTTAGTGAAAGATATTTTAATATGAGATGTCCTATCGGCGGTTATTACTGGGTGGGACTGTGCTTACTGGTGTCGCCGATATTGTTAACCAATACTACTGCACACCTTCAAAAAATCAACTAAATTCAACCATTTTATTTTTATTTTAACTTTTATGAGGATAACCTCAAATTGTAATATTTAATTAAATGAAGACAATATAAGCGAAAATCTGGAAACAGAGAAATCAGAAAAAGATATTGGTACCTCTGGGACTCGAACCCAGGACCTCTCGCTTTCCGGGCAATTAATTCGGGTTTGAATCTGCAATATGCAATTATACATAAAGATAGCAGCCAATAATATATGTGTTAAGAAAATTAAGGTAATGTGGGTAGTTCTTAGTCGATGTATGATACAGTTAAAAATGACCGAATTTGATATCGACACCTTGGCGCGTGGTTAGCGCGTTTGCCCGGAAAGCAAGAGGTCCTGGGTTCGAGTCCCAGAGGTGCCAATATCTTTTTCTGATTTTTCTGTTTCCAGATTTTCGATTGAGTTTTGCTTATATTGTCTTCATTTAATTAAATTCAACCATATTCAAACTTGGACCATTAGACCGTAGTCCGCCGACAGTCGGGCGTCCATCATAGCATATCTTATTATATTTCAATATCTTTGGTTTTAGTACATATTTGCTTGATGAATTTTTGACAGTTTTATTGAAACACTGAATAACCTTCAATTTTCTTAATTCATAATTTCTGTTGAAAAAATACTACTGCTGACGGGAGAAGACAACATTTCACAACCGTGTAAATGACGACTTTATAGAAAAAGAGCGGCGAATCGGTAAATAGATAATTTAAATTTAGCTTCTGCAAAATTGATGGTTTGCAGCGTTACGGTTTATAGAGCTAATTAGACTATTTTTATCAGTAATTGTATCTTGTTTGTGGTGCTAGTCAACTTATCGATTGTCCTACAAAAAAAGTCACCGACCGCTACCGGTGCTTACATGTCTTCTTCTATTCTATCGTAATCGTATTTTTTTTATTAACTCTTTAACCCCTCAGGTCTTGACTCGAAAGTTTTGGAAAGGTAATGAAATATGCTTTCAAATTTTATAATTCAAACTAAACATTTAATTTACGAAATATAAAACATTTTGCATGCAAACATAAAAATGTTTTATAATGGCTCACCATACTACTAAAATTACTGATAATAATGACGTGTTTTCTAACTAAAATTACTGATAACGTAAAAAAATAAAAGCGCATACATAATTTATTAGGCAAATGTATTATAAACATTATCATCAAGTCGCTTTTTTGTCGTTTCATGTAAAAATAATTAATTAAAAATTTTCAGAGATTCAGATTTTTTTTTTAAATTGTGGTCGGAAACTTTGGATTCATAAAGGTATACATTTTAATTATTTTGCGGTTAAATTTTTGATTTTATTATAAAGCACGGTATTTTCTCTTTTTAACACTGTTTAGATCATATTTCTAACCATGTTAAGGGAGACAACGATTTCTATGAAACCTGTGTGAGTTGTTCCGAAAACCGAACAAATAGATAAGTCTAGAAAAAAACTTGACCATGAAAACTTCTTACGAGTACCTTCTACTGTATATATATACATCTTATTATGTTAATTTTCATTCTGCTTAAACTGTGAATGTTTTTATTTCAGTTATTCAAGTTTTAGTTACATTTTTACTTACAACAATAATTGCAATTGCAAACCTCGATTTGGAAGCTTAATAAGTAGTAAATTAAGATTAAGGTTAAACTCTCGTCGTATTTGGATTTTTTATCATTTGAATGGTCCCCGTTAAATACTGTTTCTCGGTTTGTTTCAGGTTTTGTTCTGAATCGTGTTCTGCTAACAAACATGATTGCTATGCTTGATAGCTAATCATAATTTGTTTAATTGCTAAAACGGACTAAGATTTGGTTTTCAAATGTTGAAAATTCAAAATTGTGCTCATGGTCGATTTGATGGTTGACAAATATGACGAGAGTTTGAAACAACCCAACCTAAGGCAATTATGTTGAGTCATAGACTTGATAAAATCATATTAGTACTTGGCTACCTATAAAACTTTATTTATCATTTTTATTCCGTTGCCATATGGAAAAAGAAATGTTTTCTCAGAACATTTTTAGAATATTCGGGGTTAGGTGCCACTTTGGTGTTAAACCATGTTTCAAAGCAACTCATTAGCTTCGTACGGAAAGAAGGCTAACAAATCGCAGAACAGCGAGGCATGTACTATTCAACTGCCTCGTCTGCCCGCCTCACGTCCTCTGAGCAAAGCTATTGAGGCAGGCTAAGTTCAAGAGGATGAATGTTATTTTTCCAGGTCTCTTAGTAGGAATCTTTGATGGCCATGGCGGAGGGGCCTGTGCCCAGGTGATTTCAAAGCGCCTCTTCCATTACATCGCTGCCAGTCTACTGCCACCTGACACGCTACACCAATATGTCTCGTCTGATGAGCGCCAAGATCTCATCCAGACTTTCAATGACAAAGTAAGAAATACTTCTATTGTTTATAGATCACGCAAAAATTACAGTCAAAACAATTTATCTCATGTATATGTACTGTTTTTTTTTTTTTCAGATGGATATTGTAGAAGATCTAAAACCATTGTACAAACAGAGTTTTGAAAAGTTTTTAAACGAGCTTTCAACATTAATAAATGATAAAGATCATTTTGAAATGACAACTGTTTTGGAATCAGCATTCTTACGACTGGATTCAGATATTTCCAAAGAAGTCACAGACAGCTTTGAGCTGACCGGCAAAGTGAATAGAAAGACTTTGTCTGTAGCTGTTTCAGGAGCCTGCGCGTGCGTGGCGCATGTTGACGGACAACACCTGCACGTGGCCAGTGTCGGAGATTGCAATGCAGTCATCGGGGCGCTCTCAGAAAACAATGACTGGATTGCAAATAAAGTCACTGTCGAACATAACTCAGATAATAACAAAGAAGTTCAAAGGATATTGAGTGAGCATCCGCCTAGTGAAAAGGACTCTGTCATAAAGTATGATCGGTTACTCGGGCAGTTAGCCCCTCTAAGGTGCCTGGGTGATCTAAGGTACAAATGGTCAAAGGAGATCTTGAATAAAATTGCAGTTCCTACCCTCGGATCACAAGTCGTTCCTCCTGATTATCATACTCCGCCATACCTATCGGCACAACCTGATGTGTTCCACTACCGACTGACTCCTCGAGATAAGTTCATGGTGATTGCTTCAGACGGCTTGTGGGACATGATGTCACCTCATCAAGTGGTGAAACTTGTTGGGGAACACATGATGGGCAAAGTCTTCTTTACACCACTAAAGTTGCAACATAAGGATATGCAGTTGGGTGATATTAATGATGTGCTTAAACACCGAAAAGAAGGTCTGAAATCTAAACCAATTGATAAAAATGCTGCCACCCACTTAATAAGACACGCTCTGGGTGGAACAGATTATGGTGTCGAGCATTCGAGGCTCTCGGAGATGCTGACCCTTCCACAAGACATTTCTAGACTCTTCCGAGATGATATTTCCGTAACAGTGATATACTTTGACACGGAATATCTCAGATATTGTCCAGCCTGAAGCTGAAGCATTGGAAAACTTAGCAGAGATATCGCGCTATCACAAGCGCGATGCACATATTTGGATTTTGAAGATGGATACATCACACTGGTTATCCTACTTCCTGCTGAGTGGACCAAATTAGGAAATATGGGATGAGTAGGAACCAGATCAAAACAAAGTCCAAATATTTACAATAAACAGGCTCAGGGCAAGCGGCTAGTTGCTGTATCCAACCATAACTTACTAATATTGTTGATGACCAAAAGATGCACAGCATTTCTTCAATTTATTAGTCCAGTTATTATCATCAGGTCTATGTTTTCATTCAACATCAGAAAGTCTGGTTTTTACCATGTATTGTCAATTCACGATCCGCCACTTCGGTGTAACAATGGCTTGTTGCAGATTCAGAAACTAATGTTATATATTTTTACAAAATATTGTTTCAAATGAATCATACCTATTTCAAAAATATTATTATATTAGATTATAGATGGTAGTGTGTTCCACCTCGCTGTCCATTGATAGAGTTCACTGCGATGCTCACTAAGTGATATTGTGATTTATTTATTTTTGCCCTTGTGACGGCTGCAGTCATGTAAAGGTTCAATCAACACCCAGACACAACATTATATTAAAATAATACACTGACTTGTTTCTCACGAGTCGTTTGGTGAATCTCTTGCCTTGTAAAATGGACTGGGACAACTGGAACAATTAGAACTGCTATGAAAAGTATGGGCAACCCACTCCAACGTATATTGTATATTTAAAATGCCTCAGGAATATGTTAAAACGCAGATACGTAAGTAGAAGTGCACTCCATTTGGGTTTGCAAATTTCTTACTGTTGTTTTATATTTATGTCACCTGTCTGGATATTATTATGATTTCCTTTTTTTCTTTGCCATGTTGGTATTATAGGCTAATTATCTTGATGGTCAGTAGCCCTCATTGGTTTCACAATAGTTGCATACTTGCCCAAATGTGCCTAAATAGTTAAATTGTTGCTATCATTAATTTATTCTAGTCCGAATTTATTTCTATAGTTTGTATTGTTTACTATACATATTATCTAATAAAAACTATCTCCGTTGTACGATGAAACTTTCTTCATTTCCATCCTCAAACATACTTTTTACATAATTATGTATTATATTCAACGGTTCCATGACAGTTGATCCGCCGACAATTAGCCCCCCGGCGTACTTATATACAATGTGCAGTCGCTTTAGGGAAAATACGTTATACCTAATTACACAAAATATAACTAATTAACCTCGTAGGGATGTGCCGAATAACAAAAGTATAAAAGATATTTGCATTCAAATGCATCAAGGAAAAATCTTATCGAAGGAAGCAAATACTTTGTGGTGTGACATTATATATTAAATGAAAAAACACACTTTGTAAAACACTATTTCTATTTGTATCGCTTTCTGGCACCAATAGGGTGTTGCCTATTCTGTTCCTAGCTCTTTCACTCATTCTCTTAATTTCCTTTATATATGTATGTTTGTAGATAATTATCTTTAGTTGTTATAATAAGCCCTGATGAAGCTCGAGATGAGCGAAACCTGGTTGGCTGTTAAATATCAATTCTAATAAAAAGTGGTGTTTTACAAAGTGTGTTTTTTCGTTTAATAAGGAAAAATCTGTTTCTCTACATATTAGCGCATAAGTACAAAAAAATTGACACTGTATAAATTAATTTTCATACCACCTTATTATTAGGGATATTTTTTAAGTCGTTTTGAAATTTGTAAATAATGCACAAAAAATTATAATTTTATAGTAAATAACATTTCAGGGGGCCAATTGTCGGCGGGTCAACTATCGATTCACCGCATTCAACAAAGTAGATGAAAATGTAATAAGTTGTTAGTTATTGTATGTTTTGAAATCATACTTAGATAAGTTAATAATAATTCAAGTATTTAACCTACTTAAACACCGCTACATGCGTACAAGTACCATGAGTAATGCGTGCATCTAACGCTACATGCATTCTTGTACGTTTTCATTTTTTTCACATTTTCAAACAGCCCGCGTGCCACCTTTTACAATTTTTATTCAAATTTCCATTTTTCATGAATATTAAATTTGGTACCTAACATAGGTATTTAAAATATCTAAAATTCTTGATTCGATTCAAACTATTAGGGGAGTACCTACTTTAAATAAATTTATCAACTTAAAGATTTTCAAAAATAGAATCCTGATTTAACAATCATTGTTTTGCAAAATGTCATTCTCAAACACGCGAACTGTCAAACGTGCGATAGTCGTTAGGTTTTCTGAAATTATTCAATTTTCTGCGCAATTTTCTTATTTTTTCTCTGTAAGAACCATCCTCGTACTTCAAGGAATATTCTAAAAAAAGAATTAGCGAAATCGGTTCAGCTGCTCTCGAGATTTGCGCTTAGCAACACATTCAGCGATTCATTTTTATATATAAGGTATATGAATGATATTGTGTATATCAGGAATGTGGTGAAAGTTTGTCGACTGTATTTTGTTGTCACTTGCTACTTTCTTTATTAAAATGTTATTAAATGTTACTTCATGATTTGTCGACTTATTTGTTTTGCAAATTTATCAGGTAGGTACTTTAGAGGAAGATTACAATATTAATCTTCCTCTAAAGTTCAGTTAAACTAAAGTTCCAGTTTGATCTCTATTGTATTTCATATTCGAAAGTGATATAAAGAAATCTCCAATATCTTGGTGATATTATGTGCTACCACAATACAATGTGCACTTTTATAATTACCATAACGATTCACGGTTAAGGTACCGTGACCAATGACGTTATATAAACGTCTTTGACCGTGACGGCAAAAAAAGGCAATAAAAAAAGACAATACTTGTCGCTATAATGATGCATATCCTTACACATTAAATACACACAAAATATGTGTGACTGTTAATTACTACTTTTTTGTAATGGGAATTACGTTTCATTTTCTTAATACATGTCTGAGAGATGTATGATAATGATTGTATGTTTCCTTTGGGGGGGTGCGGACATACTTTCACCGTTTGTCTCATTTTCGACTGTTGTTATTTAGTGTGTAAGATAGAGTGGCGGCATTGTAGGTGTAAGAACTAAAGCAAAACCATTAAGGGGCATACATTAATTACGTGTGCTCAAAAGGGGGGGGGTCCAGCAAAATCTCACGTTACTTGAAAAGAATATACGAAGTGGTCCAAATTTATCTCACCAAGGGGGGGGGTCTATATTGGAAGAAAAACTGCTCACATAATTAATATATGCCCCCTCAGCACATTGACATTTGAATTTTTGGAATTCACTCACACTTCCAACTATAATTATCCTCGTAACTATATTCCATACTTTCAAAATTATCATCATGGTAACAGAGGCGGCCCGTGACAAAATTTGCCGGCAGTGCATTTCACAAAAAATGGTAACATTATTACGGGAAAATATAATTAATTGATTCACAGATTCGCGAAAACCAACTTCAAGTTGTCATCGTACACCTATCAACTCGATCCAACAAACTAAATTGCATTACGTTATGTATATGTACAGGGAGTATGAATGTTCATTAACTTTTCGGTAAAATAAAGGCTATCGTTTACTCAACTTTCACTTCACAATTTATCATCAACCACGAAAAAAAAATGTGTTCAAGCGATCACATTCACAAAGCCAAGATGCTTTCGAATATTTAATACTTGGTTTTAAAAACTCTATTCATAGTTTTTTTTTCCCTTAACCTTACTTGTATTATATTTAGCAAAGGTTTTGGAGAGCCATTATTTTTCAAAAACAATTTATTCTCAAATGAAATTCGGTTGCTTTTGAAAAAATCGACGTTAATCGCAATGTTTTCATTACCACTCATTTTTAAATAAATTTTTTATAGATCAAAACTAGCGAAAACCATTAAAAATGTGTCATTAGTGATCAGTGATCTGCCAAATGTTTGATTTCGCCGCCCCGGTGCGATGGTAGAGCTAATACATAACATTGTCAATTAGTTGAAAATTCGTTATTCCTAACTAAGTCATTCCAAACGTTCGGTAACATATAACGCATGTTAAAGGTTTTGTCATAAACCAGAATGCTTCTGCGCATGTGCGCCGCTAATGCAAGAGCGTGTCATATATCTTCCCTTATGTCTTGCCCATTTCACGGTTCCAGCCTCTGTAGACTGTCCCAGTAGAAATATCATTTCATTTGACGTCACGTCTCGGCACAACGGAAGATGCACGCATTGCTTTTTCGTATGCGCCGATGCGAGTTTAGTACGGAATCTAATACGAAAGTTAATTGGTAAGGATATTATAACGAATTGGCGGGAATTCTTCGTTAATGAATGTTACAAATTTACACGTTTGTTGATGTTTGTACGAATTTACACTTTTGACGTTGGCAGTGCATTGCACAAATGCACCAAGGCAAGGGCCGCCACTGCATGGTAAGTAGTATTGGTAGGGGTCTACTGAGTCACGGTGCGGTGTGTGAGAGAGAGATTCAAGAAAATGATAACTTTTTTATTGCCTTTTTTTGCCATCACGTTATCGTAACGGTGAATCGCCACGGTAATTATAAAAACACTGGTGGCTGCAGGATGAAGTTGACCCTAAATATCATCATGCCAGTCCCACCCCTGGTAGGATAGGGTACCAGAAAGAGAAGTATTAATTAAAATATGGCAAGCTCACAACTTTATACTGTAAAGTTATTATAAAAATCAATCCTCAAAAAAAAAAGTTTTTGTACTATAATACATCGATTTTCGACCTGGTTGCACCATCTCTTGGGCCAGTTGGTAGCCAATTCGAAAGAAGAAAAAATGGTTTGACCGAGGATTAAACCTTCCTCCCCGGGGACTAGCTCTTACATTTGTGAACCTTAAAAAAAATATTGATTGCAGTTAAGAAGCGAAACTTTACCCAAACAATATCAACCAAGGAGCCTTGAAAAGTGAGGTCATAATCAAAGCGGTCAATGAGCGCAGACCGTTTTATATCTCAACCAATAGGAGTTTGATGCGTCGCAGATGCTGCAATGCGTCATTTCCATTTCATCCAAATCACAACGGGGCTATAGAAGTTTTGCTTCAAAAATGATTTGGCAGGATTAAACTTTCCTCCCCAGGGACTGGAGTCAACATCACTAACAACTGAGCCAAATCGCTTTTGTTGGCTGATATTTATTTCATATATTAACTGCTGTGACGTCATCCAATTTCAGAGAAATGTGTTAGCTATCAAAAGTTGATACATTGCATGTCTTCGACAAGCAGGGTATCTGCCGAGTTTCAGCTCGATCGGAGGTTGAGAAGTGGGTTAATTTCATTCATTCAAGAAAACAAAATCGAATTTTAAATAGATGTAAGAAGAAACCACTCAAAGGTGTTTCTGTTTTTAGTTGAAGGGAAAGTTAAAAGAAGAAACCATGACGATACTGAGAGTGCTAGATACTATCAGTATCGCCCTGGTGAAATTCTATCATTCAGAATCAAAATGTTTGGTAACAATGTTCTTTCCCTCCTTCCTTCGGCTTCATAACTAAGGTGACCAGATTTTTTTGTCCTTAAAACGGGACATTGGTAGATCTGCTTGGCATCTGCGAATCGAAAGATTTTATGGCTTATTTAATTTACGACATCAGTTCTCTTTCAAATCGTTATAGATCACACTTCAATACCATTCGTTTTTCTATGGCTATATTTAATGTACGCTTTTATATTCGCACGGCAACTGCAACAGTGTTTCACATCTTTGATACTTGTGAGGGAGATGTACGATTATTACATTTTCTTTTAGGGAATCATTTGTCTCATTTTCATTAGCTCTTTCTTACACACTATTATGTAGAGTGTAAGAAAGAGCTGCAGAATTATTGTGGTAAAGAATGTACATTTTGTGCCGTTGCCGTGCAATAATCGTAGGAATTACAAAAGCGCCTAAAAATTTAGATATGCTTTTGATCTCAATTTCATATAGCGAGTGGCCGCTTTCTTAACGGGACAATTCCGCATCCCGACACTTTCCTTCGGGACAACGGGAAAGGGTCCCTAAAAACGGGACGGTCCCGATCAAAATGGGTCACCTTATTCATAACACACCTCAATTGTGTCTTAGTCCCACTGGTTCTGTGTCAGGGAGCAGTTAGCACTCTTGTGTAATGTTCACATAAAATATACAAGTTTGACCTAATTTCATGAAAATGTATATTGAAAATGGCTTTAATTGGATTATGCAGATTTCTCTGCATTTCATTAAAATACACACCCCAAGTGAGTTGTTCGACGAAGGCGAAAGAGGAGTGCAGTAATTTAATTGACAGTTTATCGTCGTAGCCCTGAACTAGTTAGAATGAGTAAACAAACTACTGCAAAGGTTGAACCTTTGATTATATATAATCAAAGGGTTGAACTATGCTTCGAAACATCATATCCACGATAACATCATTTTAATCACTACAAATTTCTGATAGATATTTTCTGATTCACATTGGTACACTGTCGTTTTTGATTTTGTTTATACGTTTTCGAGATGAAGAATAAGTTGGATCATAATTAATCGATGAAATATAAATTTATTGTGCATAGTAAATTATCGAGATTCATTGTATTTTTTAACCCAACAACAAACCCCGAGTATTTTTACGTTTTACCTTATTTTTAAATTTTATTCCATAGTAATTATGTAGACAGTGCCTAACTCGTATTTCCGTGAAGGAAATAAAAATCATTTCAGAAATTCGCTTTTTAGTGTTGTATTTGGCTATTAGTTTATTATTTTTTTAATTTATAAATAAATTCCAGAAAAAAATCATTATCCAAAACCAATAAAGCAATTTAGGAAATTTACAATCTGTTTTCATTTTGATTTCCGCAGGTAAATAAGTATGGTAAGTAATGTCAGTGCAGTCTTACAGTGTTGTTGTCTGAGGAATTTTCGCTAGATCTGGGGAAAACACAAATGAAAAAAAAATATCGTGAAAAATGGCATGTTTTTGATTCATTACATATGTTTTTATTTTAATTAATAATATTTCTTATGAATTTATAACTAATGTAAAAATATTTCATAATAATGGGCACAAACATTCGACCGGTCAGTGGTTGAGTGGGCATAGCGCTTGGGTCCCACCCGAGTGTCGCGTGTTCGCTTCCTCGGCTGGCTAAGTCCTCCATCACAACACAAGCAACATTTTCGGCTTTCTGTGGTGGTAGTAGGAGATTTTCAAACATTGTTGGGTTATTCGTAACCCGGGAATGTTTGTCTTTCTTTTAAAAAATTAATAATAATTAATAAAAAAAAAAATATAAAAATTGCGTTTTCAAACTCAAATTATTGTATATTTGCGGCACGTTCCAGAGTGGAAGATACTATCAGTATCGCCCTGGTGTAAGACTACCATTCAGAATTGAAACGTTGCTTTAAATGGCTTTAACCGTGTTTGGTGACCAGATCTGAATAGCCAGGTACTTCCCCACCTTCCTCTTCCCTATCTCCTTCCCCTCCCACTACCTTCAGCCTCACAACATACCCCAATCGGGGATGCCATAGTCCTACTGGCTCCAGACGGGAGCAGTTGGGACTCTTGTGCGGTATTCATGTAAAAAAAAAACCTCACGCGATGGTCAGCAGATGCCTGTTAAAGTCTAAAAGATTCCTGGGATGAAATACGGTTCTAAAAATGATTGAAAATGACGCAGCAGATAAACATTTCCCGCGAATCGAAGCAAGGGGAATTCGCATCAAATTGGAAAAACTTGAAACTGCATTTACAATCGTATTTTGGAAAGACTAAATAAAGTGAGTGCTCAGATTCAGAGCTCATCTGTTGATGTACTGACGGTATCTGATCTTTATGAATCTCTTCTCAAGTTTATTGTAGCAGAGCAAGAAAACTTTGATTATTTGGAAGAAAGTGCAATTGGAATGAGCGCACTTAAGTAATATCAGGGCGACATTAAGAGTAAGGGGAACCCTAAGAGAAAAAACTGTATAGATGAAACATCAAATGAGGAAATTGAAACAACCTCAAGATGTTCTTTCAGAGTACCTAAACACCTTTTTGGTCATCCTGGATAGTTAAATAAAGAGTAGGCATAATGCATATGTAAACTTCAAAGAAAAATTTCCATTTAATGGGTGAACTTTCAACACAAAGAGTCTCAGAAAAGCTCAGTCTCTTGGGCAATATGATTACAATGATTTAGAAGACGATTTAGTTCAGGAATGTGTAAACTTTCTCTAATAAGACGGCAGAGAAACTTGAATCTACATCATTACTGAATCTTTTTAAGTTTTTGAGGAAACAATCTCTGTGCAACGTTTACCCGAACTTGGATATAGCTCTCCGCATCGCACTGTGCACTCCGGCCACAATTTGTTCTCGAGAAAGGAGTTTTTCCTGTTTAAAGCGAATTGAGAATTACCAAAGGTTCTTCAAACTTAACTCTTTGGCTTTTCTACGCATAGACGCAGACTGAAAACTATAAACTATTAAAATAGATGATTTTGTCAATAAAAAATCCCGTAAAACATAGTAATTCTTGTTTCATGTTACACTTTTCCTTTATGACTAATTCATTCGTTTATTTCAATTTTAAATACCTACTTAACCTATTTTTGGATATTTATTTTGAAGATTACGTGTCTCCTAATAAAATCCTACAAGTGATTGATAGGTGGCAACTTCTAAGAAGGAGGAAGGGGCGGCGAAAATGAAGTGGCCTATACATAATACGGAAAGTATAAATCCGGCCCTGCCAAGACGGCAATATATAATGGGCGATAACACCCTTTACGATTTCGTTGGTAACAGTATTTTTAATCTAGATTAAAGTTTCACATTTTCTGGGAGGGAATTTATTTTTTGGACATTACAACACTGCATCACAATGATACGCCAACCACCATCTCCACTTTATTAAGCTTCATCCAGACTTCACAAGGAGTGTGACGAGTGAGCTAAACAATAATAGAAGTGCGAGCTAGTATCAAGCAAAAATTAAATAATAATTGAATGATCCAAAATTATTTTTATAGTCACAAATGATTTCACACACTTTATTTTGCCCTTTTGACTGATAAAATATGATTTCGTTGCCGAAACCACCTCGAACGCTAGCGGCGTGGTGTGTGGATAAAGCTTTATCCGCGTTATTACAATCGTATTGCGCCTGCGCCGCCAGTACTAGAGGTGTGATTAGGCTGTCACCGCAGTTCCAGCTCTCGGAGACTAAAAATGAACCGATTTCGATACTTGGTCCATATTATACAAAAATATTCTTAATGAAATCAAGAATCCCTTAAAATAATATACTGAATACAATAATCAAATATTATTTCTATTGATTTGGAAAATG